>JAEOAD010000047.1:5487500-6087500 GCA_036365145.1 Orientallactaga sibirica | reverse complement strand
CTTACTATCTCAGAGTCCCATTGACTTACCTATACAATGGGGAGAATAATGTCCTCTGAACGTGAAGACTTTCTTAGATAGTAATGATAGTAACTGGGAGCAGTTAACATCATTGATTCTCTCCACCACATCCCAGAACCTACTTTTGCAGCATGGCCATTCATTGTCCAGCTCCTGGAACTCTTTGTTTCCATCCGTGTCCCTATGTGAGCTCTGAAGTAGAAGATACCTAGCTATAGAGGATCACACAGTCAGTGGGCTGGAAGGAATGAGTGAATTAACTGTTCTCTCTCTTAACCATGTCCTCCCAAATACAACAGAACTTCCTAAATGGAGAAGAAGTGTCTGTCCTTTCCATAGAATAATGTTAAGCATGGAGCATAAAGCAAGAAAGAAAGGAAGGAGGGAGGGGTATATACTATAAATTTGCCCAGTTATATGAATGTATATACGTGTGTCATCAGCATACCTCCTACAGAGATATCCTTACCACTTTACAAATACGATTTCTTCTTCATGGTTCTGCATTCATTCATGTTGAGAATACAGAAGGACCCCAGTGTATGATTGTTTGGCTTATAATTTTTGAGCTTTATAGTTGTGCAAAAGCAATATATTCAATAGAAACAGTACTTCACATTTTGAATTTTGATCTTTTCTTGGGCAATGACAGGCAGCGAAACAATGTGAACATTGTCTGAACATAGGTGGACTTGCTTAAACTGAACTGTAACAAAGCAGACTGGAGATCCCTATGGAGGATCCCCACGCATATTTACCTGACAACCAGAACTATTCCAAAAGACTCTGTCAAAAGTACATCCTGGCACATAATAAAAACACTCCTATAAAGACGTTTACTCAGGAGCCATTTGTTCATCATTGGACTAAGAGAACCCTGTAACTGATCCTGACAGCCAAGGACAAGTATTTCAGAACTATGTAAGTAACCTTCTTTGTTTTACTTCTAAACCCCTTTCTTCTCGTCTCCCTGGATAGGTGCATAGTCCTCACCACACATACCCCTGTCGTTTTGTGTATGAGCCCTCCTCTGTGCGTGAGCCCTCCTCTGTGCGTGAGCCCTCCTCTGTGCGTGAACCCTCCTCTGTGCCCCTCCTCTGTCGTGAACCCTCCTCTGTGCACGAGCCCTCCTCTGTCGTGCGTGAGCCCTCCTCTGTGAGCCCCCTCCACTGTGTGAAACCTCCTCTGTGTGAGCCCTCCTCTGTGCGTGAGCCCTCCTCTGTCACGTGAGCCCTCCTCTGTGCACGAGCCCTCCTCTGTGCGTGAGCCCTCCTCTGTGCGTGAGCCCTCCTCTGTGCGTGAACCCTCCTCTGTGCGTGAGCCCTCCTCTGTGCGTGAGCCCTCCTCTGTGCGTGAACCCTCCTCTGTGCGTGAGCCCTCCTCTGTGCGTGAGCCCTCCTCTGTGCGTGAACCCTCCTCTGTGCGTGAACCCTCCTCTGTGCGTGAACCCTCCTCTGTCGTGAGCCCTCCTCTGTGCATGAACCCTCCTCTGTGCGTGAGCCCTCCTCTGTGTGAGCCCTCCTCTGTCGTGAACCTCCTCTGTGCGTGAACCCTCCTCTGTGCGTGAGCCCTCCTCTGTGCACGAGCCCTCCTCTGTCGTGAGCCCCTCCTCTGTGCGTGAGCCCTCCTCTGTGCGTGAAACCTCCTCTGTCGTGAGCCCTCCTCTGTCGTGAGCCCTCCTCTGTCTGAACCTCCTCTGTGCGTGAGCCCTCCTCTGTGCGTGAGCCCTCCTCTGTGCGTGAGCCCTCCTCTGTGCGTGAACCCTCCTCTGTGCGTGAACCCTCCTCTGTGCGTGAGCCCTCCTCTGTGCGTGAACCCTCCTCTGTGCGTGAGCCCTCCTCTGTGCGTGAGCCCTCCTCTGTGCGTGAGCCCTCCTCTGTGCGTGAGCCCTCCTCTGTGCGTGAGCCCTCCTCTGTGCGTGAGCCCTCCTCTGTGCGTGAACCCTCCTCTGTGCGTGAACCCTCCTCTGTGCGTGAACCCTCCTCTGTGCGTGAACCCTCCTCTGTGCGTGAACCCTCCTCTGTGCGTGAGCCCTCCTCTGTGCGTGAACCCTCCTCTGTGCGTGAGCCCTCCTCTGTGCGCGAGCCCTCCTCTGTGCGTGAGCCCTCCTCTGTGCGTGAGCCCTCCTCTGTGCGTGAACCCTCCTCTGTGCGTGACCCTCCTCTGTGCGTGAACCCTCCTCTGTGCGTGAGCCCTCCTCTGTGAACCCTCCTCTGTCGTGAGCCCTCCTCTGTCGTGTGAACCCTCCTCTGTGCGTGAACCCTCCTCTGTGCGTGAGCCCTCCTCTGTGCGTGAGCCCTCCTCTGTGCGTGAGCCCTCCTCTGTGCGTGAACCCTCCTCTGTGCGTGAACCCTCCTCTGTGCGTGAGCCCTCCTCTGTCTGAGCCCTCCTCTGTGCGTGAACCCTCCTCTGTGCGTGAGCCCTCCTCTGTCGCGTGAGCCCTCCTCTGTCGTGAGCCCTCCTCTGTGCGTGAGCCCTCCTCTGTCGTGAGCCCTCCTCTGTGTGAGCCCTGAGCCCTCCTCTGTCACGTGAACCCTCCTCTGTGCGTGAGCCCTCCTCTGTGCGTGAGCCCTCCTCTGTGCGTGAACCCTCCTCTGTGCGTGAGCCCTCCTCTGTCGTGAGCCCCTCCTCTGTCGTGAACCCTCCTCTGTGCGTGTCCTCTGTGCCCTCCTCTGTGCGTGAGCCCCCTCTGTGTGCGTGAACCCTCCTCTGTGCGTGAGCCCTCCTCTGTGCGTGAACCCTCCTCTGTGCGTGAGCCCTCCTCTGTCGCGTGAACCCTCCTCTGTGCGTGAACCCTCCTCTGTGCGTGAACCCTCCTCTGTGCGTGAGCCCTCCTCTGTGCGTGAACCCTCCTCTGTGCGTGAGCCCTCCTCTGTGCGTGAGCCCTCCTCTGTGCGTGAACCCTCCTCTGTGCGTGAACCCTCCTCTGTGCGTGAGCCCTCCTCTGTGCACGAGCCCTCCTCTGTGCGTGAGCCCTCCTCTGTCCTCTGTCCTCTGTGAAACCTCCTCTGAAACCTCCTCTGTGTGAGCCCTCCTCTGTCGTGAACCCTCCTCTGTGCGTGAACCCCTCCTCTGTGCTGAGCCCTCCTCTGTCGTGAACCCTCCTCTGTCGTGAACCCTCCTCTGTGCGTGAGCCCTCCTCTGTCGTGAACCCTCCTCTGTGCGTGAACCCTCCTCTGTGTGAACCCTCCTCTGTCGTGAACCCTCCTCTGTGTGAGCCCTCCTCTGTGCATGAGCCCTCCTCTGTGCGTGAGCCCTCCTCTGTGCGTGAACCCTCCTCTGTGCGTGAGCCCTCCTCTGTCGTGAACCCTCCTCTGTGTGCGTGAACCTCCTCTGTGCGTGAGCCCTCCTCTGTGCGTGAACCCTCCTCTGTGCGTGAACCTCCTCTGAGCCCTCCTCTGTGCGTGAACCCTCCTCTGTGCGTGAGCCCTCCTCTGTCCGAGCCCTCCTCTGTGCGTGAGCCCTCCTCTGTGCGTGAGCCCTCCTCTGTGCGTGAACCCTCCTCTGTGCGTGAGCCCTCCTCTGTGCGTGAACCCTCCTCTGTGCGTGAGCCCTCCTCTGTCGTGAGCCCTCCTCTGTGCGTGAACCCTCCTCTGTGTGTGAACCCTCCTCTGTGCGTGAACCCTCCTCTGTGCGTGAGCCCTCCTCTGTCGTGAGCCCTCCTCTGTGCGTGAGCCCTCCTCTGTCGTGAACCCTCCTCTGTGAATCCTCCTCTGTGCGTGAGCCCTCCTCTGTGCGTGAACCCTCCTCTGTGCGTGAGCCCTCCTCTGTGCGTGAACCCTCCTCTGTGCGTGAACCTTCCTCTCTCTGTGAATCCTCCACTGTCGTCCTCTGTGCCCCCTCCTCTGTGCACGAGCCCTCCTCTGTGAGTGAGCCCTCCTCTGTGAACCCTCCTCTGTGCGTGAACCCTCCTCTGTGCGTGAACCCTCCTCTGTGTGAACCCTCCTCTGTGCGTGCCCTCCTCTGTCGTGAGCCCTCCTCTGTCGTGAACCCTCCTCTGTGCGTGAACTCTCCTCTGTGCGTGATCCCTCCTCTGTGCGTGAGCCCTCCTCTGTCACGTGAACCCTCCTCTGTGCCCCTCCTCTGTGCGTGAGCCCTCCACTGTGCGTGAGCCCTCCTCTGTGCGTGAACCCTCCACTGTGCACGAGCCCTCCTCTGTGAACCCTCCTCTGTGCGTGAGCCCTCCTCTGTGCGTGAACTCCTCTGTCTCCCTCCTCTGTCGTGTGAGCCCTCCTCTGTGTGTGAGCCCTCCTCTGTGCGTGAGCCCTCCTCTGTCGTGTGAACCCTCCTCTGTACGTGAACCCTCCTCTGTGCGTGAGCCCTCCTCTGTACGTGAGCCCTCCTCTGTGCGTGAGCCCTCCTCTGTGCGTGAGCCCTCCTCTGTGCGTGAACCCTCCTCTGTGCGTGAACCCTCCTCTGTGTGAGCCCTCCTCTGTGCGTGAACCCTCCTCTGTCGTGAACCCCTCCTCTGTGCGTGAGCCCTCCTCTGTGCGTGAGCCCTCCTCTGTGCGTGAGCCCTCCTCTGTGCGTGAGCCCTCCTCTGTGCGTGAACCCTCCTCTGTGCGTGAGCCCTCCTCTGTGCGTGAGCCCTCCTCTGTGGACAGCTGATATCTCCACTGCTCACTTAGGTGGACATTATTGCTTCATGAGCCTGGGCGGCAGCCATGAGCTAAGGCTCCTGGTGGGCCACATGATCAAGATGGGAACTGCCAGTACGCTAAAGCTGAAGCAAGTGTGGCTGAGTTGGGATGTTTCTTTTTCTTTTTCTTTTCTTTTTTCTTTCTTTCTTTCTTTTTTTTTTTAAGCCAGGGGTCTCATGTAGTTCAAACTGACCTCAAATTTTCTATGTAGCTGAAGCTGGTCTTGAACTCCTGATCTTCTTGTCTCAGCTTTCAAGTTCTACGGTTGCAATTATGGGTCACCATGCCCAACTGTTAAATGCATTTTTACTTAATATATTTTCAACTTATGGATCTGTTGGAAGGTGACTGTAATGGTTTATCTTGAGTGCCAACTTGACAGATCCTAGAATTACCTAGGAAACAAGCCTCTGGACAGGCCTGTGAAGAATGATCTTGACTGGGTTAGTTTAGATGAGAAAACCCACCTAACTGTGGGCAGCACCATTCCATTTTTTGTGTATAAAAAGAGGGAGCTGGCTGAGCACCAGAATTCATGACCTTCCATAGAGAATCACACAGTCAGTGGGCTGGAAGATATGGGTGAATTAACTATTCTTCCTTTTTTTTTTTTTTCCATTTTTCAGTTTTTCACAGTAGGGTCTCACTCTAGCCCAGGCTGAACCTGGAATTCACTATGTAATCTCAGGATGGCCTCGAACTCATGACGATCCTCCTACCTTTGCCTCCCGAGTGCTGGGATTAAAGGCATGTACCACCACGCCCGGCACTATTGTTTTTCTTAACCATATCTTTCTAACTACAACAGAAGTTCCTATAATGCAGAAGTACCTATTCTTTCTCAAGCTCCTTCCACCATGACTTCCCCATCATGATGGACTGTAACCTCAAGCTATAAGCTGAAACAAACCATTCCTTAAGTTGCTTCTGGTCAGGTACTTGGTCAGAGCAATAAGAAAGTATCTAATAAAACAAGCTTGTCATTAGTCAAATAGCAAACTACTCTGTCTGCAGTTATGTAGCTGGTACTATTTTGAGATTTTGTTCAGTGAAACAGACAGGTCTAACCCTAGTAAAGGTTATACTGTGGAAAAGAAGAAGAAGAAACCAGTAAGTACCCACATGAACTACACTCAGGAACAAGTACATAATTTTCATATCTCCCGTTAAAATATTACTAGGTACCCAAAGATGACAACCACAGGCCTTAAATCAATAACAAAGCCTTACAAAGTGCAGACCTTGTGGGATAGCTTGGGACAACTGTCCATAAAGCCGCCCTCTCCACGCTTTGACATTGGTGAGTGTGGTGAAGAAAGAGCGACAAGTGTCCATAAAGCCGCCCTCTCCACACTTTGACACTGGTGAGTGTGATGAAGAAAGAGTGACAAGTGTCCATAAAGCCGCCCTCTCCACACTTTGACACTGGTGAGTGTGATGAAGAAAGAGTGACAAGTGTCCATAAAGCCGCCCTCTCCACGCTTTGACACTGGTGAGTGTGATGAAGAAAGAGTGACAAGTGTCCATAAAGCACACTTTGACACTGGTGAGTGTGATGAAGAAAGAGTGACAAGTGTCCATAAAGCCGCCCTGACACTGGTGAGTGTGATGAAGAAAGAGTGACAAGTGTCCATAAAGCCGCCCTCTCCACACTTTGACACTGGTGAGTGTGATGAAGAAAGAAAGACAAGTGTCCATAAAGCCGCCCTGACACTGGTGAGTGTGATGAAGAAAGAGTGACAAGTGTCCATAAAGCCGCCCTCTCCACACTTTGACACTGGTGAGTGTGATGAAGAAAGAGTGACAAGTGTCCATAAAGCCGCCCTCTCCACGCTTTGACATTGGTGAGTGTGGTGAAGAAAGAGTGACAAGTGTCCATAAAGCCGCCCTCTCCATGCTTTGACATTGGTGAGTGTGGTGAAGAAAGCAGAGTGACAAGTGTCCATAAAGCCGCCCTCTCCACACTTTGACACTGGTGAGTGTGGTGAAGAAAGCAGAGTGACAAGTGTCCATAAAGCTGCCCTCTCCACACTTTGACACTGGTGAGTGTGGTGAAGAAAGAGCAACAAGTGTCCATACTGATGAGACACTGGTGAGTGTGAAAGAAAGAGTGACAAGTGTCCATAAAGCCGCCCTCTCCATGCTTTGACATTGGTGAGTGTGGTGAAGAAAGAGCGACAAGTGTCCATAAAGCCGCCCTCTCCACACTTTGACACTGGTGAGTGTGGTGAAGAAAGAGTGACAAGTGTCCATAAAGCCGCCCTCTCCACACTTTGACACTAGTGAGTGCGGTGAAGAAAGCAGAGGCGTGGCAGTGATTAAGTGTGGCCTGAACAGTTGCGGAGGGGACAGTCCTCTCCCTATGTCCACACAGAGAACTGACATTGAAGACCTTACCTTGCTTCCTGCCTGGAATCGGGGTTGGTCTTGTGACCAGTAACCAGTAGAAGATTCTGGAAATTACTACGCAAGTTACAAGCCTCCAGAATCTTGCAGGCATGGATACTCTCTCCCTTGAAACTTTGCCAACACCATGGGAATAAGACAGAGCTAGCCTGCTGGGTAATGACTGATGTGTCCCACCATCATCTGAGCCAGCAGTCAACCACCATGGGACCAGCCAGCTTCCCCAGCCAGCCATCTGCAAGCGCGTGAGTAAGATCAGAAGGGAACACCCAGGATGGATGGTTCGCACAATGTCCCTCTGGCCTGTGAACTTGATGATCAAAGGCCCACAATTGGTTTGGATAAATTGCTATATGACAAGTGACCAATGACACACAGTGACAGGCAAGGATGAGCAAAGGCAAGCAGATCCAGGAAGACATTGCTTCAGCCAAGATCTGAAAGAGTAAGAGAGAATCCTGAGAGAGGAAGAGAGAGATTTAGAATATCATGAAAAAATGAATGAAGAAGTTGCATGTATATGAAAAGACCCTGGTAAACTCTAGCGGCCAAAACAGAGTACTGTGCTAAGACAATGCAGGCAGAAGGGAAGAGGCCAATAGACAAGGTTGCGGAGGCAAGCACAAGCCAAGTCTCACATGGATTTGACACTTACGCAAGAATGCAATCTCATTAGTTTCAAAAGCAGACTAATACAAGTTCAACAGCTATGAGGAGGCAAATTCAGCCAAACTCGGGTACACATGGCCACATCACCACAGCTGTTTGCACTGGCTGTAATTCTAATTCTGCATAACACGTGATTCCCAAACAATGTCCCTGGACCACAATTACTGTATCTTGCTCATGAAAGTGTTGGGTCCTTCCACAAACATAATGCGTAACACTTTGGAAATGGGGCCCAGATACCTCATTAGCTTTTGTTTTTCATCATGGTGATTAAAATATGTAGCATCAAATTTGCCATATAACTATTTTAAAGTGATCCAATGGCATGGAGTACATTTATGCTATGCTATGAGTTAATGTTAACAAAACATTTTCATTACCCTAAATAAGCATTTTGTAACCACTAATCAATCACTTCCTTTACCCCTGCCTCCATAACCTCTAATCTGCTTCCTGACTCAATAAATTTGCCTATTTGTGATATCATGTATAATGGAATCATACAGTAGTCATCCTTTCATGCCTTGCATATTGCATACTACTCAAGTCTCAAAGTCTTATCCACGCCACAGTATCTATCAGATCTTTAGTCCCATAGATGAATAGTGGCCCCCTGTATGCATACACCACACTTTGTTTATCCACTGCTACATGGGTCTGAGCGGTTTCCATCTTTGGAAGTTGTGGACCTGACAGTGAGCATTGGCGTGCAGAGGTGAGTCCCCATGTTCAAGCGCTTTGATTGGCTCTAGAGGAGGGCACGCCAGGTCAGGTGAGACCCTGTGTTCAAGCGCTTTGAGTGGCTGTACAGGAGGGCACGCCGGGTCACGTGAGACCCCGTGTTCAAGCGCTTTGAGTGGCTCTAGAGGAGGGCACGCCGGGTCACATGAGTCAGAGCTGCTTCACACTTCTTCACAGCGTTCTTACCATCTTACACTCTCGCAAGGAGGAGATAGAGTGACAGGTTTTCCACATCCTCACCCACGCTTATTTTTCCACTTTTATAAATGCTATCAGCACCCTAATAAGTGACAAAGGGTCCTTGTGGCTCTGGTCACTTCTTTCTGAGGAAGGATGCCAAGTGTCTTTCATGGGCTTACTGGTCACCTGTGTCATCCATGGAGAAATGTCTATTCAGGTCACGTGTGTGTGTGTGTGTGTGTGTGTGTGTGTGTGTGTGTGCAAGGATGTGGAAGTCAGACAACTGTGGTGTCATTCTTCAGGTGACATCCACCTTTCTTTGTGACAGGGTCTCCCACTGGTAAGCTGGATTGGCTGGCCAGCGGGCTCCATGGAATGTTATCTTAGTTTCCTTGCCTGGCTATTTCCTGGTGTCATAACTGACTTTGGTGAGTTGATCTTATAACCTATAACTTTGCTAAACTTAAGTATTAGTGCAAATAGTCTTGTAAATTATTCATGACTTTCTATGCATTCCATTGATTGTGTCTGCAAATAGAGATGTTTTAACACTTTTTTTCCACTTTGAGGTTTTGGTTTTTGTTGTCATTTTTTTTTGTTTGTTTGTTTGTTGTTGTTTTTGGAAAGAGACACACAGAGAGAGGGAGAGAAAGACAGAGACAGATAGAGAATGGGCACGCCTGTAGCCTCTCAGCTGCTGTGAACAAACTCCAGATGTGTGCGCCCCTTGTGGGCAAGTGCAGCATTGCGCCCTTGTGTCACTTTTGCATCTGGCTAAACGTGGGACTTGGAGATTGGAACCGGGGTTCTTAGGCTTAGCAGGTAGGCGCCTTAACCACTAAGCCATCTCTCCAGCCCCTGTTTTGGTTTTTTTGAGGTAGAGTCTCACTGTAGCCCAGGCTGACCTAGAACCACACTGTAATCTCAGGCTGGCCTTGAACTCACAATGATCCTCCTTCCTCCTGAGTGCTGGAATTAAAGGCATGCACCTCTCCTTACCTGGCTCTGAGTTGTTTTTGTTTGTTTGTTTGTTTGTTTTGTTTTTTTGAGGTAGGGTCTTACTCTGGCCCAGACTGACCTAGAATTCACTATATAGTCTCAGGGTGGCCTCAAACTCACAGCGATCCTCCTACCTCTGCCTCCCAAGTGCTGGGATTAAAGGCGTGTGCTACCATGCAGGGCATTTTGTTTTTGTTTTTTAACTTGGCTAACTGCATTGGTAGAAGGTCCGTGGTGATGCTGAAGAGCAGTGGCGAGATCACTCCCAGTCTCTCAGCAAAGAGGACTGTGCTCTCAATCAGCACGAGGAAGTTGCTGTCCATCCTTAGCTGTCTAGTATTCTTCAGAGACACTGACAGAGTGACCCACCTCTTAAGAGTTAAGCACTGGTAAGCACTGCTAAGAATAGTAAAAAATGGGTCTTTATTGTAATTACCCTTCTGATTCTTGACATTTTCTTTAATCACATTTAGTGAGCTAAGCTAGGTTATTAATCCTTTAATAAGCTAACTAGTTGGGAGACTGGCAAATTGACTCTTTAAATGCCAGCTGTGAGTCTTCCCTGGGCCCCACTGCTGTGGTGACAAGCCAAACGGCAGACTGCCACTAGAGCAGCCCAGCTGCTTTCAAACATGAACCAAGACAGGAGCTCTAGCCTGGGCCGGCCTCAGACTTGCTATGTCAAAAGGATGATCCTGAACTTCTGATGTTCCTGCCTCTACCTCTTGAGCGCTGGGATCCGGGGTTACAGGCATGTGCCACCACGTCTGGTATATGCCACGCTGGGAATCAAGTCCATGACTTTGTGCATGTTAAGCGAACACTCCACCAACTAAACTACATTCCCAGCCCAGGCCTGGATGCTTTGAACACTCCACAGACACCGTGAAGAAACTGTCCACTGGCTTCAATACTGCGACTGAAGCCAGGACCCTGCCCTAGACAGCTCTGCTTCTGCCACGGCTGCTGCAGACCACTTGCATCAGCTTCCTCAGCGAATTCTGCATGACCCTGCTTGCTCCACAGCTATTCTCCCTCGGAACCAGTGGGGAGCTTTACCTGGTGAATCAACAGAAAGCTGTGGTTGGTGGAATGCAAGGCTAACGACTGATCCTTACGATTGGTGGCTTAAGATTGGTGGAACTGGACGCTGTGTTGTGATTGGCACAAATTGCAACCTTACATTTGCATGTGACACTGATACTACACCCCATCTTCTGGCTATATAACCAGGCTCCCTTTCTGAGTCAGCTAGGAGATGTTCTCCCGCACTGGCTCCTGGTGCTGCAAGATTAGGCCCAGAAAATGGCTCATCTGAGAAGTCTTTTCTGCCTACTTGTGACGTTTATCATGAGTAAGAACAGGCTGAGGTATAACACAAAGAGGAGACAGTTGCCGTCAGGTAGCAGTCAAGGTGTGCTTGCTGTGGTGAGACAGCAGCTGAAGGGATCCAGAGAATGACCAAGGACTGACAGTACAACATGACAGCAATACTGCAAAAGCAAGAGATCATAGAGAAGCTGAGGGCGAGGCAAGATGCAAGGCTGTGAAGAGCCAAAGACAGGAGCTGAAACTACGATGACCAAAGCCCTGATGGCTGGGAGAGTGAGTGTGTTAAGTGCTGACGTCGCAGTGCCATGGCTCAGCACTGTCGCACAAGCTGGTGCTGACCACTTCTGTCACTAGCCACTGCTAAGAGCTCAGGATTGCACTGGCTGCCAAGCACCAGGCTGCAGGCACTTGTTCAACAGATCTCTGCTTTCTAAAACCTGGAGCTAGAAGCTTCTAGTTCCCAGAGCTCACAGCCACAAGCTCCTGGGTCTGTCAGCCAGCCCATAAGCCTCAGGTACACAAGGACCCAGGACTGCCAATATTAAAAGAGCTAATGTTTTCCCACTCCCGGCACAACAGAGAGACTCAAGTCAGCTGACAGGAGTGCTGTTGGCATGAACAGACACCGGACTTTGTTACACACGTTCTTTGTGTTGATTGAGACACTCCTCTATGCTATTTTTCCTCCAGTCTGTAAATGTGATCTACTACCGTGACTTTCTCAAGTGAAACCTTCATCTTAGGATAAATTCCACACGGGCACGCTGTATAGCTTTTTAATATGCTGGTGCCTTCCATTTGCTCGTATTCTGTCAAGGAATGTTGCATCTATATTAAGGAATGATGGCCTGTAATTTTCTTTCTTTGATGTCTTTATACTACTTTGGAAACATGGCTTTTCTGACCTCATCTAATGAGTGAGAAAGCATCTCTTCAGATGCTGGGGACAAGGGGCAGCTGGTAAAAAGGGCTTGCCAAGTACACACAAGCCCTAGTTTGGACTCCCAACACCACAGATATGCAATGTAATCCTAGCACTCGGGAATTGGAGGCAGGAGGAGGATCAGGAGTTCAAGGTCGTTCTCAGTCACATAGTAAGTTTGAGGCCAGCCTGGGCTACATGAGACCAGATAAAAAGGGAAGGAAAGGAGAGGTGAAGAAAGGGAGGCAGGAAGGAAGAAAGGAACAAAGAGAGAAAGGAAAGAAAAAGCTCTTTCCATTTTACAAGAGTTTGAAGAAGATTGGTGTGAATTCATAAATGTGTAATAAAATTCAGCATTGAAGCCACCTGGTCCTGCACCTAACTTTGCCGGGAGAATGCCATGAAGATTCCTGATCCTTTGCTTGTTATGTCTCTTCTGATTCCCTATATCTTCACGATTCAATCTCAATTTACCACGGGTTCCTAGGAGTTATCCATTTTTGTTTAGCTTGTCAAGTTCATTGGTGTAAAATTATTTATTGTGTTCTCTATAATCTTTAATTTTCCCTTTTCCAGTAAGGTCTTTATAGCACCTTCCTTGATGTTAACTCATCTGCATCTGGTCTTCATGGTTTCTGATAAGAAACTGGCTGCTAATTTCTGAAGGGACTCCCTGTATGAGACAGTCACATCTCTCTTCCTGCTTTATCTGTTGTCATTTAACCATTCCATCACACACTCATAGATAGGTGTGTGCATTTGAGCTTCTCCTCTTTGCAGTTCTTCTCCTTGGGTGAATAGAATGTGTGGTAGTTTGAATAGATGGCCCCCAATATAGTCAGTGTCTTATTAGTTCATAGTTTGCATCTGTAGCCACCTGGCTGGAGGCGGTGTCACTGGGCGGATCTTAAGGTGTAGTTAGTGGTGGGTTTGAGATTTCAATCTAAAGATATGCAAAGTGTGCCTGGCTGGAGTTCCTGAAGTGTGCTGTGATGTATGGCTTTTTGGTTTGTGGCTTCTTTCTCTGTGTTTGGTCCTGTGAAAGCAGGCCAGCTTCTTCTGCCATTATGGAACTTCCCCCTGGATCTGTA
Source organism: Orientallactaga sibirica (assembly GCA_036365145.1). NCBI lineage: Eukaryota > Metazoa > Chordata > Mammalia > Rodentia > Dipodidae > Orientallactaga > Orientallactaga sibirica. The sequence continues at coordinate 6,074,499 of JAEOAD010000047.1, read as the reverse complement.
AGCTTCAATAAACATCCCTTCTTCCATCACTGTGCCTGGTCTGGAAGTTCATCTCAGCGAACCTGAAGCTGTCTGCTACAAAATGATACATCTTACAGGAGCTGTAAGGTTTCAGGTGGTATTTCTTAAAACACTCTCACACTCCCAATCTCTTCTCCAAGACTCCCTAGTGCAGATAGTCATCTATCTCATTGGAAACTTCAATCTCTTGGGTTGTTTAGTTCTTTTCATTTATTTTTATTTTTGCTCTCCAGACTTACTCATTTTAATTATCTTACTTTCCAGCTCCATAAGTCTTTCTTCACCCTGTTTAACCTGTTGTTGAATCCTTTAGTGATTTTTTAAAATTTCGGTTGTACTTCTTAGCTAAGGAATAACAGGTTCATGTTTATAATTTATATCTCTGTTAATATTCTCTTTGTGTTCAGGCATCATTTCTCTTACTTACTTGGGTTCTTTAACTCTTGGAACCCATTTAACACCATTTTTAAGGTTTTTGCTTAGTTTTTATATTATCAGAGATGCTTTTTTTTATTAAATGTAAAGCTTTCTTTTATTGCACTGTGATTTTATTTGAGCTCTGCATGAACTATTATAATGTAATGACTCTGGAAATCAGATTCTTCAACAATCCCTCAGTTTGCTGGGTTTTGTTCTCAACTGCTGAATGCTATAGCTGTCCATTTGTTTAGTGACTTACTCAACACATCTGCCAACACTGAATTTCTTATCTAATGTGGACCCTGAAATCCCTTCTCCTGTTCTTGTGTTAGAGTTTTGACCGATTTCCTTAAATACCAGAATGAGGGATAGATGGAGGGAGGAAAAGAGCGAGGCGTGGTGCCTTGAATTAGGTGTCCCCCATAAACACAAGTGTTCTGAATGCTTGATCTCCAGACGACGACAATGTGTGAGGAAGAGCCTTGCTGGAGGATGTGTGTTGCTGGGATAAGGCTTTAGAGGTGGCTCACTCATCTGCTGCTGCTTCTGTCCACCTGCTGTGGCAAAGGTGGCGCCCATCCTCTGCTCATGCCATGCACGCTCATCTGCCATCATGAAGCTTTCCCTCAAGACTGTAAGCCAAAAAGCAAAGCAACAACAACAACAAAAAAAAACTTTTCCTCCCATCAGCTGCTTTTGATTGGTGCTTTATCCCAGCAATGAGAAGGTACCTACAACCAGGGGAAACATACCAGTCTTACAAAAGCCCTCCAGCGATCAGTGGGTCTTGCCCTGGTCTTAGGTAAAAGCTTGGGGTATTTTTAGGTTAATACTGACCAGGAATTTAGCCCTAGGCATGCAAAAATTTTCTTTATTCCCTAAAGATATTGGTGCTTTTGAATGCCCTAATTACTCAAAGCAACTCTCTCCTAGGTTTTTCATCCTTGCCTCGGGGGTCTGCTGTGTCTCCACTGTCCCAGTGGGCTGCAGGTGGTTAGCCTTGCTAAGTTTCAGTCAGTACCCACCCCACCCCCATCCTCATTCTCAAGAGTCTTGAGCCAAGGTGAGAACAAGGCCAGTGCCTGACATCCATCCTTCACACAGGCCAAGATAGAACAGACAGGAAGAAATAATTTCATTTGTTCACAAGGACTCGACCCCCTCTGCAATCAGGAACCACGTTCCCACACTGGAAACATGGGGTGACATCTCTAAGCTGCAGTAACCTGTAGAAGAAGCACAGGGCAAAGCCAGTGAAGATGCCAGAAATTCCCTTCTGCCACTTCTTCATTCACTGACTGAGTGGCTCAATCTTCCCTTTCGAAATTTCAACAAATTTAGTTCTGTTAATTTATCCTTTCTTTACAAAATCTCTTCACAGATCCTTTTAGCTACCTCTACAGCCATTTTTGTCACTTTCAGCTACCTGTGTTTTAAGAAGCTATGCCAATAATTATCAGAAGCTAATTATCGACCACATCTTACATACTGTGAGATATTTCCAGAAGCCAAATTTCTAAAGAAAAAAAACCCTAATTACCACATATGTCCCTTCTATTAGCATGTACAATTTGAACCTTCAAACCTATTAAATCAAAATCAGTAAGTTTTTAAAAATATGTAAATTGCCTAACTCTACAGTTCAGATTCTCAGTGAGCAGTCTGGGAGTGTACAGGGATTTGAGTCCTACAGTCTGCTCACATGATGGTTCTGTCTCTTTAGGATTGGGGACCAGTCACTGCTTTGCATCGTGGACTCAAGGTCCCCAAGGAAGCATAGTTTCAGCTAGAGATATGGCTTAGTACTTAAAGGCACTTGTTTACAAAGCCTGACAGCTCATATTCAATTCCCCAGTACCCACATAACACCAAATTCACAAAGGGATGTGTGTGTACACCTGGAGCTTATTTTCAGTGGCAAAAACCTCTAGCATACCCATTCTCATTCTCTCTCTCTTTCTCTCTCCCTCCCTCTCTCTGCAAATAAATACATAAAAATATTTCTTCATATGGTCAACTCAAACCTCATAAAAACAGAGAGTCTACAGAGAAAGCAAAACTAACTAAATCAGATCTGTCTTGCCCACCAAGGCTCAGGGATCATTGCAGAAGGGGGGCCAAAAGACTGTCAGAACCTCAGCATGGGTCGGAACAGCCTGAGACACCATGTTGTTCCACCCCTCAGAGACTGACTGAGGCCTCGTGGTCCCCACAATGAATACCAACAACCCCACCAAATACCCTCAGCAGAATTGCAGAGGGAGAAAAGGGGCCTATGTGTGCAACCTTTTTGTTGAAAAATCAATAAATTTAAAAAAGAGAAATTTAAAAGAAAAAAAAAAACACATAACTTCACCAGGAAGTCACCCAGTCAGAACAGAACCAGTACCACATTAAGTGAGAGTCACGCTGGAACTCAGACACCCAGAGGCATTTCTGTTGATTTTAGAAATGTGAAAAAATTACATGTGAACACACGCATACATATATAAAACAGATATAAATGATCACTCTCTGTTATATTTTGAGTAGTTATGATGTACTAAAGAATTGAAAACAAAACACAGCAAATTCAAGAGAACATATCACCCAGCACTTATTACAAATTCAGATGAGGCAAAGGACTCCAATATCAGGTTTACCATGCCCACATCTTTGTGGTTTCATGTATGTGACAGATGCAATAAACAGTGTCTTGGACCGTTTCACATCTTGAAAATAAGTGAATTAATATAATTTCTTGTGCTACTTTGTTTTTCAAACAAAATTACATTTGTGTTTCATCACTGACTTGGATTTCTTTGTAAGATTCAAATATAGTTCATTTAACCAGTCTCCTATTGAAAGACAAATCACTTCGCGTTTTTATTGCCAGGTGTCTGCAGTGTCCACATTGGAGCACCTCCTACGGTGATGTGTAAGCATCTCTCATCTGAGAAACTGAATTCCTATATTCAACAACTCCAAATCTCTCTCTCTTTCTCTCTTTTTCTTTCTCTCTCTCTTTCATCTCTATCAAATTCCTCCAATGAGTTATGAGTCCATCACTCAACTGCCTCTCACACACATAAAACTGTCCAATATTTTTGTACCCAGACTAATAGGTAAGAAATGCTATCACGTCACTATTGTAATTTGCACTTCCAATATATGCAGTGAAGCTGAAATCCTCTTGTCCTCCTCATTGGCTACTTCTGCCTCGGAAGCATTCCTGTGTATGCCTCTACCTTGAGGTGTGTTGCACTGTTATTTATGAAAAAATATTTTGCTATTATGCTTGGATATTTAATTCATTACACTGGTTTTTATGCATGGTGTTCAAATGCATATAGAAAGCCTTTGCTGGTGCTCTTCACCAAAATCAACTACTTCAATCAAATATACGTGTGTGTGTGTATACATACACACTGAATTTCCTAATGCCACTAGGTAATTATCAAGGTTTGCATGCTCCCACACAGCATGAAGTAGTCATCCCAGACCCTCTCTTCAGATTGTTTGGTCTGTGGGATGATCTTTGCACTGATATGGAACTCTGTTGGTTGCTGTAACTATATAATAAACTTTCATATATCAGTGGAAAAGTCCTTCATTTTTTATTCTTCAAAAAAACGCCTTTCCCTTCCTCTCCCTTCCTCTCTCTCTCTGTGTTAAGTAAATAAAATTAAAAAACGCCTTAACTATCCTTGGTTCTAGTCTTACCTAAGATATCTAGAATTAACTTATAGATTCCAACACCCACACACACATGCACACTCTTGTTGGGAAATTATAACAAGCTCACCGAAGCTAGAGATCAGCTTGGAAATTCTTGACATTTTAATTATGTTAAGGTTTTCTCTCTGAGAATATAGCATACCTCTTCTCCTATAAGTCTTTGGTAATTTTTAAACAAAATTTAAAACTTCCTTCATAAGTATCATGTTTACATTTTCTCTGATTTATTAAGTACTTTGTTCATCATTTATATTATAGAGATGTTTGACTTGGCTATATCTTTACTGCTAGTGTTACTGCTTCTACTTAGCACCACAATTGATTTTGCCTTCGGCTTTACTTCCAACACTTTCTGCGATTTCTTGGCATTCAAATTCTAATAATTTGGGAGACCTATTTTTACATAGATAATTTTAAAATTTAGGAATAATTATACTTTATAATCCTTGCTTACTTTGCTGGCAAGGACCATTAATATAAAGTTGAGACATAAACAATGATAACAGCCATTCTTGTATGCTTCCTGATTTTAACAGGAATTATCTTAGCATTTAAACCATTAGATTGACATTGTGTATATATTTAGTATGTATATTCTTTGTTAGTTTAATAAAGTTCCCTTCTGTTCCTAGTTTGCAAGAATCTTCCTATCATGTGTCAATATTGAATTTTAAGTAATGTTTCTCTACCTCTTGAGATGCCCAATGTATTTTCCCCTTCTGTCTGTTTAATATAGTGAATTAATTAATACATTGTTGGTGATGAAAATAATTGGAATTATTGAAATAACTAACTTGTGTTTTTTCTCTCTGTCTCTCTCTCTCACATGCAAACATGTACACACTCATGCATGCCCCAATATTTTGTATAGAATTTTTTTACCAAAATTTGGTCAAAGTAAATCAACTTGCACAGCCCTATTTAGTTTGAAAATTAACATCACAGTGTCCTCATAAAATTAGATGGGAAGTATCAGCATTTGCACACTTCTCCAAAAGAGATTAAGTGAGATTGGAATTATCTCCCTGGATGTGTTCTGCAATGCAACAGCTAGGCACAGCCGAGAGGGCTCACTCCCAGAACTGTGACCCAGATAAGGTCAATGTTCACAGCTCGGGCTTTGTTTAGACTGGCTGGGCACTAAAAGTTGATCCAGTTAGATGCTGAATTATAAAATCCCTCATTCTAATGACTGTGAGACTGGCTACTTGTACACTTCTTCTGTGTGTTCATTTGAGTAGTTTATATATTTTTAGAAAATTGTCCCATTTTTCTCCATTTGCCCTTAATTGCTATAAAGCTATTAGCAAATGACTATTATTGTTCTAATTGCTGAAGCACATACTGTTAGATGCCTTCTCACTCCCCATTGTGGTTCTATACTTTGTCCTATTTTTTTCTCTTGCTCAAACTTTTAAATTTGTCTATTTAAAAGACCAAATGCTGGCTTTCTAATCTTGCTTACTGTATTCTTCTCATTAATGTATTAATTTCTGCACCTATATGTTCATTATTTCCTGTCTTTGGATTAATTTTGTAGCTCTTTTCCAACTGCTTTAGATACTGACATTCAATTTCCACCTTTTCTAATATTTAAAGGTAAGGGTTTCCCTTTAAAAATTGCCTCATCACATTTTATACATTTTGGTATTTGATAGCTTTCTTGTTTTTGTGTTTTAGTTCTAATTAATATGATTAATTTTCCAAAAAAAATCAATCTGTTAAAGTAACAGATATTCCTACACCCCTACATATAGAGGGTGTTAATTACCTCCTCACAATTCACTATTACTGTAACCTACTCCTAAACCCTACTTTGGTTTTCATGTCCCTTCCACTTGATGGATGTGTACGTCTGTGATGATTAATCTCTGCTTGTCATTTTGACAGGATTTAGAATCACCATGCAAACAATGTCTTGGCATGTCTATGAGGAATTCTCTAGATAAGACTAACTGAGGTGTGACGGCCCACTGTAAATAGCCCTGTGCTAAGGGCTGGGCTCCTGGGCTGCATAAGGAGTGAGCTGGCTGAGCACCCTGCCTCCGCTCTCTTCCTCACCTTGGATGCAGTGCGGCAGCTCCTGCTGCTGTCTTCCCACCGTGATGGGCTCTACACCCTGGAACTGTAAGCAGAAAACAAACCCTCTCCTTCCTTAAGCTGCTTCTGCTCAGCTACTTTGTCCCAGCAACAAGAAGGTAACTGATACAGGATTGCTTATTACATTTTTATTATGAATATAATTAGTGAAATATTTTTGGACATCCCTTTCACTGTGTATGAATTTTTATCTCTGGCAGACTTAAACTTAGGAGTATTCTTGCTTGAACTAGAATATATGCAAGTCTATTTTCACTAAAAATACCACCAGTTTTGCATAAAAATGCTCAAACCAGCCTGCACTCACACCTGCAGTGAATGAAGGTTCTAGTTGCTTCCCATCCTTGCAAACACCCAGAACTGTCAGACTTCTTGTAAGCTTTCAGGATCAGTGTTTCAGGGTTGTCCATTTTGTTAATAATGTGAGCTTTCTGGTCAGTGTTCAGGGTGTTGTCATGATAATGTGAGTTTTCAGGTCCAGTGCTGAAGGTACTGTCATGGTAAATGTGAGTTTTTCTGGTCAGTGTTGAGGGTGTTATCATGGTAATATGAGGAGTTTTCAGGTGCAGTGTTGAGGGTGTTGTCATGGTAATGCGAGGAGTTTTCAGGTGCAGTGTTGAGGGTGTTATCATGGTAATATGAGGAGTTTTCAGGTGCAGTGTTGAAGGTGTTATCATGGTAATATGAGGAGTTTTCAGGTGCAGTGTTGAGGGTGTTATCATGGTAATGCGAGGAGTTTTCAGGTGCAGTGTTGAAGGTGTTGTCATGGTAATATGAGGAGTTTTCAGGTGCAGTGTTGAGGGTGTTGTCATGGTAATATGAGGAGTTTTCAGGTGCAGTGTTGAGGGTGTTGTCATGGTAATATGAGGAGTTTTCAGGTGCAGTGTTGAAGGTGTTATCATGGTAATATGAGGAGTTTTCAGGTGCAGTGTTGAGGGTGTTGTCATGGTAATATGAGGAGTTTTGAGGTCGAGTGTTGAGGGTATTGTTGTGATAATGTGAGGAGTTTTCTGGCCAGTGTTGAGTGTGTTGGCATGGTAATGTGAGTTTTCTGGTCAGTGTAGAGTGTGTTGGCATGGTAATGTGAGTTTTCTGGTCAGTGTAGAGTGTGTTGTCATGGTAATGTGAGTTTTCAGGTCCAGTGTTGAGCGTGTTGTCATGGTAATGTGAGTTTTCAGGTCCAGTGTTGAGCGTGTTGTCATGGTAATGTGAGGAGTTTTTAGGTCCAGTGTTGAGCGTGTTGTTGTGATAATGTGAGTTTTCTGGTCAGTGTTGAGGGTGTTGTCATGGTAATGTGAGTTTTCTGGTCAGTGTTGAGGGTGTAATCATGGTAATGTGAGTTTTCTGGTCAGGTTCCTGGTGTTCTAGGCTATCATTCAACAGCCTCCAGATCTGCCTGTACTTTTAGATTGGCTTTCCTGTCCTCTCTGGCCTTCTGGATCTCCCTTTCAGTGATATGCCGGTTAGTATGTTTGTCTACTTTTAATTGGACAGACTTTCTGTGACGTGAAGGAGTTTCTTACCACGTGGCTGATGGCCTTGGCAGAACACCACTCTCAGGGCAGCTTCTCCTGCTCTGTGACATGCCTGTCACTCCTTGTCATGTTCATGAAAAGGACAATTCCAGGCTTTAATGAATTTCTTGGTATCAGCCTCTTTCTTTATGGTTTTTAGTTCTTATGTTCTCTCCTAAAACATTTTCCTCTCTAATTTAACTCAGTAATTCAAAATATTGGATGGGATTAAATGGGAAAAAAGAGGTTTCAGTGGGAGGGTAGGAGTGAGAGAAGATAGTTGATGGGGCACTGTGGGATCCAAATGAATTGCATGCATGTACAAAAGTGTCAAAAAGTAAAAATAAAGTGCACATTTTTTGTACATGAAGATCATAAAGATTTTTTTCTATGCTAACTCTCTTTATAATTTTGGTTTGCCTTTTATTTTTTTATTATTATTTTTTTTACAGAGCTGCACTCCACTTGGAATCGGTGTCACATACAGTGTGCACTAAGGGTCAGTATTTTTCTTTTCAGAGCTGCACTCCACTTGGAATCGGTGTCACAGACAGTGGGTCAATGTTAAGGGTCAATGTTAGCTGTTCCCCACAGGCAAACTCAGGTGACCAAAAACCTGCAGTTACAAGGCCATCTTTCCCCACTCTGCCCTGTTTCAATGTGTATTTTGAGATCATGTTATTAAGTTTCTGCATCTTTAGAATTGTCTATTACTGTGTTATCATCTTTGGGGCCTGAAAATCAATGTCACTAGAGCTTTTCCAGCATCCTTGGGTTTCTTCCAGCTGTTTTTCCTTTTTAAAACAATTTCCCTATTAGCATTAAAAGTACTTTGCCATGGGGTGGGGGATGACTCAGTTGGTATGGTATTTGCTTCACAATCATGATGACCTGAGTTTGGTCCCCAGAACCCATATAAAAATGCTGGGAGTGTAAATCACAGAGCTGTGGAGGTGGGGACAAGAGGATCCCTGGGCCTATCTGGCTAGCTGATCTAACCTAACTGGTGAGCTCCAGGCCAGTGAGAAACCCAGTCTCAAAAAAGCAGACTGTGTTCCTTAGGAATGAGGTTGTCCTCTGGCCTCCACATGTGTCCACATACATGTGCAATTGCACATATGTGAACGCACAGACAATAAAAAACGAGTCTTGTTGGGCCCTAAGAGGCCCGGGCGCGAGGCCCAGTGGAACTTCCTGAGCCTGGCTAGAGTTTGGCGACCTGTCTTTGGCCTATTACTCCCGCTTAGGAGTGACTCAGCAAGGCCTAAGCCAAAACTGCCTCCACCCAGCTACTGCTGACGTGGTGAAATACTATTGGCCCCTACACCTTTATCCCATCCTGAGACCCATCCTCTTTCTCAATGCTATATAAACATCTTCCTACTACAATAAAACAAGATCCTGCTTTGACAAGACTCCCGACCCAGTGTGTTTTTCTCTCCGGTGCCTTGGAGGAGGGGGTTCTGGGTCGCTGACATTCACCATCCCGCTCAGCCCCAAGAAGGGACTGGCTGGACCGGCTCCTTCTTCAGCCCTACCTGCCGGAGGACCCGGCAGAGTCTGTGTCCTGACTACTCCCACAATGCATGACCCATATTCCCCATTGATGAGGGTTCCTTTGAAAGGGGGAGGACAGGGAGGAGGATAATGGAGTCACCAATATGAATGTAAAATTACATAAATAAATAAATTATTTTTAAAAAACAGGTTTGTTTTGCTGCAGTAAAAAGATATGGTTATAAATCCAATTTAGTACCCTTGCTTCTAGCTCTGAAAACTAATCATTTAATGTGAGAGTGAAAATGCATATTGGAATCATACCTGCTATCTCGTATTAATAACTTTTTCCCTCTTCCCTTTTTTTTTTTTTTTTTTTTGACAGAGGTTTTGACACTGTCATCCTGTTACCTGGGCTCTCCTCACACTTCTGGGCTCAGGTGACCAGCCTGCTTCACTCCCAAGCAGCAAGATGACCCCAGCAGGCCAGCAGACCCAGCATTTTGTTTTGTTTTGCTTGTTGTTGCTGTTCCATAAATGCCATCTCTCTCTTATACTTAAGTCTGGGTTTTAAAGATGATTTTTATTATTTTGGACTTGGTTTAAAATTTTAACATGCAAAGTTCGAGCCTAGAATTAATCAATTTCTCTCTTTGCTTTCTAATCAGCTCAGCACTTTAAGTCAATTTATCCTGTAATATGACTTCATTGCTGTTGATGTTTCAACTTTACTTTTCTAAAATTAGGCGCGATTATTATTTAATCAAGCAGTGATTATTCACACTTGTGAATGCTCTCAATATTTATTTGTTTTTCAATTCTTTGCATTCTTGAAAACACACTTCTTCAGAGAAGATTTTTCAATAAAGCTCTTTGGTTATAAGCCAAGAGTTTTGTCTGTATACAACCATGTCTCTTGCCAACAATGTAAACTGTGTCTATGCCATTAGTGTGGACAGTTATCTTCTCTCAAATTTTTTAAATAATTTCCCCACTATATTTCAGCTTCTGCTCTTTCTGTTTAGAAGCCAGGCATTTGATGGGTTATTTTTGTAGAAAAATTGCCTTTTCACTGGCCACTTTTAGGACCTTCTGTGTCTTTGGAACTTTACTATTCTGCCAGTACTTCTAGGTATGGCTGTCTTTGGGTAATATATTATTTAAATGGTCAAAATAAAGGCTCTCTCCCTTGTTGCATTCAAATTATGCAGTGTAATACCACAAAGCAGCCTTCAAGAAATAAAGTCTATTTCTGTACCCCTTGATCCAGTTCTCACCATGACTTGCTCTGTACAACAAACCACGAGCGAATGTGACTGAGGGAAAGAGTCTTGGAACATAAGCACTTTCTTCTGCTTCTTAGAATCTCATGGCTTTCACTAAACCTGAGCAGAACTGCTGAAGAGTGAGAGTGCAAAGGGAAGAGAGCAGAGGAGGAAAGATCAAGAACACACAAAGAGACGGGCATCCGGGATCATCCTGCCACCTGGAAAGGTCCCAGCCAGAACTGACACAGGACAGAGAGTCTGGCGTGGACAGGCTTAGCCAGGTCAAACCAGAAAAATCGTCAGAATTGGAAGCTGGGGACACCTGCCGCGTTTTACAGCCTCTGGGTTTTCTGAGTGACTTCCTGCACAGCAGCGGCTAGCAAGGCCATTGACTTCACTCTACTTCCTAAAATGAGAATCAATGTCCTTTAAAGAACTTAGGAAATTTATGACACTCATACTGCTGATCTTGCCTGCAACTTCTATTGTCTTCTAGAATTCTTAAGTTGATATGCCAATGAATATGTAAATATATGTATGAGTTATCTATTCAAATATATAATATGTACACGCATATGCTTATATGCACAAACATATCAAACAGATGTGCAAAAAATTATGCATGACTACCTTTTTGACATTTTAACCTCTTTATTTTCTTTTTGTAATATTTTACTTATTTATTTACTTGGAAGAAGAGAGAGAAAAAAAAATGAATGGGTGCACCAGGGCCTCTAGCCACTGCAAATGATCAGATACATGAGCCACTTTGTGCATCTGGCTTTATGTGGGTACTGGGGAATCAAGCCTGGTTCATTAAGCTCTGCAGGCTCAAGTGCATCAACCACTGAACCATCTCTCCAGCCCTCTTTCTTATTTTCTTCTCTTCATCTGTGTACTGCTGTCCGGGTAATTACCTTTGTAACATTGTCCATGTCATTAACAGCCTTGCCTCCTGTGTCTAACTACTGTTTAGCGGGTTCACTGCAGTTTCTTCTTACTCCATGAGTGGACTTTTCATCTCTAGAAATATCTTTTGGTTCAATTGCTTCTGCTCAAATTTATTATCTCTAGATACCAGACATTAATCTTTTGTTTCTTTCAGTATTATGAACATAAGGACTTGTTAATTCTTTGCGAATTCCAGTTTCTGCAACTCTTGGAGGACAAATGAGACAAATTTTTTGTTTCTTCCCACTGTCACTCATGATTGCTTAAAAAGTCCAATTGTCTTGTCACCAACATAATCTGGAAGTGTCCTGTTGCTTGAGGTCTGTATCAAAGGTAACCTTCCCAGAAGGTAACCTGCATTTTCTTCATCAGGAACTCATGGTACCAACCCAGAACCACTTTCAGGCAGTTTATTACATTTCTTCATGGAAAAAATCAGCCTGTCCACATGGGGTCAGGCCTGGACCACCTGCTTGACCTCAGTCAGTGCCTGCCTCCCCTCCTTGCTATAGGAGCGTACATTCTTCTATGTCCTGGATTTAGTTTAAAATTCCCATTCCAACTCCTCAGCATGCATGGGATCTAAGACACTTCTCACATGCCATACAGTGTCTGACTAGAGTTTTCATATCTTAGGGAAGTGGGGGGTAGAAAATGGTTTACATAATTTGTAAAATAATTAAGAAATATACCTTATATATGATTCAGCAACCCCAACCTAAATGTTTATGTAAATGGAGCAAAAGCTTTTGCTCACACAAAAACCAGCCTGCAAATGTTTTCAGTAGCTTTATTTATATTGCTGAAAATTGAAATCATGAAAATATCCATCAGTTGAGGAATGGATAAACAAACTGACACCTTCATGCAAGGAAGCTGGAAGACTACTCTGCAATAAGAAATCAGGAAGTGCCTGTAAAACAGCACAAATGGCTACATTTATGGAATGTTCTGGAAGAAGCAAAACTAAAGCGACAGAGCATAGATGAGCAGTGCTAGTGGCTTAGGGATGGAACAGGTTAGAGGGAGATTGAAGAGGGGATGGAACAATATTTTACCTCAGCAGCAGCTGTATTAGAACTCCCAGAACTCCCAGAACACACTCTGTAGAGCCAAATGTATTAAGCACAATATAATGGTGGGTAATTTATGTGCATATGTAATTGATACATAATGTACTACATGCACTGTAATTTATATCATACACATTTTTAAAATTTTTTTGTTATTTTTATTTATTTTTGGAGAGAGGCACAGAGAGAAACAGAGAGGGAGAGGAAGACAGATAGAGATGGGCACGCCAGCAGTCTCTCAGCTGCTGTGAACGAAATCCAGATGTGTGCGCCCCCTTGTGGGCAAGTGTGGCATTGCGCCCTTGCGTCACTTTACATCTGACTAAACATGGGGCCTGGAGACTGGAACCACTGGAGATTGGAACCAGCGTTCTTAGGCTTAGCAGGCAGGCACCTTAACCGCTAAGCCATCTCTCCAGCCCTATCATACACTTCTGAAGGGGCTAGGGAGGTGGCACAGTGGCCAAAGGTGCTTGCTTGTAAAGCCTGCTGGCCCAGGTTAAATTCCCCACATAAACCATACACAAAAGCAACTGGTGTTTGTTTACAGAAAGAGGGCCTGGTGGGGGGCATGTGTGTGTGTGTGTGTGTGTGTGTGTGTGTGTGTGTGTGTTCACTATGTAGTCTCAGGGTGGCCTCGACCCTCCTACCTCTGCCTCCCGACACACAGAGATGTATTTTTTAAAAAAGGAAAAAGCTTGAGTTCTACATTTCCAGACTAGAACACACCCTTTGGTTTTCTCTTTTCTATATATTTGTTCCCAAAAGATTTCCCTTCTTGTAAGTACAATGATCAATTTTAAAGGATTCCTGTTGTACTTTCTTTAGCATTTATAGGCATTTGGAATCAGGAGTTTTAGAATACCTAGTCTGCCCTATTGCCAGAGGCAAAACTCTGTCAGTCTTTTAAAGAACAAGACTTCCCTAAAATTTCATGGGGTTTTTAAGTTTTCAGCTCATTTTAACACCATATCTTCCATTTCTTTCAAGTCCAATAGTGCAGTTACTGCATCCACCTCGCCATAGAAAGGAAAACCAAGCTTAGAAGCTGAGATGTGTTTCCTACATTTGTACAGACCTCTATTCCAAACTAATCCAGCATGTTTGCCACAGATAGAACCTGATGTGAGGGTTACTTTATTAAGTCTTCCCGCATTAGGAGGTCACTAAGACACATCCTAAGAGTCATTTACATTCTGGGTCACCTCTGCCTCAGAGCACAGAGAGCTGTGTGACCCTTGGGTAAACCACTCAGCTCCCTGTTAAGTTGCAAAGTCTGCACTTGACAGAGCCACTGTGACAGTGACGTGAGCACAGCAAGCATCCGGGTCACACTAAGTGTCCAGCAGCCATCAGTTATTGCACCACGTGCTTCCCAGTACACGCATCATTGTACGCACCCCTCCGACCACAAGGAAGACTGAATGAACACACACATCACACACAGTGAGAGCTTACTTTGAACAAGCCATGCTTTTGGTTTCGCTGACCAAGCCATAAATTGCTTCCTGGAGGAAGGTTGGTCTCTGGAGGGTCTATCACACGCTCATAAATCCTGTAGAGGGAAAGAACACAGTTACTGATGGAGAGACTCAACATAGAACCAAAGGTGCCCGGGCTCTTTGCACACTTGTACATAGCTGCTGGCATGAAGAGGTAAGCCCAAGGTGTGGCATGCTTTAAATAACAAGTCACATGACACAGAGACTTGCTTCCTGGCAGTATTTGCACACAGTGTCTAATACCCTCCCACCTTTCTCTAGGGTCCCTTATGGCAGCAGAAGGAACAAGAGGACAACATTTTCCATGTCTCTGCTGATCAATGATCTTCACACAAACTCTGAGGAATGTGGTTTCTCCAAAGGTTACAGGTGAAGAAGCTGGGGCAGAGGATGTAAGCAGGTCAACCTAGCACAGGCAGCAGGAAGCTGCAGAACTGGGATAAAGCCCTCATTGGTCTGACTCCAGTGTCTGCACTTTCTTTGGCACCTGCTGCTCCCTGGCTTTGGGTGTGCAGCTGCTAGAAATTTCTATAACAAGCTGAGAGGAACCAATGAGCAACTGGGCCACTGCTGCCCAGATAATTACTTGCTTCGTCTCCAAACCCCAGTAAATGAAGCCATTACCTGATCAGATAGTATTTGTTAAACACTTTTCGTGCTTCAAGCTCCACAGCAGGTAATGGGAGAGCAGAGCAATTAACCAGGCACATAAGCCCTAGTCCACTGAGCAAAAGTCAGGTAACGTCCCAGAGCACCTGACATGTACCAGCCACACCAGTGCACCAGTGGTTGTCTCGGATGTTCACTTCTACCAAGACCCAGTTCAGTAGTGACGAAGCTTTAAACCATTCAAAATAGTCATGCTGGCAAAGAAGATGGTTCAGTGGACAAACACATGCAATGCAAAAGCGGCTTCCTGAGCTTACCCCAGACCCCATGTACAAGCCATGGCCAGCTTCTGTAATCCCAGGACACCCACAATGCAATGTATATGTGAACCTGAGCTTAGCCCAGACCCCATGTACAAGCCATGGCCAGCTTCTGTAATCCCAGGACACCCACAATGCCATGTATACATGAACCTGAGCTTAGCCCAGACCCCATGTACAAGCCATGGCCAGCTTCTGTAATCCAAGCACACCCACAATGCAATGTATACGTGAACCTGAGCTTAGCCCAGACCCCATGTACAAGTCTTGGCCAGCTTCTGTAATCCAAGCACACCCACAATGCCATGTATACATGAACCTGAGCTTAGCCCAGACCCCATGTACAAGCCATGGCCAGCTTCTGTAATCCAAGCACACCCACAATGCCATGTATACATGAACCTGAGCTTTCCACAGACCCCATGTACAAGCCATGGCCAGCTTCTGTGATCCAAGCACACCCACAATGCCATGTTTTACCCCATGAACCTGAGCTTCTGCCCAGACCCCATGTACAAGCCATGGCCAGCTTCTGTTTTGCCAAGCATTCTGTACCCACAATGCAATGTACACACACAATGCCATATATACGTGAACCTGACCTTTCCACAGACCCCATGTACAAGCCATGGCCAGCTTCTGTGATCCAAGCACACCCACAATGCAATGTATACGTGAACCTGAGCTTAGCCCAGACCCCATGTACAAGCCATGACCACCTTCTGTAATCCCAGCCCACCTACAACTCAATGCATGTGTGAGTACCTGAGCTTAGATACTCAGACCCCATGTAAAATGCATGATCAGCTTCTGTAATCCCAGCCCACCTACAGTGAGATGGGAAGCGGAGACAGGAGAATCCCTCAGAAGCTCACAGACACACACACACACGCAGACATCATACACATACAGAGACATACACACATGAGCACAACGATATAGTGTTTGTAGCCATCGGCTGATTGGAAGCCTCCAGTATTTCTCAGTACCGAGCGGAAGTAGGTGCAGTGAGAAAATGAACTATTCTTTGCAGTTCCATGTGAGAGCCCCACCCACTTCTGCCACTCCCCCTCCAGCCTTCACTGGGGTGTATGAATGGGTGAGGTCAGCCTATCCAGCCTATCCATCTTCGCTCTGAGATACAGCTAGCTGCCCCAGCCAGAGTGTGATATGTCACTCTATGCTTCTCAGAAGCAACATGTAGAAGAGCTGAAGACTGTCCCCTTGAGGGAGAAAATGAAAGGATGGAAAGACTTTCTTTTGAGACTGTCACACTGCAATCTTATATCCAGCCTGCACAGCCCATGACGTCACATTCCCCAGTGGAAATGTGCATTTCCAAGGAACATGTGCAAGCATTGTTAGGAACATGGACCATACCAGGGCTTTCTCTACTAATTATCTTTTCATTATAAATGGAGACTCAGCAAGAAGAAACCACTTTCCCTCAAGAAGACAGGATGTGTTTCTTTACAGCAACCCAATGTTTTGTTGTTCGCCAGAAAGAACCATTTTGGATGAAACAGTGCTAAAAGGTGCTTTAACATAACAATTTACTACACACTACCTTTTAAAGGGGATTTCCCCCTTAATATTAGTGGAAAAACTAGAAACATGCCAAATTAACAACAAAAAGTGAAAAGCATAAGTTTTAATAGATCAGCTTCAAAGAATTTCCTGTGGTCATTAAGAGTGATAAATATGCAGGTTGTGACACATGGGAAATATACAAAATAATTCTCACCAGAGGACATGGAAGGCAAAATTATTTATGCACCATGGAGATAATGATACAAAAATTATGTTTGATGTTGGTGGATATGAGAAAGGCCAGAGAGAAACAGAAATCTCTGTATTTAGAGGAAGAGGGAGAGGCATAATTTTCCATAGGGCTGTTTTACTAATAAATTGAAAATGTTGTCAAACCATTTACCTCAGCCTGTCTTTTAGAACATTTGCCTCTGTCAGAGTGAGAGGTGCTTTTAGCACACAGTTTTTCTTTCTGCTGCTCAATATGCTGAAGACCACAATGAGTAGACTGGGTCCTTAATCAATGTTTATTAAGTGCATCAGTGAACGAAGGACAGGACAATCAAACAGAGAAACTTCCCATCCTGCCTCATCGTCTGTGAGCATAGCAACTCCTTTTACCTTAGAAGTAGTGGGAGACGCAAAGCTCTGAGGCCCCCATCACCAGCTAAGGCAGAGAAAGGCATGATGCATGTGTCACACTCTTGCCCTGATGTCCTGTGTCCAGTGCCTCCTCCTCGGGCCAAGGAAAACAGACTGGACAGTGCCTTCCTAACATGGGATGTCTTCTGAAGGCAAGTCTCTCCATGCAACAGGCAGAATCAGCATACTGGACACAGTTATAGCAGCACAGCTTATGAGCACAGGATTGACAGAGATTAGCAGGCAGGTAGCTTGCAATAGGCAGTTTAGTTAGGGCCATCGGCTCTCCAGAGAGATAAACATCAACCTGCTCCAACATCCAATATAAGGCAGCTCCAGTCCAGGAGATGAAATTATTTTATTTATTTGCAAGCAGAGAGAGAGAGAGACTGACAGGAAGAAGAAGGGGAAGAGGAGAAGAAGGAGGGAGGAAGAAGACAGAGAGAAGATATGGAAAGGCCTGCCAGGGCCTCCAGCCACTGTACACGAACACCTAATGCACACACCACTTTGTGCAGCTGGCTTTATGTAGGTACTGGGGAATCAAACCTAGGTAGTTAGACTCTGCAGGCATGTGCCTTAACTGCTGAGCCATCTCTCCAGCCCAGGGCTGAAATTCTAAGAAAACTACAGCTCATAAAGGTGATGGCTGATTCATCAGGACCAAGGCTGACCACCTCCTTTCCCACTATTCCCCCCTTCCTGGCTTTTTCAGAATTTTGGCAAGCTCCCTTTGGGCCAGACAATCTCACCTAACCTTTCCACTGATCAGAGACCCCTGGATGTGTTTATGCAGAACTATCATGATCTGTTCCTGCCCAAAGCCCAATTCCCCTACAACAATTGGTCAGCCAAACCCTTAAAAACCCCTACACTTCCTTGAATAAACGAGTTTGCAGCAGCTCACCCTCTGCCTGCTTCCACCCAACTCCCGGAGTCTGTGTCGTCATTCCGTGCCTCTCACCCCCTACCCGACGGAGACCCTGCATCCCCTCCTTGGCTAACCCTAGGAAGGACTCCAACATCTGGCACCTGAACAGGGACCCTCTGCCCCCTTGGCGTTGGCAAGACACCCCCTCCTTGATTGTCGGTGAGTAGCCCCCGGCACTGACAAAACGCCCCCTCCTTGATTGTCGGTGAGTAGGCCCCTTTCTGTTCTGTGTGCTGATGGCTGCCCAAGGGTGAGCGGGCAGCCCCCTCCTCCTTCCTTTTCCTTTTGTTTGTCTTTTTCCCAGGCAGGAAGGCACACATCACCTCACGGTCCCAAAGCCCGTGTCGGCCCCTCCACTCTTGGTTCATCCCAGCGAAATCACGTAAGGGTCTGACCCACCCGATTTTGGAACCAAGGTGAGGCCATTGGCTGAGCTTTCCCGCAGACACTGTGTGGGCATACGGCCATGGAGTAACAACCCACGGAAGTCCCCCACTAAGCACAAGACACTTGGGCCCTAAACATTCTATACTTATGTCTCAGCTGGCCTCGGCAATAGGTGTTGTGGTTTGCATGATTTCTTTAGGGCTATCATTTTTGATCTGGGTTATCATTTTCTCACTCTCCTTGATTCAGGGGTATCACAGCCTAGCCCCCCCCCAAACACCCCTACACCGTAATGGGCAACCTCCCTCGCCATCAGAGGACACCTCATTTGCAGGATCTTAAGGCCCTCCTCCTGCAACGTGGCTAAAAGAGAAACAAAAGGACCTCCATGGCTTTTGGGACGAAACTCTTGTTTTAGCCCCATGGATTAGTCCTGAGAACATCTGGGACACCTCCATTTGGTGCCAGGTTCTCTTCCTCGTGAGGAAACACGAGGTTCACGATGGACACACACACCCCCCCCCGCCCCATTCTTTCCTATCCTCCTTGCCATAATTGCTAGCCTTAAAGGCTCCTCCGTGGAGGAAGTCATTTCTGCCCATAATGAAAGCTGTAAGGAGGAACAGAAACTGACTCCTCAAACCTTGTCCCTCCCAGACCCCTCTTACGATAACTGGATGAGGAGGAAGACGGACCCTTCAATGATAAAAGACCCCCACCCAAACTGTAGCCTGCGGCAGAGGCGCTCATACATGTCTTCAATGATAAAAAACTAACCACCCCTCCCCCTCTTAACCCTTGGAAGGACCTCCGCCCACTCTGTCCTGGACACACCCAGGCAGCTGCCAGTTCACTGACACTCCCCATTGCACTCCCCTTCCCCTTCCCTGTTAACACAGGGCCAGATGCAACAGCCAGGCCCAGGTTCCCCACCCCCCTTTCTGATCTGGCTCTCATATGCAAGGCAGTCCAGGAATCTGGCGTTGACTCCTACTTTGAACAAGTCCTTTTACAATGGGCCGTCCACCCTCAGACTTATTGAGCACGTTTTCTCACACACTGGTCTGCCTGGCTTTATTGCTGATGGGAATTCGCAGGTAGACAAGTTTATTGCTGTCTCCTCCTTGCCACCTTTAGAACAAGCCAGACGTTTACACCAAAGGTTCCATCTATCCCCCACCAACCTAAGAACCCTGTACCCCAAACTCTTGCTTAGCCAATGCAAACATTTAACCTGTACCTGTAAGGCATGTGCCTCCCTAACCCCCTTGGGCCCCCTATAGCCTCAAGGAGTCAATCCTAGAGGCCTTACCCCAAATTCTATCTGCCAGATGGATGTTCCCCACATACCTTCCTTTGGTAACCTCAAATATGTCCATGTCATTGTGGACACTTACTCTAAGTTTACTTTTGCTATTTCTCTCTCAGGGGAGAAGGCTCTCATGTCATTAAGGCGACAAAAACCACCATGTTGGTCATGGGCGTACCCTGGTCAATTAAAACTGATAATGGCCCTGCATACACATCTGCCCAATTCACATCCTTCATGGAATCTTGGGGAATAAAACACTCCCTTGGGATCCCCTACCACCCACAAGGAGAAGCCATAGTGGATAGAACTCACTGGACCCTAAAGGAACTAATTATAAAACAAAAGTCCACTATGTCACCCAAGGATCCCCACTTGGCCCTGGTGGAAGCTCTCTTCACCCTCAATTTTCTCACCTTTGATGAGGCAAGACTCTCCCCAGCCTACAAACATTGGAGATCCCAACCAACCACAAAGCCCTTACCCTTAGTCCGCTGGAAGGATCCTCTTACTAATATCTGGAAGGGAACCCACCCTCTTTTAACACAGGGCTGAGGGTATGCTTGTCTTTCCAGAAGCTTCACAGATCCCGATCTGGATCCCTGCCAGAAACATCCGCCAGCCACTGACTCGGGGATTGACCTTGATTTAGAGGATGATGCCAAACCCTTCAGTCTGGATACGGGACTGTAAACTTATTCCTTTTTCTCCTTTTATCTCCTTTTCTCCCTACTACCACTTCCCATTTTGGACAATTCTTAGGCCATACTTGCTTGGTATGCTGGGTGTAGATTCCCACACTTTTCCTAGGCTTCATTTTAGCCACTCTCTTTCACTGTATTCCTCCCCCTTCAAGCATGTGCTTCTCCTTAGCCACTCCTTTGCCTTTTTTGCTTATTAATGCCTCCTGTGGTAATGCTACCCTCCAACCAGCCATAAATTCATTTGCAACTCCTTTGATTGCATTGATCTGCTACGATTAAGGACACTCAATGCTACTATTTATGGCACTAAGGGTGAGCTCATGACAGTCACCCAACAACCGGTTTATGTTAAACCCCCCTATTATTTTGCCTTAGTCCCAACACTCAATGCTCTTTTCTGGGGGCTTTCTCAACTGCTCCGTCCTTAGTTGTAGACCGAGCCCTTGCATGACTATGCATGCTGACCTCCATGTTATCATTAGACAGGTGCCAATTGGCTTTGCAGCTGTTTCTCCTGATGATAACTTTACATTCCTTTCTTCAACCCTTCCTCCCTTCTTATCCTATCAGGAATCCTAATTATTCTCGCCATCATGCTGATCCTTTTCAGATGTCTCAGAGCTTTTTCTCAATGCATCACCACCATCCAAACAAACCAGGTTCTACTACAGGGAGCTATTTATCAATCAGAATGGGCAACCCCTCATGAACCACCATATGATATCTTATCCACCATTTCTCATTTGTAAACCTGTCCTACCCCAGTCTTTTCTCAGGTTCTATAGTTGATTCTCACCTGGAACGTTCGCATGCCACAGAGCCACCCCCACATGGCCCTCCATGCCTCTTAGGTGACAGTCAAACCCCCTCAGGCTTTCTCACCAGAATGGCGGGTAGTCAATGACAGGTAAGACCCCATGAGATGGGGCAACCTAAGACAGGCACCATCGCATGTGATGATCCCTTGGGGCCTAGGGTCAACAATGGCTTGGCAAAGAACCATGCCTCCCAGGGTCACTAATAATAAAAACAAAAAGGAGGATATGTATGGCACAATGCAGGTTGGGCCCCAGCCAGGCCGCCTGCTAGAAGAAACCAGGAAGTGGCTTCTGTGGACGTGGCATCCTGCACAGGCCTGGTGTGACAACAGCTACAGCCCCATGCCCGCAAGCAACCTGCTGCAAGATGGTCTGCCCAGAGACAGGCTGTCATTGGTCACAAGAAGGGAACCACCCCATACAACGATCGGCCAGCCAAACCCTTAAAAACCCCTACTCTTCCTTGAATAAACAAGTTTGCAGCAGCTCACCTTCTGCTTCCTTCCACCCAACTCCCGGAGTCTGTCATGACTATGCCTCTCACCCCCTATCCGGTAGAGACCCTGCATCCCCTCCTGGGCTGGCCCTAGGAGGGACCCCAACACCTGGAAGTGTTTATGCAGTCCTATCATGATCTGTTCCTGCCCAAAGCCCAATTCCCATACAAGTCATCACTCACACTCAGTCCAAACTTACAAAAGCTGCTGGAATCCCAGGTGCGGATTGTCAACTCTTTTTGAGACTCTTGACCCCCTTCTATGGGAAACTTTGTTCTGTCTCTTGCTAACAGACCTTGCTCGTAGACCCTTCTGTGCTCATCTGCTGCTCTGTGTCGCTGAGAAACAAAGAACTTGGGAGCCACTGTTCAGGGAGTTTTGGTGACGGTTGGGTGTCTTGGGCTCTAACACTAAAGCTCAGCCCGCTGAGAGCCGAGAAAGGTTACAGATATCAAAACCAGCAACAGCATTAAAGATGCTACACAAAGGAAGTGGACAGGGTTAAATAATTTGTTTATGGTCAAGCGGCTTGTGAGTGCCAGGCCTGGAATTTGAACTCAGACCTCAGAATCTGTGCTATAGACACCCTCCTCAGTTACCCAGCTAGATATTCAAGGAAGAAGAGGCCCAGAAACAGAAACAGTGTCCAAGATAGGCTTTTTAAAGAGTGAAAATACAAAGTAAAATAGAACCAGTAGATGTTTTCAGAGAAAATGAAAAATGCAGAAGAAGGGATGGAGGAGTGCCCAGCACTGAAACACCTCTGTCACACCCTCCAAGGCTCAGGGATCATTGCGGAAGAGGGGGCGGATAGAATGGAAGAGCCAAAAGAAGGGCATGACCTCTTACAATGCAACTGCCCAGACAGAAATTGGCCTTGATATCCATGACCTTGCTGTGCCTAGCAATACCTCCGCAAGACCCTCATAATGGAAGTAAAAGATGATGACATCAAATTATAAAAGAGACTAATGGAGAGAGGGAGGGGATATGATGGAGAGTGGAGTTCTTAAGGGGAATGAGGGGAGGGGAGGGAAATACTATGCACCTTTTGTATGTAAGTATATTTTGTTGTCAATAAATAAAAAATAAAAAAAGAAAATGAAAAATGCACTTTCACCTTCCTTAGATGACTCATGACTAAAAGATTAGGTGGAGTTTGTAAACCAGTTCTCAACAGTAGAGGATGTGGTCTGCATACCCTGGCATGTCCTTATGTCACTTCCAGGTATCTTATTCTCTTACTTTTTTATTTGAGAGTAAGAGGCAGAGATAGAGAGAGGGAATGGGTGTTCCAGGGCTTCTAGCTGCTAGAAACAAACTCCAGACGCATGTGCTACCTTGTGCATTTGGCTTACGTGTGTCCTGGGGAATTGAACCTGGGAACTTTGCAGGCAAGTGCCTTAACCTCTAAGCCCTTTTGTGTCTTGTTTTTGTTTTTAAAGGAAAGGAAATATAAAAACACAAATTTGGACTCAGCAAATAAAGTGCTTCCCTCACAAGCATGATGACCTGAGTTTGGGTTCGCAAGAATGTATGTTTCAAGTGGGACACGGTAGTGGAAGTCTGTAATCCCAGTGCACCTGATAGCGAGATGGGAGGCAGAGACTGGAGGATCTCCGAGAACTCATGGGTCAGCCGTGCTGGTGTATACAGCGGTCATCAACAGGAGACCATGAAATAACATAATTCATCCAAATACATGGCCATATACTCCTAGGCTGACTCACTCACTGGGAAGGAAAAGTGGAAACAAGCTATGGAGGGTTTGCTTTCCCATGCTCACTCTTGGAAAATCAAGACGTAGCAGAGAGCAGGGCCTCCTACTCCATGCTAACTGAACACATCTCTCTATACACTGCTTGTACATGTTCTAACTGCCCTGTTGCTTTTTCTGTCCTGGTGTCTGGGACTCTCACACTTCCCCGGCCCTTCTCTTCTGACACTGCTGCTTCACACTGGTGTCGCTAAGATTCTGGGCACAGGTGGGCCTACCTTTCTAGATCTCCCAGCCAAGGAAGGAGGAACATGGCTGCTCTGGTGTCCCTGGGCCAGCACCTTAACCCTCAGGCTCTACCTGAGCTTCCTGACTGTCCCCCATACCTGTCACCTGCTGTGACAGAAGCCTTCCCACAGCGTCCATCCCTCTTGCATTAGTTGTCCCTTTGCTGGTCATCTTCCATGAAGCATCTCCCAGCTGCCCACTCACTCCATCACCTTTATCAAAGCAGCTGCCTCCAGAACTGGCTCTCTACTAATTGACAGTCTCCTCCCACTGGACTCAAAGCAAACACCTTGGCTGTTTTGGTCATGTCAACATTGCTGGTGCCTGGAATAGCACCTAGCCAAAGTTGGCATCTGCTCTACATGAATGAGGGCACAAACAAATGAATGAATGAATGAGTAAAGGAAAGCTTTTGGAATCTTCAGAACCAGGTGACAATAGTCAGATAGTTTAAAAGCCCTAGAAAAACAAGACTATAATAAGCAATTGGTAGAACTGAATAATTCTGGCTGAAGAGACAGACAGTTAAGAGTTTGTGCCTTACATTATACAGATAATCCTTAGAGAAATCGAGTCAGCAACTGAGTGAAATGTAATTGGCCATGACTAGTGTCTTCCTTCACCACACTTCTCATGAGATTTACATAAGAAGCTGGACCAACAAGCCTCAACCCAAGAAAGAGAGAGGGATAGCAAATTTAAATTTCCCAGGCAGAAAGCCACCAACAGGGAAGGCAGATACTTCAGAAAGAGAAGGAAAATCCATTGACAACCTGAGGCTTAATTATACTAACTGCAGTACTTGTGATAACTGAACAACGTACAGCTTGAGTAGGTTACATTATTGCATAATTCTTGCTTTTTACCAAAGTTATTACACTCCATTGTCTGTGTGACACAAATAATGCATTTACTCTATAAGCATCTAAAATACAATCCTGCTTTTGAGTGCAAAAACCTAACTTCCACCTGGGGGCAGTTCTGGGGCTGTGAGCTCACTTGAGCCATTAAGCAAGGTGCTGAATGCTCAGTGATATTGGGAGAATTGTGGGGGTCTTGCATGCCATTAGCATCTATCAGTATTTGAAAGTGTAAGTATCTCATTTCTAATACGATACCATGGGAAATTAAATATCCAGTCAGACATGAGCCTGCCTGAGAGGAATGAACGCTACGTGGAAACTGACACACTCCTCAAGAAAACCCGTCACTGAGTCAAAGGCATCAGATCTCTCTGCTTGGAGACCAGTCATTATTCTCTAAAGACCCCGATATTCCTGCTAAAAGATAAAGCCCTTGGAGCGCACAACAAAGCAATGCAAAGGCTCAACATTATTACTCAAGGAGGAATATTGGATTTTTATTTAGCTGGATGAAGAAAGGCCTCCAGAGAGGCTTCAGACAACCTTTCCTAATTATATAGAAGAATGAGTTTCCAATGTAAACCATGGGTATTGGCATGGATTATGCCCCTGCTTAATAAGACAACATGAACCCAAACGAAAAGACTAATCTTGGGCTTTGACTGAAGACAAGAGAAGCTCTCCTGAGTTCCCCAAGGAGG
This sequence comes from Orientallactaga sibirica, assembly GCA_036365145.1. Taxonomy (NCBI): domain Eukaryota; kingdom Metazoa; phylum Chordata; class Mammalia; order Rodentia; family Dipodidae; genus Orientallactaga; species Orientallactaga sibirica. The sequence goes on along the minus strand of JAEOAD010000047.1, from coordinate 6,049,120 downwards.
AGCATGGCCATGACCCTGTTTGCTACATGGAGCCCCCTCTATGTCCCCCAAGTTCTACACTGGCACTAGAGGCTGTCGAGGTGTTTCTGGAGAGTTTCCAAGATCATTCCCTTTCATTGTTCCCTCACTGACACCATAATGAGTGGCACAGAACACAAGACTCAGGCTCACCCTGGCCTTATATAACAGCAGGCATAACACACTCTCTCTCTCCTGTCAGCTTCACAGGGCAAAGTTTGTGAGATCCACTGGAAAAACAAGACATCTGCATGGTATCTTTATCATTAGTTGTCACACCCACAGATGCTGAGAACTGGATCCAGAGGTTACTCCCTGTATCAGGGCACCTTGCCAGCTGTGCTCAGGGGCAAGCTGTGTGTTGAATTTTCATGTCAGGTTGCATGGCTGTTGCTAATTACTTACTGACATGGAATGCGCAGCACACGGAGCTTGTACCAGAAGGACAGGAAAGGATGCCCAAGGACCCTCTCTGTAGTCCCCTCTCACCAATCTGCTTAAGGAACTGTGCAGATGAGTACCGTACAATCATGTGGGAAAACTCCCAGCTACATCCAAGCACAGCACAAGAGGACAGAATGCAGCAAGTTTCCAAACTGTCCCCTTGCAGCTGCTGTAAAATAAATACAAGTGTAATAAAACGAAACAAAAGAGACAAAGTTGAAATCTGTCAGATGTCTTTGTTGTAGATGAGAAGGTAGCAGCAGGATTCACAAGAGATCAACAAACCCTGCGGGAGACTTTGCCAGACAGGGTGTGAACTCCTCCCGAGGGAGGACAGAGAGGGCTCCTCAGAGAAGACCAGACCTTCGTGTGACCTGCTTCATCTACTTACAACACTTGTCAACTCTTGCTTTTTCTTCCCTACCAACTAAATTTGACTATTTCCTTTTCTCCACCTGGCCCTCTATATCAAAGGTGCTACCTCTTCATAACCATGTGTCTGTCTCATATCTCTTTCCCATGACTTAGGGCCAATTCTTACTCTGCCTGAAGCTGGTAATTATGAATTAACCTCAAAGGAATCTGACTTCTGGATCTGAATCAAATAGCAAGTGCCCACGACTCTTTCCTGTTAGCATTTGACCTGAGATTGGCCAGAATAACAGGGAAATAGGTATTTGTGAACCTTTAGAAAAACATGAAGCCAATAAGATGGTTTCAGTGAGATTCAGAGAACTTCATGCACATGACAACAGACGTAAATAACAGGATTTTGGGACCAACGCTGATAACATGAAATTTTACATTGAAAAAATGCAAGTTTCCATGCTTGGCATCAGTGAGTTTCCCAAGCACAGACTGTCAGCTGAAGGCCACAGACAGACACACTGGACACAACACCTCAGTCCTTTTTGTCAACAGTGAGCTACGACTGTCAAAAACAACTCTGATGTTCAACTTTGCCATGACATGCAATCGTTCTGATGATCTGCCCGGGGTTAGTCGCATGTCGTTCTGGGAATGTAGGTAGAAAACACACAGACTTCAGAGGAAACTATTCTCCACCCTAAGGACCCTGTGAGCCAAATCAATGGATGAGTGGCTGATGGAACAAAGATGCCCAGTCTGAAGCCAAAAATTAAACCACTGTATGACCCAGCTATACCACTGCTGGGCATACACCCAAAGGAGTCATATTCTTCTAACAGTAATACCTGGCATACAGATTATCAAGAAACATGCAGTTGGTATCCTCTGGCAAGTATTTCATATTTGATGCTCTTATCCTCACAGAATAACCTAAAAGAGAATTTAGTGTACAACATTTTCAGACAAAATTCCAGAAGCCTCCTAGAACCCACTTGACTGGGCTGGGTAAGGCCTACATCCCACTTCAGTTCTTGGTTCCTCTACACGAGAAGCTTAGAATCCACAGGGTAAGGGAATCAGAGGAGGATGACTGAGCACCCAAAATCACTCCCTTGGTGCCACCACTGACACGTGGAGGGCATTGTCATTACTCCCTGTTTCCTGGGTCCAGACAAAGTCCACTAGTCGGTGCCAAATGACTCTCCAGGTTAGCTGCTTCCAAAATATTCACAGATGCCCACAAGTGCTGACAATTTGACATAAAACTATCTTATCACTCCCTTCAGTGAAAATTTAAATGTGAGGCCCTAGTGATAAACCAAACGCCTGCTGCTCATGTAAACACACTCGGTCACAAGGACTTTAGGGGTCAGAAATGACATTGGAAGTCTTCTAATCTAGCCTCCATCTGCTCCTTGTTATATTAATATACAAGCATCCCAAAGCCATCTGTCAGGCAGTGAGCATATATGACATCCTCGTGTGGCTTTGAAGCTTCTCAGAGCAATGGATATCTCCCGAAGGCCTAGTGATCAACCATTGCCAATCAACCCATGTGGAATGTGCCAGGGTCCAGCAGTTAGGGAAGAAACAAAGGAAACATTTTGCTGTCACTCTGTTAGGTCCTTAGATGTCCCCACATGCAGACCCACACACCTGCCCCAAACATGGCCGCTTCTGAGCGTCAGCCACGGTGCTGTTCTTTGGCTTCATCTAGGACTTCTGAATGAATGCACGGCAAGGACCTTGGCAATGCTTGCAGTGGGCTGGGGTGTGCAAGAGCCTCATGAGTTCTTCAAAGGTACAAATTCTTAGGCCCTCAGGAAATGAGAGTTATCGGCAGCATTCTAGTCTGGCATACACAGGAATCTCTGCTGGACACCTAATTTGTCTGCCCACCTAGCAGGGGGTTTGGTTAGGAGCTCGGCCCTGCCAAGGGTATAGCTCCATTGGTGTCTAGCCATCCTGCAATTCAAGAGGCTAAAACTCAGCTTAGGGCATCTCTAAGCTGGGTAAATGAGAGATGTGGAAGGGCAGGTTCTCCTCTAAAGGACCATTTCTAAAGATTTTTCTGCTTAAATGAGAGAAAAATAAGAAAGCACCACAAAGAAAACCCCTAGGCCAGGCATGATAGCATATGCCTTTAGTCCCAGCATTCAAGAGGCTGAGGCAGAAGGATCACAGTGAGTTTGAGGCCAGCCTGGTGCTACAAAGTGTGTTCCAGGCCAGCGTATGCGAGAATGAGACCCTTCCTAGAAAAAGGAGGAAGAGGAAAAGATGAAGAAGAAGAAAAGTCCTTAGCATCTCATCTTTTGTGAAACATACAAAGAAAGGAAAGAGTTCCCCTAACCAAACCCTGCTAGTAACTGCTACACAGAAGAGAGAGAAATAGACAATGATGATCAATAGATAGATGATACATATATACACACACAGAGATCCACATATATATATATGTGTGTGTGTGTGTGTGTGTGTGTGTGTATATACACACAGATCCACCCTTATATACATATATACATACATACACACACAGATCCACCCACATATACATACACAAATACACCCTTATATACATATATACATACACACAGAGATTCACTCATATATACATACATATACACACTGAGATCCACACATATCTACATACATACATATATACACACACAGATCTACCCATATCTACATGAATACATACATACACACACAGATCCACCATATATACATACCCTCACAGAGATCCACCCATATATACATACATACACACATACACACATACATAAATACACACAGAGATCCACCATATATACATACATACATGCATGCATGCATATATACAAACAAACATACACACTCAGGTTTAATCATATATACATGCATACATACATACATACACACATACTCTGTTCATTTATTGTTAAAATAATAATAATAATAATAATAATAATAATAATAATATGACATTCTGGCCTTGAGAGACTGCATTACAGTGGGACTCAAGCAATAAACACACAAACACAAAAAGCAATAAACAATTGTATACTTTAATGAAAAGAGAGGCTAATTCTTTGAAGAACTCTAAACCAGAATCAGCTGGATATTCTCCATGTGACCCTTCAGAGATCCTCTGGGAACCTGTTGTGAGTTGACTGTGAAAGGCCCCCGATAGGCTCATGTGTTTAAGCAGTTGGTCCCCAGTTGGCTGGTAGCACTATTGGTGAAGTTTGTGGAACTCTAAGAGGTGGAGGCTTGCCAGAGGAAAGGGGTCACTGAGGATGGGCCTTGAGATTGATAGCCTGGCCTCACTTCCTATTCTCTATCTGCTTCCTGCCTGATGGCTTCCCATCCCTGTTGCCATGCCTTCCCTACCATGCAACTTCCCCCCAAAACTATATGCCAAAACAAGCCCTTTCCCTCCTTGAGTTGCTTCTGGTGAGGTGTTTGTTCCTGGCAATGAAGGGGTAGCTGACATAGTCCTGTCTGCCTTGTTTTGTGCCACAGGAGACTGACCTGTGGGTCTGTATCAGTTCCCTCTCTCATGATCCCAGTTAACATCAACCAAAAGGAAGCACAAGCAGGAACGGAGGAGGGGTTGGATACAAAGGGCTTTGAGCTGTGATTGGCACACAGGACTAGCTGAATAATGGCAGTTATTCCCATGAAGCCAGAACCTTCCTACCAAGTGGTATGTTCATGTGTTTTCCCCTATCGCTCAGCTGCTGTCTACAGTCCTCCCAATATAAATGTGTCAATACAGACTTGATTGTTTTTTAATAATGTTTACAGAGAGGACAACGCCTATGCCCTAACTGCTGCTTTGTGGCTGGTCCGCTGAATTATACATTTAGTTTGGGGCTCTTTCTTTTAAAAAGTAATCATCCTCCTCTTGAAAGAGATTTTTGTTTTTCATCCTATCAGTCCTGTCAGACTTTACAAGTTCACAATCACCAAGAAGAGCAAAGCAATTTAGATAAAATTTCCTGTTCTGAAAGAAGACTTTTGTTCTTAAATGTGAGGCATTCAATACTAACTGCCAGCTGTTTAATCAAAAAGTTACTGTTCATTGTAGAGGAAAAAAATCAGAATCTGGAAAACAATGGACTACAACTCTAAGCGTAGACAGTGTCTGATGACGTTTCAGCCCCTTTCAAACTCCCTCTAGCCACTGAAACTGCAATGACCCGGTTCTGATAAGGCATTTCACAGATGATAACCAAAGGGGGGAAAAAAAAAACACTGAGATGACAAAGATCTGCTACTCATCACTTTAATTAGCCCCTTTCTTGGAGTCCCCTTCATGTTCAAGATACAGGGTACAAATCAAAGAGGATTTTCAGATGTGTCTCAAATAAACCCGTCATCAAGGATACACAAGTGACTCCTTTAATTCCAAAGGCTGATGAGTGATGAAACATAAGAGAAAGGCGAGGGAATTATTTAAAACTGGAAAAACACGTTGCAAGAGAAGAATGTTTTGGAGGATTATCGGACAAGAATAAATTCAAGAGTCAGAAGTGCTCCACCCATCAACTTGGGATGTAGCCTTGGGATTATTTCCTTATCTCTCATAAGAAAAATGATACCTAACCTACCCACCAGTTATCTCACAACTCAATGGATAACACTCAGTAAACTTCTTTGAAGAATGCCGCCCGTCGGTACAGTGGTTCTGCACCTCCAAATGTTTGCCAGTTCTCACATATGCCTGGCAAACCAGCTAAATCCTTTTCCTTTTTCTTGTTCCATAGGAGATCTGATAACCTTTCAATAATGCTGCCTTTTTACATTTCAAGTTACTCAGCTTGATTCCTCTTAGTGTATTCTGTACTTTCCTCATTGCTTTAACAAAATGCATGAACAAGCACAACTTAAGGGCAGAAGGGCTTATTGTGACTTGCAGTGTGAGAGGACACAGTCCGTCATGGAGAAAGCTTGGCAGGAGCGGGAAGCAGTTGTTCTCACCCCATACATAGGCAGGAAACAGAGAGAGCAAGCCTGACACTCACCTCACTCTCTCCTCATGGAGCGTTGCTGCTCACATTTAGGGTGAGCCTTCCCACCTCACTTGAGCTAAGGGAGAAACTCCCTCACAGATGTACTGGAAGGTTCGTTTCTGTGGTGATTCTAAATCTCACGAAATTGCCAATGGAGATGAGCCCTCACCCTTGGAGTCAAAAAGTATGCACGAAGACTCACTGGGGGCCAAGTAATGCAGCACACAAATGCAGCCCTGCATCAGCTGGGACATCAGCAGAGTGCAGAGGAGACCAGCCACGAGCATCTCACCACTCCCAGGTCTCACTCACACACACTCTGGAGGACATCAGTAAGCCATGAGACTGTGAAACAAGAAGGCAAACTGACGTTCTTGTTTGTCGTGGTACCCTCAGCACCTCAGCCAATTCTTGTGATAGAGTATCTGCTGCTCAAGAACGGTGGCTTCCTTCCCATTTGTTTTCACACTGGTGCACTCAAATCGTGCTACTCTGATGAGTCCCTATGCACCCCATCTCCCTCTGGCTGTGTAATGATCATCCGACAGATGAACTGGCTGGGTTCTTTCTGCCACATGCACAGTTTAATTGTTCATCAGCCACAATGGCTCGAATGAAGGACAGACTCTTAGGCAGAGAAGTTAGGCACAGGAAACTAAAGAAGAGTAAATTCTGGAGGCCAGAAAAAGAGGTTGAAGAGGACTTAGAACAAAACTGGAGCCCAAGCATCAAAAAGCACCCGGGCCCATAGCATGCAGCCACTACCCTTCACAAAACCATCACCTGCTCCAGAAAGAACGAAAAGAGAAGACCCCTGTGGGCTATAAAGTGAAATGCTAATCTCCTTGATCAATATGTATTTTGCACATGTATTGAAACAGCATACTATACCCTACAAGGGTATGCAAATTATATACTCAGTAAAAGCAAAAATTAAATTTCAAAAATCCTCTACCAGCATTTTCAATGCTAGCTTGATAGAAACATTGAAATGCAAGTTGTCATTTGAAAGAGGATATTTGGAATAACTGAAGAGTTACTAAACCGAATTCCATGGTACATTTCCATGTGCAAATGAAAATTTATACTCACATTCTCCCAGTCACTTCAACTTCCCCTGGGCTTGTTATACAGAACACATGAGTGACTGGGTGTTATTGGACACTTCAAACTGATACTCAAGAAATGCTTGTAAATAAATGCACAGACCAGTGATAATATCTAAGGCCTCGGGAGTCCCTTGACTCCACTCCACACAGGCTCTGGAACAACTGCTTGTTGCACTTCCTGGAAGTTCCGTGCTGTCTCTTGCTTCTATCTTTTGTGCATTCTCTTCTTGCCTTTGCACTTTATCACTCAGCACTTCACTGGCTGTAAAATACTCCAAGACGCAACAGGGTGTCAAGCTGGGAAGCCTTCCTCACTATATCTTTCCTTGAGTTTCATTGAAAATGCTACTTTTATTTCATATGTTGTTGTCAAATACCTAATGCTGACCTGAATTTATTTTTCTTTTTACTTTGATTTCATGAAGATTTTCTCTTATTTAAAATATAATATTTTCATTAGGATATGGATTAGAGTTGGTTTTAGAGATGAGTTATCCCAGATTCGAGATGGGCTTGAATTTTTTTCCCTATCTTCTTGCATGAAACAAGTCATGAGAATACATAGAAGCATTGCAGCACAGATCAACAGCACCTATGACAGGAGTGTGGGGTACATTTAAAGGACACCATGGCCAGGAGTGGTGGTACATGCCATTAATCCCAGCACTCAGGAGGCTAAGGTAGGTGAAGTGCCAGGCCAGCCTGGAGACTACATAGTGAATTCTTGGTCAGCCTGGGCTAGAGCAAGACCCAACCTCAAAAAAAAAAAAAAAAAAAAAAACTTGGTTGGAGAGATGGCTTGGCAGTTAAGGCACTTGCTGGCAAAGCCAAAGGACCCAGGTTTGATTCTCCAGTACCCATGTAAAGACAGATGCACAAGGTAGCACACATGTCTGGAATTTGTTTGCAGAGGCTAGAGGCTGTGGTGTATCCATTCTTTCAGTCTCTCTCTCTCTCTATTTCTCCCTCCCTCTCTCTCTCTCTCTCTCTCTCTCTTTGCTCTCTCTCCCTCTTTCTCTCAAATAAATGAATTAATTAAGTATTAAAAATAAATAAATAGGGCTGGAGAGACGGCTTAGCAGTTAAGGCGCCTGCCTCCTAAGCCTAAGAATGCTGGTTCCAATCTCCAGCAGTTCCAATCTCCAGGTCCCACGTTTAGCCAGATGCAAAGTGACGGAAGGGTGCAATGCCACACTTGACCACAAGGGGGCGGACGCATCTGGATTTTGTTAGCAGCAGCTGAGAGACTGCTGGCATGCCCACCTCTATCTGTCTTCCTCTCCCTCTGTCTCTCTCCAAATAAATAAATAAATAAATAAATAAATAAATAAATAAATAAATAAATAAATGGTGCCATGGCTCAAGGAACCATGTGTAACTGGAGAAGAGAAGGCAGAAAAGGGAGTGAAGTAGGAGATGTTGGGCCACATCCAACCTGGAGAATCCAGCAACAAAGGGCTGAGTCATCTTTGACACACCATCCTATGGCTCAGCCTTTCACTTGAAGTGAGATAGAAAACTCTGGGGAGTTTTCAATGGAGGCTCATGTTATCTCCCTCAAATGGATGACACTAGTTAGTGAGTTAAGAATAGACTGGGAGTGGACTGCAGCAAACAGAGAATCGGGGAATTCTCTTGCAGACAACTTCCATAGTACAGGCGAGCAATGGTGATGGGTGGATGAAGAGGTGCCGAAAATTCCATAGAGTTAACATTAAGAGAACTTACCAGTGGTTCCCCTTGAAATGTGAGGACAGAGTAATGAGTGAAAGATACTCTTAAGTTTGGGAGAAGAACTGGTGAAGAGGAGGGTCCAGTTGCATGAAGCATCGCTGATAGAGCCAGTAATGTGAAGATGAAGAATTAGCTCCTGGAACTGACAACCGTGAGGTCTCTGGTGCCCTTATTAACACTTGCTTTGAAATGATCACAGAAGCGAATTGAAAACAAGATAAGAGAGGAAGAAATAATAACAAGTGTTTACCAGCTCTTCTTATGATTTTTGTTGCAAAGAGATGCTAATAAGTGGGAACATTGGCTAAACAAGGAGATAGAATTGAGAAGGTTTTTATTTGCATATGACCCAAGATAGAAGTAATGTGCTGCCTGGGATTGTACCTGTGAATGGGACACAGGAGGGGGGGGCACAAGAAGGGACACAGGAGGGAGCACAAAGGCTGAAGTGAGTTCTACACAGCAGAGTCCCAGAAAGAGGGAAAATAGTGGCCTTAAACAGAGGCATGGAAAGTACCTGCAGCACTGTGAAACACAGAGCCTACAGAACCAGGTAGGTTCTGGTGGTTTCTGTTTTCTAGACAAGGCAGGAAGCAAGCTTATCAAAGGGATATGAGGAGAGGGGAACACGTGTGGAGTGTGTGAGAAAAGGGGAACTAGTGTGGAGTAATGACTTCTCACAGGAATAAAGAGTGGTAGTTTAAAGTCATGCAGGCTCGAGTTACAAGCCTACGTCAACCTGCCCTGTACTGGGACCTTAACCAGTCATCCACCCCACTTCCACCACCTCACAGAAATATGTGAGAATGGCCCTTGTGAAGTCCAGTACTGTGCACAATGGATATATGCCAATCAAAAGAGGTTACTTACACGGTAGGAGCAGAGGTAGATAAATGGTAAGAGATGCTGTGGCACCCCACCATTCATAAATGGTGGATGGGCAACAGGGGGATGGTCCACAGGGGAAGAGCACTTTCTGTGCAAGCACGAGAAAAAAGCCAGGCATGGCATGGCCGCACACGCCTGTGGGGGCAGAGCCAGGAGGATGTCTGGGGCTCCTTGGTCAGTGAGCCTGGCTGGCAAAACGGTCACTCCAGAGTCTCGGGCCCAGGGGAACAAGGCAAAAGAGTAACGCAGAGACACCCAGTGACTTCCTCTGATCACAGGGTTCACACATTTGCACACACATGTGCATACACTACCACACATGCAACAACTACAAAACGTGAAGTGGATTGGAGGACCTCTTAGTTCCCTCTTGCCTAGAAATGCAAAGACAGGGACCCTACTTTGGACACTGGGGGTAGTAATCAAGGGGCACAAGCAGCCCACAGTGAGCACACAGAGGAGAAGGGGCAAACGCTTGCTCACTCACTCCTTCCTCTCCGCTCTTGTCTGTGCTTTTTTGCTAACACAGTTCGGGAGGAGTCCAAGTATCATGCTAGGACGCAGCAGAGTAGAGATGAGAGAGGGTTAATGCATCTGGAGAAGCGAACATAAGATACCAAATACGGATTTCAGGGTCTTTTCCTCCATCCACTCTGCCTCCCCCTTGAGGGACGACTGCAGCTAAAACTGCAGTTTGCTCTCTTTTGAAAGAGTTGACATTTTGGTGAGTCCCAGTGAGTGTTCACATTACAAACATTGAGTCACCTTTCCCATGTGGCGCTTAGCGAGAATGAGATTCCGAGCAAGGCTTGGTCTCCCCATTTGCATGTTGGGGAAACTGTCAAGGTGTGATCATTTGCTTCTGCACACAATTATGCTGAGTGGCACTCTATACCCATCTGCAAAGTCACACTCTACTGCCACATGTCTTGAACTTTAGGCTCCAATGCAGCCTCCCACCAGACTATCCAAGATCAATGTATGTGTGAAGGAGTCAAAGCTCCCAGGGGGCTGGGCTTAGACGGGCCTGCCACAGCACTTTCCACGGAATAGGCAGCTGAGTGTGGCTGGGCAGCTGCAATGGGCAGAAAAGGAGATGACAGGCCTCCAGAGAAAGAGAGAGAGAGAGCACCTCACAAAAGAGCCCTGCACCATTGGGGTTTGATGGACTTTGAGGCCAGGGGCTGCCTAGCATGTCAGATCACTGACTTGGGCCTTTTGAGACACTTCATGCAACAGTAACCACGGGGTCGAGGACAGCCCATGTGTACCTGCATGATGCATCCCCCTGCTCCTCCTGTGAGGACAGCCCATGTGTACCTGCATGATGGGTCCCCCTGCTCCTCCTGTGAGGACAGCCATGTGTACCTGCATGATGTCCTCCTGTGAGGACCCCATGATGGGTCCTCCTGCTCCTCCTGTGAGGACAGCCCATGTGTACCTGCATGATGCATCCCCCTGCTCCTCCTGTGAGGACAGCCCATGTGTACCTGCATGATGCATCCCCCTGCTCCTCCTGTGAGGACAGCCCATGTGTACCTGCATGATGCATCCTCCTGCTCCTCCTGTGAGGACAGCCATGTGTACCTGCATGATGTGTCCTCCTGCCCTGTCCTGCTGATGGGTCCCCTGCCCTCCTGTGAGGACAGCCATGTGTACCTGCATGTGCATCCTCCTGCTCCTGATGGATGCATCCTCCTGCTCCTCCTGTGAGGACAGCCCATGTGTACCTGCATGATGTGTCCTCCTGCTCCTCCTGTGAGGACAGCCCATGTGTACCTGCATGATGTGTCCTCCTGCTCCTCCTGCATGATGAGGACAGCCATGTGTACCTGCATGTGTACCTGCCTGTGATGATGCATCCTCCTGCTCCTCCTGTGAGGACAGCCCATGCCCATGATGGGTCCCCTGCATGATGAGGTCCCCTGCTGGGTCCTCCTGTGAGGACAGCCATGTGGACCTGCATGTGACCTGCATGATGGGTCCCCTGCTCCTCCTGTGAGGACAGCCTCCTGCATGATGACCTCCTGCTCCTCCTGTGAGGACAGCCCATGTGTACCTGCATGATGGGTCCTCCTGCTCCTCCTGTGAGGACAGCCCATGTGTACCTGCATGATGGGTCCTCCTGCTCCTCCTGTGAGGACAGCCATGTGTACCTGCATGATGGGTCCTCCTGCTCCTCCTGTGAGGACAGCCATGTGTACCTGCATGATGGGTCCTCCTGCTCCTCCTGTGAGGACAGCCATGTGTACCTGCATGATGGGTCCTCCTGCTCCTCCTGTGAGGACAGTCCATGTGTACCTGCATGATGGGTCCCCCTGCTCCTCCTGTGAGGACAGCCCATGTGTACCTGCATGATGGGTCCCCCTGCTCCTCCTGTGAGGACAGCCATGTGTACCTGCATGATGTGTCCTCCTGCTCCTCCTGTGAGGACAGCCATGTGTACCTGCATGATGGGTCCCCTGCTCCTCCTGTGAGGACAGCCATGTGTACCTGCATGATGGGTCCTCCTGCTCCTCCTGTGAGGACAGCCATGTGTACCTGCATGATGCATCCTCCTGCTCCTCCTGTGAGGACAGCCCATGTGTACCTGCATGATGATGTCCTCCTGCTCCTCCTGTGAGGACAGCCATGTGTACCTGCATGATGCACCTCCTGCTCCTCCTGTGAGGACAGCCATGTGTACCTGCATGATGCATCCTCCTGCTCCTCCTGTGAGGACAGCCATGTGTACCTGCATGATGCATCCTCCTGCTCCTCCTGTGTGTACCTGCATGATGCATCCTCCTGCTCCTCCTGTGAGGACAGCCCTTGTGTACCTGCATGATGGGTCCCCCTGCTCCTCCTGTGAGGACAGCCATGTGTACCTGCATGATGCATCCTCCTGCTCCTCCTGTGAGGACAGCCATGTGATGGGTCATGATGGGTCCTCCTGCTCCTCCTGTGAGGACAGCCATGTGTACCTGCATGATGTGTCCTCCTGCTCCTCCTGTGAGGACAGCCCATGTGTACCTGCATGATGGGTCCTCCTGCTCCTCCTGTGAGGACAGCCATGTGTACCTGATGCATGATGGGTCCCATCCTGCTCCTCCTGTGAGGACAGCCATGTGTACCTGCATGATGGGTCCTCCTCCTGTGAGGACAGCCCATGTGTACCTCCTGCATGATGGGTCCCAGCCCCATGTGTACCTGCATGATGCATCCTCCTGCTCCTCCTGTGAGGACAGCCATGTGTACCTGCATGATGGGTCCCCTGCTCCTCCTGTGAGGACAGCCATGTGTACCTGCATGATGCATCCTCCTGCTCCTCCTGTGAGGACAGCCATGTGTACCTGCATGATGGGTCCTCCTGCTCCTCCTGTGAGGACAGCCCATGTGTACCTGCATGATGGGTCCCCCTGCTCCTCCTGTGAGGACAGCCATGTGTACCTGCATGATGGGTCCTCCTGCTCCTCCTGTGAGGACAGCCATGTGTACCTGCATGATGGGTCCTCCTGCTCCTCCTGTGAGGACAGCCATGTGTACCTGCATGATGGGTCCTCCTGCTCCTCCTGTGAGGACAGCCATGTGTACCTGCATGTGTACCTGCATGATGGGTCCTCCCTGCTCCTCCTGTGAGGACAGCCATGTGTACCTGCATGATGGGTCCTCCTGCTCCTCCTGTGAGGACAGCCCATGTGTACCTGCATGATGGGTCCTCCTGCTCCTCCTGTGATGATGGCATGATGGGTCCTCCTGCTCCTCCTGTGAGGACAGCCCTGCATGATGGGTCCTCCTGCTCCTCCTGTGAGGACAGCCATGACCTGCATGATGCATCCCCCTGCTCCTCCTGTGAGGACAGCCATGTGTACCTGCATGATGGGTCCCCCTGCTCCTCCTGTGAGGACAGCCATGTGTACCTGCATGATGGGTCCCCCTGCTCCTCCTGTGAGGACAGCCATGTGTACCTGCATGATGCATCCTCCTGCTCCTCCTGTGAGGACAGCCATGTGTACCTGCATGATGGGTCCTCCTGCTCCTCCTGTGAGGACAGCCATGTGTACCTGCATGATGCATCCTCCTGCTCCTCCTGGTCCATGTGTACCTGCATGATGGGTCCCCTGCTCCTCCTGTGAGGACAGCCATGTGTACCTGCATGATGCATCCTCCTGCTCCTCCTGTGAGGACAGCCATGTGTACCTGCATGATGCATCCTCCTGCTCCTCCTGTGAGGACAGCCATGTGTACCTGCATGATGGGTCCTCCTGCTCCTCCTGTGAGGACAGCCATGTGTACCTGCATGATGCATCCTCCTGCTCCTCCTGTGAGGACAGCCATGTGTACCTGCATGATGCATCCTCCTGCTCCTCCTGTGAGGACAGCCATGTGTACCTGCATGATGGGTCCTCCTGCTCCTCCTGTGAGGACAGCCATGTGTACCTGCATGATGGGTCCTCCTGCTCCTCCTGTGAGGACAGCCCATGTGTACCTGCATGATGGGTCCTCCTGCTCCTCCTGTGAGGACAGCCATGTGTGAGGACAGCCTGCATGATGATGGTCCTCCTGCTCCTCCTGTGAGGACAGCCCATGTGTACCTGCATGATGCATCCTCCTGCTCCTCCTGTGAGGACAGCCATGTGTACCTGCATGATGTGTCCTCCTGCTCCTCCTGTGAGGACAGCCATGTGTACCTGCATGATGTGTCCTGATGCTGCTCCTCCTGTGAGGACAGCCATGTGTACCTGCATGATGCCCTGCATGATGCATCCTCCTGCTCCTCCTGTGAGGACAGCCATGTGTACCTGCATGATGGGTCCCCTGCTCCTCCTGTGAGGACAGTCCATGTGTACCATGATGGGTCCCCCTGCTCCTCCTGTGAGGACAGCCATGTGTACCTGCATGATGCATCCTCCTGCTCCTCCTGTGAGGACAGCCATGTGTACCTGCATGATGGGTCCTCCTGCTCCTCCTGTGAGGACAGCCATGTGTACCTGCATGATGGGTCCTCCTGCTCCTCCTGTGAGGACAGCCATGTGTACCTGCATGATGCATCCTCCTGCTCCTCCTGTGAGGACAGCCATGTGTACCTGCATGATGCATCCTCCTGCTCCTCCTGTGAGGACAGCCATGTGTACCTGCATGATGGGTCCTCCTGCTCCTCCTGTGAGGACAGCCATGTGTACCTGCATGATGTGTCCTCCTGCTCCTCCTGTGAGGACAGCCATGTGTACCTGCATGATGGGTCCTCCTGCTCCTCCTGTGAGGACAGCCATGTGTACCTGCATGATGGGTCCTCCTGCTCCTCCTGTGAGGACAGCCATGTGTACCTGCATGATGGGTCCTCCTGCTCCTCCTGTGAGGACATGTGTACCTGCATGATGGGTCCCCCTGCTCCTCCTGTGAGGACAGCCCATGTGTACCTGCATGATGCATCCTCCTGCTCCTCCTGTGAGGACAGCCCATGTGTACCTGCATGATGGGTCCTCCTGCTCCTCCTGTGAGGACAGCCCATGTGTACCTGCATGATGGGTCCTCCTGCTCCTCCTGTGAGGACAGCCCATGTGTACCTGCATGATGGGTCCTCCCTGCTCCTCCTGTGAGGACAGCCCATGTCCTGCCCTGTGAGGACAGCCCATGTGTACCTGCATGATGGGTCCCCCTGCTCCTCCTGTGAGGACAGCCCATGTGTACCTGCATGATGGGTCCTCCTGCTCCTCCTGTGAGGACAGCCCATGTGTGGGTCCTGCATGATGGGACAGCCCATGTGTACCTGCATGATGGGTCCCCCTGCTCCTCCTGTGAGGACAGCCCATGTGTACCTGCATGATGGGTCCTCCTGCTCCTTCTGCTCTGCTCTGCTCAGACATGCAGGAGCCATGATGAGAGCCAGCATTAGCTCCATGCGTGTTTGAAGCACCCTCAGGTGCCTCCCTGTCTTTACTCAGAAGAAACTTCTATTTTCCTGGGGAAGCAATAAGCCAACACAAGGAAGGAAGGACGTTTGGCCTATGACAACCATGGTAACCACCGTGCCCTTTGCAACCACAGTTAGTGCTGAGGACAGGTGGGTACAGGGACTTGTCATGGCTGCCGTGTGAAGACCACAAACTCATCCCAGACACTGCCTCACCTAAACTTTTTGATTTTTTTAATCTATTTCTTCTTTACATGTATATGTGGCATGCATGCATGTTTATATGTGTGTGGGCACATGTGTGAGTGCACATGCATGTGGAGGCCAGAGGTTTGACATCCAGTGTCATCCTCCAAAGCTCCTCACCTTATTATCTGAGTCAGGGTCTCTCCCTGCACCTGGAACTCACCAATCCAGTGAAGAAGCTACGCAGCAAGCCCAGGGATCCTACTGGCTCTGCCTCCCCAGTGCTGGCACACAGACCTGCACTGCCATGCCTGGCATTTTATGTGGGTTTTGGAAGTCCAAACTCAGGGTCTTGTGCTTGTATGCCAAGCACTTCACCCACTGAGACATTCCCTCTGTTCTTACAGTTTAAGCCACTATCACTGCAACTAAAAGTAGCTTATCTGACCCATGTGACTGTCACATTTAGTTCCCTACCTTGACCTTAGCGTATAAAGTTCAGGAACTTGCCAATTATCAATTAGCTCATGGCAAAGTCAGAGTAGACACCCATTTCTGTCCAGCTCCAAACGCGCCTGCCCTTAACCACTAAACCAAGCTACACTTTCTCTCATTGCACTCACCTGTCTGACCTTGGACAGCACCAGGTCCACCTGGGCCACACAGACTAAGATCAAGCAGAGTTTCCGTGCTCCAAGCCTCTGATGTTCAGCACATATCCACTTCCATTTTGCTACTCCATCCTGGCTGACTATCACAGTGTCACAAGATACACCACTGAGGTGGGACCTTCTGACCCAAAGGCAGGGGTTCCTAGCACTCTGCCCTGCTTTACAATCACTGCTGGTTGTGCCAGGAAGGAGGGAGGTGTTAAGCACAGAGCAGAGAGCTGGAAGTTTAGGAATACTGCTGCAATCCACACACTGCCCTGCCAGGAGACAAGGCTGCCCAGACTGTCCTACAGGAAACAAAGCAGCCCGGTCCCTCCTGCTGTCCCTCCTGCTGCTTGATAGTGTCGCAGGCTAAGGTTCTGTGGGATGAAGAAGCCAGGTGGACAGCAACATGGAGATGCTGACTTGCTGTTGAATAAAACATATTTGCATATTCAAAGGGAAAAGTCTAGCCAGGTGTGGTGGCGCATGCTACTTTAATCCCAGGACTTGGGAGGCAGAGGTAGGAGGATCACCTTGAGTTCAAAGCCACCCTGAGACTAGTGAATTCCAGATTAGACCTGAGCTAGAGTGAGACCCTATCTCAAAAAAAATTTTAAAAAGGAGTGGGGAGGGGAGAGTCTAGAAAAAGGAGCCACTCAGGGCCCATTGCAGAAGAGGGGGCGGATAGAATGGAAGAGCCAAAGGAAGGGTATGACCCCTTACAATGCAACGTCCAGACAGAAATTGGCCTTGATATCCATGACCCTGCAATGCCTAGCAATACCTTCGCAAGACAGTCATAATAGAAGAAAAAGATGATGACATCAAATTAAAAGAGAAACTAATGGAGAGAGGAAGGGGATATGATGGAGATTGGAGTTCTAAAGGGGAATGGGGGAGGGGAGGGAAATATCATGCATTTTCTGTATGTAAGTATAGAAGTTGTCAATAAAAAAATGCCTTTTTAAAGCAAAAAAAAAAAAAAAGAAAAAGGAGCCACAACTGTTTAAAAGAACCACTTCTGTTACAGCAGGGGAAAGCAGGGGGAAGGTTCAGATGCTAACTAATATCTTTCATCATTTAAAAGATTAAAGACCACATCCACTGCGCTTCACAGTAACATCAAAATAGCATGGGATGCTCAGGGAACCGTGACCACAGCAAACCTGATGCACCTCACGGAAGCCCTGCTCGCGGACTTGGGCAGTTTTAAGAAAGACTGACAGGGTTTCGCAGTGGTGACAAGTCCACCACGCAGACAGAGCAGGCATCTCCATTCCTGTCTGCTCTCCAACAGGGGGCAAGTATCCTTAATCTCACCTGTGGTCAGTTGATGCTTGCAGGCTGTCTGTCAAGCACCTTCCTCCTTCCCTCCTTCACGCTGCCAGCATGCCTGCCGATGCGGACCAGCACGTGTCAATTCAACTTGAGAGCAAGACACCACCCACCTAGTGCTGTGAATCAGGCCAGGAAAGCACCCAATGTCATAGATAAATAAACTGCTTCCTCCATAAGAGAACAGTACCCCAAATGTCAAAGCAGAAAGTTAGGAATACTTCATCTTGGCCTGGCCTTGCCTACAGACCAAGAAAGCCATGCATGCTGAATTTACAGCACACATCCACAACAGGTTCTCTTCTGATCCTTACAACAAGGCTGAACAAGTGAACTGGGCAGATGCAATGCCTGTTACATTCAGATGAGGCAGTGTAGCAAAGGAAAGAGACTTAACTCATGGAACCATCTAGAAGGTGAGGAATACAAGCCAGAAACCAAGAATACAGACACCTGGCTGCCTTTCTGCTTACTCACCCACCTGAACATTTACGAACACTTCAGTGTGGCTGCCATGTAGGAGATCAGTGTGAAGTGCTGGTGGTTCATTTGTGAGCTCTTGGGGTGCTGACTGCACAACCAAGCAAATGATCATGGTTGGCAACAATGTAAAGCACAACAGGTCCCTTTTTTTCAATTATGGTTGTGTGCATGTGGCGGGTTGTGGTAGTTTGAATATATGTCCCCCAATATATTCAGTGTTTTATTAGTTATAGTTTGCATCTGCAATCACCTTGCTAGAGGCAATGTCACTGGGGTCCAATGTGGTGGTGGGTTTGAGATTCCATTGTAAAGATATGCAAAGTGTGCCCAATAGGAGTTCCTGAAGTGTGCTGGGCTTTTGGCGGTAGTTTTGCTCTGTGTGCTGTGTGGCTGGTTGGTTTTGCTCTCTTGCCTGGTCCTGTGGAGAGCAGGTTGCTTCTTCTGCCACTATGGAACTTCCCCTGGATCTGTAAGCTTTAATAAATAATATCCCTTCCTCCATAACTGTGCCTGGTCTGGAAGTTCATCTCAGCGAACCTGAAGCTGTCTGCTACAGGGGTATATGTGTGTTTGATGTGTGTTCCCATGTGTAAGTGCAGGCATGTATGTGCCACAGAGCATTGTGGGTCACTGACATTGAAAGGGAAGGAAAGACATCACAAAATGAACCTGAAGAAGGATTGTGAGCCAGATTTTACAAACCTTGTGTGAGCTATGGTAAGCATTGGGACCTTTACCCTAATATTTGTAGGATGTTACAGCAGACAGCTTGAGGTTTGCTGTGATGAACTTCCAGACCAGGCACAGTTATGGAGGAAGGGATATTATTTATTGAAGCTTACAGATCCAGGGGAAGTTCCATAATGGCAGAAGAAGAGGCCTGCTCTCACACGGCCAGGCAAGAGAGAGAGAAAAAGCCAAGACGCCAGCTACACAGCACACAGAGCAAAACTACAGCCCAAAAGCCCAGCACACTTCAGGAACTCCTATTAGGCACACTTTGCATATCTTTACAATGGAATCTCAAACCCACCATTAACACCTTAAGACCAGCCCCCAGTGACATTGCCTCTAGCAAACTATAAAGTAATAAAACATTGAATATATTGGGGGCCATATATTCAAACTACCACAGATGTCCACTAAGAGCATTTGTTTGTTATAAAGAAAATATGGCCAGGCATGGTGGCACACACCTTTAATCCCAGCACTTGGGAGGCAGAGGTAGGAGGATCACTGAGAGTTCGAGGCCACCCTGAGACTACATAGTGAATTCCAGGTCAGCCTGGACCAGAGTGAGACCCTACCTTGCAAAACCAAAAAAAAAAAAAAAAAAAAAAAAAAAAAGTGTGTGGTGGTGCACGCCGTGAGTTCAAGGCCACCCTGAGACTACATAGTTAATTCCAGGTCATCCTAGACCACAATGAAACCCTACCTCGAAAAACCAAAAACTAAAAATAAAAAATAAATAAATAAAAAGAAGATTTAAAAAAGAAAATATGGTGAACCACTGTGCAGTGCTCAGTCCTTACACATCAATCGAGCATTCATTAAAAACTGTCACCCACGAAAATCACTCAGAATTCAGTGAACTCCTGGAGGCCCAAGCACATATCTAATTAGTGCCAATAAAAGAAGCAGTAATGACAGATGCCCTCCTAAATGGGGTCCTCCACTGCCCAACACATTTCACTGCCAGCAGTTTTTAATGAGACCTGGTGACAATAAAGTCACCTTGGAGAATGACAGAGTGTGTCACTTCGAAGCAGTGAATATCCACATTTGTACTGGAAGAGTGTAAAACCATATATCCCACATTCATGAGAGTGTGTCACTTTGAAGCAGTGAATATCCACATTTGTATTGGAGGAGTGTAAAACCACATATCCCACATTCATGAGAGAGTGTGTCACTTTGAAGCAGTGAATATCCACATTTGTACTGGAGGAGTGTAAAACCACATATCCCACATTCAAAGAAATGGCCAAACAGCCCACTTGTGGTCAGCCATGATGCAGGATGAGGTCTTTGGCTACCACATCGGCACCGAGCTGCATGCCCGGCATGCAGATCTGAGGACAATGGGCACCAGCACTTCAGTACTGAAGCCTCAATACTTCACACTCTAAGAAGAGAGGCATCTTTATGCCTGGAGACAGTAGGACCCACACCTCCCAGAATCTAAAGACCAACTGCCTGCAATCATGGAGTTTATAAAAGATAGAACTTGTTCCATCAGGGATACAATCCTATAAGGCGTCAGCTCTACCGGTCTCAGAAAGTGACTCATAAAGCTGGGCCTTTGGTGTGCTTCCAGGATCCGTGTGTGATGCCTATACAAAGAACTGCCTCCAAGAGAAGTTGGAAGGGGTGCTTTCCACATGGAGAGGAGTAGCAGGGTGAAAGCAGGAGGAGGAGGAGGAGGAATAGAAGAGGAGTATGAGGAAAGAGGAGGGGACAATGACGAAGAGAAGGGCGAAAGGGAGGAGGGAGAGGAGAAGGGAAGGGTGATGGGAAAGAGAAGAAAAAACCCAAGTCCTGAGCACGACCTCCATAAACACTATTGGGCGTTCCTGAATGGCTCCAGACGGGGTAGCACATACAGGGAATGGTAGAGAATGTGCCCCTAAGTTGGAACGAGGTGAGACCCCTGTGCTCTGGCTCTAGTCTGCCACTGACTTTCTGTGTACCCACGGACAAGAAACGCTTTACTCAGCATCTCAAAAGTCCCCACTACAAAATGCACAAACCTCCATCTCACAGAGATCGATGGAAGGTGAATGGGGTATGGGAGCCATTTTCACCGAAGAACGAAACCTCAGTTTGGTAAGAGCTGAGCAAAATGTGTGAGTTTCCTCCAGCACGTCATGAGGCCTCCGTGTCAAGTGTCAAAGAATTCAAGCTGCTTGACTTGTGTATTTCCCAAGCTCCTTCCTGCCTTCTCCTCCAGCCATGGGGCGTCAGACCTAGAAAGCAGGTGTTGCAGTCGCCTTCTCGTCACCTTCACTTACACGAACACCCAACCACAAGCAGCATCTTGGAATTAAAGGCTCATTTCAGGCTTACAGATTCCAGGGGAGGTCCCATCATGGTGGAAAAAGCTGGCTCACTTCATCATACATCCATAGCAGAGACACAACAGCCAGCCAGAGCTCAAGCTGGCTCAACACACACACTAGCACTAGCAAGCACAAACTGAGCACCTTAGGGCTGGATTCAAGGTCTGCCCCAGTGACAAACCTCCTCCAGCAGGGCTGCACTGCTGGAGACTAAGTAGGAAGCTTAAACAAAATACCAGAGACTCTGGAGACATTTTCATTCCAATCTCTACAGCAGGTACTAGCAGCCATTCTGAGTGAATTTGCCAAGTGCTTGACTACAACTAAGCCAGGATTAATCATAGCCTATAGCTGTTTATCACAAATGAAGTAAACTCCATTCTTCTTTTTTTAAAATATTTTATTATTTATTTATTTGAGAGAGAGAGAGAGAGAGAGATACAGAAATAGACAGGAAGAAAGAGAGAGAACGGGCATGCCAGGGCCTCCGGCCACTGCAAACGAACTCCAGATGCATGTGCCCCCTTGTGCTTCTGGCTAACGTGGGTCCTGGAGAATCGAGCCTTGAACCGGGGTCCTTAGGCTTCACAGGCAAGCGCTTAACCGCTAAGCCATCTCTCCAGCCCTAAACTCCATTCTTGACAATATGGTATTTCCCAGAATACTGCTGGTGGCCCTCACCAGAAGCCTGTGAGCACCTATGTGTGAAAGACATGCTTTCCGGTTAATTCATTCTAATGAGTGAGATGCAACCTAACACTCCTGGGGTGGGCATACACCACCATGCAGGCCCTCTGCAGAAACCACCACTTATTTCCCTCAGGTGATGACCAAGCCTATTCACTAGCTGGACAGTCTCCGTGGAACCCCTGCCTGGAGAAATGCTCACCAAAGGTTGGAAAGGATGAGCAGGGACACAATCCAACTGTCTGGAGTCAGGGCAGAGAAGCACACAAAACTCTCTGCTACCAACACCCACCCTGGCACATCCCCAGACAGATTCATGGTTCTGGCCTCTGACATCCAACAGCTCTGGCTGCTGGTACTTATAACATTAGTCTAATTAAAGCTTCCAGGGTGATAGATTAATTTCTTAGTATAGAAAATCAGTCCCTTTCAGTGACAGCATCAGCACTGTGCTCTAACTGGGTAACTAAAGGTAGCAAGTGGAACTTTTTTTCAATTAAAATGCCCTTGTGCCTCATGCACTTTTTACTCCCCAATGCTTCATTACAACAAGTGAAAGAATAAAAGGAGCAGAGAAAATTATTATAAAAATATATTTTTAAATAGGGTCCTATCACATGTATTGTTTGGTATGATTTTTTATTTTCCCTGTTCTTTCCTGTTTAAAAACTGCCCATGCATATTCATCAAAGGTATGGGATAAAAGGATAACAACAAAGATACAGGCATCAATATTTTTCTGTAAGAAACATTTCCTTCTCTTGAAACCTGTTTACCCTCCATTCATGCTATATAGCCCCAGATCACTATATTGTGACCATGCAAGGTGGGTCTGAAGGCTCAGGAATTTGCTGAGTTACAAATGAAGTCTCATGTATCTACGGGAACACATGTTGCACCTCATGTATGCAGTGGAGTATCTTCTTGCTAACTACTGGTGGCCTCGGCCAACAAACCACTAGATAAAGGAAAGACTCTAGTGTTTCTTGCCATTGTATTTTTGGGATTTTCAGGGCAGACTGATGGTGAAACATCACTAAGCTTATGCTTTAGTTAATCTTTTTACTTCCCGCCTCTCTGCCATTGAGGCCACAGTTAACTAAAGACATATTTAACCCTAGCAGGGAACAAAAGAAAAAGAGGAAGGTTATTCAACAGACAAAATTAGAAATAGATCTGCTACCGATGTCAATGGAACAGAGCGGAGTTAAGCCCAGATTCTGCATAATGACACTTAAATGAATAAGCCAAGGGGAAGACAGGCAGAAGCATGGGCTGCCCCGCTAGAAGAATCCATCAAGCTGTGATGTCTAGCCAACCTTAACAATTAAGTGGCCACTTGCTATTTTGCCACAACTTTGAACGTATCCCATTGCCTACGTAGACTCTTGTTGTTATTCAAATCTTGGTAACAGAGCAGAATCAACAGGCTTCTTTCCCTCCAGTATTGAGTAGACTGTTTCTTCAACAGCACAACTATGTGTCACCTTCTCAGTATAGTTCATTGCTGTGACTTGTAATCACCATGCCACCAAGGCCTCCAGGGCCAGGACAGCCTTCCCTGCCACCCCTAAGGCCATCATCTGCCTTGTCTGTCACAGAGCACTTTGAGAAGCACAGGTCACAAGGTGGAGCAAACAAGGGGCCAACCGCATCAAAAACTACATGATTAGTAGTTTAGGGAGATGGCTCAGTGGTTAAGAGCACTTGCTTGCAAATCCTGAAGGCTTGGGTTCTATTCCCCCATACCCACATAAAGCCAGATGCACCAAGTGGCACATGCATCTGGAGTCTGTTTGCGGTGCAAGAGGCCCTGGCACACCCATTCATATTCATTCTATCTCAAATAAATAACTATATATTTTTAATGAATACTTAGCATCTGCAACAGATTCAAAAGAGAAAGCAGCTTTGGTCTTTGCAATAACTAGCAACTACAGAGGAGAGTCAGGGAAGAGGGCACACTGAGGGACTGGCCAGGGCACTGAAATCCACACTGTACTACAAGAGAACCAGATACAGAAGGCCAAGTGTGGAAGGAGAACATCTGCTTCTAAGTAGGTGATGGACAGATGAAGGAAGAATGGCTGGAGAGAGAGATGTGTGAATGAGAAAACTAAAATCATATAGGCCCACAAAGCTAAATCCCTGAGACAATGAATAACTTGCCCAGAGTCGTTCAAATTTGATTATTTCTTTCAGCTTAAATTCAGCCCAGAATAATTTTAGGCGAAAGGGTCAGGTTTTAAAAGCCAGTTGTAACATGATGCTGTGTTACAGTTTAGAAGTTCCAGAAAATCATAACAGATGAGTGTCCTCACTTGGTAAACCCTCGCATGCCATCATAAGAGTCATAAAAGGTACAATCGTTTTGCCTCCTTAGGAAAGGTGAATTTCTGCACCCTACAACTCATGCAGAAATGCAGAGATAATGATTACATGTCACATTCTAAAACCCCTTCCAGGACCTACAGAAGATCTAAGTCCACAGCAGACTTCCTCCCCCACTCTGCTTCAATCTCATATTTTAAAAATGATACCTAGTTCGAATGCAGAACTCTGCTGAATGGCAGTGGAGCAGGAAATTCAGGTAAGGATTGGAGGGGCATGCTTGGACCCGCAAAGGGAACACCTTTAAGGACCTGATTGGCCACAAGCTCTCTGCTGACCCACGTAAATTCTTTCAGTCCTGCAGCCATCAGACATGAGCCACTGCTTTTACAGAGGTGAAAGTCTGACTACATTGTACTCATTCTAGAATAATACTCTGAGATTTTCTCTTTGTCATAGTACATGACCACAGTACTGACTGGCAGTAAGTGAAATGTTCATATGCAGCATGCAGTCTCCAGCTACATTCCCACAATGATGCTGTGTTCTGTAGAAGCATCAACCAATGCAAGCCCAGACTCTGGGGTATGAGCAGAGGATGAGTGAGTAAGAACACTGAAGCCTGATTGGCTTTCACTCCTCCACGAATATCACATTCCACACATGGCAAAGCCAAGACAAGGGTTTAGAGCTTGGTTTAGTCTGTGTAAATCTGTGGATGGCAAGTGTGTGATGTGAAACCTTCAAGGCCATCCTTGCTCTCCTTTCCTCCCTTTCCCCAGACTTCCTGCTTTGTCTCTCCCTGCAGACCTTCACTCGTGGCCAACGCAATAGACTCGGCCATCCACATTCTCCTCTCCTCTCGGCAGACTGACTGGCTTTGTAATGCCTTTGACACCAACTGTTTCATGACCAACTCTCAGGTGACAGACAGACCTCCCAGTGGTGAATTGGAAAGCTGCAGAAATTGCCATTCCTTCTCATCTGGGCTGAAACTGAGAGGTTACTTCACACCGCAGGAGCCCTCCCTCCTGTGATCTCCCAAATCTGACCATCTGGACCGGCAAGGTAGCCATTCATCATGTCCTAGCTTTCTTACAGCATCCCCGATACTATTGCCCGGCACCATGACTTGCATGCGAGCATATGAGCATCTTCCCAGCTCGCTTGTCGTATCTTCCAACCTCGAAGGTCTGGAACTATTGTCTTGGATGGATGAGTCACTTGCCACCGTCCTGGTCTTATTTTAGTTTTGCTGACAAGCTGCAGAACGCTTTTCTATTTTTTACATGAAGAATACATCAAACTGGGAGCCTGGAGGTTGAGAGTTTGGGCCTGCTCCCTGGGAAATCCACAACCTTTGCTTGTCATCTCTTCGTTTCCCCCACCACTCTGTAGCAGTGTTTGCATAAAACCTGTGCAGTGCATGGGTCAAGCACCTCAACTACCTGCAGGAATATGAGGCTCAATAACAAGATTCTTGCTATATGTCAGAAGCTCTCTGGAAGGAAGGTGCCATATCAACACGTTTCACTATGAGATAATCTATATACACAAACAGATGCTCATATCCTGAGCGTACTCTGAAATATTAGATAGAAACCTCGAGTTGCCAGCTTCCTCTATAATGTGCAGCGAGCTTAGCTTCTGAGTCTTCATCCACTGCAAAAACAGGGTTTCCACGTGGCTAGTATACACTATGTGCAAAAAGCAAAACCTAAATGTGCTTATTATCTACCCACGAGTTAGCTCCTTGTCACAGAAATGACCAGGCTTCAGGTGACTGTGTATGTGTGTGAGTGCACACACACTTGTGAAGCCAGAACAAGAATTCAGAACCCTGTTAAACTGGAACAGACTGCTCTCAGGAGATGACCTGTCCAGCAGTGAGACATGAGGAGGCTGCGTTAGCATGGGGACATCTGAGAAGGAAATTCTGGAAAGCCCTTGCCTCACTGTGGAGGAGGTGAGCCCCACCATCGCTAGAGACCAAGGTAGTGGGAAAAAGTATTTTCAGTTCTCATCAATGTTCACTTGCTATATGAGTTCTCAAATCAGCCTGTTTCCTGGGCTTCAGATTGAGTTGGGATTTTTCTGAGATCCAAGGACAAAAAAAAAGTCCATCATGACAGGATGGGTGGTGATAGCAGAATGGATTTTAAATGACTAAATGAATAAGCCATAAGCATCTTTGTGGCTAGATAGCTCATTTCTTCATGCCCCGTATGTCTTGGCCGAGATAGTGCACCCTACAAATTAACTTGATAGGCCAACTGAAAATTGAAGCTCACCCAATAAAGGAAAGAAAATCCATTTTGTGGAAAATGGGAAAGGTCACTTATCTGTATCCCAGGTGTGGGTGAGGTTTGTCCTTTGAGTCACTGGTGTGCACATACGTCACGTGGCCTGAGATTGGACAGGAAGATGGGAGGAAGGTTCAGCCTTCACTGGCAACTTTTAACAGGAAAGGCTTTCTATGGAGCTGACCAGTGGACGAAGAGCTTGCTGTGAGGCATTAGTGCCCAAGTTTGGATCCCCAGCACCCACGTCAAGCCTGACTATAGTAAGACACCTTCCAGCATGCCTACAGTGAGAAGGGGGTGGAGACAGGAGAATCCACTAGAAGCTCATGGAGTTGTGAACAGTGGTATCCTGCCTCAAATGAGATGGAAGGCAAGGACGGACCCCCCTCAAGTTGCCCTGTGACCTCCACAAATGCAAGATGGCATGCACACACTGCCCCCAACATACACACCCAAGGAAAGGCAGTGGCAGTCTGGCCATCAGCCAAACCATCCTCTTACACTGCTTGCTGAAGGTAACTCGGCCCTCATCACCAGCCCCAGCTGAACAGCTAAAGCAAGAAAAGCGGTGTGAGTCTCAGCAGCAGCAGGAAGTGTTGAACAAGTGACTAAAATAGCAGCAGCCTTCCTTGTGACAAGTGGTGCAATTAGCTCTGCTTCTCACTTGTAACCTTTTTCTTAAAACAGTAGAAAATCCTACCATGCTGATGACATGCTTGAAAATAATGGAACTGCCGGGGAATCTTTTCTTCTCAATTTTAGATGCTTTGTGACCTTCTATAACAATCCTGCACACGGAACTCTCTGACTTCATCTTGCACAGAGCACACGGTGGTATGGAGCAATCATGGGACGAAGTTTGGAGGTAGGTCCAGGCTCAAGGTTCTGTTTTTATGTTTATGACATGGCTGGAACCTAGGTGCTTACCTTCTCTGAGCCTTTTTACTTTCAAATCTATAGGATGTATCTAATAAAACTGACACTATATGGCCATCTTAGGGAATATTAAGTCTGGCATGTTTCCCAGGCAGTAGACGATGTTCCATGCCAGGTAGATCCCTCCTCCCATATCAGTGCCGTAGGTTCAAGTCACTGTATTCCACATCCTTCCAGGCACCTCCAAGAGTCAGCAGTGTGGACACACGAAAGGAAAATACTATAAGGGAGCATTCTTCTCCCCCTGAGCTAGGGTTTTGGTCTCCCCCATGCTCCAAAGCCAGGGCCAGTCATTGCCACTGTCAGGCTGGGTAGCCTAGTGTTCATGACACAAGTGACACTCAGGTCCAATCCCCAATGTGCCGTCTTTATCAGTAGCAGAGTTGTCAAAAATCAGGTAACCCTATGTTCCTTCATCTTAAAAAGAGAAAAGTAACAGCAAGAGTCTTCGATGAGTTCCTCTATGCAGAGTGCCAAGTACAGTCGGCGATCAATAAACGTGAGCCAGCATCATCTCCATTCTCCATCTAACCAGCAAGTCTAATTGGTAAGAGTTTCAAAAAAAAAAAGTGCCTGGTAGAACCGGGCGTGGTGGCGCACACCTTGAATCCCAGCACTCGGGAGGCAGAGGTAAGAGGATCGACGAGAGTTCGAGGCCACCCTGAGACTACATAGTGAATTCCAGGTCAGCCTGGGCCAGAGTGAGACCCTACCTTGCAAAACCAAAAAAAAAAAAAAAAAAAAGTGTGTGGTGGTGCACGCCTTTAATCCCAGCACTCGGGAGGCAGAGGTAGGAGGATGGCTGTGAGTTCAAGGCCAGCCTGAGTCTACATAGTGAATTCCAGAAAGCATCAGAAACATCCCCTCAGTGAGGCAGCCTGGATAAGAAGAGGTAAGAAGTACACCAGCATGTTGGTATGTGAGACAGGGCTGTCCTCCACCAGGCCAGCTGGAGTTGCCAGGGAAGAAACCTGGCAAAATATCCGCTTATTCTGAACACTAGACACTGCGTTGTCCCCCATCTTCCTCCCTTCCAGGGCTCTGCTTCGGTACTTGGCTTTCCAAACTCCTGGTTTATTTATGAGGGCTCATTGTCCCCGCCAGCATCCCTCTGTCTAAATCAGTGATCCTGAAATGCCAGTCCATGCACCCAGGTTAGCCAGCCTGCACAAAAACTACACGGAAAGCTTATTAAAATATTTGTACACTGGGATATTCTTCATCCGTGAGAAGAATAAAGTCTTGTCATCTGTGACGACACAGGTGGAACTAGAGAATATTAAGTGAAATAATCCAGGCACAAGACAAAAGCTTTCTATTCTCACTCCTTTGTGAAAGCCCAAAAAGTTGCTCTTGGCTGGACGTGGTGGCACATGCCTTTAATCCTAGCACTCGGGAGGCAGAGGTAGGAGGATCGCTGTGAGTTTGAGGCCACCCTGAGAATACAGAGTGAATTCTAGGTCAGCCTGGGCTAAAGTGAGACCCTACCTCAAAACCCCCACCCCCGCAAAAAAAAAAAAAGTTGCTCTTGTAGAACGCTACAATGAATAGTAGCTATTAGAGGCCAGGAAGAGCTAGGAGATGGGGTTAGAAAGTGGTAAATAGTGAACAGACAGGAGGCACTGTTTTGTAACTTAGTAGATTAACTTGCTTGCAACCATTTATACTTCAAAATAACCAAAAAAAAAAAAAATCAAAGGCTCTCCAACATGTAGAAGTAGAAGCACAAAAAGATAAAATGGTAATTACCCTGATTTCACCATGACACATTATAGACATGCATTGAACCTATAGATATGAATAAAGATGATGTGTTAATTAAAATGCTCCTTCAGCCAGGCATGGTGGTGTATACCTTTAAATCCAGAACTTACAGTGAGGGGGAATAGAAAGGTAGGTGGATCACCATAAATTCAAGGCCACTCTGACACTACACAGTGAATTCCAGGCCAGCCTGGACTAGAGCAATATCCTAACCTCAAAAAAACAAAAAGCAGCCGGGCGTGATGTTACATGCCTTTAATCCCAGCACTTGGGAGGCAAAGGTAAGAGGATTGTTGGGAGTTTGAGGCCACCCTGAGACCACATAGTGAATTCCAGGTCAGCCTGGACCAGAGTGAAGCCCTACCTCGAAAAAAAAAAAAAAAAAAAAAAAAAAAAAAAAAAAAAAAAAAAAAAACCCATAAAACATAAAAATAAATAAAACTATAGCTTCTCAGATTCCACCTTTAGAGAATCTGGTCCAGTAGGTCAGAGGTGGCCCACAAGCCAGAGTGAAAACTACCAAGAGAAGAGAAAAGATGGATGGCTCCCCTCCAGCCACTCTGGTAGAGCTCTCTATCCGTGGCTGCCTGCTCTTCTGGTGGACTAGCCATGGAGCACTGAAGAACAAAGAGATGGAAGAATCTGGAGGCAAGGTCAAAGAGCACCCCAGATGGCACGGTATACGACAGCATCAAACACAAACGAGTGTGGAATACCAAAGATCTAACTGTTCACGCGGAAGCCTACAACATTTCTGCTTCTGCACATCAGTGTCATGTGGGGCTCAGCCAGGGTGACGTGTGACAAGAACTCCATCATTCTGTGGACACGGCAGAGTAAACCAAGCACACTATGGTTACTGTGTCACTCAGTGATGTATCTAAGGGACCACCATCCTGTCTCTTGCCTGTCATCGGCTAAAACACCCTTATATGATGCATAATTAGCCTTACTAATGATATGTGAGTGCCACTATTCCCATTTTACTATGGAAAAAGATGCGATATAGAGAGTTTACCCCTCCTGAACTCACACCACTAAGTGGCTGGGAGGCAGAAGAGAAGACGTCTTACGTGGGAAACACCACTAACTTCGCAGACACGCATTCTCTCCTCTCTCCTCTTTATGAAGAGTGAAGAACAGGAAAGCCTCTGGACGCACATTCACAAGAATGCCTCGCAAGAAGATAGCCACGTCTTGGGACTTTTCAGCTGGGAATGATCAGACTGGCATATGGTTTAGGAGCACAAGGAGTTCTCTTCCTCTGCAGACTCATTTGTGTGGCACATGAGTGACAGGTAGGTCATGCAGACAAGACACTTTGGTCCTAAAGAAACACTGAAAGAACTAATGAGCTCTTCAAGGTGGATACGAGGAGGGCAGTGAAGGGCTGCTTCCATCAGGGTTGCTCAGCAGCGGTCTGTGGGGTACAAACAGCCAGTCGTTTCTATGGAAACCCCTCCCAGACCTAATGCAGTATGTACTTGAAGCCACAATGCCTGAGATGTCTGGGAAAACACCTTAAACAGATCGCATAAAAATGGAGGCTCGCTTCAATATGGAAGACCTTCCCTGGACCTGAAATTCACTTCTTGTCCTCCAAGCCTTCGAAGCAAACTGCCTGCAGATCCAGAGGGGAAGCATGCCCCAGCACCTTCTCTGCAGACTCACAGGCTGCTGCTCACTGACCTTGGAATATTCTTTCTCTTAATGAGTTCTGGAAGAAAAGTTGTCCCCCACATGTCTACCCTTTGTTTCCCCTGGTCCACAGGGATCAAGTCCTGCGGCTGGACAATCATTTTAACCTTAACAACATCATTAGTAAAGCCACCAATGCATTTCTTGGAAAAAAAAATACATATATATATATATATATATATCATTAGACTCAGGTCACAATTCACAAGGATTTGCAATGGGTTCTGGGGAGAACATTCCCCTTGGCTACCATCATCCAGATGTCCAGCCACAAATAACCCAATGGTCCCCTCTGCCCTTCAGCCATCAGTTAACCTGCCTGCAATGACAGACGTGGAGACAGCACCTCCTTCCCACCACTGCTCACCGTGCCCTGTGAAACCCTCTAGCCCCACACAGCATTTAGCCAGCCTCTGACAAGCTGCCAGGTTCCTTCAACTGCAGGGGATGGGCGGACTCAACCACCAAAGAGCTGAAGAGGTGGTTAAGGAGGCGGAGTTTGGAAAGGACCCCTAACTACAGCCACACCTGAGGAAGTGAAATGGAATTAGCTGCCTCAGTAGCACCAGCTGCTCAGGTAGACTGGCTTGCGCCCTTCCAACTGGAACCCTCAACAACAATACATCACGGTTAAGTGTGATCACAGCTCCATGGAATTTCAGCCAGTGCCTAGAGCTCACCAAAGGACACTTAATCGTCCCCAATCTGTAATCAACCTTTCCTACATTGGTTCCTAATCACAGGATACAGTTTCATCTTAATGAACTGTTTTCTTATCCTATTACAGTTGGTCATTTCGGCACACCTAATGGCCCATTCAGTGGGCTAAATGACAATTAAGGCCCCTGGGTTTTCATTCCCTGGCAAGTCTTAGAGGGGGTTGATTTTTTTTTCCCCTTGCCCTTACAAGATTTCAAGGACAGAATTGCTGAAGTTCAAAGACCAAGACATACCGGTTGCAGTCGACGTGAAGCAGGAGATGGGAGGCACTCACTGACAGCGCCACCTTGTGCCACTGTCCATCTGCCATTCGATAGGGAAAGACCTCCGTCCTGGGCTTCCCGCGGTGGCTGTAATGGTAGCGAATCTCGTCCCTCAGGCCACTGCTCTCTAGTTCAAAATAGCTGCATGTAAAGGAACAAAGATTTGTTTTATTTTCTTCGACAACATAGTGATCATCCGTGCCCACCCCCTTATAACCAGGCTGCTCAGAATCTAAACTTAGCTAAACACAACACAGTCGTGACCTGAAATCAGAGGTACCGGGTGGATCCCAGCTCACCTTAGTGTATGAAGGCTCTCATGGCGACACCTTTGAAACGAAGAGCAAGTGAGTCACAGTGAGGCGAAAACAAAACAAAACAAAGCCACCAGCTAACTCGCACACTGGGAGCCATGTGTCTTAAGCACTAAAGGTACAGACCCGCAGCCTCTTTCTACAGACTGAAAAAGACCCTTTGTGTGGAAAGGACCTATTGAGGTTTATTTTTACAACTGCTATTTTAACTTTTTCAAGAATTAATGTGAAATAAACGTTGTTTTGAGCACCAGCAGTTGAAATAAATTGCAAATGTGAAGATATTAGTCAAGTATTTTTTTTTCCTTTCCCCTGGACAAAAAAAAAAAAAAAAAAAAAAAAATTGACAATCCTAGATGAAGAAGAGAGGAGAAAGGGTGAAGTCAGTCACAGGTAGAGCCTATTCCAGTTCTCAGAGCAAAGCAAACAATTGGGTCTCCTTCCACGGGCTGTCGGGGTCATTCTGCCCATGCCCAGGCTGAATTCTCCATCCCACCACTAAAGCCTGACATCAGGCAGATCATGCAGAGGGTAACGTTGGGGCACTCCGTGGACAACTCACGGCTGAAACTTTCATGGGTGGCAGAAGTCATTTCATATGACTCTTCTGAATGTCGGTATCATTGTATTGGTCAATGACTCGTTGCAGAGACAAAACACCTGACAAAAATCAGTTTAAGGGAGGAAGGGTTTATTTCAATTTACAGTCCCAGGGTGTAGAGCCCATCACTGCGGAAGGACCAGCAAGAGGCAGGAGCTGCCACACTCCGTGCACAGTGAGGAAGCAGAGCAGAGGCACAGAGTCTGGTGCTCAGCCAGCTCCCTTCTTTTTTTTTCAACATTTATTTATTTATTTATTTGTTCATTTATTTATTTTGAGAGAGAAAGAAAGGCAGAGAGAATGGGCATTGTAGGGCTTCCAGCAAATGTTAACAAACTCCAGATGCATGTGCCCCCTTGTGCATCTGGCTTATGTGGGGACTGGGGAATTGAACCTGGGTCTTTAGGCTTCTCGGCAAATGCCTTAACCGCTAAGCCATCACTCCAGCCCCCAGCTCCCTCCTTTTATGCAGTCCAGGAGCCCAGCCTGTGGGAGGGGGCTACTCACAGTTATGGTGGGTCTTCACACCTGCTAATCTTATCTAGAAAGCCCCTTCACAAACAGGATGCAAGATCTGTTTCCATAGTGATTCTAAATGTCAAGTTGAAAACCATAGATTAACCACTGTCTGTTGCTAACACCAGGCCTCATGTCACTGCCAGACCTTGCACAATATGTCATGTGTGTGTCCTAGTTCATCATTAGGGAATTATCAGCTCAATATCCTACAACACTAAAAATATCACCCTTTGGAAGAATTGAGAAACTGAGAGTCTAAGACTACATAACATACCCATGACAGTATTTAAAGTTGGTTCTAAATGTGACAATCAGCACATTATTAGGAGGTTATTTCCATCCCTACATGTTGCAATTATCTTCTCATGGCTGGGACAAAACACCCAACCAAAAGCAAAAAGTTTATGGAAAAAGCAAAAGTTAATGTAATGGAAGCACTAATTTCAGGTTTATAGTCTTGAGGGGAAGTTTCATCCCAGCATGGAAAGCATCGCAGAACAGAAAACAGGCTCACTTGGTCACATATTATTGGGGAGGAAGTAGCCTATGTATTTGGCTTGGAGCTGGACCATATTCCCACATTGCCCAGCCCCAGTGACACACGTACTCCAGCAAGGCCCCGTCTCTCACAGGCCCTACAATTTTCCCAAATTACCAACAGCTGGGGACCAAGTATATAAAACAAGTGAGCTTATGGGAGACATTTACTCAAACCATCACAGTGAGGGAGCAGAGGATTCCCTCATGTCATCCAGAGCAGACCCTCAGAAAAATGCACTGACCCCAGGATGACATCATTCACCTCAGGGAGGACTCCCTCATGTCATCCAGAGCACTGACAAAATGTTCACCCCAGGATGATGATTCACTCCTCATGTCATCCAGAGCACTGACATTGTTCACCTCAGGGAGGACTCCCTCATGTCATGCAGAACAGACCCTTAGAAAGCACTGACCCCAGGATGATGTCATTCACCTCAGGGAGGACTCCCTCATGTCATCCAGAGCAGACCCTCAGAAAGGACTGACCCCAGGATGACATCATTCACCTCAGGGAGGACTCCCTCATGTCATCCAGAGCAGACCCTCAAAATGCACTGACCCCAGGATGATGTCATTCACCTCAGGGAGGACTCCCTCATGTCATCCAGAGCAGACCCTCAAAATGCACTGACCCCAGGATGATGTCATTCACCTCAGGGAGGACTCCCTCATGTCATCCAGAGCACTGACATTGTTCACCTCAGGGAGGACTCCCTCATGTCATCCAGAGCACTGACATTGTTCACCTCAGGGAGGACTCCCTCATGTCATGCAGAACAGACCCTCAGAAAGCAATGACCCCAGGATGACATCATTCACCTCAGGGAGGACTCCCTCATGTCATGCAGAACGTTACAAAGCCCTGGAGTAGTTATTACCTTGTGATAACCACAGACATCACTTGAGGAAAGAAATGTGCCCTGCTGGGAATACACGAGTGCACACTTGAATCTTGGGGTAAAGCCTCTGACAGCAACATGTATACCCAAAGTACTAGACCTCAAACAACTTAGACGCAATTCAAGACGATGTGTGTTTGAAAGAAATGTGTTAAAGAACAGGTGAAGTGGGCCAAGCGACAATATAAATGGCTGAAGAACACCTGGATTCCGTTGCTTCCTGAGGACTGAGGGGAAGTGTGGCAGTGTTTTCAGGTGAGAACCATCTACAATAGACATGCCAGCCCTAGTCCTGGTGGCTACTTGGCAGTGGTGGTGGTCGCTGACGAGATAGGACTTGGTTGTTCAGGGGTGGAGAGGATCCATGATTATAGGAGAGCCTTGTCTCCTAGCGGGGTGCTATGGTTTGGGGCTGAAGTGCTCCCCTCAAAAGGCTCCTGCATTGAAAGCTTGGGTCCCAGTTGGTGGATCTAACACTTGTCATAATGTGATGGCCTTGCTGGGCAGTGGGGCTTATTTGAAGAAATTAAGTCACCAGAGCTGGAAAGAAGCTGTCTGAGGCTGTGTGCATTCATTCATCTCTCTCTACTTTCTCTCTCTTTCTCTCTACTCCTCCCTACCTTCCTCTGTCTTCTATTTCTCCTCTCTTTTTTTTCCTCTCTCTCACTCCCTTCTCTCTTGCTCACTCTCAATCTCGCCCTCTTCCCAAGATTCTATAAAGGGAACAGCCTGGCTCCTCTGTCACACACTCCCACCACCTGACGCCAGGCCATAGCAATGGAGGTAGCCAACTTTGACTGAAATGTCTGGTCCTGAGCCAAGATAAATCCTCCTTCATTGTAGGTGCTGTCAGGTCTTTGGTCACAGCAACAAAGAAGCTAACCAACACATGGGGTCCACAGACCAGCAACATCAGATCACTGACCGACTGAATCAGCCTCCACATGCTCAGCATGTCCCTGTGCACATGGAAGCCCAAGGAGCCATGCAGTACGTGCACCATGTTACTGTACTTCAGGCCTGCTGGTCACCATGAGGGCAGAACCCTGATGCCCCAGGGTGGGTGGTGGTCAGGAGCCAGGGAAAGAGGGATGATGAAAGAAATGGTGGAAATGATCATAAGCAAGCATCTACTAAGCAGTGGAGCCCTGAGAGCCCTGGGTCTTCAGCCCCCAGTGCTCTGGTGCTTCCTCACAAAGGGAAGACAGAACGGCTTTATGAGCGATAAAACCACCGGGCAGAGACGACGCTGTGAGCCAGGCCAGGATCTGAGTGCGCATGCTCTGCTTGGAAACTGCTCTGTCTCCCAGAAGTACCTGCTCCCTTTGCAAGTGTTTGAAAGCGTCAGTAATATTCCCTCCTAACGGGTTCTGGTGGGGTTTGTTGTTTTCACTTTTGCAGGCCAAGAATTCTTCCTTAGTCCTCCTGTAGCTCACCATCCTTCCTTAGTCACCCTTCTGTATACACCCACATGTGGTCACAGTGCTCGAGGCACCCAGGAAGACAGGCCCCTGGGCAGGTGTGTCCTAATGCAAACCACACTGACGTTCTCTGTCCCCTGCTTTGCCCAGGCCATGCACAGCTATGAATGTGTCCTGATGTTCACAGTGACTTTCTCATCAACTAACACCCCAAGTCCCTATGAAGGTAAATCTTGCTCACCCTATTTCTGTTGCTGAATTTTTAAAGCACCAGCTTTGGCCTAAGTGCCAGTATTCTCCTCCACAATCTGATATTCCCCCAACGTTGCTGGGTGCAGTTACCAACGACCATGAACTTCATGGGGCTAGCTGAATTTCATGATATATTTGGAAATAAAATTCAGGAACAATGATTCTAAATAGTATAGCTACATGAAGATCATAGAAGTCATTTTTATTAAAAGAGTTCTCATTTTCCCAAAACTTGATACCAATATATCAAGTGTCTGTGATTTTCACCAGCGTGGTCAACTTGACTGGATTTAAAATCATCTATGAAACACCTCTGGGTGTGTCTGTGAGGGTGATTCTAGAAAACTCTAACTAAGAAGTTTAGAGCCAGTTTGAATATGGGGAACACCACACCATGGGCTAGGGTCCCAAATTGAATGAAAAGGACAAAGGGGGAAGGCAGCCGAGCACAGCACTCCTCTCTCTCTGCCTCTGACTACAGAGGGAGTGTAACCGCTGCCTGCGCTCCTGCCGCCGTAGTTTGAGCCACTCTCACTATTGCACGTTCCCCACTGCAGAGGACTAGAGAAACCATTTCTTCCTTAAGTTACTTCTGTTGGTGTTTTGTCACAGCCACAAGAAAAGTAACTATACAATCTCAGAGAGTGCCAAGGTAGGTATATTCAAAACGTTAAAGCTGGTGCTAAGTGAACATCTGTCTTTATATACAGGATAGAAAAACAGTGAAAGCCTATTTTAATATGCCTTTATTTATTTGCAGAGAGAGAGCCTTTAGCCACTGCAAACAAACTCCAGATGTATACACTACTGCGTGCATCGGGCTTTTTTGTGGGTATTGGGGAATCAAGCCAGGGTCATTAGGCTTTGAGGCAAGTGCCTTAAACACTGAGCAATCTCTCCAGACCCTGAAAGCCTATTTTATTATTTTTTATTTTTATTATTTATTTATTTATTTGAGAGAGAGAGAGATACAGAAATAGGCAGGTAGAGAGAGAGAGAGAGAGAGAGAGAGAGAGAGAGAAAGGGTGCAAAAGGGCCTCCAGCCACTGCAAACGAACTCCAGATGCATGCACCCCCTTGTACATCTGGCTTATGTGGGTCCTGGAGAATCGAGCCTTGAACCAGGGTCCTTAGGCTCCACAAGCAAGTGTTTAACCGCTAAGCCATCTCTCCAGCCCTGAAAGCCTATTTTAAATGACTATTATTAAGCCATTAGGCAAGGCAAGAACTTTCTTAGAAAAGGTCTATTTCCATTTCTATCACCACCTCTGAAGTTCTGGGACCCCTGCAGACAGGCGGTAGAAAGAATGTAAGAATCAAAGGATGGAGAGGAGTGCTGTGGAATTCTGTCATTCAGACATAAAACGGTGCTTGCATTTACGACAGCAGTAAGAATAATGACAACAACAATGTACTAGCATTAGATATGTGATAAGAGCAGTATTCATTAAGTACTGAGCGGTCATCTCCTGCCCAGTACATAACAGGTAACCAGCAAAACAATTCTCTGTTTGGTAAATTGTATTTTCCAAGGTCAGCCCCATATATAACACAGTCATCCAATGAAGAGATCTCCATGTTCCTCTCATTGAGAGAGGTTCCCTCCCACAGAGTCTGAGTAACCCTGGACTGCTTGGTGTCATCGAGGGCTGGGTCACAAATGTATAAATGCAGTTTCTATCTTGCCAGCAAGAATACTTGTGCTTGAAGCCCTGAGTCACTTGTAATTAGTGCAACTATCCTGGGGCCACGGTGCTGGGAGGAAGCCTGGTGCTCACTGAGGAGGTGGCATGCAGATGCTGATGGTGGCTCCCTGGAGGGGACCTCAGCCAACAGACAATGTATATTTGAGCAGACACACCTGCACATGGCTCCCCAGCTGTCTGCCCTTCCCAGTTGAAGCCACACATGTTACAAAACAGAGAAGCTGGGCTGGAGAAATAGCTTAGCAGTTAAGGGGTTTGCCTGCGAAGCCAAAGGATCCCGGTTCGATTCTCTAGGACCCCACGTAAGCCAGATGCACAAGGGACACATGCATTTGGAGTTCGTTTGTAGTGGCTAGAGGCCCTGGCATGCCCTTTCTCTCTCTGTCTGTCTCTCTTCTCTCTCTCTCTCTCTCTCTGCTTGCAAATAAATCAATAAAAATAAAAAATAAAAAAAAAACAGAAACTTTCTCTTCTGGGCTATGTCCAAATTCTCAACCCATAGAATCTTGGAGTATAAAAAGTTTCCAGTTGGTTTTTCATACATTAGTGGAAATTGGAACACTCTAACTGCAGGGATATAGATTTTTGACCTTTAAAAATTGAAATTATAATTTAAGTATGTCTTTATTAAATGTCTTTGGCCAAGTAATCAAATCTCAAAGTAACAATTTTCTACTTATAAGGAGCCACATCAACATACGGGTGCATTTTTTGTTCTAACTTACAGAAATAAAATTCTGATAGTTTGCTTCTAGTGTGCAGATATGCCCCTCATTTCTATGAGTGAGTTTTTTCATTTTTGTAGTAGGTTGTTTGTAAATTCTTCATGATTCTCTATAAGAGCGTATAAGGGCTATGCCTGCGTGAGGACCAGAGTTCGGTCCTCAGCACCCACATCAGAAGCAGAGCCCGTCTGCATATGCCTGGAACCTTCACATGGAGGAAGCCAGGCAGGAGACTCACTGGGGCTCCCTGGTCAGTCAGTCCAACTAGAAAACAGAGGCTCCAGGCTCAGTAAGACTCTGTCTCAAGGAGACAGGGCAAAAAGAAAGATGAAGACACCCGACAACATCCTCTGTCCTTTGTCCTTGTTCACATAGAGTACATGCGTGTGCACTTAAACATACACACACACACAAATCACATCACATATTTCTCACACATACTCATCACACACACACCATCTTCATCACACACACATCACACACACATCACACACACACGTCACATACATACACACACACATCACATAGCTCTCACACATACTCATTACACACACATCACCTTCATCACACATACATCACACACACGTCACATACATACACAGCACACACACACACATATCACATATCTCTCACACATACTCATCACCCACACATCACCTTTCATCACACACATGTCACATACATACACAGCACACACACACACACATCACATAGCTCTCACACATACTCATCACACACGTCACCTTCATCACACACATGTCACATACACACACACACATCACATATCTCTCACACATACTCATCACACACATATCACCTTCATCACACACGTCACATACACACACACACATCACATATCTATCACCTTCATCACACACGTCACATACACACACACACATCACATAGCTCTCACACATACTCATCACACACACATCACCTTCATCACACACACATCACACACACATCACATACACACACAGCACACACATACATATCACATAGCTCTCATATACACACATCATACACAAACCACACACACATCACACACACGTCACATACACACCACAGACTCACACATCACACACACCACACACATCACACGTCACACATATCACACACATATACACAAACGCACATCACACACCAAAATAAATAATACCCCGTATTAGCAAATAGTGACAGCCTTACAAAAGAAATTTTGTCATTTTAAACAATATGGAAAGAAACAGAGGACATTATGCTGGGGGAATATGGTAGATGTAGAAAGACAAATATTGTGTGTTCTCACTTACATGTGCCATGACAAGCAACCTCACTCACAGTGTGAGAACAGCATGTGGCTACTGAGGCCGGAGGATCACAGACATAGGCAGGTGATAAGTCTGTGAAATCGCAAACTGGTGGAACAATGGTGTCGTAGTTTGAATAGATGCCACCCCACCCCAATAGATTCAGGAGTTTATTAAAACTTCTCAGATTTCCAGCCATGTGGCTGGAGGAGGTGGGTTTGGAATTCCATTCTAAAGATATGCAAAGCATCTGAGTTCCATGAGAGCTCCTGAAGTGTGCTGTGTGGTGTGGCTTTTGGGTGTTTTGGCTTCTGGCTTTCTCTCTCTGCTTGAACCTGTGAAAGTGGGCCAGCTTCTTCTGCCCTTAGGGAACGTCCCCTCTTTCTTCAATAAACATCCCTTCCTCCACAACTGTGCCTGGTCTGGAATTTCATCTCAGCTATGTGAAGTTGTCTACTACAAACAGTATATTTTTATTTAATTACACAGCAAGATGATAAGTCAATCATAAAATATTATACAATTTAAAATGTTTAAAGAGTAATTTCAAATGTTCTCACCAAAAAATTGTTATGTGAAATGATGAGTACATTAACTAACTTGATTTAATTATTCCACAGTATGTTCATAAACCATCCTATCATTTTGCACCCCTAAAATTTAAACAATTATAGATTGAAAATGTATAATTAAAAATAAATTGTTAAAAATTTAAAACTCAGGCTGGAGAGATGGCTTAGCGGTTAAGGCGTCTGCCTCCTAAGCCTAAGTACGCTGGTTCCAATCTCCAGCACTTCCAATCTCCAGGTCCCACATTTCGCCAGATGCAAAGTGACGCAAGGGTGCAATGCCGCACTTGACCACAAGGGGGCGCACGCATCTGGATTTTGTTCACAGCAGCTGAGACGCTGCTGGCACGCCCATCTCTATCTGTCTTCCTCTCCCTCTCTCTCTGTCTCTGTCCCCGAAAAAAATTAAAACTCGTATTCAACTCAAAAATATAATTTAATACAATACCATTCTATCTTTTTAAATGCCTGGTTTTTGGTAGCTATCCAAAGATATAAATACCTACAGAATACTTTGCTTTCCTCTTAACCTACTATATTTCTTGCATGGAGCCCCAGCATCTTGGCCTTGGGCTTTGTGTTTACATAAGTAGAAGTGACCATCTGAGTGGTTTGTTTATAAAGCAGAGATCTCTGTATTCCAGCTCCCAATGCCTTCTTGGTCTACACAGCTGACAGTTTACTAAAAAGAAGGTCCTAATGTGCCCAAACGCCTGGTCCCCCCACTTGTTTTCTCTATGCAGAGCAATGAGAAGCAACGCCAGAGAACACAGGAAGGGGCTTCAGACCAGGCCAGTCTCTGTCCACTCGGTCTGTGTGTC
Source organism: Orientallactaga sibirica (assembly GCA_036365145.1). Classification (NCBI taxonomy): domain Eukaryota; kingdom Metazoa; phylum Chordata; class Mammalia; order Rodentia; family Dipodidae; genus Orientallactaga; species Orientallactaga sibirica. Next base: position 6,007,594 of record JAEOAD010000047.1, on the reverse strand, counting down.
TGCAATGCTAATGAACATTTCCCTGGGTTTCTGTTTCATCATTTTGTAGAAAAATCAACAGCGTTTCTTGGGTGGGGGAGGATGCATAACATTTTTAAGTCACCTTACAAAGCTCCTGTTGTCCAGCACTACTTACAATACCCTTTTCTTTCCTCTTTCTCCATCTGTTGAAAAAAGCAGCTTCCCAGAGGAAGCTGAAAGCTGAAAGGATGTGCATGTTGCCTTTTCTCAGACAAAGGCACCTGTCTGCCTCTGTCCTCTTTCTGTTGTTGAGACATGACCTGTCGATTTTATTTGTTTTGTAAAATTACGTATTAGCTCTGTACTCCATCCTCTTAGCAAACATCTAGCAAGAGATTAATACTGACAATTACAAAATGCCTGTTACTGAAAATAAAACATTCACTGTTAAATGATATGTAAAATAACCACTTTACATCAATTCAGAACAGTTCTGCCACAGTCTAAACTCCACCTGGAATTAGCCAGGCTGCTTTAGGCTAAAGTAGAGCCCAGGGTTTCTTTCCCCCAACACTGAGACTCATCAGAAGACCTGGGGAAGCTAGCACACAGCAAATGGTCAAATGGGAGAAATTTCAAGTGAAATCAACCAATGAGAAAGCAGAGACAGAGGATGAAAAAGTACTTTGTTTTGTTTTTGATGGTTCAGGTATGCAAATAAAAAGGGTTAATAAGTGTAGAGCTTAGAATTTCACATCCACATTTTATATTAAGCTAAGTTGTGCTGCTGAATGTTCTGGAAGTCGAGGTTAAGATGGTTATGAATGCCACGTGAATGAATTACTTGTCTCATTGCTGTGCAAAATACCTAACAAAGGCTACTTAAGGGAGGGAGGCAGAAAGGGAAAGGGAGGAGGAAAGAAGGGAGGGAGGAAGGGAGGGAGGGAGGAAGGGAGGGGAGAGGAAGGGCTCATGTGGGCTCACAGCCCCTCGTGTTCAGTGAAGGCATGGCAGTAGGAGGGTGAGGCCACTGTGCCACAAAGCACAGAGAGATGAATACCAGTGCTCAGATCTCTTTCTCCTTTGTATTTAGTCCGGGGCCCAAGCCCATGGGATGGTGCCACCAACATTCAGGGTAGGTCTTCCCTGCTCTGTTAAAACCTCTCTGGAAATACCCTATAAAAACACCTTGAGATGTGTTTCCATGGTGATTATAAGTCCCATCAAGTTGACAAGATTTAAGAACAAGGTACATAAAATAGTAGTGGTTGTTATAGCTGTAATTGTAGTGTCAGCCAACACATACATCATAAAGAACACTTTTTCTACATCACTTTTTAAAGACTAAATGTGAAGAAAAAAAAAAGTTCTTTTTCAAATAAACAGCCTTAAGTTTTTTTTTTAATTTTATTAGTTTCAACTTTCAAGGTTCAAAAGTACATTAATATATCTATGAAGGTGTTCAGTGAAAAGTTCCCCCATCCTAGGTACAATGTGCTTTGTCCCACAGGGCACTCAATGGCATCAGTGCCTTGAGCCTCCTTCCAAAGAGTTTTCATCAATTCTTTTAGGATAACTTTAGAGTTGCAGAAAAAAATGCAAAGTTAATAGAATCCTATATAGCCCATACTTAGTTTCTCTTATTATTAACATCTTACATTAGTATGAGAAATTTATCACCATTAATGAACCAATATAAATGCATTATTGACTAAATTACATCAGTTTTCCTTAGGTTTTTAACCTAATATTCATTTTTTCTGTTCCATAATGTTATCCTCAACACCACATTAGATTTAATTGTCATGTGTCCCTAGGCTTCTGTTGGCTGTGCTAATTTGAACTTGTCATATTTTTATGACCTTCATAGTTTTGAGTTCTGTTCAGGTGTTTTCCCCAACCTAGATTTGTATAATGTCTGTCATGAGTTATACTTAGTTGTGAGTTTGGGGGAGGAAGACTGAAACGAGGTATTTAGGGTTCAGGAAAGTCCTTGAACCCCAAACTCTGGGTTCATGTTTGCATTTAACCAAAGAATTGGGCAAACCAAACTGAGAAGAATAATTATTAAATTATTATATTTATTGAGGGAAATACAGAATCAAGGGAAGGAAAATGAACACACCCACATGGTTTGAGAGACTACATGGTGAGCCTAGAAAACTTAGAAAAGAAAAAAAGGAAGCACAAAGAGCTCCTGCCATGTGGGGGACAGGGGCGGGTAAGGGAAGTAGGAAGCAGGGGTCAGGCAGTTCACTCGTCTCAGCGCAGCCAGGCCAACACAAGGGGAAATTCACCATAACTTGGAGGTTCACGAGTGGTCAGGGAGCTCAGAGAGAGGCTTGTCCCCTCACACACATCTATCTATTTATAACCTTACTGCGCTGGGATTCACCTTCTGGCTCAGGTAAACCAGAGAGACAGCTGATTGGTCAGAAAGAGGCCAGCCATGATGCCAAGTTCTGGGGTTTAAGCTTGACCACCCACAATGTCAAGATTAGTCTTGAATTCTAGAAAAAGACCTCCCAGGAAAGAGCTCAGATATGGGAAAAGAGGTCTGGGGAACTAGTCAAGAGGTTAGTCAGATCATCCCTTGATCTCTAGCACGTGCAGATTTCGAGGGCAGACCTTCCTGTCTTTTTACTTTCAGGGCCCAGTCACCCTTCTAAAATCCTCTGACCCTGATTTTGTTTGAAATATGCATACATCAAGGCCCAGCCTATGCTATAAAACTAAGTGAGCTTTAAGAACAATGTAGAATGTCATGAGTCCACTAACAGAACCAATGCTGAGAAATCCCTCTGTCTTTGCTTGATTGACACCCTCAAGGCCCTTGAAACTACTGATCTCTTGGCTATTATCAATTTTGCGTTTTCAGAAAGTCATATATTTGGAAACATGTATATTTAGACTAGTTCTTTCACTTAGTAATGTGCATTTAAGGTTCAGCCATGTCTCAGCATAGTTTGACAGGTCACCTGTTTCCCAATCCTGAAGTGGTAAATAATTCAGTCCTGGGATTCAGTACCCACATTCACATGCTGCATGGATGCAGTCACCCACTTTCCATTTACCTGATAGTTCTTGTAGAATTGTTAACCCCTGCTGCATGGATGCAGTCCTTGTCTTGAGACAGATTTACAGAACTCCTGCTGCATTTAGATGCAGTCCTGGGTTATATCCTATATTCCCTTCTAAAATCCTGCATGGATACAGACCTGGCCCAGCCTAGTACCCCAGCTTTAAGAACATGGATGCAGTCCACTAACAGAACAATGTGAAAAATCCTGTCTTTGCATGGATGGATGCAGTCCAATTTTGGAAAGTCATATATTTGGAAACATGTACCTTTCACTTAGCTGCATGGATGCAGTCCTGGGCAGTACCTGCTGCCTGGATGGATGCAGTCCTGGGCAGTACCCCGCTGCATGGATGCAGTCCTGGGTAGTACCCTGCTGCATGGATGCAGTCCTGGGTAATACCCCGCTGCATGGATGCAGACCTGGGTAGTACCCCACTGCATGGATGCAGTCCTGGGCAGTACCTGCTGCATGGATGGATGCAGTCCTGGGCATGGATGCAGTCCTGGGCAGTACTGCATGGATGCAGTCCTGGGTAGTATGCAGTCCTGGGTACTGCATGGATGCAGTCCTGGGTACCCCACCATGGATGCAGTCCTGCATGGATGGATGGATGCAGACCTGGGTAGTACCCCACTGCATGGATGCAGTCCTGGGCAGTACCTGCTGCATGGATGGATGCAGTCCTGGGTAGTACCCTGCTGCATGGATGCAGTCCTGGGGAGTACTCCACTGTGAGGATGCAGTCATGGGTAGTACTCCATTGCACAGATGTAATCCTGGGTAGTGCCCCACTGCATGGGTGCACCACAGCTTACTAGTGCATTTACTCACAGAGGAATATCTTGGTCACTTACTGTTTGGCTGATTATGGAAAAGCAGCTAAGTAAACATTTCAGAGCAGGTTTATAAGAAAATAATTTTAGGATCAACAGAGTGAACACATAGCAAAGTAACTGTTGAGTGGTATGATAAAACTAAATCTATCTGAGTAAGAAGAAACTGTCACACTCCTGCGGGGCAGGGGGAGGATCCAGCAGGAAGGAGGTTGGGGGAAAATGGAGAGGTGAGAGGGAAACAAAATTAGTTTGAAAAGCACCAAAACAAACCTAATTCTTTGTGTAGTATTAAAAAATAAATAGGGTGGCTGGAGAGTTGGCTTAGCGGTTAAGGCATTTGCCTGAGAAGCCAAAGGACCCAGGTTCAATTCTCCAGGACCCTTACATTAAGCCAGATGCACAAAAGGGCCGCATGTATCTGGAGTTCGTTTGCAGTGGCTGGAGGCCCTGGCATGCCCATTCTTTCTCTGTCTGCCTCTCTTCTACCTCTCTCTCTGCTTGAAAATAAATAATTTAAATAAATAAATAGGGCTAGAGGGATAGCTTAGTGGTTAAGGCACTTGCCTGCAAAGCCAAAGGACCCAGGTTCAATTTCCCAGGACCCAGGTAGAGCCAGATGCACAAGCTGTTGCATGCTTCTGGAGTTGGTTTACAAAAGCTAGAGGCCCTGGCATGCCCTCTCTCTCCCTCTCTCAAATTAAATAATTAATTTAAAAATAAATATTTTTTTAAAAAAGGAACTGCCAGGCTGGAGAGATGGCTTAGTGGTTAAGGCACTTGCCTGCAAAGCCAACGGACCTCAGTTCAATTCCCCAGTACCCACATAAACCAGATGCACAAGAGGGTACATGCATCTGGAGCTTGTCTGCAGTGGCCGGAGGCCCTGGTGCTCCCATTCTCTCTCTCACTCTGCCTCTTTCCCTCTGTCAAATAAATAAATAAATATTTTTTTTTTTAAAAAAAGGAACTGCCAAACACTCTTTCTAGGTTGATACACTGTATCATATTCCCACCAGCTGCAAATACATGCTGCTGTGGCTGCTTCCACACACCGGCAGTTGTGACTAAAAGGTGCTTCAGATGCCACCCTAGTGGGTGTGATGCCCGTTGTTTTAATTTGCCATTTCCCTAGTGGTGACTTTTATTTGTCACATTCCATGCCTTGAGTGCAAAACGTTCCCCACAGCCTCATATGTTTGAATGCCTAACCCCCAGCTGGTGGCACCCTTGGCAAAGTTGTGGCACCTTTGGGAGGCAGAGCTTTGCTGGAGGAAGTATGTCGTTGGGGGCACACCTTGAGGGTTAGAGTCCAGTCCCTCTTGCCACACTCAGCTTGCTCTTGTACTTCATCCCTGCTGATGTAAATCGTGACACCAGATTCCCACTCCTGCCACGCCTTCTTTGCCATCATAAAACTTCCCCTCAAAATCGCAAGGCAAAATAAACCCTCTCCTTCCATAAAATGCTTTTGGTTGGGTATTTTTCCCAGCAACACAATAGGAACTGCTACATTTCATGTGTTTATTTTCCATTTATAATTCTTCTTTAGGAAAATATCTCTTCTTATCATTTGTCCATTTGAGTGGGATTGCGCACGATTGGATTATAAACTATCTTTGTTTATGTTTGGCACAAGATTATCAGGTGTGTTTATTATCTCTCCTGTCTGACTTGACTTTTCACTTTCTTAATAATGTCTTTTGAAAAGAAAAGATTTTAATTTTAGTAATACAGCACCACTTGTCATGGATCATGTTCTCAATACTATATCTAAACCAACTAACCCAAGGGCATATAGAGTCCTATGTTTTCTTCCAGAAGTTTCATAGATTTGCATTTTAAATTGCATTGCTTGGTCTAATTTTGGCTACTTTTCATGTAAAGTCTAAGGTCTGAGTCCAAGTCCATTTTTGCATATGGATGTCCAATTTTCCTACATCATTTGCTAAAAAGGCTACTCTTAGGCTGGAGAGATGGCTTAAAGGTTAAGGCACCTGCCTCTAAGCCTAAGAACGCTGGTTCCACTCTCCAGCAGTTCCAATCTCCAGGTCCCACGTTTAGCCAGATGCAAAGTGATGCAAGGGCGCAATGCCACACTTGGCCACAAGGGGGCGCACACATCTGGATTTCGTTCGCAGAAGCTGAGAGGCTGCTGGTGCACCCATCTCTGTCTGTCCTCTTCTTCCTCTCTGTCTCTCTCTGTGTCTTTCTCAAAAAAAAAAAAAAATAAAAATAAAAATAAGGCTACCCTTTCAGCCAAGGGTTTTTAAGTGTGACAGCCAGTAAGGATATATCTCTCATCCTAGCTTCTTGACATAAATGACCGCATATGATTCTCACTGTTTGATGCTTTCTCTTTTCACTTAGTGTAACAAGAGATCATTCTCATACACCGAGCTGCTGCTTCTTCATTCTTCTCACTTCAACTTAATACATACTTTCCCACTCAAAGTTTAATGCACTTACTTCTTGATAGCACAAATCTATATTACAGGTACATAAAGGCCCAAAGCTAAACTTACATACTCTGATAGCACAATTGAAAATTGTATGGGAGAGATGGTACTAGGTGTTAGACAAGTGGCAAGCACTACATAACACACACAAGGACACATGCCTTTCTTTAAGAAATTTGTATGCCACTTGATAAGGTAAAGTAAAAACTCATGGAAAAGTACATAATGTAAGCCTGAGTGTTAGTGAGAAGGGAAAATCCACTCTAGACGGTGGTGCAGCCAAGTTTCAGAAGGCAAGCAGATGGGAAGGGTCAGATTTGAGTGAGAGGAATGAGGAAGGCTCCTTAGGTTAAAAAAAAGAAAGTGAACCAGCTATTTCACTGAGCATATGCCCTAAGGACTCTGGACTCTAGTACAAAGATACTTGCACCTCCATGTTTATTTCTGCTCTATTCACAATAGCAAGGAACTGGAACTAGCCTAGATTCCCATCAACAGATGAATAGATAACAAAAATGTAGTCATATACCTAGTGAAATTTTACTCATCTGTAAAGAAAAACAAAATCGCCAGGCGTGGTGGCACACGGCTTTAATCCCAGCACTCAGGAGAGGCAGGGGTAGGAGGATCACAATGAGTTTGAGGCCACCCTGAGAGTACAGAGTGAATTCCAAGTCAGCCTGGTCTAGAGCAAGACCCTACCTTGAAAAAACAAAAAAAAGAAGGAGGACAAGGAGGAGGAGGAGGAGGAGGAGGGAGGAGGAGGGGGGGAGGAGGAGGAGGAGGAGGCAGCAGCAGCAGCATGGGTGAAACCTACAAATCTGGGATAGGAACCAAGAACAGGGTGAAGAGATAACCAGGAAAGGATGCTGAAAAGGCAGAAGGACATGTGACATGTAAAAAGATTGGGGAGGACTCAAGAGGGAAAGAGGGATGGAGGGAATATGGAATGGAAAATCAACTAAAATTGTGTTTTAAAACACCTAAAACTTTGTGATTTAACTGTGATGGTTTATATTGATTTGCAACTTGACAAGACCTAAAATCACCTTGACTGGTTACCTTAAATAGGTTAATTAAGGGGGGGAGACCTACCTTCGTTCTGGGCAGAGTCCGGCACTATATAAACAGGAGATGGATGGCTGAGCACCAACACTCATGCTGTCTGCTTCCTCACTGTGGACTAAATGCCACCAGGCCTTCCCTGCTGTGCAGACTGTAATGTGGAACTATAAGCTGAACTAACACTAGTCCCAGCAACAAGAAGGCAACTAATACAGCATATAAATACATATATATGGATATATATATGTATCTCCACACACACATATACGTACATCGGTGGGCAAACACACCTGGTATGCTGAGGTCATAGAGCACTAACAGTAGGACCAGCGCTGAAGATGGCAGCAAAGAAAGCCCAGGAGCTGAGACGTAGCCATGAGCGCGATGAGGCTCCCCCACAGCCCTGAGCTCTGGTGCGCACGCCTACCCTGCTTGATAGTGCTCAAACCATCCTCCAACATGAAGAAATAGATGGATCGCATTCACAAGCATAAAAACACGCCAATGGACTTACCCGTCTCTGGCATGGATTGTTAACTCGTGTCCTTCCTTCTTTTTTCAGAAAATTTACATTTCAAGTCAGTGGCTCTATCTGGACTCTAGTCTGTCAGGATACGTTTGGACATCAACAGTAACAAATTTGTAGTGCCAGACAACATCTGTTTTATGAACTATGTACTTGTGTAACCAACTGTCTACTCAGCAAGTCTACTTGGTCTCCGAAATTCAGTAAACCAAACATACAGCTTCTCAGAGTTCTCGCAAACGGGTCCCTGTCCTCAAGATTCGGTATCAAAGTGAAAGTGAGACCTTCAATATTGCAAGGTCCCTGTGCCTGATGTGTGAACCATCGCCAACCATCGCCAAGGTCCCTGTGCCTGAACCATCACCAACCATCGCCAAGTTCCTGTGCCTGATGTGTGAACCATCGCCAACCATTGCCAAGGTCCCTGTGCCTGGTGCCATCGAACCATTGCCAAAGTCCCTGTGATGTGTCAACCATCACCAACCATTGCCAAGATCCCTGTGCCTGATGTGTGAACCATCGCCAACCATTGCCAACCATTGCCAAGGTCCCTGTGCCTGGTGTGTGAACCATCGTCAAGCATTGCCAAGGTCCCTGTGCCTGATGTTTGATGGTCCCTGTGCCTGATGAACCATCACCAACCATTGCCAAGGTCCCTGTGCCTGATGTGTGAACCATCGCCAACCATCGCCAAGGTCCATTGCCTGATGGTCCATCGCCAACCATCGCCTCCCTGGCCTGATGTGTCAAATGAACCATCGCCAAGGTCCCTGTGCCCATCACCAACCATTGCCAACCATTGCCAAGGTCCCTGTGCCTGATTTGTGAAACATCACCAACCATTGCGGAGGTCCCTGTGCCTGGTGTGTGAACCATCACCAACCATTGCCAAGGTCCCTGTGCCTGATGTGTGAACCATCACCAACCATTGCCAAGGTCCCTGTGCCTGGTGTGTGAACCATCACCAACCATTGCCAACCCTGTGCCTGATGTGTGAACCATCACCAACCATTGCCAAGGTCCAATCGCCAACCATTGCCAAGGTCCCTGTGCCTGATGTGTGAACCATCGCAAACCATTGCCAAGGTCCCTGTGCCTGATGTGTGAACCATCGCCAACCATTGCCAATGTCCCTGTGCCTGATGTGTGAACCATCGCAAACCATTGCCAAGGTCCCTGTGCCTGATGTGTCAACCATCGCCAACCATTGCCAATGTCCCTGTGCCTGATGTGTGAACCATCACCAACCATTGCCAAGGTCCCTGCCATGTGTGAACCATCACCAACCATTGCCAAGGTCCCTGTGCCTGATGTGTGAACCATCACCAACCATTGCCAAGGTCCCTGTGCCTGGTGTGAACCATCACCAACCATTGCCAAGGTCCCTGTGCCTGGTGTGTGAACCATCACCAACCATTGCCAAGGTCCCTGTGCCTGGTGTGTGAACCATCACCAACCATTGCCAAGGTCCCTGTGCCTGATGTGTGAACCATTGCCAACCATTGCCAAGGTCCCTGTGCCTGATGTGTGAACCATCGCCAACCATTGCCAAGGTCCCTGTGCCTGATGTGTGAACCATCGCCAACCATTGCCAAGGTCCCTGTGCCTGATGTGTGAACCATCACCAACCATTGCCAAGGTCCCTGTGCCTGATGTGTGAACCATCGCCAACCATCGCCAAGGTCCCTGTGCCTGGTATGTGAACCATCACCAACCATCGCCAAGGTCCCTGTGCCTGATGTGTGAACCATCACCAACCATTGCCAAGGTCCCTGTGCCTGATGTGTGAACCATCACCAACCATCGCCAAGGTCCCTGTGCCTGATGTGTGAACCATCACCAACCATTGCCAAGGTCCCTGTGCCTGATGTGTGAACCATCGCCATCCATCGCCAAGGTTCCTGTGCCATCACCAAGGTCCCTGTGCCTGATGTGTGAACCATCACCAACCATTGCCAAGGTCCCTGTGCCTGATGTGTGAACCATCACCAACCATTGCCAAGGTCCCTGTGCCTGATGTGTGAACCATCACCAACCATCGCCAAGGTCCCTGTGCCTGATGTGTGAACCATCACCAACCATCGCCAAGGTCCCTGTGCCTGATGTGTGAACCATCGCCAACCATTGCCAAGGTCCCTGTGCCTGATGTGTGAACCATCACCAACCATTGCCAAGGTCCCTGTGCCTGATGTGTGAACCATCACCAACCATTGCCAAGGTCCCTGTGCCTGATGTGTGAACCATCACCAACCATCGCCAAGGTCCCTGTGCCTGATGTGCCAAGATCCCTGTGCCTGATGTGTGAACCATCACCAACCATTGCCAACCATTGCCAAGGTCCCTGTGCCTGATGTGTGAACCATCGCCAACCATTGCCAAGGTCCCTGTGCCTGATGTGTGAACCATCACCAACCATTGCCAAGGTCCCTGTGCCTGATGTGTGAACCATCACCAACCATTGAACCATTGTGAACCATCGCCAACCATTGCCAAGGCCCCTGTGCCTGATGTGTGAACCATCACCAACCATTGCCAAGGTCCCTGTGCCTGATGTGTGAACCATTGCCAACCATTGCCAAGGTCCCTGTGCCTGGTGTGTGAACCATCGCCAACCATCGCCAAGGTTCCTGTGCCTGATGTGTGACCCATTGCCAACCATTGCCAAGGCCCCTGTGCCTGATGTGTGAACCATCACCAACCATCGCCAAGGTCCCTGTGCCTGATGTGTGAACCATCACCAACCATTGCCAAGGTCCCTGTGCCTGATGTGTGAACCATCACAACCATCGCCACTGCCAATGTCCATCACCAACCATTGCCAAGGTCCCTGTGCCTGATGTGTGAACCATCACCAACCATCGCCAAGGTCCCTGTGCCTGATGTGTGAACCATCACCAACCATCGCCAAGGTCCCTGTGCCTGATGTGTGAACCATCGCCAACCATTGCCAAGGTCCCTGTGCCTGATGTGTGAACCATCGCCAACCATCGCCAATGTCCCTGTGCCTGATGTGTGAACCATCACCAACCACCATCCCTGCCTGAAGGTCCCTGTGCCTGATGTGTGAACCATCTCCAACCATTGCCAAGGTCCCTGTGCCTGATGTGTGAACCATCGCCAACCATTGCCAAGGTCCCTGTGCCTGATGTGTCACAACCATTGCCAAGATCCCTGTGCCTGATGTGTCAACCACTGCCAACCATTGCCAAGGTCCCTGTGCCTGGTGTGTGAACCATCGCCAACCATCGCCAAGGTCCCTGTGCCTGATGTGTGAACCATCACCAACCATTGCCAACGTCCCTGTGCCTGATGTGTGAACCATCGTCAACCATTGCCAATGTCCCTGTGCCTGATGTGTCAACCACTGCCAAGGTCCATGGCTTCTGCTCCTGCTTCTATGTTCATCAACTCAGTACTCAGTAGGAGGGGCTAGAGTGGAATTATCAATGACAGGTAAGAGGCCATCCAGTCACCAGTAAGAGATGGCAATGTCCAAGGGAAGGACAAGAAGCCCTTATGCTGTCCCCTTCCTGCCTCATATCCTTCCTTCTGCCTTCATGTCACATGTTTTGAATGACCCTCTTCCTCCTTCTCCTCATTGTTCCTTCTCCATAACTCTCCCTTGTATCTTCTTTTGCCTTCTCATATGTTCTGCTTTTATCAATGACATAGGCCGCCCAGTCACCAGTAAGCAATGTCAAGGGAAGGACAAGAAGCATTATATCCTATTCTGCCTTCATGTCACATAATGACCCTATATCCTTCTCCTCATTGTTCCTTCTCCATAACTCTCCCTTGTATCTTCTTTTGCCTTCTCATATGTTCTGCTTTCATGACATAGGCCCACAAGCACACACACATTATATATAGGCATGTGGCTATAACAATTAAAATAGGGCTGGAGAGATGGTGTAGCAGTTACGATGCTAGACTGCAAAGCCTAAGGACCCAGGCTCAATTCCCCAGTGCCCACATAAGCCAGATGCAGAATTTGGCACATGTGTCTGGAGTACATTGGCAGTGGCAAGAGGCCCTGGCATGCCCATTCTCTCCGTCCTTCTATCAAATAAAAATAAAAAATTAAAATCTAGGATCTGCATGTGACAAAATGTGGTATTCTCTCTGAGTCTGGACACTTCACATAAGATAATAATTTCCAGTTCCATCCATTTTTCTGCAAATCTCATAATTTAACTTCCCTTTATGCCTCAATAAAATCCCATTGCATGTAGATGCCACATTTTCTTTATCCATTGATCTGGTGACGGACATCCAGGCTGGTTCCATTTCCTGATTATTATGAGTAGAGCAGCAATAAACATGGATGTGCAAGTATCTGTGGGAGGACTTAGGGTTCTTAGCCCAGTCCTTTCCAGTCCTGGGCATATACACAGGTGTGACATAGCTATTAATGTAGCCATTGCTCCCCTCCCCTTTAATTAGTTAACGTCTACTCACCTTTCTTCCTGCCCCTTCAATGTAATCAGCCAGGGACCTATGGATGGTGTTCATTCCCACCACTACCCCGGTCTTCTCTTCACTGTTATCTTTGCTACCATTTCTACATTCTTGATGTTTTGCTAGCACGTGCCCCTCACACTGGACTGTGAGCTCCATGAACATGCAGGCCTTGCCTGCTCTGCTCACCACTGTGTCATTGTATCCTGGCGTAGAATCTAGAATACTGACAGACTTAGGACTTTTTGGAATAAACAAACAACCAGCATAGCGTATGTCTTGTTTTCAGTAACAAAACTTCATGTGGCACAAGGTGAGCCGACTGTGACACACCAAAGGGTTGTCACAGAGAAGCTGAGAATCAGTGTTATAGAAAATAACAGCCCCCTACCCCCACCCCATCAAGGAGCCAGTTCAGTAAAATGTCCCATCTAGGGCTGGAGAGATGGCTTAGCAGTTAAGGCAGTTGCCTGCAAGGCCTAAGAACCCATTTTCGACTCTCCAGGTCCCACATAAGCCAGAAGGACAAGGTGACACAAGCACACAAGATTGCACATGTGCACAAGACAGCACACATGTCTGGAATTAGATTACAGTGACTGGAAGCCCTGGCACACCAATTCATTCATTCTCTCTCTCTCTCTCTCATAAAAAGTCCCATCTGTACAATGGTAACATGTATTACTGTAGACCAGCCTGATAAGAACCTTACAGGCTATACAGTGAATTCTTGGAATAACTCTATGGGGCAGATAGGTCATTGTGTTCATTTAGCTGGAGGAAAAAAATCAGAGAGGAGTTAAATGAGTTGACCACAGACACAAGACCAGGACAATGGTGGTTATGCCAGACGCTGTGGATGAGGGAAGCATGAGACCCATCTGAACATGCACCCATCAGAGTCCTCCTGGGCAGAGTAGAGTGTGAGGCCAGCCACCATTGGAGGGAAACACCCACACAGTCAGCATAGCCTGGGCCCAGCTCTCCTCTGTCCATGGTGCTGATAGATCCATTGTACTGGCAGCCAAGGGAAGGAATCACCTTGGGAAACAGTCTAGGGATGCCTCCCCACTACTGCTTCTGCTAGGAAGGCAGCTTTCAATAAGATATAGTGAGGTATGTAGTACTGTAAGCACTTATTATAACAGACATGCTGTAAGAACTCAATAAATGTCAGCAGTTATTATCATTATTTAAATGTTGATTTTACTGAATTGCTTCTTTGATGAGAAACCTTTATTTTCTATGATAATGATCCTCAGTTTCGATGTCAAAGCAGCTTGATGTATCACAATCATCTATGAGAGTTGCCATATGTAATTTATTACCACTAATAAAAGTCAGGGGTTTGTTAATGTATTTATTCATTCCAAAAATATTTACCAAGTCTCTCCAATCTGCCAGTTCCTGTGCTAGTCTCTGGAGGTACCACGATGAGGAAAAATGCATAAGGTCCATGTGTTCACAGAGCTATGATCCAGCGGGAGAGACAGATGTTAATGAAATAATCATAATAAATGTGAAAGTGGAAGTAGCTAAGCACTGTGAAGGAGAGGCATGTGGCTCTGTGAAAAGAAAACCGAAAAGAGTTTAAGTCACATGGTGATGAGGGAACACAGGCTTATGTTAAGCCTGGGCTAAACACGAGCATTGTAAGAAATCTCTTGTGAGTGTGTAGGATCAGAGACACGTGCTAAGAAATGAGCATAGATGGCAGAGACCAGCCAAGTGGAAATATTTGTTCATACTAAACCTGCCAAACAGGTGAGGAAGTATGTGATAACTCTCCCAGGGAGCCATTAAGAAGACAAGTGGAGCAGGTTCCTGCCTGGCCACCTGCCACTAGAAAGCCTCCTCAGCAGTCATCTCACTGATAATGACCAAATCTTCACAAGCAGAAGGGCATCCCCACCATGGAGCCTAAGGTCCCTGTCCCCTCCTCAGAGAAAGACACCTAGGTCGGGTGAATTCATGTAAAATCAATTTGCTCAGAGTTACTATATGTAAGTGAAAATCTGCCCAAGAAAGCTTTATGTGAAACTAAATTTGACTAAATCCTGATGAGCTTACAATTGCATGTGAGCCATTAGGAATTTCACAAACATTAAATATTGGAGGTGGCTCCACTCAACACTATGAGAAATATGGAGCCCAGGCTGGCCTCAAACTCCTGATCTTCCTGCCTCCATCTTTTCAGCAACTTTCTACCAGCATGTAACACTGCAGCTCACACAAACATTAAATGTGATACAAAGAAATTACTATTAATTAAACTGGCTATTAGATTAATTGATTTTAGAATAATTATCTTGGGCAAGCCTGGTGTACCCAAGACCTATTGTAGCAGACAGCTTCAGGTTCACTGAGATGAACTTCCAGACCAGGCACAGTTATGGAGGAAGGGATTTTTTGAAGCTTACAAATCCAGGGGAAGTTCCATAGTGGCAGAAAAAGTTGCTCTGCTCTTACAGGACCAGGCAAGAGAGAGAGAAAGCCAAAAGCGAAAAGCCACACAGCACAGCACACCTCAGGAACTCCAGCTAGGCACACTTTGTGTATCTTTAGATTGAAATCTCAAACCTACTACCACACCTTAAGATCCACCCAGTGACACTGCCTCCAGCCAGGTGGCTGAAGATGTAAACTACAAATTAATAAAACACTGGATATATTGGAGGCCATCTATTCAAACTACCACATTCTGACCCGGCCCCCAATAGACTCATAACAATCACACAATGTAAACTGTACTCAGTCCAATTTCAAAGGTCCCCACAGCCTTTACCAACTTAAGATAGTTCCAAAGTCCCAAGTCTCATCTGAGATATAAGATTGTGTCTTAGCTGTGAGTCCTGTAAAATCAAACAAGTTAAATACTTTCAACATATAAAGGCACAGAGTAAACATTTTCAACTGGTATAAGGCATAGCAAAGAGAGACTATAACAATGCAAAGTCAACCATCATCATCAATCATCAAACTTCTGCAGTTCCAGTTCAATATAACCAGAGACGGACAGTCTCCAGGTTTTCTAATTCTGCCCCTCCAGCTCAGCAGAGTAGCCAGGGAAAACTTTCATCCCAGGCCAACAGTGTGCTCCATGGTAGCCCTTACACAGTCCTGGTATATCCAAAACACCTTCAGGTATACATGCAAACCACAGCCCATCTTCCAAAGGCTCTTCCAGCCTATCAGGGTATCATGCCCTGCCTCAGGCCGCATCTCAGCAGCAGCTCCCAGAACCGTGTGCAATTCATGACCACTCCACACATTTTTCATGCTTCCAAAACCAATACCAGGTGTGCAGAACACAGCTATATTCTTAATTCTGGCACAAAATAAATCATAACCTTGAAAAGCAGGTTCCTCCTCCATTCAACTCCTTCCCAAAAGAGTTTGCATTTCTATCATAGTCTCCTCAGGCATCCTCTCCATTGTTTTAATGTAAAGCATTTGGGCCATCTTCCTTAAGATTGCTAATGTGTTTCACAATAGCAGCTTCAGTAACCTAAAACCAGTCTCAGTGCCTCTAATTTTTATTTGCTTGAGGTTTCCAACTTAAAATCTTAAATCTCTAAGTCCAGTAACTTTAGCCAAGCACATCAGTCCATTATAAATTTAACCTTTATCAAACTCTCTGGGCCTGAGCAGCAGGAAGTAGCCATCCCTTATGCCAGTAGCCCAGTTCCAATAAAGTCCTCTGCAGTCTTTCCTTCCCCTTAGAAAGCTCATAAGCCAAGCCTCAAAGTTCAATACTGTCTGCACGTAGCACTCTCAAACTCTCATCAGCATAGTCCATAATACTTGGCTTACCACTCCAGAAGGCATCTTCAGTTGCAATCACCAAGTCCATGCCCATTCCTCCAAAACAAAGGATCCAAAAGACCAATATCCATATGGTCAGGTTCATCTCACCCCACTTCTGGTACCAATTTCTGTAGCAGACAGCTTCAGGTTCACTGAGATGAATTTCCAGACCAGGCACAGTTATGGAGAAAGGGATTTATTGAACCTTACAAATCCAGGGGAAGTTCCATAATGGCAGAAGAAATTGTCCTGCTCTTACAGGACCAGGCAAGAGAGAGAGAGAGAGAGAGAGAGAGAGAGAAAGCCAAAAGCGAAAAGTAACACAGCACAGCATACTTTAGGAACTCCAGCTAGGCACACGTTGCATATATTTAGATTGAAATTTCAAACCCACCACCACACCTTAAGATCCTCCCAGTGACACTCCCTCCAGCCAGGTGGCTGCAGATGCAAACTACTAACTAATAAAACACTGAATATATTGGGGACCATCTACTCAAACTATCACACCTATATTGCCAGCACGTCAGAAAGTGGGTAAGGTGTCTGAGTTACAGAGATTCTGTTTACCATAAAGAAAGCTTTTTGGGAAGCTAGTATGCCCAGAGTCCTCCCATCTTCCCAAAGAATCTGTGGGATTCAAGGTCAGCCCACTTGAAGGACAGTTAGGAGAAATAGGCAATCAAGGACAATAAATGGAGCCGAGTTAGGTCACAGAGTTAAGAAACACAGAAGGAAGCCTGAGCTCGTGGCTCTGTTCCCCTCCTCACACCCTGCTAGGAGACACATCAATAGTCCCTGACGTGAAACAAGACAGCCACTCAAAGCTGTGGACCAACTGAAGTACCAAAAAAAGGACATGCCAGTAAAGGGGAGGAGATGGCCCCAGAACCTCATAAAATCCATAAGCCTGAGCCCCCTCGGTGGACTCCCAGCTCTGAAGCCCCTCCTATTCCAGCAGCATCTTTTGTTTTCTCTTTTCCTTTGCTCTACAGTCTTTCTGTTCTCTAAATCTTTATGGGCTGGAAGGAAGAGCCTCATATCTCCTGGCTGTCACACACTCATTCTGTACTGGCAGAACTCCTGTGTGTCCTCTGCTTCCATCACACTGCCAGGCACTGGAGAGGCTTCCTGCCACCATCACTGTGAGGCTGCCTGTGTAGAGTCACCATCGGCTCATACCATCCAGGCATCTAGAAGGCAGAGTCACTGTGAACAGTGTATTTGTAAAGTGCTCCTTGAACATCATGGTGCACATGAGTCATCCTCTTAAAATACAGGTTCAGAGAAGGGACAACTCCCAAAATTCTATAGCAGAACAAATGGCATCATCACTAATTAACTGACTATTCTAAATTAGCTGGCAGAGAGGAGTTTCAATGTTCCCAATACAAATAAGTATATAAGGACAGATATGCCAATACCCTGATCTGAACAGCACACGTACAGCATACCTGTACTAAAATATGACACTGAATCTAAATGTGTATCATAGCTATTTTGTCATGTCATATGATCGCTCCACACTGATTCAGTAGGTCTGGGCTGGGGTCAAGATTTTGCCTCACTGTGAAGTCCATGTGATGTTATTGCTTCTTTCTACTGGCCATGCTCTCAATAACAAGGTCTTATAAGTAGGCTATTAAATGTGTCAGGTAGGCTAGTGGTGGAATTCAATAGACACTGGAAGGTCATCTCTGGTTTTCAGTATAAGGACACAAGAAGACAGATGTCAGACATGTGCACCTGTGTTCTCAGAGTCTGAAACTAAGACTGACACTTTCTCTGAAACCTGGAAGAATATGCTAGACAATGGTCTTCATATGCCAAGAAAGTTTCAAGACAAGACTTCTAAAAAGATGACAAAATAACTGTTTTCTATCCCAGAAATTTCTCAGCCATAGAAAACATTCCCTTGGCTATCTTTGAAATACAAATAGAATGCCTCAACACACACGATTGAAATCAGGGCCACAGCAATGATTCTGTGGGTAAAATATCTACCACTCAAACATGAGGACCTGAGCTCAGATCCCCAGCACCCCTATAGAAGCCAGGTGTGGTGACACATGCGTATAATCCAGCTCTGGGGAGGCAGAAACAGGACAATCCTCTTGGCTGGCCAGTTAGCTAGTCTGCCTCATCAGTGTTGTCCACAGTCTGTGAGAAACAGTCTCAAAAACAGTAAGATAGGGCTGGAGAGATGGCTTTTAGCGCCTGCCTGCTAAGCCTAAGAACCCGGTTCCAATCTCCAGGCCCCACGTTTAGCCAGATGCAAAGTGATGCAAGGTCGCAATGCCGCACTTGACCACAAGGGGGCACACATCTGGATTTCGTTCACAAAGGCTGAGAGACTGCTGGCACGCCCATTCTCTATCTGTCTTCCTCTCCTTCTCTGTCTGTCTGTCTCTCTCTGTGTGTCTCTCTCAAAAATAAATAAATAAATAAAAACAGTAAGATGCAGAGCAACTGAGGAACCTCTGGCCTCCACAGCATGCAAATACACTCGCATCCACACACACTGTGTTGCAGTTAGCTTCTCATTGCTGGCAGAAAATACCTGGCTAAAAGCAGCTGGTGGGAGAAGAGGGTTTATTTTTGCTTACAGACTTGAGGGGAAACTCCATGACGGCAGGGGAAACCATGGTATGAGCAGAGGCTGGACATCACCTCCTGGCCAATGTCATGTGAATTACAGAAGCAGGATAATGTGTCAACTGGCAACAGGGAGCTGGCTAAAACACCCCTAAGCCCACCCCAAACAATACACCTCCTCCAGTAAGGATCCAGTTCTCAAATTGCCATCAGCTAGAGATCAAGCACCCAGAACCCATGAGTTTATGGGGGACACCTAATTCAAATCACCACACATAGGAATACACTCATGTATGCATGCCACATATTGCACACACACACAAAAATGATTGAAATCCAAAATGCACCAAAATCTAAAGCGTGAGCACCACCATGATGCCATAGGTCACATCTCCACAGTTGACCTCACGTGGCCTGCCAGGTTCATGCAGCACACTGAAAATGTTCCAAGAAATTACCTCCTGACTGAAAATTAACCTAAGTCCAAAAAGTATTTCAGGTAAGGGCTATTCAATCTGTATGAAATTCCTTCTGCATGAAAACTAGAAAGAAGAGGCAACTGCTTCATGCCAAGAACACCCTGTAATGGAAACTCACAATGAAACAGACAGAAATCCTGCTGCGCTGCTTAACCTCCAAAGAAGTGAGATGGCACAAGTCAATAACAAAGCCCAGAGGCTAAGCAGAGAAAGGCAAGGGGATAGAAGCCAATCTCAGTGCTGCCCAGACAGTAGCGCTCCTATCTGACTCCCTTCCGTGAACAGGCAGAAGCCTGTCTTCTCACTCCAATAGACACTTTCTCACTTGTAGCTAGGAATGACCTTTAGAATTGATAGTTTAATTCAAAAGGAAAAACCCACTTTTCAGTGAAGAAAGCTGGCACCACATGAACCAAGTGCAGGACCACGTGATCGGAGATAACATGCTATCTATAAACATCATATGTGGGAGATGTGATATAGACATGATACATGGGGTAAGAGCAACCTTACTTTCAAGACAAAATTCTGAGCAAAAGCAAGTAGCTTAGTCAGAAGAAAATGTCAGACTCAACATTAGGGACATTCTACAAAACAACTGGCCAAGTGTCAGCCATGAGCAACAAGGAAAGCCTGAGGGATTGTCACATTCTGGACATTAAAGAGAAATCACAAGTAACTATAATGTGGGATCCCAAGGAAGATTCCAGAAGAGAAGAAAAAAAAATCTTGGTGGGAGATGCATAAAATTAAAGTGCAATTCTGGTTAATAGTCTTACTATAATGTTAACTTTCTGGTTTTTGGTGATTTTATTATGGTTATATAAAACATTATTGTTAGAGTAAGCTGGTATAAGAGATACAAGAATTCTCTATATATTTTTGTAACTTCCATCTAAATCTAAAATTAGACCAAAGAGAAAGTTAAAACAGCTACTGTTTTCTCCCCCAGAGCCTAAGATGCTACGGTAGTGGTTCACATCCCAGAGGAAAGCTGTTGCTGTTCTTCCTGCTTACAGAAAGAACAGCCCAGAAGTTCTACAAGACAGCCTCTCTTGAATCTGCACCTTGTCAACCAGACTGTGGCTCAGGCCTTCTTCTCCTGTGTCCCAGGCAGTGGATCATTCTCACACTAAAGTGAGAGACACCTTCAGCTCACCCAGGTTCCAGTTGTGAAGTTGGCCTTCCACCTGTCACATTCTTACAGGAAAATGAAATTGCAAGAACAGTTAGAAAGTGCAATGTGAATATGAGAGAGGCTGAGCAAAATATTTTAAAAATATATAAGTCTAACAAGAGAAGGAAATGGCTCCCTCATCCCGCATGAGGATAGTGGCCATCTGAGCAGAGAAGGTCTGATCATGTGGAGGACAGGATTCCGTGAGTCATCAGTTACTGGAGCCGAACTAAAAGCCGTCGCGCATATCCACCTCTGGCCAGAGCGGAGGGTATACGAAGTCCCTGCCTTCATCCTCAGAAAACTGCCAGGCAAAGGGCTCCTTGTGTAAGTCACTAGGCGAGCAACAACTCGTTATTGTTGGTTTGGTGTTTTTCATTTTTCATTATTAATTCTTTCCTGGGACACACCTATGTTCCCAAGTTGAATGTAGAGACCACATGTCAAGTGTGACTGATTTACTAAATATCCTAAGAAGAAGACACACAAGTTAATCAAAGTACTCAGAAAAATATAAACAATGCCCATAACAGTGAAGTGACAGGGCATCTCAGTAACAGCAACAATATGAAGCAATCATTGAGTGCCTACTGCATGCCAGACATTGCCTCAACAATATGAAGCAATCATTGAGTGCCTACTGCATGCCAGACATTGCCTCAGGCTCTCAGAACATGCGCATTAGGTAGATGCTGTACCTAGCTTACAGATATGAAGAATTGAAATTCAAAATGTAAAATGGTCTAACCATAGTAACACATCTAGCTGGTGGCAAATAAAAGCATGAACCCACATTAGCAGGACACTCAAAATTCTTTCTGCTCCACCACACTGCCTTGAGGATGCTGTCAAACAGGAAGCCACTACCGCCCATGCATGCTGAGCCTGCTGGCCTGTGTGCCATTGAGACAACAGCTCTGGTCTTGGAAGTCAGATGCTTTGAGCACACAGTGCCCTGCCACAGGTAGAATCACATGTCAGCCATGGGTGGAAGGCACAGCACCCACAGGTGGAATGCACCATGGCCAGCTGTGGGTGGGAGGCACAGTGCCCAGCCATGGCGGAGTCTTACAGCCTCACCACTTTCCCCAGAGAGAAGATTCTCTCAATAGTGAGAAATAAGAACTCAGCATGGAAAAGACTGCTTGCTATTTTCTCACCAATTCCATCTACTGTTATTCTGTTTAGGAGAAGAGAGCTGAGGCAGGGACCTGCTGTAGCCTAGGCTGACCTGGAATTTCTTCTGTAGCTTGCCTCAAACTCAGTGACCTTCCTATTTCAGCCTCCCAGGTGCTGGGATTACAGGTGTGAGCCAGCACACGCGGCCTCATTCTCATTCTTGGCATCAAGCCAGATTTCCTGGCCTCTCTTGCTGTCAAGTGCAAATCAAATTCAGGTCCACAGAATCTAAGAGATATGACTTGTGCTGCTTCTAACAGTGGCCCTAAGACACCTACATGTGAGCCCTCTGGATGTGGTAATGAACGCAGTGCCAGAGAAACCCTGAGGGCCACATGTTGAAGATGACAGAATGAGCAGGAAGATGTGGGTCTGGATCTGTACCGAAAGAGGAATGTCCCAGAACAGATGTCCATAACAGCCACAAGAGACTATGGCACATTCCCCAGCTAAAACCATCAATGAGAAAACGGTGCCAATACCCCCAGCATAATCACGTATACATATACATGTGAGTTATGTACGTATGTAGATATAATTTAAAATACTCATGTGTTGTATGCATAATATAATGTATATGCCATGTAACACTCTTGTGTTGCTAGCATATAGGCTGATTCCATATCTTAGCTATTGTAGGTTGTGGCACAATAAACAGGGATACACAGGATTCTCTTTAGTACACTGAATTCATTTCCCGTGGACACACACCCATAGCTACTTTATTTACTTATTTGTGGTTTGTCTGCAAGCAGACAGAGACAGAGAGAAGAGACAGACAGACAGAATGGGCATGCCAAGGCCTCCAGCTGCTGCAAATGTACTCTAGGTGCACGCACCACTTTGTGTATCTGGCTTTACGTGATGTGGTGGTTTGATTCAAGTGTCCCCCATTAACTTATGTGTTCTGAATTCTAGATCCCCAGCTGATGGCAATTTGGGAATTGAAGCCTCTTGGTGGCAGTGTATGGTTGGGGGCGGGTTTATGGTATCATACCCAGCTTCCTCTTGCCAGTGTTTGCATACTCTCCTGCTGATTTTGTCCACCTGATATTGGCCAAGAGGTGATGTCCACCCTCTGCTAATGCCAGTTTTGTTTCCCTCTGCCATCATGGAGCTTCCCCTTAAATGAATAAGCCAAAATAAATCCTAGCCTACCACAAGCTGCTCTTGGTTGGGTGGTTTCTATTAGCAACACAAAGTTGACTGTAACATGGGGTACTGGGGAGTCAAACACAAAGTTGACTGTAACATGGGGTACTGGGGAATCAAACCCAGGTAGTTAAGTCTTTACAGGCAAGTGCTTTAACTGCTTAGCCACCTCTCCAGCCCTACCTCTTTTGTATTTTTGAAATAGAGAAGATCTTGCTACCTTGCCACGTGGCCTTCATTCCTGGGCTGAGTGATCAAGTATAATGCAGCCGTAAAGGAGACTAAAATACTGTCACTCAGAGCAAAACAAACAGAACTGAGGACATTGTCTTGAGTGAAACAAGCCAGGAAAAGCCAAGCACTGTATGTTCTCTCTCATTAGTGAACAATAAAAATGTCTACTCAGAGGCAAAACTGTGGTTACTAGAAATTAGAAAGGTCATGGTGGGAGGTCATGGTGGGAATGGCATATGGTATGGGGGGAAAGCAGCAGGTGGATTTGGTCAGTGCACACTATGTACATATATTGAAATACACACTGAACCTGCTGACGAGTGTAATTAAAACTAATTTTGCCGGGCGTGGTGGTGCACGCCTTTAATCCCAGCACTCGGGAGGCAGAGGTAGGAGGATTGCCATGAGTTCAAGGCCACCCTGAGACTACATAGCTAATTCCAGGTCAGCCTGGACCAGAGTGAGACCCTACCTCTAAAAACCAAAAATAAATAAATAAACTAATTTTGCTGGGTGTGGTGGCACACACCTTTAATCCCAGCACTCGGGAGGCAGAGGTAGGAGGTCTACCATGAGTTCAAGGCCATCCTGAGACTACATAGTGAACTCCAGGTCAGTTTGAGCTAGAGTGAGACCCTACCTTAAGAAACCAAAAATAACAATAATAATGATAATGATAGATTTTATATGTTTATTTAGGGATGCATGTATTCTGTATGTTTATATGTATGAAGACACACATGTGAGTGTGTGTGTATGTATGAACACATGGGTATGGAGACAAGAGATTGCTCTCCACCTCATTTTTAGAGACAGGCTCTCACTGAATCTAGAACTCACTGCAAGCCCCAGGGAGCCTCCTGTCTCCACCTCTCCAGCGCCAGCATCACAGGTGAACACCACCATGCCTGACTTTTTCTATGAGTGCTGAGGGTTCAAACTCAGATTTGCACACCACCAGCACACCATGAACTATGACCATCTGCCTGAAACCAGCCCAACTATCCTCACGGACACAGACAAATTCACTGACCTCTGCCTGGGGGTGCCACACCTTCAGCTCCTGGGCATACCTGCCAGAAGAGTCACTCTGTTCTGGAAAAAGGCACCTCATCTCAGAAAAGAAAAATGTCTCATTAATTCAATCCAAGTATGTTCAGCACTTAGACCATGTCATGCCCTCCAGGGCCTCAGGAACGAGGACGGAATCACTCGTTACTAACGGCCTCCTCAGCTATACTGCTTGAGCTCCTGTGAAGACCCCACACTCATAACCCAGGTGCCCCACCCCCACCCTACCCAGGCTCCAGCCATTCTCAGAAGCCTATCCCCTCACGTCCCCTGCAGGCTCTACTTGGCTTGCAGCCCACTTCTTTGCTTCATAATACCACTCACCCTGTTCCCTAAGCTGCTCTCCACTGCCACCTCCTCGCTGCAGCCCAGAACACCCAGCTTGACCTGCTTCTCCCCTCTGACCTGGGGCCATCCTTTGACACAGCCAAACCTGACTGAGCACAGTGCCCCGATAAAGCATTGAGATATCCTTCAAAGAAGAGCAAAGGAAGACAAAGAAACCGGTCCCATGACTACCGAGCATCCAGCGGGAGCTCGAAAGGGCTCCTCTCTCTGAGGACAGTAAGTGCTCCCCACCTCTTCTTCATGTGCTAGGACAGCTGCCCTGCAGTCACACAAACAGACTGAGCAATGCATGCATCACGACAGAACCCAGGCGGGGCCTGCTGGTATATAAGTCATCACTACCCGCCTAAACATTTCATTACAGTGTTTGAACATTATCTCATTTTAAAGATCTGGCTGCTGAGGCTCAATTAAGATTCCCAAGAGTCAGAGAGAGGACAAAGCCCCAAGTGGAGTTCTAATATCACATGTATGAAAACAGTGGGACATTTTATAATCATAACAAGTCCTTTTGGAAATGGACATTATTACCCTACAATCAATTCAAGATGCTTTACAATCCCTCTGCCAGCATGTGAGACTCTTGTGTACTTGCGAGAAGGAGCTGAGAATGCTCACTACTCAAGAACGAACACTCCCGCCCCTCCCCCAGCCTCGTCCTAATCATACTTAAGCTCAATCGGGCACTTGACATGTCTTATTGCATTGTGGGAGCCCAAGGACAAGACGCTCTGTGGTGTACACTTCTCGGGGATGCTGGGAAGTCATTTGTATTCCACAGGCAGCTGGAGGGGAGAAGGGTGGGCGAAGGAGTGAAATAATGCACCTTGCTTTTGCTTCGCTGTCATGCCTAGAAATGCTCAAATCCTTCCTACCTCCCATCTCCCCACCTCACACCGTCTCCACCTGGCAAACTCTTACCCATGCTTCAAGTCCCAGTTTAAATGTTTCCTTCTCTACAAATTGACTTTTCCCAGAACATGAGAGTCCCCTGCTCTGTGTGTTGCAACCAAATTTTCCTCATTGATTGCATAGATGTTGCATTGTTCAAAGTGCTTGGGATACAACAGTGCATAAAGTAATGATGTTTCTGACTTGGGTTTCTTCTCTCAAGGAGGAGGGGGGACCGCTGTGTTAGATGACAGCCTGCAGGGCATGAAGAAGTGCAGCCAGGTAAAGCTGGCGAAGCCGAGAAGGAACTACGTACACAGGTGCTGCCAGACCGGCTTTTCTACTAAGAATTCGATCCTGAGCAGAGACCTGAATGAAGTGTAGTGTTCTGCAGGGGAGAGTTAGTGCAAAGGCCTTGGGGCAAAGACGAGGGGAAGCTGGACACACTAATGAGACAGCAGGGCATCTGTGTGGCTGAGCTGGTGGTCAGCAGCAGGCCGGCAGGCAGGGGCCAGATCACAGAGACTTATAGCCATAGACTTTATCCTGAATTAGCTGAACAACTCAGCCCCACGCTACAGCTCACCTTTCATAAAACACATCATGGAGGCAGGCCCAGCCCAACCTCTGCAGCTCCTGGCACAACGCCAGTTTACAATAGGTGTTTAATGACTTTCCAGAGAATAGGAGAGGAGAGGAGAGAGAAGACCCCACTCTGTCCAGAGGTGCACCTAGCATGCAGGACCATTGACTCTCACTCACCTTCCTTGAGAAAGTGTTGATCTCATCAATTCCAATTCTACCTTCCCTCACATTCATTCTCCAAGCACAAGAGCAGGCAGCTTTCTAGCCTGGCATGAAGAGAAAGCACCTGGAGCCATCACTGAGAAGCAGTGCTCAGATTTCCTGAGCCCTCAAACAGTCTTCAGAACTGGCACAGTGTCCGAGCTGCATCGCTACCCCAGCGTGCACTGAGAACCACGTCTCACCCTCCAGCAATGCCCGCTAAGGTTCTTCCTAAACACTGCCTACAAGGAGCTCAAGGGATCAGGCGAATTAGCTTTGTCCCTTGGGCACTATACAGCCATAATGAATAACTCTCAGTGTCCCCAAGGTACTCTTAAAAGTGAAAAATGAAATTATTATGGACCTTTGAAGCTGCTGTACCTACTGTATTGCAGTTCCTTTGCAAAGAGAAGAAAAGATTCTAACAACTTCTTGGAGCTTCAAGTTTAAGCCTGAAATTTGGGTGTACCTATGTGTGGGGGGGTGTATGTGTGGGGGTACACAAATGTGTGTGAATATGGTGCACATGTGTGTGAGTGCATGTGGAGGGCAGAGTTCAACCTCTGGTGGCTTCCTTAGTGGCTCAGCACCTTGATTTTTTGAAACATGGTCTTGCACTGAGCTTAGATCTCATAGATTTGGAAAACTAGCCAGCCAGCCAGCCCTAGGGATGTCTCTATGTCCAGCTTTTACATGGGTGCTGGGGGACTGAAGTTGTGTGTCCAGCACCTTGCTCACTGAGTAACCTCCCCAACCCCCCCCCCAACGGTGTCTCAATTTTAAGCAGCCAACCCGTCCATTCATGAGTTCCACACTGCCCTACAAGAAGTAAATTTAACATGAAAAAGAAATCCCTAAATGAGACAACTCTATCACACCCTCCAAGGCTCAGGGAACTCTGCAAAAGAGGTGGCAGAAAAACCCAGAGGTCGGGGAAAGGAAGTGTCCACTGCATTCCTGACCTCACAGCCATTGTCACTGCCTGAGCAATGTTGGTCTCATCAACGTTTTGTCATGGGCGATGGAGAGAGGAGGGTACACAGAAATAACATCAAGACAGTAGAGGGACGAGATGGAAAGAAGAGGTTCGGTGAAAGGAGACAGGGGACAGGGGAGGGAGACACACGACAGTGATGACTGCAGATCATGACCAAAGCATCATGTACATGTAAGAAAACTAGCAGTAAAATGTTTTCTTTGTGGGTTTTGTTTTTTGTTTGTTTGTTTGTTTGTTTGTTTTTTAGTTTTTGAGGTAGGGTCTCACTCTGGCCCAGGCTGACCTGGAATTCACTCTGTCGTCTCAGGGTGGCCTTGAACTCACAGTGATCCTCCTACCTCTGCCTCCAGAGTGCTGAGATTAAAGGTGTGCGCCACCATGCCCGGCAGTAAAATGTTTTTAAAATCTTCCTACAAATTCTATTTTTCACGGATTGGGCAGCTTGGGAGTGATTTATTTTACTGAAATCTTTAGACAATTTCAAGTCTCCTCTAGCAATTAACATGTGGAATCTGAATTCACAGCCCCCTCTGAACCTTGTCAGGTAAAGAGGTACTACCCTCAGTGCCCCATGGCCTGGCTGGGCACAGGACACCTGAGCAGCATTTCAACAGCCCTTCTCAGCACATGCCCATCATTGCCCTCAGCGGGCTTCTGACAAGCACCCAACTCCCAAGGAGAACTCTGATTCCACCTGTTCTCCAACACGCTCTCCTATCCAACTGCATCCAGAGTACCAAACTCTCCACAGCTGCTTCTTCCTGGACTGAAAGATGGCTAGGGACCCACACTGCACCTGCAGCATCTCCCCAGCCTTCTCTGCTGTGCTCATTCAACTAAGGGATATTAACACACACGTGTGCCAAGCACGGCCTGGTCCAAGTGGACTTTGTGATAGAGTTTGCAAGTTTAAAGCCAATACAGAACACAGACAAAGCAAGTATGTGAGGAGCCAGAGCCCAGGGTCTGACCCTGGCTGTCACTGTTCTAGCAAGGTGACTCTGGGCCAAGCAAAAGCAACCTATGTTCCAAATGGCTCATCGATGACATGGAAATAGTGACTGAAGCCACCTCAGGAAAAAGATTAACTGTTACATGCATTTCAGAGCCTTTGAGCATGTCCAGTATGTTCTTGCATAGTTGTGAAAACTCAAAACTAGTCTAACATTTTCTGTAACAGAGAAAACTGTCGTGTCTCCTGTGTTCGTTATTACAACTCTTACTGTGGAGGGTGTGTGACGGTGAAGGCCCTGTTGTCACTGGCTTCAGTTCTAAGTCAGGATGAAATTGGAATCTCAAAATATTCTCAACCAGCAAAACGAATTATTTTCATGAAAAAAGGTACTAGGGAAATGGAGTGAAAATTTATATTTTAAAATAGTTCAGGGGCCGGGCATGGTGGCACATACCTTTATTCCCAGTACTCAGGAAGCAGAGGTAGGAGGACCACCATGAGTTTGAGGCCAGCCTGAGACTACATAGTGAATTCCAGGTCACCCTGGGTTAGAGTGAGACCCTACCTCTAAAAAAATAAAAGTAAAATAGTTCAGGGCAACAGAGTTAGCTCAGTGGTTAAAACACTGGCCCTACAATCATGAGTGTCTGAGGGGATCCATCTGAGCTTGATTCCCAGCACCTATAAAAAAAGCTGGGTGTGGCCACACATAGCTATAGCCCCAGTCATGTGAGTAGGAGAGGCAGTACAATTGCTGGGGTGTATGAACACGGCAGCTCTGGGCTCACAGAGACCCCACTTCAAGGAGATGGGCAGATGAGTGAGACAGAGGAGTACGACAGCTGGCAGCAGTCTCCTGGGGCCTCCACATGTGCGCCCTGAAGGCAAGCATCTATGCACACACACAGACATACACTGCACACACATACTACCCATGCACATGCAACACATAAAAATTAAAATAAAAGATAGCTGATTTGCCAAAACCCTCTGGTGCATTGCAAGAGTCTTTTCCAACTCCTCAGACTTGGAACGGCTTCCTGGCTCTACTATTTTCCAGCTACATGACTGAACAACTTATTTCCCCTCTCTGAACAAGGATGGAATAACGATGCAACACAACAATAACAGTAGCATAAGAATAGGCCACATCTTGGCTGAGATCATGTAGGTAAAACATCATATTTTCAGTGTTATCCTGAGCTAGGTTTCTGTTCGCTGTGTCTCAACAGAAGTAAGGCTAGCACCTGTAAAGGGATCCAGACCACCAGCCCATTTCTAGCCCAAGCCTGTGGACCAGGCCCAAGGAGAAAAGTGTTCTCTGTCCTTGTGGCCAACATGGCAGATTTTGTGTCAGAATCTCGTCACCCAGAACCACCTGTCCTCATCCCCATGGACCAGCTTCCCCGGCTCCAACACAACAAACCGGACTCCATGGGGCGGTGTGATGGCCGCCTCCTCTGTCTGGAATAACGTCCTGCTGATACCTCACAGCTGTCTCTTGGGGACACCACACATGCACCATCCTCTCTGGTTTCTCTTCTCCTTTTGCCTATCACTCTGTGGTAGTTTGAATATATGTCCCCCAATATATTCAGTGTTTTATTAGTTATAGTTTGCATCTGCAATCACCTTGCTAGAGGCAATGTCACTGGGGGCCGGTCTTAAGGTGTGGTGGTGGGTTTGAGATTCCATTGTAAAGATATGCAAAGTGTGCCTAATAGGAGTTCCTGAAGTGTGCTGACTTTGGGCTGTAGCTTTGCTCTGTGTGCTGTGTGGCTGGTGGCTTTTTTCTCTCTCTGCTTGGCCCTGTGAAGGCAGGCCAACTTCTCTTGTCATTATGGAACTTCCCCTGGATCTGTAAGCTTCAATAAATAATCTCCCTTCCTCCATAACTGTGCCTGGTCTGGAAGTTCATCTCAGCGAACCTGAAGCTGTCTGCTACACTCTCCTCTATTGTTTTTCTGTGACGTATGCTGTCTTTGGGTTTTGTCCCCATTTGAGCCCTGATCCTCACAGGAGAACAATGGCTTGCTGAGTGAGGACACACCCTGTGCATGATCTCTTCACCATTAAAAGCTTCACCGAGTCTGTCATCCCACAGGTAAGTGCCTGAGGCAGCTTAGTATCTCATGAAAAGTGAATGCATTATAATTGTTTGGATAAGTAAACTGAGGCAGAGGAAGGAGGCAGCAGCCTCCTGATTTTTCTGTTTACTGGCAGCATGGCATGAGTCTGTATTTATTTCCTGCCTGTAGGTTCACCATCACTCCCATTGCACCACCCATCATCGCTGTTCTGAGAGTCAGAAGTTCTTCCACCCACATCTCAGCAAGTCAGGGCACTTGTCGGTTCCATCCGTGAAAAGGCTCATCTGCCCACATTTCTCTCCCCAGAAGCAACCAAGTGGATGAACAATGCTCAGAAACACAAGTGTTTCACAAGCACAAATCCCAGAGGACGTAGAAGACAGTTTTTAAAATTCTCCAACAGAATTCCATTGAACCTAAATGATTGTGTGCATAAATATTAATGAAATTGTGACTTTTATACTAAAAAGAAAAGTAAAGGTTAATGGCTACATTGGCTGTTTTTCCATTTCTCACACACTAAGCAATCCAAAATCTAATATGCATATATACAAGCATGAGCAACTTGCCCAAAACATGATGATCTGTCCCTGTGCTACTTCTTGTCCTCGGTGAAGGTCAAAGATCATCTGAGCAGCTTCATTTCTTATAACAAAGATTTACATGTTACTGGTGTGTTCCTGAAACCCTCATTGTCTTCACAGCAAATCCTTGGTTCATTTTCGTTTCTGCCTGAAAATTGCTACTTTCAAGTTACACCACAGCCAAGTTCCCTTATTTTCGCTCTTCAGGGACACAGTCTTTAAAAGTACACCCTGCCTATGCAAGATTAAAATGCTGGAGGCCCAAGATCCCGGGCTCTCGGTGGCTGGCATGCAAGCATCTCTAGACTGCAAACACTCTTGCCTCTTAACTGCTAACGTCCTCAGTGCGGTGCATCCAGCAGCAGGCAGGTGATCCTATCTACTGGGAGAGTGTATAAGCCCATTCTTTGTTGCTCTTTTCCACTTCTCTGTGGTCTTATTACTTTATCCAGCTAGAAACTTGAACAAAGTAAATGCAAGGAGATATGCTGTGTGGCATACACACACATTATGATTTACAAACAAAGTCATTCACCAGCCCACCCCATCTGGTCAGGACAAGGAGCCACGCAGTCCAAGGAGGAACCTCAGACTCCCGCCTCCATCCCCAGCATCTCATCCAGAGGCACACACAGCCACACTGGAAAGGCTTGTCTGGGCTGCATCTGCACCCACACCTCATCCAGCACTTCCTCTCCTGATCTAGGGTGAGACTCCAGACAACTGTAGCCACCTCTTAACTGTATTTCTGCCTCCAATTTTCCCCCTTCTGTGCCATTCTCCAATAAGCAGCCCATGCCACCCATGCACTTGTTCCTTACATGGCTCCCATTGCCCCTGGCACAAAGACAAGCCCTCTGCATGTCATATGACAAAAACCACAATCTAACATTGCACTTGCCTTCCAGGTCCTGCTGGCCCCTTCCTCCCACCCTCCAGTCATGCCAGGCTTTCTTTCCGATTGTTTTAGCACACCATGGTCTGTCACCTCTCACCCATGCTTCGTACACGCTCTCCTGCTCTTCCTGTTAGACTGTTAGGCATAACTTGGTGGGTGGGGGGGGGGACTTCTCAACTCCTCTGGGTGAGGCAGGGTACCCTGCTCTGCATTTCTGCTATCAGAGCACTAACCTTTCCATTTCTTTAGTCAACTGTCTCTGCTCATACATGCTCCATGAGTGTAGTCCAGTCATCACATGATGGCAGGTAAATTTCATTGATCTTTCCTGAATATGTGGAGGAGGGAGCTCTCAGTCTATTAAGAGTACTTCTATCCAATCAGAAGAACCCTGAGTTTATTCAAAATGTTAAGATCTGTTTGTATACTCAAGAAAAACAAGAGTCTAGTCATCTCTCTGCAAAAATGGAAGCAATTTAGAGACAAAAATACCTACTTTAACGCCATAAACCTTATGTTGTATCTCATTGTAAAAAAACTAAACTTTTCATTGTATATAGTAAGTTCGGCTTATAGAACTATTAATCACCTAAGGAAAAAGGTATTTCTTGGGCTGGTTTTAACAAGTCACAGAGCGTTCATGCCTCTGACCCATAATTCTGATATTCTTCAGTAAACTATGCTAACATGAAAAATAAGTTAAATATTTTCTTAAGTCATCCATAACTAAAGAAGGTAAATATGCTGCTTAGAAGTAACAAAACATTGGAGAGATGAATCATCAGTTAAGGTGCTTGCCTGCCAAAGACAAAGGATCTGGGTTTGATTCCCCAGTACCCACATAAAGCCAGATGCACAAGGTGGTGTATGTATCTGGAGGTCATTTGTAGTGGCTGGAGGCCTTGGCATGCCCATTCTGTCTCTCTCTCTCTCTCTCTCTCTCTCTCTCCCTTCTCCCTTTCTCTCTCTGTCTCTCTCCCCCCTCTGTCTCATAAATAAATAAATAAATAAATGTTACAGAACACTGTCCATCTGGAAACCCATGATCTCATGAAATCCACATGTGAAAACTTAGTAATAAGCCCCAACAGAGGGCAAGAATCAGCATCTACTGTCTTTCCCTCTCTAAGGTTTGAGGGATTAGGAAATATCAAAAGAAGTCACAAGGAGAAGAAGATGAATGACATTTACTGGGTCCCATAAATATGAACCATATTAAGAATTATTTATATCAGTGCTCTTTTTCAAGTAGCATGTGGCATGCATGCATGTGTGTGTGCATGTGTACATGTATGTACACATGCCTATGTGTACATGTATGCATCATGTGGGTGTGTGCATGTGTGCATCATGTGTGTGCATGCTGACATGTCTGTGGGTGTGTGTGCATTGTGTGTGTTCACATGTCTGTGTATGCATGTGTGTGTATTCATATGTATATGTATGTGCATGTGTGCACCATGTGTGTATGTTCACATGCCGGTGTGTGTGCATGTGTGCATCATGTGTGTATGTTCACATGTCTGGGTGTATGCATGTGTGTATCATGTGTGTATGCCCACATGTCTGTGGGTGTGCATGTGTGAACCACATGTGTTGGTATGTTCACATGTGTGTATGCAAGCATTTATCATGTGCGTGTATGTTCACATGCCTGTGTGTGCATGTATGCATCATGTGTGTATGTATGTTCACATGTCTGTGTGCATGCATATGCGTATCATGTGTGTGCTCACGTTTGTAGGTGTGTGCATGTGTGCATCATGTGTATGTTCACTTGTCTGTAGATGTATGCATCACATGTGTATGTTCATATGACTCTGCCTGTGCATGTATGAAACATATTTGTATGTTTGTATGTGTGTGTGCATCATGTTTGTGTGTGTGTTCACATGTGTGTGCAAATGTATATGCATGTGGAATCCAGAGATGGATATCAAATGACATCCCTGATTGATATCTACTTTTGTTTACTGAGGCACGGCCTCTCACCTGAACCCAGAGTTCACCCGTCTGGCTAGTCTAGCTAGCCAGCTTGCACCAGGCAACCCCTATCTCTGCCTCCCATAAGTGCCACAGAGGTAGTCATAACTCCGTCACATGCTAATCAACACTCCCCTTCACATGGAAGGACACTGAGGAGGTAGTAAGTAAAGGTAGTTACATAAGCTTACTTATCAAGTAACTGACAGAGCCAAGAACTGAACTTAGATCTACCTGGAATTGCCACGGAAAATTCTTCCCAGTAGAAAGAAGGACTTATAAAACTGATGTCTCTTTTGAAACACAAACTTTTTGTTGTTTTTCTTTTAAAAAAATTAAAAAGCATGTCCCATTCATCTGCTTGTCGTATTCCACAGGACGTTTTTCCCTGGATTCTCACTTTCAGTTTCCTATCTAATTCCACTTAGATGTAATTTTTTCTAGAATTTAGTGATAAAATTGAAAGAGAGATTTACCATTATATTGTATAGAGTTTCATATACTGGCAGAACATTCAATTAGATTTAATCTGTGTTAATTAAGCTCTCTGTTTTAACAAAGCTCTATATTAGCACATTTGAATCTTCTGAGTCATAAAGACAGTTCAGTAAGACTCACTCATCTTTGTTGCTCTTCCAATGTGCTCTACTGGAACTGAAAAAAAGAAACATGTTTGAAATATAGGTTAGAATTAATAACAGAGTACACATTCTATTATATAAAGGAGCCTATTTCAATTACCACCTCCAGATGTATTTTTGGTCGTCTGGATATTTAAGTTCTCCATCTCAAATTATCTACCCACTGAAGTTTTCCATAGGAACTCAGTTCACTCTGTTACCTTAGGGTTCCCAGCTATTACTTTATAAACTCACTCCTGATCTAAGGAACCACCGTCTCCCCAGTGACCCTCCTCTGGTGCTGGGTCCCCACCAAGAGAGAGATGCCTGCTTGTAGCTAGAGAGGTATTCAGCCATGGAATGAACTTTTCTGCTGTTAATTCAATCATGGCCTTGCCCGAGAGTAGCTGGAAGCCCTGTAGAAATTGCAAACACCAATTTCCAAAAGAGTAAGTGAGGTTTCTCTGGCTGGTTTTGAAAAGGCAATTGGATGAAGACTCCTGTGCTGCACATAATGGCTATAGAGAGTGTTGGACACCCAGAACTCTGCTCCTTCATGTAGGCAGAAGTGACTCTGGGCTGGAAACTGGACAGCACTGCACAAGATTTGGGTAATGGCCATTGTTTGCCTTTAGCCATCATGCTGGAGAATGACTGTTGTCTCATATGGCTGTTTATTTGCATTGTATCTCCACCTCAATAATATCATCACTATAACAACTGTTATCATCACTACCATCACCATCATCACCACCACCATCACCACCATCATCACTGACATCATCACCACCATCACCAACACCACACCACCACCATCACCACCATCATCACCATCACATCATCACCATCACATCATCACCATCACCACCATCATCACCATCACCACCACCACCATCACCAACACCATCACCACCATCACCATCATCACCATTACCACCACCACCATCACTGCCATCATCACCACCATCATCACAACCATCATCACACCACCATCACCAACACCATCATCACCATCACACTATCACCATCACACCATCACCACCATCACCAACACCATCATCGTCACCATCATCACCATTACCACCATCACCACCATCACCACCATCATCATCACCATCATCACCATCACCATCATCACCAACGCCATCACCACCATCATCATCACCATCGTCACCACCATCATCACCATCACCACCATCACCACTATCATCATCACCATCATCACCACAATCATCACCACCATCACCAATACCATCACCATCATCACCATCATCACCAATGCCATCACTACCATCATCATCACCATCATCACCATCACCATCATCACCAATGCCATCACCACCATCATCATCACCATCACCACCACAATCATCACCACAATCATCACCACCATCACCAATACCATCACCATTACCAACACCATCATTACACTTTCACCACGACAATCTTTCACCACCATCATCACCATCATCACTTTTCAAACATATCAAGCACTGTGCTAGGTATCTTACAAGTGCTCTACTTCTAACAAAAGTGCAAAGAATGTTTCTTCTAGGATCTATATTCTAGAATCCTTCGCCTTGCCCTGCCTGCCCTGTCTAACTCCCTGTATCTAGTACATCCAAAGCAATACTGCCCTGATGGCTGGAACAATGGACTCTATGGGAAATCAGCCATGAAGACTCTGAAGAGCTCTAGTCAGAGTCAGAGATGATGAACCAGCTGTTCTCTGAATACTCATTTAGGAAGTATTAACAGATGCCTAGGAATGTTGCTTGGAGAAGTCTCTATACAAGGAAAGCTTTTACCTATGCACTTGGATACAGACCACTTAGGAAACATCCCAACCTACGAAAACTAGCCTATGAAGACTAGTTGGCTATTCCAGTGTCTGTTCTCTCATCCCTGACACAGGCCTAGTCCTTTTCCCAGGGCTGGGAAATTAACAATGAACTGTTCAAGTGATGCAGGACATTTCCAGCCCTGGTCCTTCACACTGCGCAAGGGGAATGTGGCA
The DNA here is from genome assembly GCA_036365145.1 of Orientallactaga sibirica. Lineage (NCBI taxonomy): Eukaryota > Metazoa > Chordata > Mammalia > Rodentia > Dipodidae > Orientallactaga > Orientallactaga sibirica. The sequence goes on along the minus strand of JAEOAD010000047.1, from coordinate 5,971,346 downwards.
AAGGCTAATTACAGCAGGAGCTATCAGCTTACTGCTCTTCAAATGTCATGGTTCAAGCAAAAAATAAATTAACCAACCAATACAGAGAAGGTGATAACATGACTGAAAATTGCTTCATAAAACATTGTCTGTACATATCTATAAACAAAAAAAAATCCATTAATTCAAAATGCACTCCTTTGAATTAACAATATTGAGCATGTAAAAGATCACCAGCAAAACTCAGCAACCTGAAAGTCTTATGGTACATACTTTATATCTTCAATTAATAATAAAGCCAGAAATTATGCAGTAAGTATTTTTATATAATCACCTTGGAATTTTTAATTCTTCTAAAGAGGGAGTAAAACTGAAATTAAGAACCACAAAAATGTACAGAAAATGAAAACAACATAACCAGATCCCTAAGCTATAATCAAAGCAATACTCACAAGAAAATACAGTCCCCAGTGATTCCACAGAGCTCTAAGCAGAGAGCCTGAACCCAAACCAACCAGAAATTGAAAAGCTATTAAAATGCAAACAAAGATAGAATGGTAACCAAGAGTGAGTATAAAGAGATGAGTAGGGGGCAGAAGGATGGCTTATCAGTTAAGGTATTTGCCTGCCAAGTCAAAGGACCTAGGCTCAATTCCCCAGGACCCATGTAAGCCAGATGCTCAAGGTTGCGCACACATCTGGAGTTCTTTTGCAGTGGCTGAAGGCCCTAGCATGCCAATTCTCTCTATCTGCCTCTTTCTCTCCCTCTCTCTCGAATAAATAAAATTAAATAAATTTTTAAAAAATTTAAAGAGATGAGTAGGAGAAGAGAGATGAAAGGGTGAAAGAACACGTGACATGTAAGTAGAAGCAGAGGATGTTGGGGGAAAGAGAAATGGGAGAGAGTGGGAGAGGAGGAGGGATGAGAACTAACTCAAGCAAACTGCTTTTGAAAGTGCCACAATGAGCAACACCAACATCTCTGTAACCAATTAAAAAATATATAATAGATGCCAACAAGAAGATACAAAAGAAAGTAAGCTGAAGAAATCAATGATTTGAAATGAAAAAGAGTGGGGTGGATCAATAAAACCAAGCGCTGTTTCATTAAAAACACCAATAAATTAAATAATCTCATGATAAGTGTGGTCAGAAAAAATGAAAGTGCTTATTTCTCACGAGAAAAGATATACTGAGGGCTGGAAAGATGGCTTAGCAGTTAAGGCTCTTGCTTTAACCTAGGTTCTAAGGACCCAGGTTGGATTCTCCACTACCCACATAAGCCAGATACACAAAGTTGTGCATGCATCTGGAGTTTGTCTGCAATGGCTACAGGTCCTGGTCTGTGCCCATTCTCCTCTCTATCTGCTTCACGTTTGCTCGCTCTCACTCTCTCTCTCAGATTAAAAAATAATAATAAAATAAAATAAAATAGAGAAGCTGGGAGCAGTGGTGCGTGCCTTTAATCCCAGCACTCAGAAGGCAGAGGAAAGAGGATCACTGTGAGTTTGAGGCCACCCTGAGACTACATAGTGAATTCCAGGTCAGCCTGGGCTAGAGTGAGACCCTACCTTGAAAAACCAAACAAAACAAAAAAATAAATAATAAGACATACTAAAAATATTAAAATTTTATTATGTAAAAGAGAATATAATGTTTAGCTATTTGGCAAAAATGGAAACCTCAAAGAGATATATGATTTTCTAAAAGATACAAACTGGTACAAAGAAGTTTCAAGTTAATTAAATAGAACTATGTAATAAAAAGAGTATGAACATTTCATAACAAAAGATTCACCAACATCCCCTAAAACATACTATTATCCTAAATAATTTCTTTACTTTTCATCAAATGTTATCTGTATAAAACATGTCTGCACATTTCTAATGACATTTACATCTAATTTTTACATTGTATTCTTCTCAGGCTAATTCTATTAAAAGCATTTACAGAAGAGGTACTGCCTTCTATTTCTCAGACACTTCAGAGCATAAAACATCTTCCAGGTACAAGCCATAAGACAGCTCATGTCTAACATCTGAACATGGGAAAACCAGAAGCTCTTTCCTCCTAGATCTAGAACAAGACAAGGATGCCCAGTCCCTCCTGTGCCGTCCAAGATGACGGGCCCTTCAACCTCAGAATGACAGAGAAAACCAATGTCCCCAACTGCAGATGACTTGGTCGGAATATACAGGAAACTATAGACTCCACCTAAAAATGTTACTGAAAAAAACTATCAATACAATTTGGTAAAGTTGCAAGACACATTTGCATACAAAAATTAGTTCCATTCACAAGAGTTACAAAAAAATCAGGGCCCAGAAATCCTCACAGAGGAGGCAGAGACACAAATATTACCCTCACAGCTACCTGAAAACCAGTTCCAGGGAAACAGTGACAGACATCACGGTCACTCAAACCACATCGAAACAGAGACACAGAGAGCGCAACACTGAATCAGGTCCCCATCTTGCCTGCAAGGCTCAGGGAACATTGGGGGAGAGGGAGCAGAGGTGGGACTAGCCTGAGGCACTTTGTTTCCCCCATTCCTGCAGAGATGGACTGTGGCCTGTTGGTCCCCACAGTGAAAGCCAATAACCACAAGGAAGACCCTCAGAATTGGGGAGGGGAAACAGTAAAGGATATAATCGTTTTATTAAAAAATAACAAATAATTTTTTAGAAAAAAGTTTAACCAAGAAATGTGCAGATCTCTACTCTGAAAACTATGAAACATTGATGAAAGAAATGGAACAAAGACTGAAATAAATGAGAAGCTAGTGCGCGTTTGTGGGTGAGAGGACTCAGTGTTGTTAAAATGTACACACTACCCCAACCAGTCCCCAAGCTCAACGCACTGCTCACGGCATTCTTCACCAAAACAGAAAAACAACCTTGACCTTAACACGGACCCACAAAAGACCCTGGATAGTCACGGGAATTTGCAGCAAAAATAATGGTTACAGGCATCATGCTAATGAACTTCAAAATGTAATACAAAGCTATAGGGATCAGCAGTGTGCAGTGGTGGCATCAAAACAGACACTGGGACTAATGGAACAGAATAGAGAACCCAGAAAGAAAAGCATTCATTCATAGCCAGCTGATTGTCAACAAAGATTCTAGGAACGTAGGACAGGGAAGGGATAATCTCTCTGATATGTTGTGTTTGGAAAACTGGATCCTCTCATGTGTAGATCCTCTCATGTTTATTATATATAAAAATCAACTCAAAATGGATTAAAAACACATGTGCATGAACTGATGGCGCATTCATGAGCCCTCGGTAGATACAAGACCACAAGGCCAGCATGGTTCTGAGCCCACCAACATTTTGCCGTGGAGGATAGAGAAGGACAAGACAGGAAGGGCTACTTTGAAAGAGGAGGGTTCTTGGGGGATGAGGAACTGGGGAGAGGGGACCAAAGAGCACACTGTGACTGGAATACAATCAAATTGCTATATATTGCCGGGCGTGGTGGTGCACGCCTTTAATCCCAGCACTCGGGAGGCAGAGGTAGGAGGATCGCCGAGAGTTCGAGGCCACCCTAAGACTACATAGTTAATTCCAGGTCAGCCTGGACCAGAGTGAAACCCTACCTTGCAAAAACCAAAAAAAAAAAAAAAAATTGCTATATATTCATATGTTAAAGTTCCCAATTTAAAAAAAAAAATGTGAGGACTGAAATTATGAAAAACTAGGGTGAAAAATCAGATATCTGGGTTGCTAAGTTATTGAAGCATTTTCCAGAAAGGGAAAAATATAGAATTAACTTAAGTGTCAATCAAGTGGATCAATGCATAAAGAAAATGTGGTATTTATACAGCATGGAATGCTACTGAGCCATAAAATCAACTGAAATCTTGTCATCTGCAATAAGGCAGATGAATCTGGGGGACAGTGTATTGACTGAAATAAGCCAGGCACAAAGAGACTGTATCTATTACCTTCTTGTTGCTGGGACAAAATACCTGACAAAAGTCAGCTTGAAGAGGAAAGATTTATTTTAGCTTACAGGTTCAGGTTTCAGTCCATATGGCTGGGAAGGCATACTGGTAGGAGCTGGAAGCGGCTGGTCACACTCAGTCCATGCTGAGGAAGCAGAGAGCAATGAAGGCTGCTCCCCAGCCAGCTCTCTCCTCGTCATACAGTCCAGGAGCCCAGCCCATGGTACGGTGCCACCCAGTGAAGGAGGGTCTTCCCACCTCAACTACTGAAATTAATGAACTCTCCATAACCCCTCACAGGTGATTCTGGGCCCTGTCAGGTTGATGATCAATAGAAGCCATCAGAGAGAGGAAAGCCACTTGATGACACTCAGGTCTCACTGAAGTACAGAGTCAAACAATGCACTCCAGAAGGTAGATGGTTAATTTAAAAAGACCTTGAATTAAGGCATATATACAGAAAAGTCTGAATCTCACTAAATATTGAGTAAAAATGTTCAAGTGTTTAATGACTTCAAAGTATTTAGAAAAATGCTTACCCAAAGTCAGAGTTCAGAAATAACCACTGTGATATGCTACCACCTTCGGTGATTTTCCTACTTTTTACCACGGAGTGTAGAAAAGTCCCAAATTAAACATCAGCTACTGTAAGTTTATTGAAACTATTCAAGAGTGGTTCAACGTTATGGGTCTGATTGGTGTAATTATGTTAACAGATAACAGGAGAAAAATGAAAATTACCTCAAAAGGCAAATTAAAGAGATATTTAATATAATTTAAACAACCAAGAATGACTATTTTTGGCCTTTCAGCAAATCAGAAATTAAATTTTCTTTATATCATGAATGTGTTTGTGTGTATGTGTGTGTGTGTAATTTAGAAATTATCACGAGATATATTAATTAGATAAAAATAACATGATAAGACTGTAATAAAAAGGGGTTACTACCTTTTCTCCCTTACTTTAATGGAGACCTTTAATCTATTTATATATTATTCACTGTATAATGATGATTCTAGCCAATGTTATACAACAACAAAAATTGCTAGTATAAATATTGGAATTTTGGATAAAAGATTTTCAGTATCTTCAAATCATAAAATTTTATACCAAACAAACCAAAAGAATTTATTTAAAAAATTAATGCTTAGACATGACATGCCACCAGCAAGTGTTAGCTATTTGAAAAAAAAATACTTCCTGTAGCTTCTAAAACTCTATTGTGAAAGCTAGACTGTGAACATCAAAAGAAAGCAAACAAGCGGGCGTCGTGGCACACGCCTTTAATTCCAGCACTCGGGAAGCAGAGGTAGGAGGATTGCCATGAGTTCGAGGCCACCCTGAGACTACATAGCTAATTCCAGGTCAGCCTAGACCAGACCCTGCCTCGAAAAACCAAAAAAAAAAAAAAAAAAGAAAGCAAACTACAGAATCTCTCTCTTATTAATATATACATAAAAATCTTCAACAATATACCATCAAATCACATCCAACAATAAAGAAAATCAATTTACATCATAACCAGGTGGTGATACAGGCTTGGTGTAACACTCAAAACTCAGTTAATATATTACAATCAGTGAATAAAATGAAAACTGAATGATCATCTCAATAGATACAGAAGAAAACATGAGAAATCCAGCACCTCCTCCTAAACAAAGCAGTGACGAGTAGGGAGCAGAGAGAACCTGATAAAACACTCATGTCGGGGGCTGGAGAGATGGCTTAGCAGTTAAGGCACCTGCCTGCTAAGCCTAAGAACGCCGGTTCCAATCTCCAGGTTCCACATTTAGCCAGATGCAAAGTGATGCAAGGGCGCAATGCCGCACTTGCCCACAAGGGGGCACACATCTAGATTTCGTTCACAGCAGCTGAGAGACTGCTGGCGCCCATTTCTGTCTCCCTCTCTCTCTGTCTGTCTCTCTCTGTGTCTCTCTCCAAAAAAATAAGCTTGAAATATGACATTAGAAAAAAAAACACGGCCGGACGTGGTGGCACATGCCTTTAATCCCAGCACTCGGGAGGCAGAGGTAGGAGGATCACCGTGAGTTCAAGGCCACCCTGAGACTACACAGTTACTTCCAGGTCAGCCTGAGTCAAAGTGACACCCTACCTCGAAAAACCAAAAAAAAAAAAAAAACACGCATGTCGGGCTGGAGGGGTGGCTTAGTGGTTAAGGCATTTGCCTGCAAAGTCAAAGGACCCAGGTTCGATTCCCCAGGACCCACATAAGCCAGATGCACAAGGGGGCACACGCATCTGGAGTTCGTTTGCAGTGGCTGGAGGCCCTGGCACACCCATTCTCTCTCTCTGTCTCTCTCCCTCTTTCTCTGTCAAATAAATAAATAAGTAAAATAATTTTAAAAATACATGCATGTCGAGGGTTCCTCCAAGCTGGCAGAGCATGTGTGAAAACCCAGTTACCACAGAGGTGTTCTCCAACTGCCTTCTAAATATTGGTGCTTATTAGGCACACCGATCAGTGCTGCTCTCAGTCTTGGTCAGAAAATCTTTTTTTCCTGCAGCAGAAGGTAATTGAGGACAGAGACTCCTAACCGCCAAGGCTCAGAAGTAAGCCACTGCTGAGTGCTCAGCCCTGTGTGGATCATTCCATCAGCCCTCCAACCTCAGGAGCTACTGGGGAAGAAGAAACAGAAAGAATGGACCAGTGCAGAGTGGGGAGGAGTGCTGTGAAACTTCCTCCCCTGGACATGGCATGGCCTTCGCACTCATGAACTCACAGCAGGTGTGGTAACCTACATAAAGCAGCACTACACAGGGTTGGTCAACATTCGCCCCTGGGGAGGAGGGGCTATTGGAAGTGAATGTTTGGTAGGGAGGGAAGTCATTCTGTTCAGTTATACAGTCATTGGTAGTCCTGGGGAAAAGGAGGGGTTAGACAGGAGTGGTAGGGGACAACAGAGGTCTGCATGATCAAAATACAACATATAAAGTATGAAACTAAAAGAAAAGTAAAGGTTAATGGCTACATTGGCTGTTTTTCCATTTCTCACACACTAAGCAATCCAAAATCTAATATGCATATATACAAGCATGAGCAACTTGCCCAAAACATGATGATCTGTCCCTGTGCTACTTCTTGTCCTCGGTGAAGGTCAGAGATCATCTGAGCAGCTTCATTTCTTGTAACAAAGATTTACATGTTACTGGTGTGTTCCTGAAACCCTCATTGTCTTCACAGCAAATCCTTGGTTCATTTTCGTTTCTACCTGAAAATTGCTACTTTCAAGTTGCACCACAGCCAAGTTCCCTTATTTTCGCTCTTCAGGGACACAGTCTTTAAAGTACACCCTGCCTATGCAAGATTAAAATGCTGGAGGCCCGAGATCCCGGGCTCTCGGCGGCTGGCATGGAAGCATCTCTAGACTGCGAACACTCTTGCCTCTTAACTGCTAACGTCCTCAGTGTGGTGCGTCCAGCAGCAGGCAGGTGATCCTATCTACTGGGAGAGTGTTTAAGCCCATTCTTTGTTGCTCTTTTCCACTTCTCTGTGGTCTTATTACTTTATCCAGCTAGAAACTTGAACAAAGTAAATGCAAGGAGATATGCTGTGTGGCATACACACACATTATGATTTACAAACAAAGTCATTCACCAGCCCATCCCATCTGGTCAGGACAAGGAGCCACGCAGTCCAAGGAGGAACCTCAGACTCCCGCCTCCATCCCCAGCATCTCATCCAGAGGCACACACAGCCACACTGGAAAGGCTTGTCTGGGCTGCATCTGCACCCACACCTCATCCAGCACTTCCTCTCCTGATCTAGGGTGAGACTCCAGACAACTGCAGCCACCTCTTAACTGTATTTCTGCCTCCAATTTTCCCCCTTCTGTGCCATTCTCCAATAAGCAGCCCATGCCACCCATGCACTTGTTCCTTACATGGCTCCCATTGCCCCTGGCACAAAGACAAGCCCTCTGCATGTCATATGACAAAAACCACAATCTAACATTGCACTTGCCTTCCAGGTCCTGCTGGCCCCTTCCTCCCACCCTCCAGTCATGCCAGGCTTTCTTTCCGATTGTTTTAGCACACCATGGTCTGTCACCTCTCACCCAAGCTTCGTACACGCTCCTGCTCTTCCTGTTAGACTGTTAGGCATAACTTGGTGGGTGGGGGGGACTTCTCAACTCCTCTGGGTGAGGCAGGGTACCCTGCTCTGCATTTCTGCTATCAGAGCACTAACCTTTCCATTTCTTTAGTCAACTGTCTCTGCTCATACATGCTCCATGAGTGTAGTCCAGTCATCACATGATGGCAGGTAAATTTCATTGATCTTTCCTGAATATGTGGAGGGAGGGAGCTCTCAGTCTATTAAGAGTACTTCTATCCAATCAGAAGAACCCTGAGTTTATTCAAAATGTTAAGATCTGTTTGTATACTCAAGAAAAACAAGAGTCTAGTCATCTCTCTGCAAAAATGGAAGCAATTTAGAGACAAAAATACCTACTTTAACGCCATAAACCTTATGTTGTATCTCATTGTAAAAAACTAAACTTTTCATTGTATATAGTAAGTTCGGCTTATAGAACTATTAATCACCTAAGGAAAAAGGTATTTCTTGGGCTGGTTTTAACAAGTCACAGAGCGTTCATGCCTCTGACCCATAATTCTGATATTCTTCAGTAAACTATGCTAACATGAAAAATAAGTTAAATATTTTCTTAAGTCATCCATAACTAAAGAAGGTAAATATGCTGCTTAGAAGTAACAAAACATTGGAGAGATGAATCATCAGTTAAGGTGCTTGCCTGCCAAAGACAAAGGATCTGGGTTTGATTCCCCAGTACCCACATAAAGCCAGATGCACAAGGTGGTGTATGTATCTGGAGGTCATTTGTAGTGGCTGGAGGCCTTGGCATGCCCATTCTGTCTCTCTCTCTCTCTCTCTCTCTCTCTCTCTCCCTCCCTCTCTCTGTCTCTCTCCCCTCTGTCTCATAAATAAATAAATAAATAAATGTTACAGAACACTGTCCATCTGGAAACCCATGATCTCATGAAATCCACACGTGAAAACTTAGTAATAAGCCCCAACAGAGGGCAAGAATCAGCATCTACTGTCTTTCCCTCTCTAAGGTTTGAGGGATTAGGAAATATCAAAAGAAGTCACAAGGAGAAGAAGGTGAATGACATTTACTGGGTCCCATAAATATGAACCATATTAAGAATTATTTATATCAGTGCTCTTTTCAAGTAGCATGTGGCATGCATGCATGTGTGTGTGTGCATGTGTACATGTATGTACACATGCCTATGTGTACATGTATGCATCATGTGGGTGTGTGCATGTGTGCATCATGTGTGTGCATGCTGACATGTCTGTGGGTGTGTGTGCATTGTGTGTGTTCACATGTCTGTGTATGCATGTGTGTGTATTCATATGTATATGTATGTGCATGTGTGCACCATGTGTGTATGTTCACATGCCGGTGTGTGTGCATGTGTGCATCATGTGTGTATGTTCACATGTCTGGGTGTATGCATGTGTGTATCATGTGTGTATGCCCACATGTCTGTGGGTGTGCATGTGTGAACCACATGTGTTGGTATGTTCACATGTGTGTATGCAAGCATTTATCATGTGCGTGTATGTTCACATGCCTGTGTGTGCATGTATGCATCATGTGTGTATGTATGTTCACATGTCTGTGTGCATGCATATGCGTATCATGTGTGTGCTCACGTTTGTAGGTGTGTGCATGTGTGCATCATGTGTATGTTCACTTGTCTGTAGATGTATGCATCACATGTGTATGTTCATATGACTCTGCCTGTGCATGTATGAAACATATTTGTATGTTTGTATGTGTGTGTGCATCATGTTTGTGTGTGTGTTCACATGTGTGTGCAAATGTATATGCATGTGGAATCCAGAGATGGATATCAAATGACATCCCTGATTGATATCTACTTTTGTTTACTGAGGCACGGCCTCTCACCTGAACCCAGAGTTCACCCGTCTGGCTAGTCTAGCTAGCCAGCTTGCACCAGGCAACCCCTATCTCTGCCTCCCATAAGTGCCACAGAGGTAGTCATAACTCCGTCACATGCTAATCAACACTCCCCTTCACATGGAAGGACACTGAGGAGGTAGTAAGTAAAGGTAGTTACATAAGCTTACTTATCAAGTAACTGACAGAGCCAAGAACTGAACTTAGATCTACCTGGAATTGCCACGGAAAATTCTTCCCAGTAGAAAGAAGGACTTATAAAACTGATGTCTCTTTTGAAACACAAACTTTTTGTTGTTTTCTTTTAAAAAAATTAAAAGCATGTCCCATTCATCTGCTTGTCGTATTCCACAGGACGTTTTTCCCTGGATTCTCACTTTCAGTTTCCTATCTAATTCCACTTAGATGTAATTTTTTCTAGAATTTAGTGATAAAATTGAAAGAGAGATTTACCATTATATTGTATAGAGTTTCATATACTGGCAGAACATTCAATTAGATTTAATCTGTGTTAATTAAGCTCTCTGTTTTAACAAAGCTCTATATTAGCACATTTGAATCTTCTGAGTCATAAAGACAGTTCAGTAAGACTCACTCATCTTTGTTGCTCTTCCAATGTGCTCTACTGGAACTGAAAAAAAGAAACATGTTTGAAATATAGGTTAGAATTAATAACAGAGTACACATTCTATTATATAAAGGAGCCTATTTCAATTACCACCTCCAGATGTATTTTTGGTCGTCTGGATATTTAAGTTCTCCATCTCAAATTATCTACCCACTGAAGTTTTCCATAGGAACTCAGTTCACTCTGTTACCTTAGGGTTCCCAGCTATTACTTTATAAACTCACTCCTGATCTAAGGAACCACCGTCTCCCAGTGACCCTCCTCTGGTGCTGGGTCCCCACCAAGAGAGATGCCTGCTTGTAGCTAGAGAGGTATTCAGCCATGGAATGAACTTTTCTGCTGTTAATTCAATCATGGCCTTGCCCGAGAGTAGCTGGAAGCCCTGTAGAAATTGCAAACACCAATTTCCAAAAGAGTAAGTGAGGTTTCTCTGGCTGGTTTTGAAAAGGCAATTGGATGAAGACTCCTGTGCTGCACATAATGGCTATAGAGAGTGTTGGACACCCAGAACTCTGCTCCTTCATGTAGGCAGAAGTGACTCTGGGCTGGAAACTGGACAGCACTGCACAAGATTTGGGTAATGGCCATTGTTTGCCTTTAGCCATCATGCTGGAGAATGACTGTTGTCTCATATGGCTGTTTATTTGCATTGTATCTCCACCTCAATAATATCATCACTATAACAACTGTTATCATCACTACCATCACCATCATCACCACCACCATCACCACCATCATCACTGACATCATCACCACCATCACCAACACCACACCACCACCATCACCACCATCATCACCATCACATCATCACCATCACATCATCACCATCACCACCATCATCACCATCACCACCACCACCATCACCAACACCATCACCACCATCACCATCATCACCATTACCACCACCACCATCACTGCCATCATCACCACCATCATCACAACCATCATCACACCACCATCACCAACACCATCATCACCATCACACTATCACCATCACACCATCACCACCATCACCAACACCATCATCGTCACCATCATCACCATTACCACCATCACCACCATCACCACCATCATCATCACCATCATCACCATCACCATCATCACCAACGCCATCACCACCATCATCATCACCATCGTCACCACCATCATCACCATCACCACCATCACCACTATCATCATCACCATCATCACCACAATCATCACCACCATCACCAATACCATCACCATCATCACCATCATCACCAATGCCATCACTACCATCATCATCACCATCATCACCATCACCATCATCACCAATGCCATCACCACCATCATCATCACCATCACCACCACAATCATCACCACAATCATCACCACCATCACCAATACCATCACCATTACCAACACCATCATTACACTTTCACCACGACAATCTTTCACCACCATCATCACCATCATCACTTTTCAAACATATCAAGCACTGTGCTAGGTATCTTACAAGTGCTCTACTTCTAACAAAAGTGCAAAGAATGTTTCTTCTAGGATCTATATTCTAGAATCCTTCGCCTTGCCCTGCCTGCCCTGTCTAACTCCCTGTATCTAGTACATCCAAAGCAATACTGCCCTGATGGCTGGAACAATGGACTCTATGGGAAATCAGCCATGAAGACTCTGAAGAGCTCTAGTCAGAGTCAGAGATGATGAACCAGCTGTTCTCTGAATACTCATTTAGGAAGTATTAACAGATGCCTAGGAATGTTGCTTGGAGAAGTCTCTATACAAGGAAAGCTTTTACCTATGCACTTGGATACAGACCACTTAGGAAACATCCCAACCTACGAAAACTAGCCTATGAAGACTAGTTGGCTATTCCAGTGTCTGTTCTCTCATCCCTGACACAGGCCTAGTCCTTTTCCCAGGGCTGGGAAATTAACAATGAACTGTTCAAGTGATGCAGGACATTTCCAGCCCTGGTCCTTCACACTGCGCAAGGGGAATGTGGCAAAGGCTAATTACAGCAGGAGCTATCAGCTTACTGCTCTTCAAATGTCATGGTTCAAGCAAAAAATAAATTAACCAACCAATACAGAGAAGGTGATAACATGACTGAAAATTGCTTCATAAAACATTGTCTGTACATATCTATAAACAAAAAAAAATCCATTAATTCAAAATGCACTCCTTTGAATTAACAATATTGAGCATGTAAAAGATCACCAGCAAAACTCAGCAACCTGAAAGTCTTATGGTACATACTTTATATCTTCAATTAATAATAAAGCCAGAAATTATGCAGTAAGTATTTTTATATAATCACCTTGGAATTTTTAATTCTTCTAAAGAGGGAGTAAAACTGAAATTAAGAACCACAAAATGTACAGAAAATGAAAACAACATAACCAGATCCCTAAGCTATAATCAAAGCAATACTCACAAGAAAATACAGTCCCCAGTGATTCCACAGAGCTCTAAGCAGAGAGCCTGAACCCAAACCAACCAGAAATTGAAAAGCTATTAAAATGCAAACAAAGATAGAATGGTAACCAAGAGTGAGTATAAAGAGATGAGTAGGGGGCAGAAGGATGGCTTATCAGTTAAGGTATTTGCCTGCCAAGTCAAAGGACCTAGGCTCAATTCCCCAGGACCCATGTAAGCCAGATGCTCAAGGTTGCGCACACATCTGGAGTTCTTTTGCAGTGGCTGAAGGCCCTAGCATGCCAATTCTCTCTATCTGCCTCTTTCTCTCCCTCTCTCTCGAATAAATAAAATTAAATAAATTTTTAAAAAATTTAAAGAGATGAGTAGGAGAAGAGAGATGAAAGGGTGAAAGAACACGTGACATGTAAGTAGAAGCAGAGGATGTTGGGGGAAAGAGAAATGGGAGAGAGTGGGAGAGGAGGAGGGATGAGAACTAACTCAAGCAAACTGCTTTTGAAAGTGCCACAATGAGCAACACCAACATCTCTGTAACCAATTAAAAAATATATAATAGATGCCAACAAGAAGATACAAAAGAAAGTAAGCTGAAGAAATCAATGATTTGAAATGAAAAAGAGTGGGGTGGATCAATAAAACCAAGCGCTGTTTCATTAAAAACACCAATAAATTAAATAATCTCATGATAAGTGTGGTCAGAAAAAAATGAAAGTGCTTATTTCTCACGAGAAAAGATATACTGAGGGCTGGAAAGATGGCTTAGCAGTTAGGGCTCTTGCTTTAACCTAGGTTCTAAGGACCCAGGTTGGATTCTCCACTACCCACATAAGCCAGATACACAAAGTTGTGCATGCATCTGGAGTTTGTCTGCAATGGCTACAGGTCCTGGTCTGTGCCCATTCTCCTCTCTATCTGCTTCACGTTTGCTCGCTCTCACTCTCTCTCTCAGATTAAAAAATAATAATAAAATAAAATAAAATAGAGAAGCTGGGAGCAGTGGTGCGTGCCTTTAATCCCAGCACTCAGAAGGCAGAGGAAAGAGGATCACTGTGAGTTTGAGGCCACCCTGAGACTACATAGTGAATTCCAGGTCAGCCTGGGCTAGAGTGAGACCCTACCTTGAAAACCAAACAAAACAAAAAAATAAATAATAAGACATACTAAAAATATTAAAATTTTATTATGTAAAAGAGAATATAATGTTTAGCTATTTGGCAAAAATGGAAACCTCAAAGAGATATATGATTTTCTAAAAGATACAAACTGGTACAAAGAAGTTTCAAGTTAATTAAATAGAACTATGTAATAAAAAGAGTATGAACATTTCATAACAAAAGATTCACCAACATCCCCTAAAACATACTATTATCCTAAATAATTTCTTTACTTTTCACATCAAATGTTATCTGTATAAAACATGTCTGCACATTTCTAATGACATTTACATCTAATTTTTACATTGTATTCTTCTCAGGCTAATTCTATTAAAAGCATTTACAGAAGAGGTACTGCCTTCTATTTCTCAGACACTTCAGAGCATAAAACATCTTCCAGGTACAAGCCATAAGACAGCTCATGTCTAACATCTGAACATGGGAAAACCAGAAGCTCTTTCCTCCTAGATCTAGAACAAGACAAGGATGCCCAGTCCCTCCTGTGCCGTCCAAGATGACGGGCCCTTCAACCTCAGAATGACAGAGAAAACCAATGTCCCCAACTGCAGATGACTTGGTCGGAATATACAGGAAACTATAGACTCCACCTAAAAATGTTACTGAAAAAAACTATCAATACAATTTGGTAAAGTTGCAAGACACATTAGCATACAAAAATTAGTTCCATTCACAAGAGTTACAAAAAAATCAGGGCCCAGAAATCCTCACAGAGGAGGTAGAGACACAAATATTACCCTCACAGCTACCTGAAAACCAGTTCCAGGGAAACAGTGACAGACATCACGGTCACTCAAACCACATCAAAACAGAGACACAGAGAGCGCAACACTGAATCAGGTCCCCATCTTGCCTGCAAGGCTCAGGGAACATTGGGGGAGAGGGAGCAGAGGTGGGACTAGCCTGAGGCACTTTGTTTCCCCCATTCCTGCAGAGATGGACTGTGGCCTGTTGGTCCCCACAGTGAAAACCAATAACCACAAGGAAGACCCTCAGCAGAATTGGGGAGGGGGAACAGTAAAGGATATAATCATTTTATTTAAAAAAAAAACAAATAGTTTTTTAGAAAAAAGTTTAACCAAGAAATGTGAAGATCTCTACTCTGAAAACTATGAAACATTGATGAAAGAAATGGAACAAAGACTGAAATAAATGAGAAGCTAGTGCGCGTTTGTGGGTGAGAGGACTCAGTGTTGTTAAAATGTACACACTACCCCAACCAGTCCCCAAGCTCAACGCACTGCTCACGGCATTCTTCACCAAAACAGAAAAACAACCTTGACCTTAACACGGACCCACAAAAGACCCTGGATAGTCACGGGAATTTGCAGCAAAAATAATGGTTACAGGCATCATGCTAATGAACTTCAAAATGTAATACAAAGCTATAGGGATCAGCAGTGTGCAGTGGTGGCATCAAAACAGACACTGGGACTAATGGAACAGAATAGAGAACCCAGAAAGAAAAGCATTCATTCATAGCCAGCTGATTGTCAACAAAGATTCTAGGAATGTAGGACAGGGAAGGGATAATCTCTCTGATATGTTGTGTTTGGAAAACTGGATCCTCTCATGTGTAGATCCTCTCATGTTTATCATATATAAAAATCAACTCAAAATGGATTAAAAACACATGTGCATGAACTGATGGCGCATTCATGAGCCCTCGGTGGATACAAGACCACGAGGCCAGCATGGTTCTGAGCCCACCAACATTTTGCCGTGGAGGATGGAGAAGGACAAGACAGGAAGGGCTACTTTGAAAGAGGAGGGTTCTTGGGGGATGAGGAACTGGGGAGAGGGGACCAAAGAGCACACTGTGACTGGAATACAATCAAATTGCTATATATTGCCGGGCGTGGTGGTGCACGCCTTTAATCCCAGCACTCGGGAGGCAGAGGTAGGAGGATCGCCGAGAGTTCGAGGCCACCCTAAGACTACATAGTTAATTCCAGGTCAGCCTGGACCAGAGTGAAACCCTACCTTGCAAAAACCAAAAAAAAAAAAAAATTGCTATATATTCATATGTTAAAGTTCCCAATTTAAAAAAAAAAATGTGAGGACTGAAATTATGAAAAACTAGGGTGAAAAATCAGATATCTGGGTTGCTAAGTTATTGAAGCATTTTCCAGAAAGGGAAAAATATAGAATTAACTTAAGTGTCAATCAAGTGGATCAATGCATAAAGAAAATGTGGTATTTATACAGCATGGAATGCTACTGAGCCATAAAATCAACTGAAATCTTGTCATCTGCAATAAGGCAGATGAATCTGGGGGACAGTGTATTGACTGAAATAAGCCAGGCACAAAGAGACTGTATCTATTACCTTCTTGTTGCTGGGACAAAATACCTGACAAAAGTCAGCTTGAAGAGGAAAGATTTATTTTAGCTTACAGGTTCAGGTTTCAGTCCATATGGTTGGGAAGGCATACTGGTAGGAGCTGGAAGCAGCTGGTCACACTCAGTCCATGCTGAGGAAGCAGAGAGCAATGAAGGCTGCTCCCCGGCCAGCTCTCTCCTCGTCATACAGTCCAGGAGCCCAGCCCACGGTACGGTGCCACCCAGTGAAGGAGGGTCTTCCCACCTCAACTACTGAAATTAATGAACTCTCCATAACCCCTCACAGGTGATTCTGGGCCCTGTCAGGTTGATGATCAATAGAAGCCATCAGAGAGAGGAAAGCCACTTCATGACACTCAGTTCTCACTGAAGTACAGAGTCAAACAATGCACTCCAGAGGGTAGATGGTTAATTTAAAAAGACCTTGAATTAAAGCATATATACAGAAAAGTCTGTATCTCACTAAATATTGAGTAAAAACATTCAAGTGTTTAATGACTTCAAAGTATTTAGAAAAATGCTTACCCAAAGTCAGAGTTCAGAAATAACCACTGTGATATGCTACCACCTTCGGTGATTTTCCTACTTTTTACCACGGAGTGTAGGAAAGTCCCAAATTAAACATCAGCTACTGTAAGTTTATTGAAACTATTCAAGAGTGGTTCAACATTATGGGTCTGATTGGTGTAATTATGTTAACAGATAACAGGAGAAAAATGAAAATTACCTCAAAAGGCAAATTAAAGAGATATTTAATATAATTTAAACAACCAAGAATGACTATTTTTGGCCTTTCAGCAAATCAGAAATTAAATTTTCTTTATATCATGAATGTGTTTGTGTGTATGTGTGTGTGTGTAATTTAGAAATTATCACGAGATATATTAATTAGATAAAAATAACATGATAAGACTGTAATAAAAAGGGGTTACTACCTTTTCTCCCTTACTTTAATGGAGACCTTTAATCTATTTATATATTATTCACTGTATAATGATGATTCTAGCCAATGTTATACAACAACAAAAATTGCTAGTATAAATATTGGAATTTTGGATAAAAGATTTTCAGTATCTTCAAATCATAAAATTTTATACCAAACAAACCAAAAGAATTTATTTAAAAAATTAATGCTTAGACATGACATGCCACCAGCAAGTGTTAGCTATTTGAAAAAAAAATACTTCCTGTAGCTTCTAAAACTCTATTGTGAAAGCTAGACTGTGAACATCAAAAGAAAGCAAACAAGCCGGGCGTCGTGGCACACGCCTTTAATTCCAGCACTCGGGAAGCAGAGGTAGGAGGATTGCCATGAGTTCGAGGCCACCCTGAGACTACATAGCTAATTCCAGGTCAGCCTAGACCAGACCCTGCCTCGAAAAACCAAAAAAAAAAAAAAAAAAAAGAAACCAAACTACAGAATCTCTCTCTTATTAATATATACATAAAAATCTTCAACAATATACCATCAAATCACATCCAACAATAAAGAAAATCAATTTACATCATAACCAGGTGGTGATACAGGCTTGGTGTAACACTCAAAACTCAGTTAATATATTACAATCAGTGAATAAAATGAAAACTGAATGATCATCTCAATAGATACAGAAGAAAACATGAGAAATCCAGCACCTCCTCCTAATCAAAGCAGTGACGAGTAGGGAGCAGAGAGAACCTGATAAAAACACTCATGTCGGGGGCTGGAGAGATGGCTTAGCAGTTAAGGCACCTGCCTGCTAAGCCTAAGAACGCCGGTTCCAATCTCCAGGTTCCACATTTAGCCAGATGCAAAGTGATGCAAGGGCGCAATGCCGCACTTGCCCACAAGGGGGCGCACACATCTAGATTTCGTTCACAGCAGCTGAGAGACTGCTGGCGCGCCCATTTCTGTCTCCCTCTCTCTCTGTCTGTCTCTCTCTGTGTCTCTCTCCAAAAAAATAAGCTTGAAATATGACATTAGAAAAAAAAACATGGCCGGACGTGGTGGCACATGCCTTTAATCCCAGCACTCGGGAGGCAGAGGTAGGAGGATCACCGTGAGTTCAAGGCCACCCTGAGACTACACAGTTACTTCCAGGTCAGCCTGAGTCAAAGTGACACCCTACCTCGAAAAACCCAAAAAAAAAAAAAAAAAAAAACACGCATGTCGGGCTGGAGGGGTGGCTTAGTGGTTAAGGCATTTGCCTGCAAAGTCAAAGGACCCAGGTTCGATTCCCCAGGACCCACATAAGCCAGATGCACAAGGGGGCACACGCATCTGGAGTTCGTTTGCAGTGGCTGGAGGCCCTGGCACACCCATTCTCTCCCTCTGTCTCTCTCCCTCTTTCTCTGTCAAATAAATAAATTAATTAAATAATTTTAAAAATACATGCATGTCGAGGGTTCCTCCAAGCTGGCAGAGCATGTGCAAAAACCCAGGTACCACAGAGGTGTTCTCCAACTGCCTTCTAAATATTGGTGCTTATTAGGCACACCGATTAGTGCTGCTCTCAGTCTTGGTCAGAAAATCTTTTTTTCCTGCAGTAGAAGGTAATTGAGGACAGAGACTCCTAACCACCAAGGCTCAGAAGTAAGCCACTGCTGAGTACTCAGCCCTGTGTGGATCATTCCATCAGCCCTCCAACCTCAGGAGCTACTGGGGAAGAAGAAACAGAAAGAATGGACCAGTGCAGAGTGGGGAGGAGTGCTGTGAAACTTCCTCGCCTGGACATGGCATGGCCTTCGCACTCATGAACTCACAGCAGGTGTGGTAACCTACATAAAGCAGCACTACACAGGGTTGGTCAACATTCGCCCTGGGGAGGGGAGGGGCTATTGGAAGTGAATGTTTGGTAGGGGAGGGAAGTCATTCTGTTCAGTTATACAGTCATTGGTAGTCCTGGGGAAAAGGAGGGGTTCGACAGGAGTGGTAGGGGGACAACAGAGGTCTGCATGATCAAAATACAACATATAAAGTATGAAACTAAAAAGAAAAGTATGAAACTATCAAAGAACAAATACATATTTTAGGAAACCCAGCTAACAAACTTAATGGTGAGAACAGAAAGCTTTCTCTGTAACACCAGGAGCAATGCAATAATGCATGTTCTCATGATTCCTACTAAACATTGTGCTGAAAGTTCCAGCCAGGGTAATTAGGCAAGAAAGATGAAATAAAATGAGAAAAATAAGAAAACTACCTATTTGCACACAGTATGACCTCACATGCAAAAATCTAAGCAATTAACTAAAAAGCTAATAGGTGATCTCAGTAAGATTTCATAATTCAGGAGCAACATAAAAGATTCACTGGCATTTCTGCTCTGTAGCAATGAATAACTAACTGGAAAGTTAAATTAAGAAACTAACTCCACTTACAATAGCATCAAAAAATACTCAGGAATAAATTGTTTAAATCTGTGACAAACTAATACTCTGAAGCTGAAAAAATTGATAATGAAGACCTAAATTAATTAGGAAGACATCCCATAGTCACGAATGAGAATTCTAATACTGTTAGAACAGGATGCCCCCAAAGTGACCCACAAATTCCATGCAATTCCTACCAAAAGGCCAACTGACTTCCTTTCAGAAATTAACAAGCTAGTGCTAAAGTTTAGATGGACGTTCAAGGACACTTGAGTAACGAATGCTGAAAAGAAGAGGAAGGCTGGGGACTCGCGCTTCCTCATGTCAACCCTTCCTATACTAAAGCTGAGAAAACAAGATACCCAGCAGGAAACCATCTGACGTAATGCTCATACAAGTGCAGTAGTGGCAAACAGCCATGGTGGGTTACCAACTGCTCTTGATTTGGCTAATAAATCCATTCAGTGGAATGGAACTCATTGCTGGAACTGGGAAATAAGTCAAAGCCATGTACAAAAAATGAGCTCAGTCTCCAAGATCTAGTGGCCACCAAATGTGGGCTAGAAGAGAGCCAATGCATATAAAGTTCCCTCCAAAACATATATGGTTATCCCTTCTATCTAGTACTAACTGGAATTTGATCTAATTTCAGGTGCACAATGAACCTGAAGGGAGGATCAGGCTGAAACCATAGAAAAACGCAGGGGAAGGGCAAGAATACAGCGCTCAAGGCGATCACAACACCAGAAAAAGGCTGAAGGAGATAAATACAGAGAACATCCAACTCCAGTCATTAGCCAGATATCCAGAGACACAGAGGCTCCCAAAACCTCATCAAGGAAGCAGAACTGAAATGACCCCAATGTGGCTCAGGGAAACTACCTTGTTAGAGTCACAAGTTGGGGCATTATGCACAGAGACTGGGGCCTATCCACCAGAACTCTTGAGCAAACTCACAATGCATGATAAACATTCCCCATTGATGAGGGCCCCTTTGAAAGTGGGAGGAAGGGGAGGAGGACAATGGAACCAATACTATGAATGTAAAATCAGAATAATATAAATAAAAAATATATATTGATTAAAAAAAAATAGTACTGTCATGATGGCAGATACAGAAATCAAGGAGATAGAAAAGAAAGTCCAAAATACACCCTACATTTATGGTAGATTAATCTTCAACAGGGGTGGTAAAAATAATTCACTTGGTAAGGGGAGAACTCACCTATGTCCACAGGCAAAAGCATGAAGTCACACTCTTACCTTCCACCATACACAAAATCTAATTTAAAACTATATCAAAGAGCTAAGTAAAGATAAGATCAAAGCCTATGAAGTCTTCAGAAGAAATCATAACAAGTTTGACTGCCTATGACACCAAAACATAAATAACAAAATAAGTAAACTGGCTGTAGCAGACAGCTTCAGGTTCGCTGAGATGAACTTCCAGACCAGGCACAGTTATGGAGGAAGGGATATTATTTATTGAAGCTTACAGATCCAGGGGAAGTTCCATAAGGGCAGGAGAAGTGGCCTGCTCTCACAGGACCAGGCAAGAGAGAGAAAAAATCCAACCAGGCACACAGCACACAGAGCAAACACTACAGCCAAAGAGTCACAAAACACACTTCAGGAAGTCCTATTAGGCACACTTTGCATATCTTTACAATGGAATCTCAAACAATCACCACACCTTAAGACCCGCCCCCAGTGACATTGCCTCTAGCAAAGTGATTGCAGATGCAAACTATAAACTAATAAAACACTGAATATATTGGGGGCCATATAGTCAAACTACCACACTGGTTGTCATCATTCTTTTTTAATTTTTTGCCTCCAAGATGCCACCAAGAAAATGAAAGAGGGCAATCCACAGAATGGGAAAAACTGTGTCATGTATATGATTAGGGACTTGTATCTACAGGTATAAAAGACCATTACAGATCAGTTATCAAAGGACCCAAGTCAAACTCAACAAATGATCCAAATGGACATCTCTTCAAAGATACGCAAATGACCTATAAGATGTGAGGGTTCCCAGCATCCTTTGCCAAATACAATTCTACATGCAAGGAAGGGTGACACCAAAGTCACGGGAGTGGCTGCCACAAAGAGAATGCCAACAACTAGGTCTGAGGGGGACACAGGGAACACGTAAAAGAAGACACTTGCTTTGAGTACTTCAAAATAGTGTGCACCCGAGCCACAAGGGCCTCTCCTAGGTGTATATCCGAGAGAGTTGGCCACAGAATCCACAGATCAGTGCTCACAGCAGCAATGCTCAGAGTAGCCAATACAAATGTGCACAGATGAAGGACAGGCTAACAGACAATGCTTTACCCAGAGACACAAACCAAAGACTCAGGCCTCAGCACAGATGGACCCTGCCAACATCACTGGAGTGAGAGCAGACAGTCACAGGACGCAGCACGGATGGACCCTCCAACATCACTGCAGTGAGAGCAGACAGTCATGGGCCACAGCATGGATGGACACTGCCAACATCACTGCAGTGAGAGCAGATGTCACAGGCTGCAGCACAGATGGACCCTCCAACATCACTGGAGTGAGAGCAGACAGTCACAGGCCACAGCAGGGATGGACACTGCCAACATCACTGCAGTGAGAGCACACAGTCACAGGCCACAGCACAGATGGACCCTGCCAACATCACTGGAGTGAGAGCAGACAGTCACAGGCCACAGCACGGATGGACCCTGCCAACATCACTGGAGTGAGAGCACACAGTCACAGGCCACAGCAGGGATGGACCCTCCAACATCACTGGAGTGAGAGCAGATGTCACAGGCCACAGCAGGGATGGACCCTGCCAACATCACTGGAGTGAGAGCAGACAGTCACAGGCCACAGCAGGGATGGACCCTGCCAACATCACTGGAGTGAGAGCAGACAGTCACAGGACGCAGCACGGATGGACCCTGCCAACATCACTGGAGTGAGAGCAGACAGTCACAGGCCACAGCAGGGATGGACCCTGCCAACATCACTGGAGTGAGAGCAGACAGTCACAGGCCACAGCAGGGATGGACCCTGCCAACATCACTGGAGTGAGAGCAGACAGTCACAGGCCACAGCAGGGATGGACCCTGCCAACATCACTGGAGTGAGAGCAGACAGTCACAGGCCGCAGCACGGATGGACCCTGCCAACATTACTGGAGTGAGAGCACACAGTCACAGGCCACAGCAGGGATGGACCCTGCCAACATGACTGGAGTGAGAGCAGACAGTCACAGGCCACAGCACGGATGGACCCTGCCAACATCACTGGAGTGAGAGCAGACAGTCACAGGCCACAGCACAGATGGACCCTGCCAACATCACTGGAGTGAGAGCAGACAGTCACAGGCCACAGCACGGATGGACCCTGCCAACATCACTGGAGTGAGAGCAGACAGTCACAGGCCGCAGCACGGATGGACCCTGCCAACATCACTGGAGTGAGAGCACACAGTCACAGGCCACAGCACGGATGGACCCTGCCAACATCACTGGAGTGAGAGCACACAGTCACAGGCCACAGCACGGATGGACCCTGCCAACATCACTGGAGTGAGAGCAGACAGTCACAGGACGCAGCAGGGATGGACCCTGCCAACATCACTGGAGTGAGAGCAGACAGTCACAGGCCACAGCAGGGATGGACCCTGCCAACATCACTGGAGTGAGAGCAGACAGTCACAGGCCACAGCAGGGATGGACCCTGCCAACATCACTGGAGTGAGAGCAGACAGTCACAGACCACAGCACAGATGGACCCTGCCAACATCACTGGAGTGAGAGCAGACAATCACAGAATGCAGCACAGATGGACCCTCCAACATCACTGGAGTGAGAGCAGACAGTCACAGACCACAGCACGGATGGACCCTGCCAACATCACTGGAGTGAGAGCAGACAGTCACAGGCCGCAGCACGGATGGACCCTGCCAACATTACTGGAGTGAGAGCAGACAGTCACAGGCCACAGCAGGGATGGACCCTGCCAACATCACTGGAGTGAGTGTAGACAGTCACAGGCCACAGCACAGATGGACCCTGCCAACATCACTGGAGTGAGAGCAGACAGTCACAGGCCGCAGCACGGATGGACCCTGCCAACATTACTGGAGTGAGAGCAGACAGTCACAGGCCACAGCATGGATGGACCCTGCCAACATGACTGGAGTGAGAGCAGACAGTCACAGGCCACAGCATGGATGGACCCTGCCAACATGACTGGAGTGAGAGCAGACAGTCACAGGCCACAGCACAGATGGACCCTGCCAACATCACTGGAGTGAGAGCAGACAGTCACAGGCCACAGCATGGATGGACCATGCCAACATCACTGGAGTGAGAGCAGACAGTCACAGGCCACAGCAGGGATGGACCCTGCCAACATCACTGGAGTGAGTGTAGACAGTCACAGGCCACAGCACAGATGGACCCTGCCAACATCACTGGAGTGAGAGCAGACAGTCACAGGCCACAGCATGGATGGACCCTGCCAACATCACTGGAGTGAGAGCAGACAGTCACAGAATGCAGCACGGATGGACCCTGCCAACATCACTGGAGTGAGAGCAGACAGTCACAGGCCACAGCACGGATGGACACTGCCAACATCACTGGAGTGAGAGCAGACAGTCACAGGCCACAGCACAGATGGACCCTGCCAACATCACTGGAGTGAGAGCAGACAGTCACAGGCCACAGCATGGATGGACCCTGCCAACATCACTGGAGTGAGAGCAGACGTCATAGACCGCAGCACAGATGGACACTGCCAACATCACTGGAGTGAGAGCAGACAGTCACAGGCCACAGCATGGATGGACCGTGCCAACATCACTGGAGTGAGAGCAGACAGTCACAGGCCACAGCATGGATGGACCCTGCCAACATCACTGGAGTGAGAGCACACAGTCACAGGCCACAGCAGGGATGGACCCTGCCAACATCACTGGAGTGAGAGCAGACGTCATAGACCGCAGCACAGATGGACCCTGCCAACATCACTGGAGTGAGAGCAGACGGTCACAGGCCACAGCATGGATGGACCGTGCCAACATCACTGGAGTGAGAGCACACAGTCACAGGCCACAGCAGGGATGGACCCTGCCAACATCACTGGAGTGAGAGCAGACGTCATAGACCGCAGCACAGATGGACCCTGCCAACATCACTGGAGTGAGAGCAGACAGTCACAGGCCACAGCATGGATGGACCCTGCCAACATCACTGGAGTGAGAGCAGACAGTCACAGGCCACAGCACAGATGGACCCTGCCAACATCACTGGAGTGAGAACAGACAGTCACAGGCCACAGCACGGATGGACCCTGCCAACATCATTGGAGTGAGAGCAGACAGTCACAGGCCGTAGCACGGATGGACCCTGCCAACATCACTGGGGGGAAAGCAGTCACAGACCACAGGGAGTATGGCTCCATTTCTATGAAATGGCCTGAACAGGCAAATCTGTGGGCCAAAAGGAGACTGGTGATTTCCCATGCCTGGATGGGGGACTGGAGGAGACCGAGAACAACAGCTCCACATGTGCAGTTACTTTGAGCAGGGGATGAAACTTTCCAAAGTAGAGTGATAAGTTAGTGATGAATGAAAACTTGTGACTGTAGCCAAAGCTACAGGATGAAAAACAACTGGAAACTGGGATATTCATCCTCCCTTCGCATCTCATTTATGGCAGACATACTTCATTACTCCTGATCATAGTGATGCCATGGGCATCATACAGAAGGAACCTGAGTGTTGACCTTCCTGCCAATGACCTGCCCATCACATGCCTGGACCACCTGCTGCTGGGCAGAGAAGAGCCTAATCTGTAGCCATGTTATGTAGGCAAATGCCCATGCTCAAAAATGAGGAAGGCAATTTGTTCCTCTGGACACTGATATCCTGGTAAATAATGAAAAATAGCAAACAACTGAAAATGATGAGAGAGTCTTACTCAGTTAAGATGGAATCAATTTGAGGATTTCTGGTAATAGCTTACTTTGTAAATATTTACTAGATATACTCCTTTTACTGTATTTATTTATTTATTTATTTATTTATTTATTTATTTATTTATTTACAAGCAGAAAGGAGGTGGAGAGAGACTGGGTGTGCCGGGGCCTCTAACCCCTGCCAACAAATCCAGATACATGAGCCACTTTGCCAGCCAGTCAAGAAGTGCACACTTGTGCAATCATGGCACACTTCTGCAAGTAACCAACTAGTCTCTGATTGGACATGAGGCCTCATGTCTGGAAACCAAGTCAGAATCCCATTGTCAGGAAACTCATAGACTTTAGAGAGAAGCCCCACTGCTCTCTGGAAAGAAGAGTGGGCTTACACACCCAAAAAAAAAAAAACTCAACTTTGCATCCCCCCTTTAACTCAAGCTGCTCTCTGTCTTCTTTAGAGACTCTGCTTTATTTTACAGATGGCAAAGAAAATGGAGGAGACCCAAGATCCATTAATGATAAGAAGTCAGCTGAGGGAGGACTTCCGGGTAAGATGGCGGCATAGGAGCCACGCCAAACCAGATCAGGGAGGGATTTAAACAAAACTACACTCTTCTTCGGAAAAGATCAGAATATTTTTTTCCAGGAAACAGCGGAAATCTCACTTTGGGGATTGTGACCCAACACGCTCCACAGCGGCTGGAGCAGCCGCCCCAATCTGCAGCGCTAAGCCGCTGCTCAGATCAGCTGAGACTCGCTGAGCTTCCCCTACAGCCACTGCTGCTGCTGCTGCTGCTGCCGCCGCCGTCGCCACAGAAACAAACAACAACAACAACAAAAATAATAATAAATAAACAGGGAACTTTCCAACCTCATCAGTCTCCTCTCAGAGCCCAGAAAGTGAAGAAAAGTCTGCTGAACTACTGAAAGAGCTACAGGAGAACACGGTGAGCTACTACAAGCTTCCTGAACTCGCCCATCCCCCAACCATCAGATCCCCAGCGAATTGGCAGAAATCAACCATTAGCAGCAGCCTGTACTACATCACCAACACCTGACCCAGCACAGCTAAGCCAAGCTCCACAGGTGGGCACTCAGCATTGGTGAGTTTGGAAGCCACACCAAAAGGTAACAAAGGCCTGCATTGGAAGTGCTAACCTCCCTTTCCAGGTCAGGGCAGGTTATGGGTTACATATTGGTGGTTGGCCTTACCATTTTCAAATAAGCTGAATAGGAGGTGTTGAATATTGCTGCCTGTAATACTTTTGGATTTAAAGGGCCTTTATCTTTTGCTTCTGTCATTATTGGGGGCAGGGTCTGATTCCTAGCTGACAAGATTAAAGGTGTGGAAGAAACACATCCTTAGGGATTTTGACCTTATAAGACTCTTTGTTTCAATTCCCACACTTGTATACTCTTTGCTCATGCTAATTGAATGTGCATTTGGCTCAACTGAAGTTTAGAACTTGCTACTAAATTATTCCACCAGTCCACTACAATACTTGCTTACCAAGCAAAGTCAACAGCTAGGATTACCTCTGAGGTGGACCTGGGTATAAGTGCTACACTTGGCACCTTAAACCCATATCCACACATAAGAACACTGCAGATAACTAGAAACCCTAAGCATTAAATCAATCCAGGATGCAAAAATCACTACATTATAATACAAGAAACACAAAGAATCAAGACAATGCAATCCCACCAAAAATTACAAATCCATCAGAATTGTTCACCAATGAAACAGTTTTAGATGAAATTCCTGACAAAGATTTCAAAGGAATGATGTTATCTATATTCAAAGAAATAAAAGAAGAAATGAAAGCAATACGAGAAGAAAACAAAGGAATTAAAGAAGAAAACAAACTCTTGAAAGAGATTACAGAAAAACAGCTTAAGGAAATAAAAAGGTCATTAGAGGACATGAATAAGGAAATAGAACTACTGAAGAAAAACCAGGCTGAGGGGGCTGGAAAGATGGCTTAGTGGTTAAGGTGTTTGCCTGCAAAGCCAAAGGATCCCAGTTCAGTTATCCAGGACCCACATAAGCCAGATGCACAAGGGGGCGAATGCATCTGGAGTTTGTTTGCGGTGGCTGGATGCCCTGGCATGCCCATTCTCTCTTTCTCTCTCTGCCTCTATCAAATAAATAAATAAATAAAAAATATTAAAAAAAAAAACAGGCTGAAATCCTAGCTCTGAAGAACACAGTCAGTGAACTAAAAAACTCTGTGGAAAGTCTCACTAGTAGAATGGATGAAGGAGAGGACAGAATATCTAAACTAGAAGACCAGATGGCAGACCTATCACAGTCCAACAAAGAGAAAGACAAGCTAATAGAAAGGTATGAATGGGAACTCCAAGACATGGGGGACTCTATGAAAAGATCAAACATAAGAATTCAAGGTATAGAAGAAGGGGAAGAATTTCAATCCAGAGGCTTAGTAGGTGTTTTCCACAAAATCATAGAAGAAAATTTTCTCCAAATTGGGAAAGAAATGCCAATGCAGATACAGGAAGCATTTAGAACACCAAACAGACAAAACCTAGAAAGATCCTCTTCTCGCCATGTTATAATTAAACTACTAAATACGCAAACCAAAGAAAATATATTGAAAGCAGTTAGAGAGAAAAAGCAAATGACCTACAAGGGGAAACCCATCAGGGTTACAGCAGATTACTCAACACAAACTTTAAAAGCCAGAAGGGCCTGGAGTGATGTATTCCAAGTCCTGAAAGATAAAAACTGCCAACCAAGATTACTTTATCCTGCAAAGCTTTCTATCCAAATTGATGGAGAAACAAGGACATTCCACAACAAAGACAGGCTAAAGGAATTTATGGCAACTAAACCAGCTCTACAGAAAATACTTGCAGGAATCATTCATGCTGAAGAAAAAGCAAAACACACACAGCAGGAAAGAGGAAAAAAGAAATCATACTCAACAGTTAGAACAAGTGAGTAAAACAAAAACCAGGAAGAACTACAAAACAAGAAAAATGGAGAGATCAAATACCTATCTTTCAATAATAACTCTCAATATCAATGGCCTCAATGCCCCAACCAAAAGACATAGACTGGCAGACTGGATTAAAAAGCAGGATCCTACCATCTGTTGCCTCCAGGAAACTCACCTCTCTTTAAAAGATAGAAACATTCTTAGGGTGAAAGGTTGGAAAAAGACATATCAAGCAAATGGACCTAGAAAACAAGCAGGGGTTGCCATCCTAATTACTGACAGGATAGACTTCAAACCAACATTAGTGAGGAAAGATAAAGCAGGTCACTTTATATTGATTAAAGGAACACTCCAACAGGAGGACATCACAATCCTAAACATATATGCTCCCAACACAGGGGCCCCCAATTTCATCAAACAAACACTATCAGAGTTAAGGTCAGAGATAACCCCTAACACAATAGTAGTGGGTGACTTCAATACCCTGCTCTCACCACTTGACAGGTCTACCCAACAAAAAATAAACAGAGAGACATCTGCATTAAATGATATCATGGAACAAATGGACCTAACAGATATATACAGAACATTCCATCCAAATGCTGCAGAATATACATTCTTCTCAGCAGCACATGGGACATTCTCTAAAATAGACCATGTGATAGGGCACAAATCAAATCTTAACAAATACAGGAAAATTGAAATAATCCCTTGTATGCTATCTGACCACAACGGGATTAAACTGCAAATCAACAACAAGAAAAACTACAGAGCATACAGAAATTCATGGAGACTAAACAGTACATTATTGAACGATTTATGGGTCATTGAAGAAATTAAAAAGGAAATCAAGAAATTCATAGAATCAAATGATGATGAGAATACAACATACCAAAACCTATGGGACACAATGAAGGCTGTCCTACGAGGGAAATTTATAGCTCTAAGTGCTTATATTAAGAAATCAGAGAGTTCACAACTAAACAATTTAATGCTCCACCTTAAGGCCTTGGAAAGAGAGGAACAAGGCAAACCAAAAATCAATAGACAGGAAGAAATAATAAAAGTTAGGGCAGAAATTAATGAAATAGAAACCAAAAAAACAATCAAAAAAATCAATGAAACAAAAAGTTGGTTCTTTGAAAGGATAAACAAGATTGACAAACCCTTAGCAAATCTGACCAAAAGAAAGAGAGAAGAGCCGGGCGTGGTGGCGCACGCCTTTAATCCCAGCACTCGGGAGGCAGAGGTAGGAGGATCACCAAGAGTTCAAGGCCACCCTGAGACTACATAGTGAATTCCAGGTCAGCCTGAGCCAGAGTGAGACCCCACCTTGGAAAACCAAAAAAAAAAAAAAAAAAAAAAAAAAGAAAGAGAGAAGAGACAAAAATTGATAAGATTAGAGATGAAAAAGGCAACATCACAACAGATACCAAAGAAATTCAGAAAATCATACGGACATACTTTAAGAATATATATGCCTCTAAGTTTGAAAACCTGAAAGAAATGGATGATTTCCTTGATTCATATGACCTACCAAAATTAAATCAAGATGAGATAAACCATTTAAATAGACCTATAACAACCACAGAGATCCAGGCAGTCATAAAAATTCTCCCAACTAAGAAAAGCCCAGGCCCAGATGGATTCACTGCTGAATTTTACCAGACATTCCTGGAAGATCTAACACCAATTCTTCTCAAACTTTTCCAGAAAATAGAAAAGGAAGGAATTCTACTGAAATCCTTCTATGAAGCCAGCATCACCCTGATACCAAAACCGGACAAAGACAGATCAAAAAAAGAAAATTATAGACCAATCTCACTCATGAACATAGATGCAAAAATTCTCAACAAAATACTGGCAAACAGAATACAAGAATATATCAGATAGATTATTCACCCTGACCAAGTAGGCTTTATCCCAGAGATGCAGGGATGGTTCAACATATGCAAATCCATAAATGTAATACACCATATTAATGGTCTGAAGGACAAAAATCATATGGTCATTTCAATAGATGCAGAAAAGGCATTTGACAAAATCCAACACCCCTTCATGGTGAAAGTATTACAGAAACTGGGAATAGAAGGAACATATCTCAACATAATAAAAGCTATTTATGACAAACCTACAGCCAACATAATACTAAATGGGGAAAAACTTGAAGCTTTTCCTCTAAATTCAGGAACAAGACAAGGGTGTCCACTTTCCCCACTACTATTTAATATAGTACTGGAAGTCTTAGCCATAGCAATAAGGCAAGAGACACTCATAAAGGGGATACAAATTGGAAGGGAAGAGATCAAATTATCATTATTTGCAGACGATATGATTCTATACATAACAGACCCTAAAGACTCTACCAGCAAACTGTTAGAGCTGATAAACACTTTTAGCAATGTAGCAGGATACAAAATAAACACACAGAAATCAGTAGCTTTTCTATGCACTAACAACAAACATGCAGAGGATGAAATCAGAAATCTCTCCCATTCACAATTGCCTCAAAAAAAAATAAAATACCTTGGAATAAACTTAACCAAGGAAGTGAAGGACCTCTACAATGAGAACTTTAAAAAACTCGAGCGACAAATTACAGAAGACACAAGGAAATGGAAAGACATTCCATGCACCTGGATTGGAAGAATCAATATTGTGAAAATGTCAATCTTACCAAAAGCAATCTACACATTTAAGGCAATCCCCATTAAAATTCCAATAGCATTCTTCACAGAAATAGAAAAAACAATCCTAAAATTCATCTGGAAACACAAAAAACCTCGAATAGCCAAAACAATTTTGCGCAACAAAAATCAGGCAGGGGGTATAACCATACCCGATTTTAAGTTATACTACAAAGCCATAGTAACAAAAACAGCATGGTCCTGGCACAAGGACAGACAGGTAGATCAATGGAACAGAATAGAAGACCCAAATATAAATCCAAGCAGCTACAGATACCTGATCTTTGACAAAAATGCCAAAAATATTCATTGGAGAAAAGATAGCCTCTTTAACAAGTGGTGCTGGGAAAACTGGACATCTGTATGTAAAAGGATAAACATAGATCCTTGTCTCTCTCCATGCATAAGAGTCAAGTCCAAATGGATCAGAGACCTTGATATCAGACCTGAAATTCTGAAACTGCTAGAGGAAAAAGTAGGGGAAACTCTTCAACATATTGGAATAGGCAAAGACTTTCTGAATATAACTCCAATTGCTCAGGGAATAAAACCACTAATCAACCACTGGGACCTTATGAAATTACAAAGCTTTTATACAGCAAAGGATACTGTGAATAGAGCAAAAAGACAACCTACAGAATGGGAGAAAATCTTTGCCAGCTATACATCTGACAGAGGATTAATATGCAGAATATACAAAGAACTCAAAAAACAGAATAATATGAATTCAAACAACCCAGTTAAAAATGGGCTATGGAACTAAATAGAGAATTCACGGAAGATGAAATACAGATGGCATATAAACATCTAAAAAAATGTTCCACATCCTTAGCCATCAGGGAAATGCAAATTAAAACCACTTTGAGATTCCATTTCACTCCTGTCAGAATGGCTACCATCAAGAAAACAAATGACAATAAGTGTTGGCGTGGATGCGGAAAAACAGGAACACTTCTACACTGTTGGTGGGAATGTAAGCTGGTCCAGCCATTGTGGAAATCAGTGTGGAGGTTCTTGAGACAGCTAGAGATAGATTTACCATATGATCCAGCTATAGCACTCCTAGGCATATATCCAGAGGACTCTTCTCACTACCTTAGAGATACTTGCAAAACCATGTTTATTGCTGCTCTATTCACAATAGCTAGGAAATGGAAGCAGCCTAGATGTCCCTCCACAGATGAGTGGATAATAAAGATGTGGTACATTTACACAATGGAGTTCTATTCAGCGGTAAAGAAAAACGAAATTATGCAATTTGCAGGGAAATGAATGGATCTGGAAAGGATTATATTAAGTGAGGTAACCCAGGCTCAGAAAGCCAAACGTCACATGTTCTCTCTCATATGTGGATCCTAGCTACCAATGTATAGACTTGTGTGTGAACTGGAACCAAAAATAGGTACCAGAAACCAGTAAGCTGGTAAAAGGCTATAAGGGAGGGAGGAAAGGGAAGGACTTAAGTGTATGGTAATACACATATGTAAGTAGAAGAACTGAGTACAGGGAGGGGAATGGCCTAAGCGAGGCCATGGGAAGAGAATGCATACAAGAAGGGCAGGGGGAGGGTCAATCTAAACTCAAGATATTGTGAATAAGACATATGTAAAATTATTTTTTTGAATAAGGGCACGTCTAGAAGCTGTAGACTGTTACTAGAAAATTTTCAGTACTTGGGATGGAATACCTTCCAGTGAGTTGTTGGCCAAGGAGGTCCCGGTAGCCTCCAAAACATTAAAGGTTCTTGCCAAAGCCCTTGGTTTCCCTAGAGAAACAGATAGTAAGACCCTATTGCTGAAGACATCTCATGCCTGAGAAGCATGGTCACTGAGAAAGCAACCTGGTGTGGAGCAGAAAATCTTCTCCCTGTAGACCAGCCAACTGAAAGCTGGAAAAAGCTGCATTGCATGCAGCATATGGGAGACAGAAGTCATCTACAGTAAAAATAGTAGACGCTGAATATTCAAGCTTGGCCAGACAGGCCCAATGACTGAACGGGTGCAATAGTGGCATGTCTATTCTTGGGGTAACCAACTGCTCCATAATTGGACTGAAGGCCCTCTCTACGGGAGGGAATACATACCTGGTACTGAAAAACCTAAGTAAAAGTCTTTGGTAGGTGAGGTCATGAGCCTTAGGGGTATAAGCCTGCTCTCATCTGACTAAATGTATATATTATTCCCACCAAGCTGCCCTGAAAGCACTACACTTAATGTTCATATTCACATATTAACGCTACTCTCACTTCTGGTTAGAGAAGCTTCTCTTTTCAGATGGTGATGACCACTGGGATGACCCAAAAGGCAACATAGTGCTGAGAAGAAGGGAGGGAGGAGTGCCCAGCACTGAAACACCTCGGTCACACCCTCCAAGGCTCAGGGCCCATTGCGGAAGAGGGGGCGGATAGAATGGAAGAGCCAAAGGAAGGGTATAACCTCTTACAATGCAACTGTCCAGACAGAAACTGGCCTCGATATCCATGACCTTGCAGTGCCTAGCAATACCTTTGCAAAACCTTCAAAATAGAAGAAAAAGATGATGACATCAAATTAAAAGAGAGACTAATGGAGAGAGGGAGGGGATATGATGGAGACTTGAGTTCTAAAGGGGAATGGGGGGAGGGAAGGGAAATATCACGTGGGTTTTTTCTTTGTATGTGAATATAAAAGTCAATAAAAAACAATAATAAAAAAAAAAAAGAAGTCAGCTGACTGGCCACCATGAGATGTGTCACCTCTATCACATCTTCCACAGCCCAGGAGAAATTGCAGGGGAAGTGATGACATAAACACTGCTCTTACTGCTAGCCTGACACCAATCAAAACCTATCAAAGGGCTGGAGAGATGGCTTAGCGGTTAAGGTGTTTCCCTGCAAAGCCAAAGGACCCAGGTTTGATTCCCCAGGACCCACGTAAGCCAGATGTACGAGATGGCACATGCATTCGGAGTTTGTTTGCAGCGGCTGGATGCCCTGGCATGCCCACTCTTTCTCTCTCTCTCTCTCCACCTCTTTCTCTCTTAAATAAATAAATTTTTAAAAGCCTATCAAAACAGAAATCTAGAGGCTCAGAGAACTCAAGACTAAATTAGACTGCCAACAACATGCCTTGATTTGCACAGGACTCAGGGAACACTGCAGATGAGGGGGTGAAAGACTGTAAAAGCCGCAGAGCAGGTAGGAATATCCTGAGGCATGGTCCCCAGCTACCTTACTTGGACTGACTGAGGCCTTCATGACCCTACAGTGAATACCATAACCCCACCGAGAAGAGTCTCCAGGGTTAGGGAGCTGGGATGAGGAGATAAAAGAAAATAACCTGTTACGATTAATATAAAAATCATTATAAAAATAAAATGACATAAAACCCAGAGAAGGGATATATTTTCTATCCTTTTATATGTCTTCTGTTCATAAGCCAACACTTGAGGTTTTCCTATTACAATGGCACACGATGAGATCTCTCTCCACTCACTGACCCTCAGGTTCGACTTGAAATCTGCCTGCAGTGGACAGTGAGGCAGCCTTCAACAGCCATGGCTCCACACAGAACTTGAAAATCTTTTTTCTAAAACAGGAACTTCAATTCCAAAAAAGAAGCTGGAAACCAGAGATTCAAGAGACAAGGAGAAGAAAGGTGTTGTTAGGAACGGCCACTCAACACGCATGGTTCCTTCTGGTTCTCAGAGCAACTGCAAAGCGTGGATTCTCACCGACATCCTGCAGACGGGACCTGGACTTCCACTTGCACAAGAGCTGATGCTCAAGGTGGAGGCTGGAGCGGCGCCCCTGCCAGGCTGACTCTGGAGCTGCACCCACATGCTTCTAGTCTAAGCTCCTCTGCATTTACTGGGAAATATATAAAGACCTGTGTTTTACCCATAGGCACGTATTTGGCCCAGCTACCAAGGTAGCCCTCACATACCCACCCTAAAGCCAGTGGGACAACCACACAGCTGTTCCATGGTTGGGATGCTGAGAACTGGTTTGACACCCAACCTTGATCACACAGAACACCTTTGATCCACCCACATCCGTCACCTTATTTTCTCTGGGTTGACCAGCCCATTCATAATGTTGACAACAATCACCTTCAGAAAAATCATGCTGTGCCACGACTCCATGAGACTGAAAGCAAATTGACCCATTAAGAACAGACCAAACCACTGACTCTTAGACCGCACGCAAAGCCCTTCAGTTTGAGGCAAACTTACCTTTCCTCTCTGCTCTTCACCCCAAACCCCTGCAGTTCCTCATCTCTGAGACCACGTGCGGTTCTCCTGCTCGGTGCTACTCTCTTCCCTCCCCTGCTGGAATCCTTCCCAGTCCACAATCTCCCCTAGCCGCTAGCCCAGGGAACGCAGCAAATTTGCATGATTTTGAAGTTAGTCGCACACTGCTTTGTGACACTTTGTCATTTGTTATCAGGACCCTTTTAAGCTTTTCTATTGCAGTCATGCCTTGGTTTCTACATGACCAAACACTGTAAATCCTTGGAAGATTTATTCCTCAAAATTTCCCCATAAAATCTGCCATAGCACTCAGAACAAAAAATTTCCTTTAGAAATATTTTCTACATGCCAGGATAGATTGAAGCTGCTATCAAAAATTTAAAACGTTGAGTCACCTAATCATTATGACTTGGAACTCCAGAATAAGACGGTCCTTCTCAGACTTAAAACCCTATACAGAAAGGTTAAACAAAATGGTCTTTTTTTATTTTATCTTTTTGTTGTTGTTTTTTGGTTTTGTTTTTGTTTTTCCAGGTAGAGTCTCGCTCTAGCTCAGGCTGACCTGGAATTCACTATGTAGTCTCAGGGTGGCCTTGAACTCACAGCAATCCTCCTACCTCTGCCTCCCAAGTGCTGGGATTAAAGGCATGCGACACCACACCTGGCCAAAGTAGTCTTTTTAGAGCCAGGCATAGTGGTGCATGCCTTTATTCCCAGCACTTGAGAGGCAGAGTAGGTGGACTGCTATGACTCCGAGGCCACCCTGAGACTACCTAGTGAATTCCAGGTCAGCCTGGGCTAGAGGGAGACCCTACCTCGACAAACCAAAAAAGAAAAGAAACAAAAAAAAGATCTCTTTTAAACTTAAATTCCATTTAATATGGAGACTTTGATCCAAGTTTTTCAACACAACATTGAGAATTTGCAATGACCTGGCTTCTACCTACTTTGTAATGTCCACCCCCACAGCCCACCCCAAATTCTCATCCCCTTCCCAAATATGTTTTATGTTCCAATTATTGATTTATCAACTTGATCATTCTTAAAATCACAGCAACTGCATTCTTCAGTGAAGTTTCCATCCTTTACTTCCCAGACACCTGTCAAATAGCAACTCTATCTTTACATAACTCTCCTTTCTGTAACCTTTCCTCAGTGCTACAACCTAAAACTGGACTGGCCCAACCTCTTTATTCCCTGAAAACAAACTTCAGCATCATGCACAATGCTTGATAGGACTCAGCTGTGTCTCCAACTAACCCAGATTCCTGTGCCAAAGATAAGTGTGAGTGAGGACAAAGTGACAACGCTGCTGCGCTCACACTCCTCTGGGCCTGCTGAATTGGTCTCAACCTTAATAATCCACTGAGTGAACATGTGAAACCACGCACTTGAATATCCCCAATGTTGAGAACAGCTTCTACCGAAACACACAACAGATGCTGGAGAGAAGCTGTTAAATCCAACTCGTTAGCTTATTTTATGACCTAAGTGGGGTAGAAAGGATGCGTGTATATGAAGAAGTCAACAGAAGACAAGGCAAAGAGACACTCAGGAGCGCTCGTTGGAGGATAAACATAAACTCGCTTTGACCAAAGTGAATTCTTACTAAAGAACAAATCTAACATTAATGTGTTTGCAGAAACAAGGTTCCCACAGAGTCCTGACCTCCTCGCTCCAAGACATCAGTAGATTTTCAAAGTAGAAAGAGCATTCTGTCCTAGCCTGCTATGGTGGCATACAAGGCCACTCTGGCATACATGGTAAATTCCAGGCTAACCAAGGGTATATGGTGAGATCCTCTCTCAAAAGTCAACACAGCAATATGAGCGATGATTAAAAGAAAATAAGAAAGAGCCCCTTCCTTACCTGTGTTCCAGTTCCCGAATGGAGAGTATGACGCCAGAGGTCAGCGGCTTCTGCTGCACAGTGGCCAGAACGGTGAATTCACTCTTGTTCCGGAACAACTGGATCAGCTTCTCACTCACGTGGGGGGCCGCGTGAATCTCTCTCTCCGTATCTAGGAGTCAGGAAGGACGAGCAGAAGGAAGAGGGGGAGAGTAGGAGAACACAGAGAAGGAATGATTTGAAAAGAAACGCAGAAGGAGAAAGAGGGGACGTGAGAGGAAAGAGAGAAAGTCACCGTTAGAAACATTCAAGGACCCAGAACGCTTTTTTGACTTTTCCCCACTTTCAACAGCTTTCACTCAAGGCAGCATGCTTTCATTGAACCCCCAGAAATGCTCTGTCACCATGCCCATTTTCCAGTTTGACAAGTTCACAGTTGGCCAAACAGTGGTTTTCTGACATGAATTTGACGGGACACTGAGCAATTCCACCTGCTAAAAACCAATTAAGTTGCTGTAAATAAGGGAAGAGGCTGTCAGATAAGCAGGATCTTAAAATTCAGAGAATCTAGCCCAGGATGGTGACACACACCTTTAATGCCAGAACTTGGGAGGCAGAGGTAGGAGGATCACTGTGAGTTCGAGGACAGCGTGGAATTACAGGGTGAGTTTCAGGTCAGCCTGGGCTAGAGTAAAACCCTACTTTGAAAAACAAACAAATGA
This sequence comes from Orientallactaga sibirica, assembly GCA_036365145.1. Lineage (NCBI taxonomy): Eukaryota > Metazoa > Chordata > Mammalia > Rodentia > Dipodidae > Orientallactaga > Orientallactaga sibirica. The sequence continues at coordinate 5,933,118 of JAEOAD010000047.1, read as the reverse complement.
AAAACAATTCAGAGACTCTTGGATCTAGCAGCAAAGGTGACGAAGGAGCCTCCATTTTCACTTTCCTATCCTGGCCTTGCACCTAATAGAGACTTATCTAATGCCACACAGCTCTGCCTTTGCTTAGAGAGCAAGACGTGCTCTCGGCAGTAAGTGTGCCTGTCCCTGTGACCACACAGTGGCTGACTTTCCTCATGAAGTGTTTATTAAGGTTGAGGCCAATTCAGCAGGCCCAGAGGTGTGTGAGCGCGGCAATGTCGTCACTTTGTCCTCACTCAGACTTATCTTTGGCACAGGAATCTGGGTGTTACCTCATTATTTCACACTCCACCTCCTGGCATAAGAGAGCAAAGCTAGAAAAGATGGGCCTAGGGAGACAGAAACAGCTTAGTGGGTAAAATGCCTGTCGCGTGGGCATGAGGATGGGAATTGAGATTCCCAGCAGCCATGTAAAAAAGCCAAGCATGAGACAGGGCACCATGACCCTAGCACTGGACAAGTGGAGGGAGGAGAATGCCTGGGTTCACTCTCAAGCTAGTCTAGCTGAATGGGTGAGCTCTAGGTTCAATGAAGAGACCTTGCCTCAAAAAATAAGGCAGACAGCGATTGAGGGAGACCCTTAATATCCACCTCTGCATGAGCACACACACACACATGTGCACACACATTGTGATCGTGTGATTCAGGTGTCCCCCATAAACTCAGGTGTTCTGAATGCTAGGTCCCCAGCTGATGGAGATTTGGGAATCAATGCCTCCTGGAGGCGGTGTATTGTTGCGGGCAGGCTTATGGGTATTATAGCCAGTTTCCCCTTGCCAGTGTTTGGCACACTCTCCTGCTGCTGTTGTCCACTTTATGTTGGCCAGGGGGTGATTTCCACCCTCTGCTCATGCCAGCATTTTCCCTGCCATCATGAAGCTTCCCCTCTAGCCTGTAAGCCAAAATAAACCTCTTTATCCCCACAAGCTCCTCTTGATTGGGTGACTTCTATCAGCAATGCAAACCTGACTGTGACACACAGGTATGTGTGTTCATCTACACACACAAGTGTACACACACACACCCCACAAGTAAAGACTATGCAGAGGAAGCTAAGTGGGCATCGAAGGTGATCTCCTCTCTCATCCTGACAACCTCTTCTGACTACACAACAACTACGTGGTTATTTCTCTAGGACCATGTGAAGATCCCTTGCAAAATGTAGAACTTTACAGTTCTGTAAGCAACATTGCAATCATGTATAATGACCTTGAAGAATCAAAACCTAAAGTATGGCTTCCAAAAAACACACCTATGAATTATTGGCCCCGAGCTCCAGTCTTATCATCTTCATAGAGGGGACGAAGAAGGTGACCTCTCAAAGCCTTCCCAGCTTAGCCCAGAATTCTGTGAATTGCTGCTTCATATAACTAACAGAAAAGAACCAGTCTGTTAAAAATATTTTATTTATTTATAAGGAGAAAGAGAGAAAATTGTCATGCAAGGGCCTCTTGCCACTGCATGCACCACTTTGTGCATCTGGCTTTACGTGGGTGCTGGGGAATTGAACCCAAGCCATTAGGCTTTACAAGCAAGTGCATTTAACCCCTAAGCCATCTCTCCAGCCCAAGAACGAGTGCTGATCAGCTATATAAACTTGGGCTGTAGTTCGTAGAAAACAAAGGGACTGTGCTACAGAGACCCTCAAACCCAGGCAAAACAGTCCACTTGGACAAAACCTTCATGTGTCACACTTGCTTTTCTGCCCAGTGAAGGGGTTCCCTACTGTTCCATTTAGTGGCATAGTGCCAGCTGTGTCAAAGCCTGACATAAGAAAAGAAGCACTTAAAGAATGCAAGTTTCAGGCTGAGAGATGGCAGGGTTAAGAAAAGAATGCTGGTTCCAATCTCCAGCGGTTCCAATCTCCAGGTCCCACGTTTAATGCAAAGTGCAATGTTTTTGGATTTCGTTAGCAGCAGCTGAGACACTGATCTCTGTCTTCCTCCTCTCTCTCTCTGCTTCTCTCTGTGTCTCTCTCCAAAAAAATAATAAAAAAATAAAAAATAAAAAGTTTTAAAGAATGCAAGTTTCGGGCTAGAGAGATGGCTTAGCGGTTAAGGCGCCTGCCTCCTAAGCCTAAGAACACTGGTTCCAATCTCCAGGTCCCACGTTTAGCCAGATGCAAAGTGACACAAGGGCGCAATGCTGCACTTGCCCACAAGGGGGCACACACATCTGGATTTCATTTGCAGCAGCTGAGAGGCTGCTGGCACACCCATCTCTATCTGTCTTCCTCTCTCTATCTCTCTGTGTATCTCTGTGTCTCTCTCCAAAATAAAAATAAATATTAAAAAAATTTTAAAAAGAATGCAAGTTTCAATGCTAGGGGCAGGATACCTCCCAGTGAATTATTGATCAGGAGGTCCTGGGGGTCCCAGAACAATACAAGCTATTGCCAAGGCTCTTGGTTGCCCACCAGAGCTAGATTTAAGACCCTGTTGCTGAAGACACCACATGCTTTTGCTTCAGAACACTGAGGAATCAAGCTTGAGCTGAGTTTGAAGCCCTCTCCCTGCTTGCTAGCTGTCATGATGATAGAAAAAGCTATGAGGGAGCAAAGTCATTGGCAGTCTTAACCAGAAGTGGACCATGCAAGCTATACAACTAGTGGGTGCAGTAAGAAAAATGCACCCACTAAGGCTGGGGAGATGGCTTAGCAGTGAAGACACCTGCCTGCGAAGCCTAAGAATGCCTGTTCGAATCTCCAGGTCCCATGTTTAGCCAGATGCAAAAGTGATGCGAGCAAGCAATGTTGCACATGTGCACAAGGGGTTCATGCATCTGGAGTTCATTCACAGTGGCTGAAAGGCTGCTGGCATGCCCATTCTCTCATTCTCTCTGTTTCTCTCTCTGTGTCCCTCTCTGAAATTAAAAAAAAAAAAAGATGCACCCACTAGTCTAACAGTGGCATATCTGCCATCTGCATATGAGGTAACCAACTGCTATCTGATTGGATTTGAGGCCTGCTTCATGGGAAGGAATTCATGCCTGGTACTGAAAACTGAGTCAAAAGCCAATGGCTGGGAAGGTCACAAGCCCTAGGAGGGAATTACTTCTGTTGTTTGGATACACTGATATGGTATGCCCACCAAACTACTCTCTGAGTACTTGTGTTTATGCCTGTATATTAGTGCTGCTCTCACTTTTATTTTTATTTTTTTATTATTATTATTTTGGAGAGAGAGAGACAGAGAGGGAGAGAGACAGAGAGGGAGGGAGGGTAAGACAGAGTTGGGCGTGCCAGCAGTGTCTCAGGTGCTGTGAAAGAAATCCAGATGTGTGCGCCCCCTTGTGGTCAAGCGCGGCATTGCGCCCTTGAGTCACTTTGCATCTGGAGATTGGAACCAGTGTTCTTAGGCTTAGGAGGCAGGTGCCTTAACCCCTAAGCCATCTCTCCAGCCCTGCTCTCACTTTTGGTCAGAGAAGTTTGTCTTTTCAGATGGCAATGACTACTGTGGTGACTCAAAACTCATTAAAGTATGAACAGTATGAGGTATCTCTACCACACCCTCCAAGGCCCAGAGACTCTAGCTGAAGATGGAGTGGGAAGGGTGTAAGATCCAAAGGATGGGGAGCCGCGCTCTGGACCGCTGTCTCCCAGACACAAAGCGGCTGTTGTGCTCATGACCTCACAGCAGCTGTCATTACCTGTGCAAGGCCTGCGTGGTTTGGGGCCCATCAATAGATTGTCTTGGATGATGTCGGGAGAAAAAATAAAGACATCAATATAGAAAAGAGACTTGTGGGAGCAGAAAAGAGGGTTCAGTAGAGGGGAGGGAGATAAAGGAGAGTAGTGGAGGGGATTATGTAAATTTTGTAAGATCTTTAATAATTTTATTAAAAGAAAGTTCTTGTGAGACAATATTAAGAAAAGAGTTATAGGGCTGGAGAGATGGCTTAGGGGTTAAGGCGCCTGCCTCCTAATATCAATCTCCAGCGTTCCAATTTAGGTCCCACATTTAGTATGTAACACAAGTCTGGATAGAGCTGAGACACTGTTGTCAATTAAAAAAATAATAAAAATAAAAAGTTTAAAAAAAGAAAAAAAGAAAAGTTCAAAGTGAAAATAAAAATGAAAAGACAATAAAAAAAGAACTTCATGAAAAGAAAAAAAAGAAAAGAATACTTCTATGCCTTCTGTGACATTACCTGTACGTGTCCTGGGATGATATCCAAAACTCAGCGAAATGCAGGAACAAACATTTATAAGCTAAGAATGTTAGCTGATACTCTCACTACCATTAGTGCTGGACAACGTTCTCCAGACAAATCCACGTAGACTTCACTACCAGGAAAGACACGATTCTTGAGATTAATTCATTTGCTTACTTTTTCCCCTCTCTACTCATGGATTACAAAGATTGTGAGGGACTGCCTGAAGAACTCAGGATTAACTCTGAAATGTGGACCCAGTGCAAAAGGGACTGACTGTGCACCATCAGCAACAGCTTCTGCAGGAAAGGGTGCAGATGGATACTTACATCATGACGTCCCCACTCCCCACTGCCTTCTTCTTAGGTAATGTCTAGTACCCTGGCCAAGGACCTCCAAATTTAACTCTGTAGCCAAAACTCTCCCATAAGCAACACATTCACATTTTCAATTTCCTAGTTAATATCCTCTTCTGAGTGTGTAACAAGCGTTTCACACTGCATGTACCCACAAGAGCCTTTGTTCTTCCTTCTACCCCCAAGGCAACCTCCTCCTGGATCCCCAGCATTAGTACATGGAAACACCCAGTTCACTTCCTCAAGACAAAATGGTAGGAATCTCTGGATTCTCCCACTCCACCCTCCATACCTAACTCAAGAGCAAAGCACTTATCTGGAGGTGATCCACCTCTTCCCTCTAAAACCCCTCAAAACACTGTCATCACTCCCTTGGACACGCCCAGTTGTCCCCACCTCCACCCAGCAGCCAAATCCTCTTTCTAGAGTGCTTAGCCCACGTTACCATCTTGCCTAAGATTCCACAGTGGCTTCTCAAGGACCACAGGATAAAATCCAGTCCCCTGATCATGGTCTTCAAGTCCCCCGTGGACTGAGTCTGACAGGCCTCTCCACATCTCACACTCCCCTCTTTGTTTGCTAGAGGAACACATCAAGCCCACGCCCGCCTATGTCTTCACCTCTTCCCTCTTGCACACCTCTTCACTCCTCCGACTTTACTCCCTCTGCAAATATACTCTAAGCATCTCTCACACTCCGAGCTGTTACTTCCTTCAGACAACATTGTCATGTAGGCACGTGCTCCACTTACTGCTTCACATCTCTCAGCCCATCGCATCTCACGTTTCCTGCACTGTGACCTCTGTTCTTTCCCCATTACACTGCAGCTGGGAGAAGAGACATGCTTATATTTTTGTTGTTTTATCTACCATTCTTAGTACCTGGCACAAAAAGATATGCAACTTAGACTTATTAATTAATTGATGTTCTATTTTTTGTCTTCTTTCCATATTTACCTTAAATAACTACATGCCACATAGGCAGGATTCAGACAGCAACCTTGGCCAAACCAGAAAATTACAGAGCTCTCAAATGCCAGCGGCCATCAAGTTAAAGAAAATGGTCTTTGGAACCTATGTTCCCCCCTTTTACACAGGACCCCCAAACAATCAGATACCAGCACTACCACTCTGCCTCACCCGGCCAGGCCCTCCTTGAAAGATGAACATTTCTGACACTGGTTTTCTGAACTTTTTTTATAAATGGTAGGGTCGTTGCAGTAGAGAGACCCCATTAGTACCCACCAGAGTGAAAACTGGGGAAAACCCATTTTGAGAGATGAAGGCATTGTTCTGCTCATTCTCCTTTCTAGAAAATCCCTCGCAAGACAATGCTTACGTGACTCAGGCAATAAAAGGAATGAAGAGACAGGTCCCCGGTCTTACCGTGCAGAGGAAGAGGCACCAGGCAGGCTGGACAGAGCTGCAGTTCTCCTGGGTTTGGCAAGGAACCAGTTGTGTGACCTTGGACAGGACACATTCCCTCTCTGAAACCCACACTCAACACAATCTTTCTTTGCCTTACAGTCTATCCCTGTTATGTGATTCTGCTCCTAGGCACATAGCAAGAAAACACACAGATTCTTTAATTTTCCTTCTTGTTTTCCAAATTAACATAAAATATGAGCTTTCGGTTACTAAAACTAGTTCTTTGCCTTTGTCACCTACTCTGCAGAAGCCCGGACTATGTTTTCTTGGACTTAAAAGAGCAACGATTGACGATGAAAAACCACTGAGACTCTGAAGTGTGTATGCTGTGTTTCCGTGTTGCACGGACACTGTGTGTGCAGCCAGATCACTGGAGAGGATTCACTAGAGAGAACAAGACAGAGGGTGCTGTGTTTCCCTGTTGCACGGACACTTGTGTGTGTGAGCTTAACCGCTGGAGAAGATTCACTGGAGAGGAGAAGGGAAACAGGTGGGTAGATGGAGCCCATAGGAAATGTTCAGTATAGACATTCAAGAGGAAACCTGTGCAATGTCTTAAACACAGACCAGATAAACAGAATGTAAGTGTACTTCACCCAGACCAACAGAACTGAATAAGACCGCTACTTCGAGATAGAATATGGTAGGAGGACCAAGTCATAACGAACAAGTCATCTCACCTCCAAAATGACAGCTATACCGTCCCTAGATCCAACACGTGTCACTGACACCCATCCTGGACCCATATATACTCACCCCAAGAAATCTAGTAAAACCCAGTACTGCTGGCCAAAATAACTAGCAAGCTAAAGCAGCCAGCCCAGCTCTCCTGAGCTCAAGCAACCTCCTTCCTGAGCCTCCTTTTTGTTTTGTAGACCTGAGTTTTAATCCTTGTGACTGACCCACTATCATCAGAGAAGCTGATGAAGGAGGTGGTGAAGCAAAAGAAAATGAGAACATATGGAGAATGCATGACTCAAGAATATGGTAGGCCCTGGGAGTTGAGTCAGAAGGGTCACAAGTTCAAGGCCAGCCTGGGCTACAGAGTGATTCAAAGCCAGTGATGCAATTCAGACCCTGTCCTCAAAAATTAAAATTAAAATGGGGCTGGAGAGATGATTTTGTGGTTAAGGCACTGGCCTATGAAGCCTAAGGACTCAGGTTCGATTACCCAGTACCCATGTAAACCAGATTCACAAGGTGGAGCATGTGTCTGGAGTTCATTTGCAGTGGCTGGAAGCCCTGGCACACCCATATTCATCCATCCATTCTCTCTCTCTTGCTCTTTCTCTGTGTGTGTCTTTCTCTGCCTCTTTTTCTCTTTCAAATAAATAAATGAAATAGTTAAAAGTTAAAATGAAGGCTGGGCACATAACTTAGTGGAATAATACTTGGCTAGCAAGCATGAGGCTCTACATTCAATCCCTACGACCAGAAGAATGAAAACATGACCTGAGGTTTCCTTGTCCCCATGCCTGCACCCTGTGTGAGTGTGCTGACCCCCCATCTCCTCCTCCCATTTCTTCTGGATGCCGAAAGGTAAGGTGGGTGACTAAGCCACGCGATTCAAATATCTGAGTGTGGTCTGTCTGGGAAGCTTAACCTTATGAGCTCTGGGAGTGCTGGCTGCTTCCACTGTATCAAGGTAATTTCCCACACAACAGCCACTTAAGGTGAACATTTTTCATGCTTTAAGAGAGGGGGAAATGGGATGTCATTCCAAATGCTCAGAGGTTGAGCATGATCAGTACAGAAACACTAGCTCAGCAGCAAGGGGTAAGAGCTTGCTTTCCTTTCCTGGGCTGTAAACAGCACCACCTCGTCACCTCCAAAGCAACACTAAAAATGCTAATGTGGTGATTAAACCTCAGTGAAAAGGAGGTGCTGGGAGAAGGGAGAAGACAGTAGAGGGGGAAGAAAGAAGCAAAATGATAGTCACATGGTCTCCTCTGCTGAACGCAGAAGCGCCTTTCCCTCTTCCCTGGAGGATGAGGATGGAGGTAGATCCTGCTGACAGCAATACATACCCGCACCTCCTGCGAGCCAGGCCCTGTGCTGGGCTCAAGGAGATGCCAATAAACAGCTTCTGTTCTCAGGACAGAAACATAAGCAAGACAGGTTCCCAGCGGCTGCAGGTAGCAGAACTGGGCAGTGTACAAAGGATAGAGCAGGCCCCTGGAGGCTGGGAATGCACTGTGGAGAATGCACCCCTGGAAAGATTAAAGAGCGATTACCAGGCAGGAGGAGAGGAAGGAGGGGGTCCGCTGCCAAATCGCTGTGAGACTCGCAACACCAGCGTGCTTTACCTGGCCCTGCCGTTTCTCTTCCTCTGAAAGCATCTCTACTCTATCACTACGCGTCCAGCAGGGAAAGCTTGTGCTCCACCTAAGATCGCAGGGATTCTCAGTCTCCTGATGGGCCAAGGGGCAACAGATTATCACAAAACAGAGTAACAGCAAAACTCACCCTGGTGCCCCAGCTAAAAGCATGCCGGGGCCGCCTGTCTCAGCCTTGGCCAGTGGAGAATACACCGCAAACATGGCCAACTCCTGTACAGATGAGCACATCCCTCATAGTATCATCGGTCTAAAGGCAGCACCCCGCCCCTTGCTCCTCTGAGCTGAAAGTGGGGTTTTCACTTTGTGGCACAGAAGACATTTACCAGTTCAGAGCTGTCAGCCATCTGTGGATCAATCCATCCTGTGGGAAGGAGGAAAGCCCTTGGCCCACGGTGAGGTCCTGCGACCTGGCCTTGAGGATGGCTGATCCTATCAATCCAAGCAGCTCTCATGGAAGCAGAAAGCAGTGGGGACACCAGAATAGTCTCCACTCGTATGTAAGGGATGTCCACTTCCACAAACAAGTTCACAGTGACAGTCTATTAAGCCTTCAGCAGCTCCCAAAGGCAGAAAGCTAAGAGGCCAACACGCTTGACACAGCTTAGTGCCAAGCCCAGGACCACTGCTCTGCACGGATCTCTCCGCTGAGGGTCAGGGGATGGTTTCTGGAGCCTTAGCACTGTGCCCATCTCACAGATGAAGAAGCGAAGGTTGTCAGAACTTAAATAACAGGTAAAGGTCACGGCTGCGAGGCCATGCTCCTGAGACACCAAGCCAGTGTGCTTGTTCACAGGTCACACTCTTAGCCGTGCCACATGTGCCATTTCCCTCTGTGTGTGAGCTCCATGCAGAAGTGTGGAAAGGACAACTCAAGGAAACGCTGACTGAGTGGAGGAATGAGCCATCTCTATCTCTACCCCTTATGAGGTACATATCAGCAGGTAAAGAAACAGATACTAGCCAGACGCGGTGGCGCACACCTTTAGTCCCAGCCCTCGGGAGGCAGAGGTAGGAGGATCGCCATGAGTTCGAGGCCACCCTGAGACTACATAGTGAATTCCAGATCAGCCTGAGCTAGAGTGAAACCTTACCTCAAAAATAAAAAAAAAAATAAATAAATAAAATAAAAAAGATGGCTTAACTGTTAAAGCAACCTGGCTGCTAACCCTAAGAATGCCCATTTGAAAGCCAGGCATGGTGGCGCACGCCTTTAGTCCCAGCACTCAGGAGGCAGAGGTAGGAGGATCACCATGAGTTCAAGGCCACCCTGAGACTACATAATGAATTCCAGGTCAGCCTGAGCTAGAGTAAGACCCTACCTCGAAAAACCAAAAAAAAAAAAAAAAAAGAATGCCCATTTGAAACTCCAGGTCCCAGATGCCAGATGCAAAAGTGATGCAAATTCACAATGTGGCACATGCGCACAAAGGGGCACATGCATCTGAAGTTCATTCACAGTGACTGAGAAGCCGCTGGTGCACCCATTCTCTCTCTCTCCAAAAAAAAAAATAGAAAAAAGAAAAAAAAAAAAAAACAGACACCATTATCCCAGGTCTTGCCCAGGGCCATGTAAAAAGGGGGGGGGGGAGAGAGTTGGAGCCTTGGCCTTCTGCAGCACTCCTCACCCCAGGGGATTCATGTGGCACCCTGCTGACTTTTCATCCTCCTCCCCCTCTGTCATTATGCCTACAGCCAAGCACCACACACCTCAGGCCCCTTCTTCCAGTGACCTCCCCTTGTCTCTCCTGCAGTTTGGGGGTTGCTCCCTCAAGCCAGCTTTCTCTGAACCCCTCAGGTTCACTTCACTAATCACAATCATGAATTCTGTGTGTGTTATCACTTGGGACTATGATCAATTTGTTGATAACTATCTTGCTTACTAAACTATAATCCCCTTCTGGAATGGTTCACAGTATGTTCTCACACTCAGCACAGCACCAAAAGGAAGGTTCACATATATCTCTCATACTCAGCACAGCTCCACGAGGAAGGTTCCCATATATCTCTCATACTCAGCACAGCACCACAAGCAAGGTTCACATATATCTCTCATACTCAGCACAGCTCCACGAGGAAGGTTCACATATATCTCTCATACTCAGCACAGCACCACAAGGAAGGTTCACATATATCTCCCATACTGAGCACAGCACCATGAGAAAGGTTCACATATATCTCCCATACTCAGCACAGCACCACGAGGAAGGTTCACATATATCTCTCATACTCAGCACAGCACCACGAGGAAGGTTCACATATATCTCTCATACTCAGCACAACCACAAGCAAGGTTCACATATATCTCTCATACTCAGCACAGCTCCATGAGGAAGGTTCACATATATCTCTCATACTCAGTGCAGCACCACGAGGAAGGTTCACATATATCTCTCATACTCAGTGCAGCACCACGAGGAAGGTTCACATATATCTCTCATACTCAGCACAGCACCACGAGCAAGGTTCACATATATCTCTCATACTCAGCACAGCTCCATGAGGAAGGTTCACATACATCTCTCATACTCAGCAAAGCACCACGAGGAAGGTTCACATATATCTCTCATACTCAGCACAGCACCACGAGGAAGGTTCACATATATCTCTCATACTCAGCGCAGCACCACGAGGAAGGTTCAGAGTATGTTCTCAGCACAGCTCCATGAGGAAGGTTCACAGCTCCATACTCAGCAAAGCACCACGAAAGGTTCACATATATCTCTCATACTCAGCGCAGCACCACAAGGAAGGTTCGCATATATCTCTCATACTCAGCGCAGCACCACGAGGAAGGTTCAGAGTATGTTCTCATACTCAGCACAGCTCCATTAGGAAGGTTCACAGTCTATCCATCTCTCATACTCAGCACAGCACCTAGCATATAGTAAAGGCTCAGTTGTGGTATATTAATAGAATAGATATGGATGACGAAGTCTGGAACATGACACAAAAGAGGCTTAGTCAAGAGACTCATATATAACCCCAACCTGTTGAGATCAATATCAAATATATGAAAACAACGATCTAAGGAACAATGAGGCCAGCTGAGGACCCCAAGCCCTCCAATGGGGAATGAAACCCATGCAATCCTTTGACAACATGGCATTAATCAAGTTTTGTAATTAGTATCTGTCTCAATCAAAAGAGATTCCAGGGCCCCATAATTTTACTAATTAGCTACGCTGTGCACAGCAGCTGAGCTCTTCTTATACGTGTCTAGTGATACTGGTGAGGAAATCAACATATCTGCCCACCACTAAGAAACTGACAAACTAGGCCTGGCATTGAGGCACACACCTTTAATCCCAGTACTTGGAGAAGCTGAGGTAGGAGAATGGCTATGAGTTCAAGGCCAGCCTGATACTACAGAATGAGTTCCTGGTCAGCCTGGACTAGAGTGAAACCCTGCATCAAGAAAAAAAGAAAGAAACTGGCAATCTATTTAAGCTGTCTCCCCCACACTTCCACAGCAACCCACTGAAATCAAGTCTCCCAACCTTCATCCCCACCACTGCCCCCCCATCTTGGTTTAAAAGTGTGGGCACGATGAAGTCAAGTACACATGCCTGCCCACTGGAAGACAAGGTCATGAAAAGAGAAAGATGGATGAAAGACTTGTGTAATATAATTTAAGAGTACGTTATTTAGCCAAAACGCTTTCCAATGGTAGATAATGATTAATTAAATTGGGGTATATACACCCATGGGAAATTATGTATAATCACATAATGGTACTGGCAGTACTTAGGTAGCATACGAAATGTCCAAGCAATCCTATTAAACAGTTACAAAATGAGCTGGGCATGGCAGTGCATGCCTGCATTCCCAGGACTCTGGAGACAGAGGCAAGAGACTCACACAAGTTTGAGGCCAGCATGGGATACAAAATGGGTTCAAGACTAGCCTAAGCTACATAGTCAAACTCTGTCTCCAAAAAAAAAAAAGAAAGAAAGAAAGAAAGAAAAGAAAGAAAGAAAAAGAAAAACAAGGTCTGCCAGGCATGGTGGCACATACCTTTAATCCCAGCAGGGTCAATGTAGGAGAATGGCTGAGTTGGAGGCTAGCCTGAGACTACGTAGTAAATTGCAGGTCAACATGGGCTGCAGCAAGGTCCTACCAAAAAAAAAAAAAAAAAAAAAAAAAAAAAAACTAACATCCGGGGATGTTGCTCTGTAGCAAAGTGCTTTCTGGCTACAAAATTATACATACATCATGAAATATAATGTACACAAAGTTTATTTTATGATTCATGCAGACAGAGAAGAATGCCTTCAATCAGATCCTAGCAACTGAGAGCAAAAATGGGCAAAATGTTTCTTCTTTCCACGTGTCTGAATTCCCCAATGTTCTCTGAAAGTTATTGTAAGAAAACAAGAGACAGGCTGAGGCTGGGGAGATGGCTCAAGGCATAGGGACCTGAGTTAGATCCCCAAAACTCACATGAGAAAGCCAGGCATGGTAGTATGTGCCTGTACCCCAGAGGGGCAGAGACAGGAGGATTCTCAGCTAACTGATCAGCCAGTCTCATCTGACTGGTGAGATCCAGGCTCCTATCACAAAAAAGAAAAAAGTACACAGAATTCCTGAAGAATGTCACCAAAGCTTTCCTCTGGCTTCCATGTGCACATGCATACATGCACCCGTACACACACAGACATGTACACATGCACACACACATTTTAATTTAAAAAGGAAAAAGCAAACTGGGGAGTTGGCTCATGAGGACCTGAGCTTGGATCCCCAACACCCATGTAGAAACCAGGAATGGTGGTGCACACCTGTAATCCCAGTGCCAAGGGGATGGAGTCAGGAGAGTCCACAGGCTTGGTGGCCAGCTAGCCTGGCTGAAGTGATAAAGTCTATGTCCAGTGAGAGACACCATCTCAAAAAAATAGGGTACAGAGTGATTGAGGAAGATCCTACACGTCAATCTCGGGCCTCTACATGCATGTGTACACATGTGTACACACATAAACACAAATTAAAAATACAATTTCCTGGGCTGGAGAGATGGCTTAGCGGTTAAGGCGCCTGCCTGCTAAGCCTAAGAACGCTGGTTCCAATCTCCAGGTCCCACGTTTAGCCAGATGCAAAGTGACGCAAGGGCGCAATGCCACACTTGACCACAAGGGGGCGCATGCATCTGGATTTCGTTCGCAGCAGCTGAGAGACTGCTGGCGCACCCATCTCTATCTGTCTCCCTCTCCCTCTCTGTCTGTCTCTCTCTGTCTCTCTCTCTCTCAAAAAAAATACAATTTCCTTTTGAAACATGAAAGGATGTTCCATAAATAGAGAAAAGAAGAAATGAGCACTATGGAAGGAGACCACATCATCTCCTTGATGCTGTCACTCCCCAAGCGTGCAGCCCTGAGTCACGAGGACAGCAGACTCTCTAACCAAGCTCAGCATGCTTCTCCCCATGAAGACCCCTAACCTCTGGTCTGCCTGTGGGGCAGTTAACTAGAGCTGTGCTCAGCTCTCACTGCCCATGCGCACCACACTGACAGTTCAGGAAGAGGGGATAGAGGTGTATTTTTGGCAGTAACTGGCCATCAGACTTTCTCGTGTCATTTTTTTTCAAGTTAGGGTCTCACTCTAGCCCAGGCTGACCTGAAATTCACTAGGTAGGTAGTCTCACACTGCCCTCAAAGTCATGGTGATCCACCTAGGAATGTCCCCCAAGTCAGTGTCGTCTTAATCCATCCTGCCAAGAGCCTGAGCACTCAACAGCCATACCCACGGCAAAGTTAGGAAGCTCCAGGCACAGGGAGATACTGGGGTGAGCAAGAGAGTTGCCTCTGGCAAGGTTTGCCACAAAGGCAGTCTCTGCCTCTGTCCTGCGTAACCTTCCCGTCCACCCACTGGTTCACTCGCTTGTCCTCTTACTTCCCTGACAGCTCCTCTGAGCAGGCACTGCGGACACAACATGGATCTCATGGACAAGGAGCTAAGAGAGATAGAGAGCCAACCGTAGCAAACATTCATTTGTTCGGTTTGGAGGTGTAACAACCGTGGATTTTCTCAGGAGGCATCGCAGGTCTGGGAAGACCTGGAACAGGACCATAGGGTTCCTCTTCAGGAGCTGATCTTTTGCTTAAGGGGCAGCATAGAGTAGTGGCTAAATGCTCAAACACTGAAGGTCAACTACCTGCTAACAATTCCAGTGTGTGTTTGCATGTCTGTTGCAATACTCATACATGTTGAATGATCACTCGTTCAGTGAACCAGTTCTACAAATTCTTTTTCCTTTTTTTCCCCCTTGAGACAGGGTCTTGCTATGTTACCCAGGCTGTCTGTGAGTATTTGATCAAGTTTCTGAGTAGCAAGAATGATAAATTTATACCCCAGCCACTAGATCCAGCTCACACTCCAGTTTCATCTCTTATCAGACATGTTAGGTCAGCTAACCCCTCCATACTTCAGAGACCTCATCTGAATAATGGAATAAAATCGCACCTACCCCATAGGGATAGTATTAAGATTAAGTCGATTAAGTCAGTAAATAGATGTTGAGCTCTGAAGACAAACAAACTCCAGTCTGGAACTGCAGGGCAGGGTTGGGTCTGGCAGGATGGTGGCGAGCCGAGTATGTCAGCAGCCAGCACCAGAGGAGCCGGGTAGTGCACTGAGCTGAAGTGCATCTTTAAACATGGCCACTTCCAGATCTCATCTACTTAAAAGAAATTCCAATCTAGATCCAGTCTAAATCCCCAAGTATTTTTGAGTTTTGCTCAGAACTTTAAATGGGTTAACTTGATCCCCATGCCCCAGGGGAGGTGTAGGAAGCCTTCTATGGAGTGGGACAGCTGAAACTCAGATGCCTGCAGAGTCCACTGCCTCTCCTCTCAGACACATCGGGACATTAATCTCAGCTTGGCCACATGGCAGTCTCCACCCTTGAGTGGTCTGCTCTGTGATTTGGTGCTGACACCGCACCTGCCCGCCCAGCTTCCGTGATGACTCACCTATCACCACCACAACTCCTCCTCCTCGTGTTTCTAACAAGCTCTGCAAAGACAGTCCCGAAAGCTACAGACTGAAGCCTGAGCTTTGAACTGTTCCCAGTGTCCTTGCGTACATGGTCACATTCACACAGGAAATCCCCACTGAGCAGGCACTAGCAGCCTCCCTGTAAAGAGGAGGAACATCTGACTCAGCGAACGTAAATGACCTGCCCAAGATCCCACCTCTAGTGAGTAGCAAAAGCATTTCCAGTGACTGAATTTTCAGCCCTTTCTGCATAGCTCTGAATAACTCCCCTAATCTAGACACGTCACACCAAGGATGGGTGTCCCCTACCTGTGGATTACCCTCCTCCAGGAGCCTAAGCTAAGCTATGTATTGAAGGTATGGCTTTTAGTATGCTTGGAAAGTTTGGAGTGGTGGGCTGACCAAATTATAATTATTTCCCTCATTTGCACATACCTGATTTTCAGGTATGAAAGAGACACTTTAAACACTGCACTGGACTTGACCTTGTCGTATCTACTCTGACTCAACAGTAAACAGTAGGGTACCTTGTTCAGCCGCCAAGCCCTCTAATTTATGATTATTCATTATAAACCACTTTTTTACATGTTGCTTCAAATGCGGTTTTTAAAGAATAAAATCTGTCTGCCCTGAAATGCACAGTGATTTTAATATGCAAACCTCCTACAGAGATGATGTCTCGTTTTAATTATTGTTTCGATTTAATGGGTTTTCATTAAATTAGAGGTTGGAGCACTTACTAGGGTGAACAGTTAATGTTTCCCAGGTAAGCTTCTGTGATCCTGTGGGCAAGAAGACAGGCATGACACCGAGAGTCAGGAAGCTGAACTCCTGCAAACACGCTTGGATCCAGCCTCACAGAGAACAGCGTTGGTGAGTTCCTCAGCTTCAGAATACAAGTCTCACCCTCGTCCTGTGAGACACAGACACCAGGAGCATGTGTTGATCTCGGGGCATCTTAATCACTTAACTTTCCATCAAGAGTCCAGGAAGCCCTCACATCCATCGAACTAGAAAGCACTTTGAAAGTTCACCTCCTGCGAAGTGAGATGTCAAACACAGGATGACACACTCCTGCCGAAACCCTCTTCTCACACACGAATCACTTGGCTGGCTTAGTGCATTCATGTCCGACTCTTCACACCTGGGAAACTGGTCCAACTTTCAACATAGGATGTTGTGTCTAAAATCCTATTAATTAATAAGCGTTCAGGGCTCAAGAAGAAATGACTCGAGTGGCCTCCACAAGATTTCATCCAGAAGCTGCACAGATTTGCCAGCCTGGGACCGACAGAGCAGCACCATCTCTGACAGGCGTGAAGGAGGAACGAGAAGGAAGAGAGAGGGAAGGGGGGTCACAGCTGATGCATTTGGGGTGCCAGTGCTCAGAGGTGAAGGACGAGGACATGGTGGCCTGCTGGGGGGGCGGGGCTGCCCTGTAGCAGAGGAGGGCTTCCTCACCAAAGTAGCTAAATAAGAAGAAGGCTCAAGGAAGTCCTTCCAGAAAGAACTGGCCTGTTAAGGCAAGCTTGCCCTGGGTATGTCAAGAAAACCACACAGAAGCCTGCTTCCTCATATGGGAGGGAGCGGAAAGAACCTTTCCACAGCAGAAAGAAAATGAAGCAACGCGAGACCCAGATAACTCAGCCACCACTAAGCGATGGCCAGACATCCTCGTTCTCACATCACCCATCCCCAGCCTGGTAATCCTTATTTTGTTATTTATAGGCACATGTGTATTGTGGTATGGGGGAGGCACATGCGGGCCATAGCACACGTGTGGAGGTCAGAAGACAACCTCGGGCGGTCAGTCCTCTCTGCCCACCTTGTTTAAGACAGTCTTTCTTGTTATTTCGCTGCTAAGAATGCCAAACGAGCTGTCCCTGAGAGCTCTGGGAGTCTCTTAACTCCACCCCCCATTGCCAGGGGCATGTTGTGATCACAGACACATGTGCTACTTGCATCTGGCTCTATGTGGTTTCTGGGGATCCAAACTCCGCCCATCGGGCTTGCACAGAAAGCGCCTTGAGCCCTGAACCATCTCCTCGGCCTCTCGTTAATGACTTTAGTTGTACATGCTCCTGGGTACAGTGTAGCAATTCCACGCATGTATGCAAGTGTGATGAGCAAATCAGGGTAATTAGCTTCTCCATCACCTCGAGCTTCTTGCATTTTTACGAACACTGACGGAGCACATGTATGGGATGCAGTGTGACACATCAAAACAATGTGCAGGGAAAATCAAAACAACCCTGTCTCCATGTTCTTAGCGTGCTTTTCCATTGGATCTTCCCTCTCCTCTCTTCTGGCCACTCACAAAACCCATGACAGGTATACTCCTGACCCTGATGGGGCGGGGGGGGGGGGAAATAATTGGAACTCTGTAAAATAATGCTCTCTTTCAGCTTTTTTTGTTTTTTATTATTCCCACTGTCCTAAAAGCACACCGTCAGCTCTTGGATCAAATGCATTAATCTAATTACATGCCTTGTTAGCTAATTAGTTCCAGAGTCACTGCTGGGGGATGTCCCCTCGCTATTTCTCTATCTGTCTTGGCTACAGGATATCTGTGTGTTCAGCTTCCTGGGAAACTGCACACTGTTGGCCTTTTAACGCCCAAGAGGAGGGACAGGAAGCTTTCTGCCCAAGGACTAGGTCACCCAGCACCTTAGGCATTGAACAGAAGCTCCTAGATGTGTGACCATCTTTCCAGAAAGGGGACAACAGGTGTGGGTTTTTGTTGTTGTTGTTGTTGTTGTTTGCAGAGTTATTGTTTTCTGTTTTTTCTTCGAAAACTGATGTCCTTTTTAGGGATTTTATTCTGACTCCATTAAACACTAACATCGCCCTTAAAGTGAATCATTGGAAATGCCACTGGCCCTTTGAGCACTGTCTGGTCATTTGCAGGATCTTGTCTGACCCACTTCCCATTGGCACCCTTCCAGAGAAGGGACACAAACCTGAGCTAATGTTATGGGCCACACTGACTAAAGCTTTCTCAGAAGAAATAAAACTGCCAAGTGGAGAGAAAATTGGTCTTTGATCATTGTTGCAAATAATTTTTGGCTCCCGCCTGTCCGAGAGTAACAACGTGAGTCCATTTTCAGTGAATTACTACTTCAGCGTGTTAAATATTATTTTCATGATATTTCATTTCAAAGGGTGCCTGTTAGGTGCCCAAAGTGCCTTTTCTGATCTTGACAATAGACATTCTGCTCTCTGAACTGTGCACACCAAGGAAGGTAGTCATTTTATCCTTTGCATCTGCACTGGGCACAGGGGAGCTCTCCAGTGCAGGGCAGCAGGAGTACCCAGAGTAGTGCTGGGCACAAGGGTCCCCATAAGGGTGTACCCTGACTCTCCTCCCACATGGAATTCTAGCCACCTTCTCCACCTCCACCCAAATCCACCCATTTTGAGGTCCAACCCAACTTCTCTAATGCCCCAGAGTTCTGGCACCCCAGCTGAAGGAGATTTTCCCTGTGATCCTGAATTCAATCATATGCTCATTCAAAGGCATCCCTGTGTGGTGCCCTGTGCCAGGCTCCACAGCACGCTGAATCACACAGAGACGTGTCGTGCCTTCAGTATCCTGCCAAAACCAATGGCCAAATGGCAGCCTGACTTCCAAGATCCTTCCCGAATCTGCCCACGGTAGCCCTCATCTGCCATGTGAGGTAGTCTGTCCTATATTCACTGCATTATTATGGTTTTCTTCCAGCCTCTTGAGCTGTCATGAAGTTCCTCCTGGCGCCCTCCTCTGCATGCTCACTCGTTGTCAGAACCTCCCAGCAAGTGCTCATCCATCAACAAGCCCCCAGCCTCCCCTCAGCTGCTGCCAGCACCCTCCATTCTCCTGACTGCCTGCCAAGGCCCTTCCACTTGCCACCTTTCCCATCTCCTCCTCTTCGCCTCCTTTCTCCACTTCTCTTTCCCACGTATCCACGTGTCAGTGACCTGCATCTTTCACTTTAATTCCTCAAATAGCCACTATGCTCCTATGGCTGTGTTACAATTACTGCCAACAGTGGTCACAAGTCTGACATGGATTTCACTGGCCCAAAACCAAGGCACAGGAAGTGTGGTTTGCATGTACAATGCCCTCCACAGGCTCATGTGTTTGAACACGTGATCCCCAGCAGGCGGTGCTGTTTGGGAAGCTGTAGAGCTTTTAGGAGGTAGAGGCTCCCTGGAAGGTGTGAATCACTGGACATGAGCCTTGGGGTTTTACAGTCCAGCTCTGTGTCTTGTCTGCTCTCTCCTTCCTGGTCTGTGCACATATCAGAATTCCAGCCGCATACTTTGGCCACCTGAATGCCACCATGCCACCCCCACCATGACAGACTGTACCCTCTCGAACTGTGGGCCAAAGTAATCCCTTCCTCCCTTAGGTTACTTCCTGTCAGGTATTTGGTCACAGAGATGAGAAAAGTCACCAATGTTGGCAGTACTGTGATCCTTTGGATGCTCTGAGGAGAGTCTGTCCCTGAATGTTTGCCAGCTTTCCTTGGCTCGCCTCCATTCTCAACACCAGCAACACAGCATCTTATTGTAGTCCTTTCTGATGCTGCATGCCCATCCCTTCTTCCTCGAGCTTCCTACTTCCAGGCCTCATAGGACCCTTGTGATTATACTAAGTATCCATATGATGCAGAGTGATGTCCCCACCTCAGGACGTAATCCCTTCTGCAAAGTCACTCTTACTATTCAAAGTAACTGAGCTGTAAGTTGTAAGATCAAGGTGTGAAATAACACTGCCCATTGAGATTTTGGAATAAAACTAACTCTTGGGGCTGGAGGGATTAAGGTACTTGTCTGCCAAGCCAAAGGTCCCAGGTTCTATTCCTCAGTACCCACATAAAGCCAGATGCACAAGATACATGGGTCTGGAATTCATTTACAGTGGCTGGAAGCCCTGGTATGCCCATATTCTCTATCTCTCTTTCTCTCTCTTCCTTCCCCTTCTCTCATAAATAAAATAAAACTTCTTTAAAGAAAAACCTAACTCTTTGCTATGACCTGAAAGACCTCACATGATCTGACCCTGGTCATGCCCTTTGGAACATCCAGCCTGACTGAACCCTTAAGGTGTTGAATTTGATGGTTTCCTGTAACTACTCCAAGTGAGCTCTGTAGCAAAACAACCTCAATTCAATTCTTGGAATTGCCACTTCAACCTTGATTTCCCTTGCTGCCCCTGATGTCCCTTCTGTAAATGTGATTTATATCATATCTCTCTCTGAGGTTGTAATAGGGATTAAATGAGTTAATGAATATAATGGATTCAGATAGCACCTAGCACATAATGGTGCTGCCATTAATAAGTTACCATTAACAACATTTTCTTTGCACAGCCAAATACTTAATATGGTCACCAACCCAAATATAGCAGTCTACACTTGCTGATCAGCACACTTATCTGTCATGACTGGCTACCTCTGCTGGAATGTTGGTTCCATGGGAACCAAGACTTAGCCTTTTCTCAGCTGTGCCCTTCACATCCATAACTGTGTCTGTCACATGAGTGGCTAATAAATACTTGTTGAGTGCACGAATGAATGGATATGATACATTTCCAGTACTCCCTGCTGCACTTAGACTAACGGCTCCTCAAGAGCAAGACATCTATCATGTTTTTTGTACAATCAGGACCCAGGACAGCGCCCTGCACCCATTAGACTCTCCTGATTTATCAACAGTAATATGTCAAGGCTCCATGAAGAGATAAGGGATTCCAAAGTCACGTGCTGAAACAGGAGATGCAAAGCAGAAGACCAGGAGGTGCTAGCTCAACCTCATCCTTGGTCCTGTACACATCAGTGCGTTTGGACAGCTGTTCAGTTATGATGACATCAGCTGTATAAATAAATGCCAAAAACCATAGTGTGATTAGCTTGAAATAGACAACTAAAAGCCAATTGATGGAGAAAACCCTGCCAACTGCTGTCCACCAACTGCCCTGGGTCTCTCTTTTCCCATTAAACACACAGTTCATGTCCAGCCAGGTGGGAGCCTTCTAAATGACACCGCACCATTTTGCTCCCTGCTTGCATACTGACCAACATCTCGAGTGGACACAAGCTGACTTCAGGCAGCAACAGCTGCACCCCACACTCTCATGAAATGTGACTGTAGCTTGCCATCCACCCCAGCATTTGGGCTTTGGTGCAGTAGGCAGGGCTTCCTCAGTACTCATCTTAAAGTATGGAGGTCATTCACTGATCTTTATGCACTCTCCCAGCCCACAAATGTGGTTTGGATGTGGCTTGTTCCCAGGAAGCTTGGAACAGCATTGAAAGGTGGTTGGGACCTTTGAGAAATGGGGCTTGGTGGAAGGTGACCACGCTTGGGAAGGGATTAACACCGGTTACAAGCCAGTTACAAGAAGTGGATCAGTTCTCACAGGAGTGAGTTAGTTCCTGTGAAAGTGTGTTGTTGGAGAGAGCAAGCCTGCTTCATCCAGTGTGCTGCCTCTTCCAACACCATGGAACCTCCATGCTGTGATCTGCCATCAGGCTCTCACTGGAAGCCAACGCCTGAACCTTAATACCTCTCACACCTTAAATAGTTGTGACTTAAATAGGCCTCCTCTCTTTATGATGTGTCTTAGTCTCAAATATTTTTAGCAACTCAAAACATATCAAGACACATCCCAGTGCTCACAGACCCTCATATATGCTTGCATCATATACTGTATATATGCATGTCTCACCCTTTCTCAACTCTGCAGTGGCCCCCAATTGCTTATAAGATATAATCTAGGCTTGGAGAGATGGCTTAGCGGTTAAGGCATTTGCCTTAGGCATTTGCAAAGCCAAAGAACCTAGGTTCGATTCCCCAGAAACCACGTAAGCACAGATGCACAAGATGGCGCATCGTCTGGAGTTCCTTTGCAGTGGCTGGAGGCCCTGGCATGCCCATTCTTTCTGTCTCTCTCTCTCTCATAAATAAATAAGAAAATAAAACATTTTTTTAAAAAAAAATAAGATACAATCTAATCCATCTAAAAGGGGAAATGTGATTCTATAGTTATATGGCTTCAGTTTTGCAAGGTAAAAAAAATGCTAGAAAAAAAAGGAAAAAATTCTGGAGATATTTTATACAGTATAAGATATATCTAATACTACTGAACCATATACTTTAAAAGGGTTACAGTGATAAAGTTTGTTAGATGTTTTGTCATAATTAAAAATAAACATTTAATTTGACTTAATATAAACTGGGTCTCAAAAAAGTCAGTCTCTGGGGCTGGGGAGATATCTCAGTCAGTACTTTCCTTGAAAGCACAAGAACCCAAGTTCAGGGGCTGGAGAGATGGCTCAGCACTTAAGGTGCTCACCTGCGGACCAGGGTTTAGTTCCCCAGTATCCATATAAGCTGAATCCACAAGGTGGCATATGCATCTACAATATGTTTGCAGTAGCTAGATGCCCTTGACATACCCATTCCCCCCCTCTCCACATATATACATATATATACATATATAGTATGTAAGTATGTATTTCTTTGTCACCCTCTCTCTCTCTCTCTCTCAAATAAATAAAATATTTTTTAAAGAACTTGAGTGCAATTTTCAGGATCCATGGGAGGGAGGGAAAAAAGGAAAGCCAGATACAGCAGCACACATTTATAACTTCAGTGCTGGGAGGTGGAGACAGGTGGATCCCTGGGGCTCACTGGCCAGTCAGCCTAGCCTAACAGGTGAATTCCAGGCCAATGGGAGAATTTGTCCCCAAAAAAGGTGAGTGACAACACCTGAGAAACAACACCTGAAGTTGTTCTCTGATCTCCACATACACGTGTACACATACACCTGCACGTGTGCGTGCACACACACACACACACACAGAGAGAGAGAGAACAAGTCCCCCTGATGTGACTGACAAAACCTTGCATAGCAGGACCTGATTGGGCCATCTCCAACCTCTTCCCTGCAGCTCTCCAGAGGCCCTGGCATCCTTAGGTTCCACTGACACACAAGCGCTTTCCTGTCTTTAAGGACTCTGATTAGGCCATTCTTATGCCCAAAACATACCTTTGCACACTCATATGTGGCTATGACTCATCACTCACTGGGGCTTCAGTTGAATGGTCATTTCTTGAAGTCACCCCAAGTCCCAGCTAAAGTGGATTCCGTGGTCCACATCCCAAGGTCATTTCCTTCCTGAGCCTGCCCTGATGTATGTGCAGATGCATTGCAACTTACCACTGTGCTCAAGTACCCAGCACCACACAGCAGACATTGGTAGATACTAAAACCAATGGGTGTAGCCGGGCGTGGTGGTGCACACCTTTAATCCCAGCACTCGGGAGGCAGAGGTAGGATGATCGCCGAGAGTTCGAGGCCACCCTGAGAATACATAGTTAATTCCAGGTCAGCCTGGACCAGAGTGAGACCCTACCTCGCAAAATTAAAAAAAAAAAAAACAATGGGCGGATGGATGGATGGATGAATGGAAAGATGGAGGATGGACAGATGAATGATATGGATAATTATAACTCTCCCTTAATAACACATTCTGAAACTGTATAAAACAGAAATTTAAGATGTGCAGCTATAAAAAAAGGATCTCAAAAAATTCATACAGGATCTCACAACTCTGAGTCAGTACCTGGCTGGGTTCTGCCTGAGGCTCTGTGCCGAGGTGGTGTGCACTGCTGCCAAAATGGCCTGTGCCTCCGTGCGTCCCTGACAGACCAAGACAGGTTTATTTGTATTTATCCTGCTTACTTAAATAACAAGAAGACCATCACAGACGGGAGGCACATTGCCATAAATAAGGCTGTTGGAAATCCTACAGCTACAGACATTCAAGATGTATGCTCAGCAGCTGGATTTAATGTAATTCTTGAGAAAAATAAAACGTACTCCAGAGAATGGACTTGTGATGTTCGGTACAGAAGCAGAGTTCAAGTGTAGCTCAAATAGGAAGATGGCAGCCTCTGTCTTGTACAGTTCCCATCATGTCAGTCAGTAATGTTGCATGCAGCAGAAATGACACCCAAACTAAAAACAAGGACACAAAACACAAGAGGTGGTGACCCAAGTCTTCAACAAGGAGAGGGAAGTACAAAAGGGAAAGGAAAGAAGAAGTGCTCAGGTGTGATCATCGGCGTGTGAACCTGCTGTGAGAGACATGAATGGAGGTTTCTTGTTGACATCATTTAACTGAACTGTGAACATTTATGTCTCCCATCTTCATCATCAGAGTTGACACTGAAATACATTTACACCAGAAGTTTGCATCTAGCTTTTATGCAGTATAAAGGAAAGATTTTTTTTCCTTTTGATGAGTTCTTGTGGAAGAAAGGAGAATATTTTTAATGGACAATTACTGTTCTATAAGTTATTTGAAATTCTGTATGTCTTCTATGTAAAAATGTATTTCAGGTAAATAAGTTGAATAATATTTTGAAATACAGGTTTTGTTCACCTTTTAAGTTAATGTAATAAAAATTTTTAATTCAAAAAAAAAATTATACAGAAGGGCAGAAGGCCTCAAATATCCAAACATCCTCAGTAAAAGAAACACCTCTGGAGGTGTCACCATACCCCATCTAAAACTGTACTACAAGTCCATAGTAACAAAAACAACATGGTACTGGCATAAAAACACACATAAACAACAACAGAGTAGAACTGAAGACCGGGGCCCTTAGGTCAAGTAACTACAGCTACTTGATTTTTGACAAAGGATCTAACAACATACGCTGGAGAAAAGACAGCATCTTCAACATGTGGTGCTGGACAAACTGGACAACCACATGTAGAAAAATGAAACTAGACCCACTCCTTTCCCCATGCACAAAAATCAACTCCAAGTGGATTAAAGGCCTCAATATAAGACCCTAAACTCTTCAACTACTGAACGAAAAAATAGGAGGAACTCTACAGGAGTGGGGAAATGACTTCCAGTAGCCCGGGGAAATTAAACAACCACTCAAACAGTGGGATCTCATGAAGCTAAAAAACTTTTGCACAGACAAACATACCATAAGCAAGCCAACAGATTACCTACAGAATGGGAGAAAATCTTCACCAGCTATGCCACTGAAGAGGCCTAATATCTACAATCTACAAAGAACTCAAAAAACTAAACTAACAAATCAAACAACTCACTCAAAAAAAAAAAAATGGGGTAGAAAACTGAATAGGGAGTTCTCAAAGGAATAAATACAAATGGCTAATACACTTAAGGAAATGTTCAACATCCTTAAAAATCAGGGAAATGCAAATTAAAACAACTATGAGATTCCACCTTATGCCAGCCAGGATGTCAATCATTAAAAAAATCAAATGACAATACACATTGGCAAGGATGTGGGGAAAGAAGAACCCTTATTTATTATTGGCAGGAACGCAAGCTTCTACAACCACTGTGGAAATCAATATGGAGACTCCTGAAAAAGATAAAAATAGAGCTACCAACAGACCCAGTTGTTTCTCGACTGAGCATTTACCCTAAAGGCTCCTTACTTCACTACAGCGATATTTGCTCAACCACATTTATAGATGCTCAATTCATAATAGCTAAGAATTAGAATCAACCCAGATGCCCATCACTGGGTGTATGGATAATGAAGGTGTGGTACATTTACACAGTGGAATTCAACTCAGCAATAAAAAAATGATCTAATGAAATTTGGAGCAAAGTGGGTGGGCTTGGAACTGATCATAGTGAACTCACACAAACACAGGATGACAAACACTGCGTGTTCTCACTCATGTCCTCGGTGGTTCCTAACCTGTGGCAGCTTGAGTTGCAGGCATACCCGACAGGCAACCTGAGGGCCAGGCAATAGGGATAGAAAGGTTGGGAGAGAGAAATGGGAGGTTGGAGGAAATAAACACAAAACTAAACCCAAAATGAACTGGAACCATAGAAACCTTTCTCCTAGATAGCAGGCTAAAAGATATCACCCTCGATAGGAGTATGGGGAATCATCTTGTAAGAAGGGCTCTGGAGGGGGGAGGATGAAACCTAACCTTAAATTTTGGCTCTGGCCTGTAACTCCCTTTACCAGAAATAGGTTACTATCCACAGAGCTATGGATAGGAAAAACCTACAAGGTCCCCAAAACAAGACAGGCTTCTGTCAAAGCATTGAATACCCACCTGAGATAAAAGGTAAGACCCTATTTCTGAAGACACCACATTCTACTGACACAGAACACAGGAAGACCTGGCTGGAATCTGGAAGGGAGCCAGTCCCCAGGTGGTTAGCCCATTTAGTGCTGGAAAGCACGACATGAGCTACTGGGGGAAAGTAGCCAACAATGTTGTGAGCACGTAGGTGGGTCACAGCTACTCAAAAACAACCAGCGGACAAGAAACTCCTGTTCAGTGGTGACAGACAGCCTTGGTATGTAACCAATGGCTTTCGGATTGGCTAAGAGATCCGCTCAGTGGAAAGAAACCCATGGCTGGAACTGGGAACCAGGTCAGAATCCCGTGGAAACCAAGATTATGGTCTCCAATGACAATCTCCCACTTGTCTTTTGCAAAAAGAGGGGCTACATCCATCAAAACCTCTCTAAATAAACAATGCTTATCACACTTAACCAATGCTGACTTCATTCTCTGTTGGAGAATCCATTCTTTTTCAGAAGGTGGCGAGAATCAAGGAGATAAACCACCCCTCACACTTCAGCCAAGGCCCAGGTGAAACCACAAAGGATTTGGGGAGATGAGCAAGGGTGCTGCTTCCATGGCGAGCCTGACAACCTGCACCATGGTGAAGAGACAGACGCTGGGGACACTCAACACCTACCAAAGCAGAGATCCAGAGGTTCCTGAGAGCTTAACACTGAAATAGACTTAAAACACACCCACCACGGCTCGGGGGATTTTGTGGAAGAGAGGGCAGAAAGATTGTAAGAGCCACAGGTGGGGAGAACATATCCAAAGGCACTCCCCCCACCATGACTGACAGCTACTCTCACAACTGACTGTAACCTACAACCCCTTGGGAATACCAGCAACCCCGCTGCAGTGGGCCCTCGGCAGACTGGGGTCCAGGAGGAGGGAAGTAATGCTACCAACACATGATGTGTCCATAAAAACTATATTCTTAATTTAAAAAAAAAAGAAAATTCTCATCATATATCTCTCCCTTTAGAAAACTGAAAAGACTTGCAGCTGGTAGGCTTCGTACAAGCTGCCTAAACTGTGCCTGCAAGTGCAGTGTTTGCAGAGGACAGTGGCACTGCTGCTTGTTCATGCTCTGCCTCTCTTCAGCTGACTCAGCAGGTGCTGAGTCAACCCTCAACTCCCTTGGCAAGGAGTTTTGGCTAACAAGATGGACAAGAACATGATTCTCATTTCTACATCCTTGAGCAGTTTCCCTCTCAGTGTTTTGTGACACTTGCTATCTCACTGTCCTCTTTCCAGCACCCTCCAGCAGTGCCTGTGGACCAGAAATGTCTGGGCAACTTAACAGAGTATGTGGTCCATTTCTTGTCCCAATAAACTCAGGGGAAAAAAGAGTTTGGGCTAGAGCACAAGCATTGGCATTTATTTAAGCCTTCCAAGTAAAAACAACAAGCAGCCAAGAACAAGGAACAGGCTGTGTGTGGGTCCACTACTCCAGGTGCTAAGTGGTATCCAAACAGCCTCAGGCCATATGCAGCTTCAGCACGCTGGTTTAGTGCCTGGTGTTTGCCACCCTGACAACCAACACATGGGTACCACCGATTGTAAACTGCCCATCAGTCTACATACTCACAAAACAAACAGAAGGTTGTCAATGGAAAGACTGTAAGAGACGCCATGAATTGTAATTTACGTACATAACTGATTACATAATTTTGCCAGTTTCAACAAGTCTGAGGATCAATGAAATGCAATACAAAAATTGGGAGTGGAATGGTGAGATGGCTCAGTGGTTAAAAGTGCTTGTTTACAGGCTGGGGAGATGGCTTAGCTGTTAAGGCACTTTCCTGCAAAGCCTAAGGACCCAGGTTCAATTCCCCATTACCTATATAAGCCAGATGCACAAGGTGGTACATGCATCTGGAGTTCATTTTCAGTGTCTGGAGGCCCTGGTTTGTTCATTCTCTCTCTCTCTCTCTCTCTCTCTCTCTCTCTCTCTCTAATAAACAAATAAATGTTTTAATAAAAACATTTTAAGCACTTGCTTACAAAGCCAGATGGCCAGGTTTCAATTCCCCAGTATCCATATAAAACCAGATGCACAAAGTGGCACATGCATCTGAAGTTCATTTGCTGTGGCAAGAGGCCCTAACCTGCCCATTCTCTCTCTTTCTTTCAAATAAATAAATAAAATATTTTTTAAAACATTGAAAACTTTCACGTGAAAACCCAGATCACCAATGAAACCACTATAGGTACTGACAACATAGGAATCATTTCCCCACAGGCTGCAATGTGAGGACGCTGAGGCCAAGGTGGCACTCTGCGGCCATCACGAGCTGCCTGCGTTCCCTTGGGCCAGGCTGATTCCTGTGTCTTGGGATAGTGACATCCTAGCATGGGACAACACTGAATGTAACTTATACACACAAACCCCTGGCATTCCCTGCCCTCCGAAGTCCTTCACGGTTTTTACTAGAACTTCCTACCTCCCCATATTACTAGAAGTGGATCCCCTCAGCCGTCAAGGTGACCAAGCAGAACGCTTTCGACACAAAGGTCACTGTTCTTTTCTCCAGTGTAATGTTAGAAACACCTATTTCTGTGTGACTCTGATGATATGATATGATATATGATATGATATGATGATGATATAACATGATAAGATGACATGATATGATGATATGATAAGATGACATATGATAAGATGACATATGATAAGATGACATATGATATGATGACATGATATGATATGATGATATGATAAGATGACATATGATAAGATGACACAGGATATGATGGCATGACATGATAAGATGACGTGATATGATAAGATGACATGATATGATATGATATGATATGACATGATATGATGACATGATATGATAATATGACATGATCTGATAAGATGATGAGATATGATATGATATGACATGATATGATATCATGACATGACATGACATGACATGATATGATGATATGAAAAAGATCAGGGAGCTCTGCCCTGAACACTGAGGTGGAATCTGATATCAGAAGGCCTGGGATCCACTGTCTGTGTTGACATTTAGCATGTGCATGACATTTAATATCCTCACTCTAATATCCAGGGCCTATTTAATACCTCTCAACCTCGGGGTCTCCCCCACAAGATGGTGGCTAATGACAATGATGACCCTTGTGCCACAGAATCTACATGACAGACACCATGTGACCACCTATAGGCAGGGATGTCCAGCCTTCTGGCATTGCTACATGATGTCATCTACAAATATGTTGGGTCACATTCAGAGCCATGCTGGGACAATGTGGCCCATGGGCCATGGGGTGGACATTGCTGAGTACTTTAGAAAACGTCATTCTCCTCATGGGTTCCACATGGGAACCACCATGTGGGGGGTGGGCACTCACAGTGGCCACATGGAGCAGCTTGCTCCCACCAGCCTTCTCAAGTAGGTTACAATCCAGCAGTGAGGCAAGCAGGTGGCAGGCAGGGTGGTGGAAGTGAGCAGAAACAACACACGCTTCACGGTGAGTCCGTTACTACCTGGACCAGAGGCAGCGGAGGCCCAGGAGCAAGATGGTGACATGGGTTTGTGAGTGCCTCTGGCTAAACTTGATAATGCATGAGAAGCAACTGAGCTTGTCCTGGGTCAGTCAGGAGAGCCTGTGGAACAACAGTTGGCTATTTTTTTTTAAGATATAACTTTCCTGGAAAGCCTTTCAGATTACTTGTTCAAATTCATGATTAAAAACCAGCCTCTGGGCTGGAGAGATGGCTTAGCAGCTAAGGCGCCTGCCTGCTAAGCCTAAGAACGCTGGTCCCAATGTCCAGCTGTTCCAATCTCCAGGTCCCACATTTAGCCAGATGCAAAGTGAGGCAAGGGTGCAATGCCGCACTTGCCCACAAGGGGGCGCACGCATCTGGATTTCGTTCACAGCAGCTGAGAGACTGCTGGCGCACCCATCTCTGTCTCCCTCTCTGTCTATCTCTCTCTGTCTCTCTCTCCAAAAATAAATAAAAAATAATAAAAAATTTTTTTAAAACCAGCCCCTTTCTTAAAACCTTCAATGCTATCCTGAAGTATCCAAGTTGAAAGTATAGGTTTTGTTTTAATCTTTGTGATTATATGATTATGTGTGTGTGCGTGTGTGTGTGTGTGTGTAGAAACACATGTCACAGTGTGTGTGGAGGTCTGAGGACAAGCGTGGGTGGTCCTCACCTTCCGCCTTGTTTGAGGCAGGGTTTCTTGGTCACTACTTTCTATAACAGACCAGCTCTCCCATGAGCCTCTGGTGCTTCTCCTGTTTCACTTCCTGTCTTTGCACAGTTGCTCTGCGAGCACAGCAACTCGCTACTATGTCCAAGTTGACACAAGCTCTAGGGATCCACACTCAGGTCATCAGCTTGTACAAAAGCTCTTTCACCCACTGAACTATGTATGTCCCCAGGCCTTAAATATGTTTTAAGTGGCCTGTTCTAGTCACTGTTCTTCCAAATGTCCCCACACCATCCACACCAAATGAACCAGACAGCACCTTGCCTAAAACATAAGCTGCGGAATGCAGCACTTTAATCAACCTCAGAGTGATAATGGGACAGGACAGATGCAAAGATGGCCGTCAGCATTTATGTGTGGGTCTTGCTGTCACCTCTCCTTCATTTCACTCTTGTTTGCTGTCCACGTGGAGTCTGTCACTGTGGGTCATGCTCTGCCTGAGCCCAGGAGCTTCCACAGAACACAGGCACGTGCTACACACCCAGTCATTCTGTAAAACTTTTCCAAATGAATGATTAGGGAGATTTAAAAATTCTTCAGAAATGTCACAATGATAACTATTTTATCTTTCGTATGCCGTAATTATGATTTGGAGCCTTGCTTTTCCTATTTCATCCAGGCATACCACAACTCATGAATAAAATATGACAAGTTTGATAGCAGCCATTGGAGAGGGCTCATCCGTAACAGAAGACGTGCTCAGTGTACAAAGACCTTTTGTATTCCCACAGCCTTTGTTTCTTGGATGGGTTTCATCTAAAAAAGGAAAAAGAAAAAAAAAACACTTGTGTTCTTCTATGCCCCTCATCCCCTCCTGCCACCCCACAATTCCTGCCTTGGGCACAACACCTGAAACCGTGTTTACTTTGTCTTTTATGAGGACATTTCTGATCAATTGGGGATCAAGTCCAAAAACTAAAGGACAGGCTTCTCAGTGTGAAACAGGCTCAAAACAACTCTTCAAAGAGTCGAGTCAGAGCAACACACTTGAGCCTCAAAGTAGACAATGTGACATCTGAGAACCTATTACTATGATTACACCCACCTGGCAAGATGCTTCACGGGCCCACAGAACTCACTTTCCAGAAGTTTCTCTCCTTGGCAAAGGCTGCCAGCTAAGTTCAGGCTCTGGTGAGTCTTTCAAATAAATAAATGTGAAACGGAAGGGGAAGCAATGTGGCTCTGCAAAACCATCAGCATTTATCAAATGGCCCCAGAGAAGTCAGACATCAAGTTCTGAGGTTTCATTTTTTAAAGGGAATCTATAAGCATCTTGTTCTATCACACATACAAAACGAGCTGGCTTCCACGTCTTCTTCCAAATGCAATTTTTTTCCCAGAGTTTGTTTGAAAACATGTAAGAGCAAAAAGACATTTTAAAGTCACTCCTTGCCAGGAATTTGAAGGACTCAGAACTGAGATGTAGATCTTCCGGACGGAGCAACTTGCCAAACACCCCAAACTGTGACTTTGTTTAAGGAGCTCTATGAGCGCATCTCAGATTAAGCAAAGCCAACAAAACATATCCGACATTCCTCAAGAAAATGAACCCTGCTCTCATCAGGAAAACCAGATGCAAGCGCTCTAACATAAGTCGCTGTGTTCTCATGTTTACCATGCAGACACACAGTGATAACTGTGTTTGGAAATGATGGGTCTGCATTGTTTCTTCATTGGCATCAAGGTGTTTCAAGACTTCAGATGGTATTGAACTTACCTCTGCAACAAAGAGCCTGTCAGAACTCAAGAGAATGGCTAGTCCACTGTACTAGAACTTCCTACCTCCCCATATTACTAGAAGTGGATCCCCTCAGCCGTCAAGGTGACCAAGCAGAACGCTTTCGACACAAAGGTCACTGTTCTTTTCTCCAGTGTAATGTTAGAAACACCTATTTCTGTGTGACTCTGATGATATGATATGATATATGATATGATATGATGATATAACATGATAAGATGACATGATATGATGATATGATAAGATGACATATGATAAGATGACATATGATAAGATGACATATGATATGATGACATGATATGATATGATGATATGATAAGATGACATATGATAAGATGACACAGGATATGATGGCATGACATGATAAGATGACGTGATATGATAAGATGACATGATATGATATGATATGATATGACATGATATGATGACATGATATGATAATATGACATGATCTGATAAGATGATGAGATATGATATGATATGACATGATATGATATCATGACATGACATGACATGACATGATATGATGATATGAAAAAGATCAGGGAGCTCTGCCCTGAACACTGTGGAATCTGATATCAGAAGGCCTGGGATCCACTGTCTGTGTTGACATTTAGCATGTGCATGACACTTAATATCCTCACTCTAATATCCAGGGCCTATTTAATACCTCTCAACCTCGGGGTCTCCCCCACAAGATGGTGGCTAATGACAATGATGACCCTTGTGCCACAGAATCTACATGACAGACACCATGTGACCACCTATAGGCAGGGATGTCCAGCCTTCTGGCATTGCTACATGATGTCATCTACAAATATGTTGGGTCACATTCAGAGCCATGCTGGGACAATGTGGCCCATGGGCCATGGGGTGGACTTTGCTGAGTACTTTAGAAAACATCATTCTCCTCATGGGTTCCACATGGGAACCACCATGTGGGGGGTGGGCACCCACAGTGGCCACATGGAGCAGCTTGCTCCCACCAGCCTTCTCAAGTAGGTTACAATCCAGCAGTGAGGCAAGCAGGTGGCAGGCAGGGTGGTGGAAGTGAGCAGAAACAACACACGCTTCACGGTGAGTCCGTTACTACCTGGACCAGAGGCAGCGGAGGCCCAGGAGCAAGATGGTGACATGGGTTTGTGAGTGCCTCTGGCTAAACTTGATAATGCATGAGAAGCAACTGAGCCTGTCCTGGGTCAGTCAGGGGAGCCTGTGGAACAACAGTTGGCTATTTTTTTTTAAGATATAACTTTCCTGGAAAGCCTTTCAGATTACTTGTTCAAATTCATGATTAAAAACCAGCCTCTGGGCTGGAGAGATGGCTTAGCAGCTAAGGCGCCTGCCTGCTAAGCCTAAGAACGCTGGTCCCAATGTCCAGCTGTTCCAATCTCCAGGTCCCACATTTAGCCAGATGCAAAGTGAGGCAAGGGTGCAATGCCGCACTTGCCCACAAGGGGGCGCACGCATCTGGATTTCGTTCACAGCAGCTGAGAGACTGCTGGCGCACCCATCTCTGTCTCCCTCTCTGTCTATCTCTCTGTCTCTCTCTCAAAAATAAATAAAAATAATAAAAATTTTTTTAAACCAGCCCCTTTCTTAAAACCTTCAATGCTATCCTGAAGTATCCAAGTTGAAAGTATAGGTTTTGTTTTAATCTTTGTGATTATATGATTATGTGTGTGTGTGTGTGTGTGTGTGTGTGTGTAGAAACACATGTCACAGTGTGTGTGGAGGTCTGAGGACAAGCGTGGGTGGTCCTCACCTTCCGCCTTGTTTGAGGCAGGGTTTCTTGGTCACTACTTTCTATAACAGACCAGCTCTCCCATGAGCCTCTGGTGCTTCTCCTGTTTCACTTCCTGTCTTTGCACAGTTGCTCTGCGAGCACAGCAACTCGCTACTATGTCCAAGTTGACACAAGCTCTAGGGATCCACACTCAGGTCATCAGCTTGTACAAAAGCTCTTTCACCCACTGAACTATGTATGTCCCCAGGCCTTAAATATGTTTTAAGTGGCCTGTTCTAGTCACTGTTCTTCCAAATGTCCCCACACCATCCACACCAAATGAACCAGACAGCACCTTGCCTAAAACATAAGCTGCGGAATGCAGCACTTTAATCAACCTCAGAGTGATAATGGGACAGGACAGATGCAAAGATGGCCGTCAGCATTTATGTGTGGGTCTTGCTGTCACCTCTCCTTCATTTCACTCTTGTTTGCTGTCCACGTGGAGTCTGTCACTGTGGGTCATGCTCTGCCTGAGCCCAGGAGCTTCCACAGAACACAGGCACGTGCTACACACCCAGTCATTCTGTAAAACTTTTCCAAATGAATGATTAGGGAGATTTAAAAATTCTTCAGAAATGTCACAATGATAACTATTTTATCTTTCGTATGCCGTAATTATGATTTGGAGCCTTGCTTTTCCTATTTCATCCAGGCATACCACAACTCATGAATAAAATATGACAAGTTTGATAGCAGCCATTGGAGAGGGCTCATCCGTAACAGAAGACGTGCTCAGTGTACAAAGACCTTTTGTATTCCCACAGCCTTTGTTTCTTGGATGGGTTTCATCTAAAAAAGGAAAAAAAAAAAAAAACCAGTTGTGTTCTTCTATGCCCCTCATCCCCTCCTGCCACCCCACAATTCCTGCCTTGGGCACAACACCTGAAACCGTGTTTACTTTGTCTTTTATGAGGACATTTCTGATCAATTGGGGATCAAGTCCAAAAACTAAAGGACAGGCTTCTCAGTGTGAAACAGGCTCAAAACAACTCTTCAAAGAGTCGAGTCAGAGCAACACACTTGAGCCTCAAAGTAGACAATGTGACATCTGAGAACCTATTACTATGATTACACCCACCTGGCAAGATGCTTCACGGGCCCACAGAACTCACTTTCCAGAAGTTTCTCTCCTTGGCAAAGGCTGCCAGCTAAGTTCAGGCTCTGGTGAGTCTTTCAAATAAATAAATGTGAAACGGAAGGGGAAGCAATGTGTGGCTCTGCAAAACCATCAGCATTTATCAAATGGCCCCAGAGAAGTCAGACATCAAGTTCTGAGGTTTCATTTTTTAAAGGGAATCTATAAGCATCTTGTTCTATCACACATACAAAACGAGCTGGCTTCCACGTCTTCTTCCAAATGCAATTTTTTTCCCAGAGTTTGTTTGAAAACATGTAAGAGCAAAAAGACATTTTAAAGTCACTCCTTGCCAGGAATTTGAAGGACTCAGAACTGAGATGTAGATCTTCCGGACGGAGCAACTTGCCAAACACCCCAAACTGTGACTTTGTTTAAGGAGCTCTATGAGCGCATCTCAGATTAAGCAAAGCCAACAAAACATATCCGACATTCCTCAAGAAAATGAACCCTGCTCTCATCAGGAAAACCAGATGCAAGCGCTCTAACATAAGTCGCTGTGTTCTCATGTTTACCATGCAGACACACAGTGATAACTGTGTTTGGAAATGATGGGTCTGCATTGTTTCTTCATTGGCATCAAGGTGTTTCAAGACTTCAGATGGTATTGAACTTACCTCTGCAACAAAGAGCCTGTCAGAACTCAAGAGAATGGCTAGTCCACTGAGGCTAGAGTTTCTAAAGACGTAAGTTTAGTCATCTCGTCAAACCTAATGTTATATGACATTAAACTGCGTCTAGCCATTGAATGACATTTCATTACACTAGGCAACCCAACAGCAATATAAGATTCCTCTACTACTACCAGCTCCTGTCTCTCTCTCTCTCTCTCTCTCTCTCTCTCTCTCTCTCACACACACACACACACCCTGCAGCTTGCACAGCAAGATTAGCCTGAATCTTTGGCAGATAAATGAGAAAGCAGCTTGAACACTCATTTAAAAAAATAACTAAGGGCTGGAGAGATGGCTTAGCAGTTAAGGTGTTTGCCTACAAAGCCAAAGGATCCCAGTTCAACTCTCCAAGACCCACATAAGCCAGATGCACAAGGGGGCGCATGCATCTGGAGTTCATTTGCAGTGACTAAAGGCCCTGGCGTGCCCATTCCCATTCTCTCTCTCTCTCTCTTTTCTCTCTCAAATAAATAAATAAACAAAATATATAAAAATCCTAAAGTTTAAAAAAAAAAAAAAAGAACTACCTTTTATTCCCACAGGACAGGAGATAAAAGCAGCTTTGTGATCTGAGGACTGACCTTTCAGGGGTGCTGGGCTAAACCTTCTCCCCTACACCCCATTCCTCAAAGGGGAACAAACGATGCTGAGGACCTTGGTGGTGACTTCTCAGTCTTTTATCATTTTCAGGGCAGGGTCTCACTCTAGCCCAAGCTGACCTGGAACTCTGGAGCCCCAGGTTGGCCTCAAACTCACAGCAATCCTACCTCAGCCACCCAAATGCCACTATGCCCAGCTAAGTTTTTTTGGTCTTTTCCAGACACTGTCAATTAGAGTTACTATCAAACCGCAGGGGTGTGTGGGGTAAAAAGAAACCAAGAAAGAGTAAGAGTCTCAAACCTGCCACAGGTGCACCTATCCCTGTAACACAGGAAGTTCCCAAGACATGTGAGTTTTTCATTGTTTTCCTTCATCTCATTTCATTCCTACCTATTAAGGGACACTGTGATGTTTCAATGCACACATGCACTGAGTGGTTCCTACAGCTTGCTAACGATGATCCACCATCATCAATGTGCATCATTTCCGTGTTCAAACCATGCAAACTCCTCTCTATTAGCTATGTTTAGATATTCAACCATCGGTCAGCCACAGTTGTCTGACTGTGCTGCAGAACAGCAGAATGATGCTTCCAACTGTCCCCCTACCATCAAGATCTTGTCTAAGTCAGAAGATCCTAAATGTTAAATCCAAGCTGTTCCCTGATGGAACTGGAAGCTGACACCTCTCACCAATGGCCCTATCCAATCATTCCCTCTTTCTTCTCCTCCAACTGTTCCTTTTCATATGGCTTTCTTCCTTTTTCCACCCACACGTCTAGAGGCAGAGGAAGTGAACACTCAAGTTTCCCAGCAAAAGTCTAAGGATTCATGGTCCAGGATGCTGTTCATAACCTGCCCGCCCCAGCATCAGTATGCAACCAAGCTTCTGGGGCTCTCCAGTCACGATTCCAGATGTGGCTGAGAGAGAGCAGCCTAGACACAGACAGCGTAGCTGAGAAGTGAGCCAGCCAGACAAGAGAAATCAGGCCCAGGAGCAGCTGGACAGACTCTCCAGAGAGCAGGAGTGGCGCAGCAGGCCCTCCAGCCCGGGCTTTCCCTGTGACACGCACAGTCTCGATGCGAGTGTTGCGCCTCTTTTGTTTTGTGTCATAAAACATGCTGGCTGGATGAGCTGAGACCCAAATGCCATACATATGGGCAACCCTTTCCCCACCCACACCATATAGTCACAGTTTGTCACAGGGCTTTGGTTTGATACCTAGGGAGGGGGGAACCAGTGTTTCTCCTTTTCATGACCACGGCTTATAAATAAGTAATGGGGAATGTTGTCTCCTCCCCAAGCCCTTATCAAGAACGTATGCTTCTCTGTTTTCAAGAGCAAGAATGCATGACAGGTAGGAGGCCTGGGGAGATGGCTCAGTGGGTCAAGTGCTTGCTGACCTCCAGCACAGCACATAAATGCCAGACTTCTGACACACTGCTCTAATCCCCTGCACGGTCGTTAGCAGGATGCACAGAGATCATAGGCAGAAAGTGATGCGATAGTGACCAGAGGACAGAGATGGTAGGAGGTAGGGGAAGGTCTCAAATGTCATGCTAAGGAGTTTGGGTTCTTCCACCCACATTCTAAGTAGAGGAACACTGTAATGAGACCCATGGATGATCAGCGCTGGCCACGGCTTGAGGTATGGACTGGGAAATAAAATTCACGAGGGCAGAGGGAATACAGGGTGAAGAGTTGTTCGGGGGCTAAGGAAGGTGAGAGATGAGCGTTACTGTAGATAGAATCATGTATCTCTCCTCAAATTCATATGTTGAAGCTTTCAATGTAATGGTATTGGAATATGGGCGCTTGAGTTGGTAATTCCTTTTCCATGGGGTCATGCAAGTCAAATCCTCACAAAGGAACTGGAGCTTTGTGACAACATCCTAGAGAGTTTGCATCCCCTGTCTTGACACAATGTGACAGCATAGCATGAAGGTGGCCAGCTGTAAGCCAGGAAGAGAACTTTCACAGGGGCCAACCATACCAGTATTGTCACCTTCTTTCTCACAGTGCTATAAGCTGGGAAGTCCGAGTGTCTGTGGTATAAGCCACAAAGCCTACGGAAATTTGTCACAACAGCCTGAGTGGCCTGACAAGAAATAGATGAAACATACCAGAGCTGCAGGAAAGAAAGGTGACTTCGGCAGGCAGGCAGTATGAGCACAGACTCTGACTGAGAGGGTGACCCCATGGTCCTCAAGGACGGGGTCAAGTGCATGGATGAAGACGAGGTGAGATGCTGGAATCAAGAAAAAGCTTAGAAGTTTCAGATACAGATAAAAGGGAAGGGTTCAGAATGGCTGCTGAGGAGCACAGCGTAGGGAGACTGTGACATTCATAACCACTGAGGACACGGGGTGAGGAGCACAGGGTGGGAGACTGTGACATTCATAACCACTGAGGACACGTGGTGAGGAGCACAGGGTGGGGAGACTGTGACATTCATAACCACTGAGGACACGGGGTGAGGAGCACAGGGTGGGAGACTGTGACATTCATAACCACTGAGGATGCGTGGTGAGGAGCACAGGGTGGGGAGCCTGTGACATTCATAACCACTGAGGACACGTGGTGAGGAGCACAGGGTGGGGAGACTGTGACATTCATAACCACTGAGGACACGGGGTGAGGAGCACAGGGTGGGAGACTGTGACATTCATAACCACTGAGGATGCGTGGTGAGGAGCACAGGGTGGGAGACTGTGACATTCATAACCACTGAGGACGCGTGGTGAGGAGCACAGGGTGGGGAGACTGTGACATTCATAACCACTGAGGACACAGGGTGAGGAGCACAGGGTGGGAGACTGTGACATTCATAACCACTGAGGATGCGTGGTGAGGAGCACAGGGTGGGAGACTGTGACATTCATAACCACTGAGGACACGTGGTGCGGAGCACAGGGTGGGGAGACTGTGACATTCATAACCACTGAGGACACGTGGGAGACTGTGACATTCACCACTGAGGATGCGTGGTGAGGAGCACAGGGTGGGAGACTGTGACATTCATAACCACTGAGGACACGTGGTGCGGAGCACAGGGTAAGAAGACTGTGACATTCATAAACACTGAGGACACGTGGTGAGGAGCACAGGGTAAGAAGACTGTGACATTCATAACCACTGAGGACACGTGGTGAGGAGCACAGGGTAAGAAGACTGTGACATTCATAACCACTGAGGACCACTGAGGAGCACAGGGTAAGAAGACTGTGACATTCATAACCACTGAGGACGCGTGGTGAGGAGCACAGGGTGGGAGACTGTGACATTCTTAACCACTGAGGACACGTGGTGAGGAGCACAGGGTAGGGAGACTGTGACATTCATAACCACTGAGGACACGGGGTGAGGAGTACAGGGTAGGGAGACTGTGACATTCATAACCACTGAGGACACGTGGTGAGGAGCACAGGGTAAGAAGACTGTGACATTCATAACCACTGAGGACGCGTGGTGAGGAGCACAGGGTGGGAGACTGTGACATTCTTAACCACTGAGGACACGTGGTGAGGAGCACAGGGTAGGGAGACTGTGACATTCATAACCACTGAGGACACGTGGTGAGGAGCACAGGGTGGGAGACTGTGACATTCATAAACACTGAGGACGTGTTGTGAGGAGTACAGGGTGGAGAGACTGTGACATTCATAATCACTGAGGACACGTGGTGAGGAGCACAGGGTAGGGAGACTGTGACATTCATAACCACTGAGGACACGTGGTGAGGAACACAGGGTGGGAGACTGTGACATTCTTAACCACTGAGGACACGTGGTGAGGAGTACAGGGTAGGGAGACTGTGACATTCTTAACCACTGAGGACACGTGGTGAAGAGCACAG
This sequence comes from Orientallactaga sibirica, assembly GCA_036365145.1. Taxonomy (NCBI): domain Eukaryota; kingdom Metazoa; phylum Chordata; class Mammalia; order Rodentia; family Dipodidae; genus Orientallactaga; species Orientallactaga sibirica. Next base: position 5,892,654 of record JAEOAD010000047.1, on the reverse strand, counting down.
GGTGGGGAGACTGTGACATTCATAACCACTGAGGACACGTGGTGAGGAGCACAAGTTAGGGAGACTGTGACATTCTTAACCACTGAGGACACGTGGTGAGAAGCACAGGGTGGGAGACTGTGACATTCATAACCACTGAGGACGCGTGGTGAGGAGCACACGGTGGGAGACTGTGACATTCTTAACCACTGAGGACACGTGGTGAGGAGCACAGGGTGGGAGACTGTGACATTCTTAACCACTGAGGACACGTGGTGAGGAGCACAGGGTGGGAGACTGTGACATTCATAACCACTGAGGACGCGTGGTGAGGAGCACAGGGTAGGGAGACTGTGACATTCATAACCACTGAGGACACGTGGTGAGGAGCACAGGGTAGGGAGACTGTGACATTCATAACCACTGAGGACACGTGGTGAGGAGCACAGGGTAGGGAGACTGTGACATTCATAACCACTGAGGACACGTGGTGAGGAACACAGGGTGGGAGACTGTGACATTCATAACCACTGAGGACACGTGGTGAGGAGCACAGGGTAGGGAGACTGTGACATTCATAACCACTGAGGACACGTGGTGAGGAGCACAGGGTAGGGAGACTGTGACATTCATAACCACTGAGGACACGTGGTGAGGAGCACAGGGTGGGAGATTTGACATTCATAACCACTGAGGACGCGTGGTGAGGAGCACAGGGTAGGGAGACTGTGACATTCATAACCACTGAGGACACGGGGTGAGGAACACAGGGTGGGAGACTGTGACATTCATAACCACTGAGGACACGTGGTGAGGAGCACAGGGTGGGAGACTGTGACATTCTTAACCACTGAGGACACGTGGTGAGGAGCACAGGGTGGGAGACTGTGACATTCATAACCACTGAGGACGCGTGGTGAGGAGCACAGGGTAGGGAGACTGTGACATTCATAACCACTGAGGACACGTTGTGAGGAGCACAGGGTAGGGAGACTGTGACATTCATAACCACTGAGGACACGTGGTGAGGAGCACAGGGTAGGGAGACTGTGACATTCATAACCACTGAGGACACGTGGTGAGGAACACAGGGTGGGAGACTGTGACATTCATAACCACTGAGGACACGTGGTGAGGAGCACAGGGTAGGGAGACTGTGACATTCATAACCACTGAGGACACGTGGTGAGGAGCACAGGGTAGGGAGACTGTGACATTCAGGAGGACACGTGGTGAGGAGCACAGGGTGGGAGATTTGACATTCATAACCACTGAGGACGCGTGGTGAGGAGCACAGGGTAGGGAGACTGTGACATTCATAACCACTGAGGACACGGGGTGAGGAACACAGGGTGGGAGACTGTGACATTCATAACCACTGAGGACACGTGGTGAGGAGCACAGGGTAGGGAGACTGTGACATTCTTAACCACTGAGGACACGTGGTGAGGAACACAGGGTGGGAGACTGTGACATTCATAACCACTGAGGACACGTGGTGAGGAACACAGGGTGGGAGACTGTGACATTCATAACCACTGAGGACACGTGGTGAGGAGCACAGGGTAGGGAGACTGTGACATTCATAACCACTGAGGACACATGGTGAGGAGCACAGGGTGGGAGACTGTGACATTCATAACCACTGAGGACGCGTGGTGAGGAGCACAGGGTAGGAAGACTGTGAGATTCTTAACCACTGAGGACACGTGGTGAGGAGCACAGGGTGGGAGACTGTGACATTCATAACCACTGAGGATGCGTGGTGAGGAGCACAGGGTAGGGAGACTGTGACATTCTTAACCACTGAGGATGCGTGGTGAGGAGCACAGGGTAGGAAGGACTGTGACATTCATAACCACTGAGGACGCGTGGTGAGGAGCACAGTGTAGGAAGGACTGTGACAATCATAACCACTGAGGACACGTGGTGAGGAACACAGGGTAGGGAGACTGTGACATTCTTAACCACTGAGGACGCGTGGTGAGGAGCATAGCATAGGGAGACTGTGACATTCATAACCACTGAGGACGCGTGGTGAGGAACACAGGGTGGGAGACTGTGACATTCATAACCACTGAGGACACGTGGTGAGGAGCACAAGTTAGGGAGACTGTGACATTCTTAACCACTGAGGACACGTGGTGAGGAGCACAGGGTGGGAGACTGTGACATTCATAACCACTGAGGACGCATGGTGAGGAGCACAGGGTAGGGAGAATGTGACATTCATAACCACTGAGGACACGTGGTGAGGAGCACAGGGTAGGGAGACTGTGAAATTCATAACCACTGAGGACACGTGGTGAGGAGCACAAGTTAGGGAGACTGTGACATTCATAACCACTGAGGACGCGTGGTGAGGAGAACAGGGTGGGAGACTGTGACATTCTTAACCACTGAGGACGCGTGGTGAGGAGTACAGGGTAGGAAGGACTGTGACATTCTTAACCACTGAGGACACGTGGTGAGGAGCACAGGGTAAGAAGACTGTGACATTCATAACCACTGAGGACACGTGGTGAGGAACACAGGGTGGGAGACTGTGACATTCATAACCACTGAGGACACGTGGTGAGGAGCACAGGGTAGAGAGACTGTGACATTCATAACCACTGAGGACGTGTGGTGAGGAACACAGGGTGGGAGACTGTGACATTCTTAACCACTGAGGACACGTGGTGAGGAGCACAGGGTAGGGAGACTGTGACACTCATAACCACTGAGGACACGTGGTGAGGAGCACAGGGTAGGGAGACTGTGACATTCATAACCACTGAGGACACGGGGTGAGGAGCACAGGGTAGGGAGACTGTGACATTCATAACCACTGAGGATGCGTGGTGAGGAGCACAGGGTAGGGAGACTGTGACATTCATAACCACTGAGGATGCGTGGTGAGGAGCATAGGTTAGGGAGACTGTGACATTCATAACCACTGAGGATGCGTGGTGAGAACCCAGCTGAGAGTTGGGACGTGGATGTGAGGGCTCTAAGTGGTTGAGTCTCACCAGCTGTACTGGGCACTGAAGGAGGGACATCTAAGATTGGGGGTTCTAGCAAGGCAGCTTGGAGATGTCCCTCCTCCTCCATCCTAAACACTTTGCTTCTCCAGCCATCTACTGACTTTTTGTTTATACACCTCACCCTGGCTCAGCCCTCTGCTCTTGGCTTAACCCAGTGTGTGAATCCCCTTCATAACATGGACAGCCCAGACCTGACCTCCACCTCCACAGGGTCACAGACAGAATACTCAGCAAAGGTTTTATAACCAGGAACTTTTGTCCACATCTCTCAGGACCATGTTGCGATGTCTGAAGATATCTTGGGTGCCTACATGAAGGGTGCTGCTACTAGCATCCAGCAATGCTGCTATAACAGAGCACAAGAGGTGCCCCAGAAACAAACAAACAAACAAACGAAAAACAGAATGATCTAGAATGTCAGTAACACTGCTTTGTACACCCATTATCTCTCAGGATCTGGACATTGTGTCCCAATTATGGTGGCCTCAGGTTGTCAGCATAGGCTCTTCTGGGCCATCCTGAACTTGGGTCCATTAAAACCTTCAGGTCTTTTTCATGGAACTGTCTCAAAGTATTCTTGCTCTAATGCTGCTGAGATGTGGACATGAGGAAGAACTGCACATGAATCCATGAAATTCCAGCCTGTCAGGTTCCACTCCTGATTCCAGCCAATGGAGAGACCTACTTCCAGCGTTCAGCTATTCCTCCCCAGGCGTCATCACTTCCTGCACCAGCTCTCACACAGTATGCCATAAACACATCCCAGGCTGGGGGGAGACGGGACTGCTACTCGTTTACAGCAACATCCCAGCCGATTTCCCACCTGCTTCAATCCAGATGGTAAGGTCATTTGTTTGAGCATCCCACGTGAAAGTGGCCGGTAGGCAAAGGTGACTTCATCTCTCTTACACACCTCACAGCTATATATCCCAGCTGCCATCTGTCTTAGGGGGAAAAGAGAACAGAAATGGCTCAGGTGTATCCAGTGTCTGAACAAAGACGTGCATACCTATGGCATGGAGTTGGGCGATTGTTTTTCAATTGGCCTTGATATAAAATATATGAATTGACTGAAATGTCATTATGAGTATTGTTCTATTTCTATCAGCAGAGATATAAATCCTGAACTTTCTGTAAACCTAAAAAGCAATCAAGTCCACAGGCTGGCATGGAGGTTACATGCTATGAGGCACTGTCAAGTGTAAATTTCCAAAATGACAAATCTATGGAGAGAAAATTACAGAAATTAGATTCATTGTAATTTTACAAACTGAAAGAAACTGATTTTTTATGTTGCAATTGTTTGTGCTGCAGACATCATGTTATTTTATTTTAATGTCAGTGTAAGGCAGCCAATTTTCCCCTCTTGAGAAGGGCTGTCTTCATGTGACATCATGTCCTTCCTCCTCTGTGTTGATGCAAAATGGTCTTGTCATGGTAAAATGCTGGTTACGTGAACAGATGGAAGTTACACTCTTTACACCCTTACTCAATGATAATAAAATGTTACAGGTGGGAGCTGGAGAGATGGATCAATGGTTAAGAGCACTTCTTGTGCAAGCAGGAGGCTCGCGGAGGCCTGAGAGACCGCTGGAGTAAGATCCTGGGACCCACATCTGGGTAGTGGCTATATATGTATGTAACCTCACTCTGTGGGAAACAGGGACCAGAGGATCAATGGGGCTTTCAGAAAGAAAAAAGGAAATCACAGCAAGCTCTGGGATCAGTGGGAGACTCAGGCTCACGTAAGAACCAGCAAAATGTGATGGAGCAGGACCCTTGACATCCCCTCCAGCCTCTTCAGACGAGCACTCCCCATCATACACACGCACACACCACCACCACACACATGTAAAAATAAAAGTTAAATTATAGTTGCCTATATTTTTCAACAACTAGCCTTAAAAAAAAAAAAAAAAAAACTAATTCCAGGAGCAGTTAACCTAAAATTCTTGATCTGTGACATCCTTATCTGTCGCTGATGAGAAATGTCAGCACAAAAGAATTATGTACAAAACCAGACAGGGCAGCCTAGGGAAAGTCTTTCAGGCCAACATCAATTCGTGAGTCAATGCTCCTACGGTGTGTTTGTTCAGCCCACTATAAACCAACTGACTGTACTATCAACAAGCTCATATTGAACCATCTCACCTAAAGAGCATCCGCAGAGACTGGTAAAGGCCAGACCAACCCTCTGAAATTGGCCAGAACCTGGAGGCACTTGGGCTGTTGTTTTCTGGATATTATTTTATGTTTTCTCTACTCCACTTGCGTAAGAAGGGTTCTCACGGCAATCACACAATGTCTTCTCCTCCAGCATAAGGTTCAGTTGCTAAATCTACCCCATAACTAGACATATGACCAGATCTGGCCAACCAGCATATTTCAATACTGGCTTAGGAATGGGCATATGCCCTGTGATGGCCAATAGGACCCAGTGCCAGATTTCAGTGGGTATGTGTTTGCTTTTTGTAGAATTGAACCCATGGCTTCACATATACTGAATAAGTGCTCTGCCACCAATATGGTTTCAGAACTTCTGTTCCACGTGCAGATGAGAAGGAGATGTTTTGGTTGGAGTTCTGAACATTAAGGAGAGCGGGACAGAGGCTTCGGGATTTAAGGGTCACCTTGCTCCTGTGAGAACTCCTGTGAGAACTATCTTCCTAAATATAGTCAGCCCTGAAGAAGCCGAGTGGAGATCCATCGAACTCACAACTCGTGTGCAGATGAGCGCAAGGACCAAGAGGGAGTGAGTCCCCATGGCAGGGCCCAGGAAGCCCGAGAGAAGAGGAACTTGGGTGGGTGCTCTTGGTCCTGCTCAAAGGAGGTCACTGACTTCTGCTCTAACTTTTGCATTTGTTTGCAAAATTTTACCATGAAGAGATCTTTAAGATCAGGAAGATGTGCTTTGTGGAATGCAAATTTCTCCATAAAAAATAATGATGCCTTTAGAATCACCATGGAAACACAACTCCAGGTGTGTCTGTGAAGGTGTTTCCAGAAAGATCTAACTAAGGAGAGAAGACAGACCCTGAATATGGGCAACACCATTCCACGGGCTATGGTCCCAGATGGAAAAAAAATAGGAAAAAACAAGCTGAGCACCAACATGTCTCTGTCTGTCTCTCTCTCTCTCTCTCTCTCTCTCTCTCTCTTTCCTGACTGTGGATGCAATGTGACCAATGACCTCATTCCTACCACCATGCCTTTCCTACTGTGATGAAATATACCCTGAAACAGTAAACCAAAACAAGCCCTTATTCCCTTAAAACAAGAGTGATCTTGTTCCCCCACCCCTCAAAGGCCCCTCATGGCCATGAGTCTCACTGGACAGGAGTCTGGTGACTCAAGCGGTTTGCTCCATATCTTTGGGTTAGATTCAACCTGGACTCAGGACAAGAGCTGCTTGAAAGCACATTGAGCCTCTGCTGTCCCGTTATAAACAAGTCTGGCTTTAAGTTTCATTTTCTCCTTATTGTTCCACACTTTCCTATGTAAACTAATTTTTTCCAGAAGAAAAAAAAATGCATCGAGTGAGAAAAGGTGCAGTACCCTCTCTTAACCCTGGATTTCCATCTTAACCCTGTATTTCTGTTGCGAGCATGATCCCCATTGCTTTCATGAATTCAAGTTCCCCAGACACAGTGAGAAGATCTAATTAGCATAGTCATTTCTGTTTCATAGGACAAATCTCTGAAATTTTCTGTTTGAGGGACAAGAGTTTGGGTAAAGAACCATTTTCTGGTGGCATCAATCATACCTTTAATAGCAGAACTTGAAAAACTGTCCCACTAAGATTGGGAGGAAGGCACAGAGGAAAATCGCCGGGACCCACTGAGGGACACCAGCTCTGGGTTGAGGGTGAGATCCCATCTGAAGGAAATTTGCAGATCAAAGATAAAAGGACACTCAACACCCAGGAGCATGAGCCACACCTGCACACACATGCACACACCACCCACCACACATCAATCTGCACCCACACTACACACACACACACCTACACACAGACTAAGTTGAAAACCAAAACCAAATTGATGGAGAGATACACATTGCTTAAAGACTGAGACGTGGGAAAAAATCAATATTTTTCAATATTCATGATCCAAATTTGATGAACAGACTTAATGCAACCAAAAGTAAAAATCCTTGCAGAATTTTTGAAGAAATTTACAACTGCTTCTAAAATGAAGATTAAAGTAGAAAAGACTCAGCATAGCCAAGCAACCAGAAATAAAAAGAACAAAGTTGGAATACTGACAACTGCCTGAATGCAAGACTTCCACACAGCCACAGCAATCCACAGAAATGTTAGTGCAGGGGCTGGAGAGATGGCTTAGCGGTTAAGGCGCCTGCCTGCTAAGCCTAAGAACCTGGTTCCAATCTCCACGTCCCACGTTTAGCCAGATGCAAAGTGACACAAGGGCGCAATGCCTCACTTGACCACAAGGGGGTGCACGCATCTGGATTTCATTCACAGCAGCTGAGAGACTGCTGGCGCGCCCATCTCTATCTGTCTCCCTCTCCCTCTCTCTCTCTCTCTCCCTCTGTCTCTCTCTGTGTCTCTCTCCAAAAATTAAAAAAAAAAAAAAAAAAAAAAGAAATGTTAGTGTAGAAAGAAAGCTGCTGACCTCGGACGCAGGAAGACCACAGGAGTCGACCCATGTGTGATGCACACAAGTGAGTTCTGAAAAAGTCACTGTCGGTGAGACAGGAGAAGCCACGTGACACAGGATGACAAAACATCAGGAGACCTGTGCGTTATGAGCTTCAGCCTCAACCTCCTACACACACACAAACAATTCAAGATGCCTAGCGCATGAGACCAAGCACGAAAGCTACAGCTGTAAATTAGTAGAAGGTAAAGTTTCTTCAACTTTAAGTTAAACAACTTTTTTTTTTAACAAGAAAAAAAAAGCTAAGTACAAAAGAAAATAATACATTGGACTTCAGACTTCCAAATTTCTGCTCATGAAAGCACCATCCGGAAAATGAATGGACATACCAACGACTGTGGGAAACATGTTCAATGTCAGACAGATAGAGCCAGATGCTTTCTAAGCCTTCTACAATTCAGTGATTTAAAGACAACAACTTTTAGCCGGGCGTGGTGGCGCACGCCTTTAATCCCAGCACTCGGGAGGCAGAGGTAGGAGGATCGCCATGAGTTTGAGGCCACCCTGAGACTACATAGTTAATTCCAGGTCAGCCTGGGCCAGAGTGAGACCCTACCTCGAAAAACCAAAAATAAATAAATAAATAAATAAATAAATAAATAAATAAATAAATAAATAAATTTAAAAAAATAAAATAAAGATAACAACTTTTAATGTTTGTAGATAAGTAGTAATCTTATGCTGAGGGCAACAGAAAGTCATTCAGGGAGCACTGGATCTTCTAACTTCATTGTAGACAGGACAGAAGGACAAAAGTTTTGGCTGTGGGGTAAAGGATCTCTCTGAGGACAAGTTCAACCCTCTTTGGCTATGTCAAGGGGAAAGGATCAATTGGGCTTAGCTATCTAGCCAATCGGGAAACGATTAACAGTATGCATTAGTTCACCTCAGAGGCCAGCACTCCTTTATGTAGAAATACCAGCATCAAGGACAAGTGACGATACAGGGCTATTGGCAACGCAGTCCCATGGCAGACCGTGTGGCCCTGCTATACCAAAGAAGGTCTAAGGCTCACAGACTGGCTTTACTCTAACACCCCCCCCCACATGCACTCTGTTCTCACGTCATCTCAGACATTGTCCTTGGCATCAGTGCCCCCCAGGACCATCAGTGCCTCCCCAGGACCATCAGTTCCCCCCAGGACCATCAGTGCCCACCCAGGACCATCAGTTCCCCCCAGGACCATCAGTGCCCCCCCAGGACCATCAGTTCCCCCCAGGACCATCAGTGCTCCCCAGGACCATCAGTGCCTCCCCAGGACCATCAGTGCCTCCCCAGGACCATCAGTGCCCCCCCAGGACTATCAGTGCTTCCCCAGGACCATCAGTGCCCCCCAGGACCATCAGTGTCTCCCCAGGACCATCAGTGCCCCCAGGACAATCAGTGCTCCCCAGGACCATCAGTGCCCCCCAGGACCATCAGTGCCCCCCCAGGACCATCAGTGCCTCCCCAGGACCATCAGTGCCTCCCCAGGACCATCAGTGCCCCCAGGACCATCAGTGCCCCCAGGACCATCAGTGCCTCCCCAGGACCATCAGTGCCCCCAGGACCATCAGTGCCCCCCAGGACCATCAGTGCTCCCCAGGACCATCAGTGCTTCCCCAGGACCATCAGTGCTCCCCCAGGACCATCAGTGCCTCATAAGACCATCAGTGTCTCCCCAGGACCATCAGTGCCTCCCCAGGACCATCAGTGCCCCCCAGGACCATCAGTGCTTCCCCAGAACCATCAGTGCCTCCCCAGGACCATCAGTGCCTCCCCAGGACCATCAGTGCTTCCCCAGGACCATCAGTGCTCCCCAGGACCATCAGTGCTCCCCCAGGACCATCAGTGCCTCATAAGACCATCAGTGTCTCCCCAGGACCATCAGTGCCCCCCAGGACCATCAGTGCTTCCCCAGAACCATCAGTGCCTCCCCAGGACCATCAGTGCTTCCCCAGGACCATCAGTGCCCCCCAGGACCATCAGTGCTCCCCCAGGACCATCAGTGCCTCATAAGACCATCAGTGTCTCCCCAGGACCATCAGTGCCCCCCAGGACCATCAGTGCTTCCCCAGGACCATCAGTGCTCCCCAGGACCATCAGTGCTCCCCCAGGACCATCAGTGCCTCATAAGACCATCAGTGTCTCCCCAGGACCATCAGTGCCCCCCAGGACCATCAGTGCTTCCCCAGAACCATCAGTGCCTCCCCAGGACCATCAGTGCTCCCCAGGACCATCAGTGCTCCCCCAGGACCATCAGTGCCTCATAAGACCATCAGTGTCTCCCCAGGACCATCAGTGCCCCCCAGGACCATCAGTGCTTCCCCAGAACCATCAGTGCCTCCCCAGGACCATCAGTGCTTCCCCAGGACCATCAGTGCTCCCCAGGACCATCAGTGCCGCCCCAGGACCATCAGTGCTTCCCCAGAACCATCAGTGCCTCCCCAGGACCATCAGTGCTTCCCCAGGACCATCAGTGCTCCCCAGGACCATCAGTGCTTCCCCAAGACCATCAGTGCTCCCCAGGACCATCAGTGCCTCATAAGACCATCAGTGTCTTCCCAGGACCATCAGTGCCTCATAAGACCATCAGTTCCCCCCAGGACCATCAGTGTCTCCCCAGAACCATCAGTGCCTCCCCAGGACCATCAGTGCTCCCCAGGACCATCAGTGCTCCCCAGGACCATCAGTGCCCCCCAGGACCATCAGTGCCTCATAAGACCATCAGTGTCTCCACAGGACCATCAGTGCCTCATAAGACCATCAGTTCCCCCCAGGACCATCAGTGTCTCCCCAGGACCATCAGTGGCTCATAAGACCATCAGTGTCTCCCCAGGACCATCAGTGCCTCATAAGACCATCAGTGTCTCCCCAGGACCATCAATGCCTCATAAGACCATCAGTTCCCCCCAGGACCATCAGTGTCTCCCCAGAACCATCAGTGTCTCCCCAGGACCATCAGTGCCTCCCCAGGACCATCAGTGCTTCCCCAGGACCATCAGTGCTCCCCAGGACCATCAGTGCTCCCCAGGACCATCAGTGCCTCATAAGACCATCAGTGTCTCCCCAGGACCATCAGTGCCCCCCAGGACCATCAGTGCTTCCCCAGAACCATCAGTGCCTCCCCAGGACCATCAGTGCTTCCCCAGGACCATCAGTGCTCCCCAGGACCATCAGTGCCGCCCCAGGACCATCAGTGCTTCCCCAGAACCATCAGTGCCTCCCCAGGACCATCAGTGCTTCCCCAGGACCATCAGTGCTCCCCAGGACCATCAGTGCTTCCCCAAGACCATCAGTGCTCCCCAGGACCATCAGTGCCTCATAAGACCATCAGTGTCTCCCCAGGACCATCAGTGCCTCATAAGACCATCAGTTCCCCCCAGGACCATCAGTGTCTCCCCAGAACCATCAGTGCCTCCCCAGGACCATCAGTGCTCCCCAGGACCATCAGTGCTCCCCAGGACCATCAGTGCCCCCCAGGACCATCAGTGCCTCATAAGACCATCAGTGTCTCCCCAGGACCATCAGTGCCTCATAAGACCATCAGTTCCCCCCAGGACCATCAGTGTCTCCCCAGGACCATCAGTGCCTCATAAGACCATCAGTGTCTCCCCAGGACCATCAGTGCCTCATAAGACCATCAGTGTCTCCCCAGGACCATCAATGCCTCATAAGACCATCAGTTCCCCCCAGGACCATCAGTGTCTCCCCAGAACCATCAGTGCTTCCCCAGGACCATCAGTGTCTCCCCAGGACCATCAGTGTCTCCCCAGAACCATCAGTGTCTCCCCAGGACCATCAGTGCTTCCCCAGGACCATCAGTGCTCCCCAGGACCATCAGTGCCTCCCCAGGACCATCAGTGCTCCCCAGGACCATCAGTGCCCCCCAGGACCATCAGTGCTCCCCAGGACCATCAGTGCCTCCCCAGGACCATCAGTGCTCCCCAGGACCATCAGTGCTTCCCCAGGACCATCAGTGCTCCCCAGGACCATCAGTGCTTCCCCAGGACCATCAGTGCTCCCCAGGACCATCAGTGCTCCCCAGGACCATCAGTGCCCCCCAGGACCATCAGTGCTCCCCAGGACCATCAGTGCCTCCCCAGGACCATCAGTGCCCCCCAGGACCATCAGTGCTCCCCAGGACCATCAGTGCCCCCCAGGACCATCAGTGCTCCCCAGGACCATCAGTGCCTCCCCAGGACCATCAGTGCTCCCCAGGATCATCAGTGCTTCCCCAGGACCATCAGTGCCTCCCCAGGACCATCAGTGCCCCCCAGGACCATCAGTGCCCCCCAGGACCATCAGTGCCTCCCCAGAACCATCAGTGCCTCCCCAGGACCATCAGTGCTCCCCAGGACCATCAGTGTCTCCCCAGAACCATCAGTGCCTCCCCAGGACCATCAGTGCTCCCCAGGACCATCAGTGTCTCCCCAGGACCATCAGTGCCTCCCCAGGACCATCAGTGCTTCCCCAGGACCATCAGTGCTTCCCCAGGACCATCAGTGCCCCCCAGGACCATCAGTGCTCCCCAGGACCATCAGTGCCCCCCAGGACCATCAGTGCTCCCCAGGACCATCAGTGCTTCCCCAGGACCATCAGTGCTCCCCAGAACCATCAGTGCCTCCCCAGGACCATCAGTGCCCCCCAGGACCATCAGTGCCCCCCAGGACCATCAGTGCTCCCCAGGACCATCAGTGCCTCCCCAGGACCATCAGTGCCCCCCAGGACCATCAGTGCCCCCCAGGACCATCAGTGCTCCCTCAGGACCATCAGTGCCTCCCCAGGACCATCAGTGCTCCCCAGGACCATCAGTGCTCCCCAGGACCATCAGTGCCTCCCCAGGACCATCAGTGCCTCCCCAGAACCATCAGTGCCCCCAGGACCATCAGTGCCCCCCCAGGACCATCAGTGCCCAGAACCATCAGTGTCTCACAAGAACCATCATCAGTGTCCCCAGGACCATCTTAGTTCCTTCTTTGGGAAGAAAGGACAGCAGTTCTCCTCTCATCATGCAGTATCTTGCTGACCAAAGCATGTTCTTGCTAAAGTCATATTTATATGCTTGTTACCAAGAATTTAACATTATCTTTCTACTAATGAATCTTATACACAAGATCCCCAAACAGGCATGACCACATAGGGTGGCTTTTTACACACACAGTCCCAGAGCAAGGGCACTGTCCACATGGACAACATTTTCTCACTATTTAAACACATTCAATTACCTTCCTGGTCAGAACTACCCATCACTCTGAGGCAATATTTAACTGTTCTACAAAAAATTTATTATAGGCATCAGGTGTTTTATAAGCAGGAATCCAGACATGTAATTGTGAACAAGACTTCATTTGGCCAAAGGGAGCAAACAGCAGTCAGCTGACTAGAGAGTTATCACTGGAGACTTTTAGAGGGTAAAGAAAATGAGGAGTTTTTTCAACCTTGGGAGTGATGTTGACTTGAGCCATGCAGATGGACCACCAGTACTCCCAAGATGCTTTCAGCCTTCAGAGTTGACTGGTGCAGCAGCAGCAACATGCTCCCCTAAAGTTCGATGTCTTACTCTTCCTGGATTTCCATTTACCAAATCAATATAGAGCCAAAAATAATGTAAGGACTTATGAGTGGATGAAGTGTCACAATGACCTAGAATATATCACACAATTAAATCCCCATTGTCCTTCATGTCAACACCTCACTGGAAAACATGATGGAATTGGAAAAGGGCCATGTTCAATGCCACTTGAAATAATAACTATGATGTATTGAATTCCACGGTGACACCATACTTTGAATCCTTACTACATATCTAAAGAGAGAGGCCAGGTATTACCACTCCCACCTTGTGCATTAGGAATCTGCAGTCAGTGCTGTGATAATTTTAAGTATCCACTTGTGATGGTTAAGTTTTTGTGTCAACTTGATCTGTTTAGGAAGCCACAGACATTCCTCATGAGTGGGTCTCTGAGGTTGCTTCCAGGAAGGATTAACTGAAGAAGGATGTATTTCCCCCAGAGTGGGCAACGCCTCTTGGGTGGGGAGCTTTATCTAAGGAAGCTCTGGGAAAAAAAGATCCCTTCCTTCCTCCTGGCTGCCGGTGCTGCTTGCTGCTTTCCAGCATGGACTGAAGACCAGTGTGGACTGAAGAGCAGCCTCCAGGCCTTCAGTGCCGGATTAGGACTGCTGAGGCATGCAGCTCCCAGGTTCCTTGACCCTCAAGCCTGCAAAGTGCTATTATTGGACTGCCGTAAGCTAATCCAATAAAGTCCCTATTAATACATTTCATTCTATCAGTTCTGTTCCTCTAGAGAAGCGTGACTAATACACAACCTCAGTGGAGAATGAGTAGATTGTTTGGAGATATGCCTGTGGGGTGTGGGGGTGTTTCCAGAGGCATCTGGTACATGAGGCAGTGGGTTAAGGAAGATGAGCCCTCAGTATGGGCATGCACCAAACAGTAGACGGATCCCAGGAAGAAATCAAAAGGCAGATTCCTCTCTCTCCTGAAACAAGAACAGACTGTTCTGTTCTTGGACATCATAACTCCAGGCCATCAAGTCTTTGGACTCCAAGGCTTCCATTAGCATCCGTCCAGGTTCAGAGACCTTTGATATCAGACTAAGAGTCATATCAGTGGTTTCCTTGGTCCTGGGGGCCTTCAGGCTTGGACTGAGTCATGCAGCCAGCATCCCAGAATCTCCGTTTCACGAGTAGCCTGACTTCTCAGCCTCTCCAATCATGGGAGACAATTCCCCTAAAAGGTCCCCTCTCTCATACACACACATACATGCATAGATACACATTCATACATACGTATGTACCTCCTGTCATTTCTGGATCTCTGATGAATACAAATGGCTGTCATGTGCACAACGCCATGTACCCAGTAAGTGGACAGCAGGCAGGATTCATGGACTCCACATGTCTGCACACCAGTCCACGTCACCATAAAGTTCTCGAAAGGCCAGGGCCTTTGTCTCATGACTCCAGTAACCTCTGTCTATGGGCTACTGCAAGGTCCAATAGGCCCTGAGCTTCTCCCTGTACTACGTGACACCAAAAGACACCTTGACGCAAAGCCACAATTCAAATGACCAGAGAAGTCTTTCCCAGCCCAGAGGACATGGTTTCGGTAGGGCTCTTCCACTGACTGGCTCCTCAATGTCTTGGTTTCCTTGCCTTATATAGGGTAGTACCCTGCTCTTGCCTTCTCAAGGTCTCATTATTCATTAACTAATTAGTCTGCTAACTTGAAACAAAAAATTCTTTTTCCTTGCAAAATGATTTTCAATTTAATGGAGGTCCAGAACACAGATGCAGAAGCAACCTGGAGCTCCGACGACCAGAATAAAAGGTCATGGTGCAAGTTTTCCTTCACACGTGTTCTCGGACACGTCATTCTGGCTTTGAGCCTTGACTTCCTCATTTGGAAGAGAGATACCAGCGTACCAGGTCAGTAATTCTTCAAGGAGGGATTATGTCTCACCATGCAGTTAAGTGATAGGATTGTGGGTACCAGAAACTAGGCACGTTCTGGATTTATGCCTTAAACTCTGACCGCAGTCAAGTTTGACTCCTCTTACTAATGCATGAACAAACCATATTCCATTCAAAGCGCTATTTTCTGTGTACTGAGAGGCATTGGTTATAACCTACTAAATAGGTTCCCGTATCATCTAAAATTAGGGTGCTTTTAGTTTATTCAGGATTCAAATGCTTGGAGCCATCAGAGGCTCGTACTGTGTATGAAGAAATGGTTGTGAAGCCCACCACTTTCAGGAGGAACATACGTGGGTTGGTACAATTGCTGGCTGCATTTTATCATGGCTTTCCATTTCTGTTATGATTGTTTATAATTAATATTAATAGGCTCTATAATTGTCTTGGATTGTAACAGGTCATTCGATTAAACCCACCACATGGTGATGCATGATGCAATTCATAGTGCTCAAGAGCCAGAATTTTCAGTAGTTAGGCTTCAAGACATGTAAGCTCTGGACAGCCAAATAGTAAAAGCTGTTTCAACATCCATTATGTGACAAGTTCTGTTCCACTTTTCTGTGCTGTCACTGGAATATTTTATAGTTTAGCCCTCCCAAACTGTGCTTTCTGGTGAAACAAAACAAGCAAATGAAACAATGTCAGGCACCAAAGAGTGTGACGAATGGAAGGCTGAGGCAGCAGGACTACCATGAGTTCAAGACAAGACTGAGCTACACAGAATAGTGTGGGCTACAGAGAAAGACCCTACCTCAAAAAAAATTCAGGGCTGGAGACATGGCTTAGTGGTTAAGGTGCTTGCCTACAAATTTAAGAATGCATGTTTGAATCTCTAGGTCCCACGTAGCCAGATTCAGTAATGCAAGCATACAATGTTGCACATGTGCACAAGGGGGTGCATGCATCTGGACTTTGTTCACAGCAGCTGAAAGGCCCTGGTATGCCCATTCTCTCTCTCTCTCTCTCTCTCTCTCTCTCTCTCTCTTTTTCTCTCTCAAAAATGATAAGATATTTTTTAAAATCAATTTTAAAAGATGAAAAAGATCAATCAGGGTCATGAGGTAGATAGTGAATGAGGTTTCTTCAGCCAAGATGACAGATTTCAAAGATGTCTCTAGGGTAACTTGTAAGGTAAGAACTCAATGCTGAATGGCAGGCTTGTAAACATGCAAGAAGTGAAGCAGATAGATAGTACAGCATTGCTTGGATAGAGAGAACTATGTAATAAGACAGAGCAGAGCATCAACTGAGGGAGGCTGGACAGAGGTGGGGAACGGGCAGGGCAGGTGGCTTGTGCATCTTATACTTAAGATGCTAACTGGGAAATTATACATTAATTTCTGCCCTTCAAGAAGCAGTGTGGGCTATAAGTACCAATCTGAGTGTGAACAATATACAGATGATATTTGAAGCCATGAGACTAGAAGAGACCACCTGAAGAGGTAGATAAGCTATTTAAGAATTCCATCCAATACGTGGAGGTGGAGGAGCCAAGAACCAGGCAGCCATCTCTAACTAGAGAAATACGGATCTATGAGCAAGAGTGAAATAAGGACATCAGCAGAAAGGCTTGTACATAATTCAGGTAATTGCTGGCAACCTACAACTAGTTCCAAAATAAAATAGACAAGAAGAACTTTGAACAGCAACACTTCATTCTGTGTCAACTCCACTCTAGAAAGACAAGTTTGGCCAGGGGCATGGTTCACAGGGGCACATGAGGCCCTGGCCCTGCCCAAGAATCTCTAAGTGGCTATAGCTTAGAGATAGATGGGGGAGGGACTTTTCTTGTGTTGTGTACTTGCCTGTCTGTTGCCCATGCTCCTGGAAGTAACCCCAGTTAAACTCATTGTCTCAAGCTAGACTTGGCGCATTCGTTTTTTCCTCTCATTGGTATCTTATCTAGGGTTAGTAGATGTTAGTTCATGTTTCCCCAAGAAAAGTCCTGCAATGGGACAACACATGCCAGGTAAGCAGCGTAAGGCCACTGTCAAGTGACAGGGACAGAACTGAAGCAGAAGCTTGAAACCATTTTTTTTTTTAAAGTTAAACTTGTAGAAAGGAGCGAGGAAACACAGAGGGAGTTAAAAATAAAATAGGAGAAAAAGCAGATTCAAGTTCCTTTTCTGCAGGAAAAGAAGTCCTATAAAAAGAATAGTCCCAACATAGTTGAAACACTGTTACTTAAGCCTACAGGAGGCAGATGCTGAGAGGAAAGACAGAGCTGCCTTATGCAACCAGGGCACTTCAACAACTGGAACCTGGGAAGAGGTTCTTCAGCGTTCAAGGAATTCCAAAGCCAAGGCCAGCTTGGAAGTTGTCCTGCTCCAAATGCCATCACAAGGCTAAGAAAAAAAATGTCAGTGTCTGCAGATTTGAGGACAGGTACAAAAGGAAAACAGGCTGGGGAAATGGCTCAGTAATTAAATGTGATTTCAGGTTCCCTGCACTCATGTAAAGCTGGACACAAAGTGACATCTATAATCCCTGTGCATTTCAGCAATGAGGGGAGGAACCAGGAGAATCTACAAGTTCACAGACAGCTAAACTGGCAGACAGGAAGTGACAAAAATAGGGGTAGAGATTTCCTGTCTGTCTCAACCAAAGTGGAAGGAGAGGATACAAACACCTTGTGTTGTCCTCAGAGTTCCACAGGTACACCATGGCACCACACACACAGACACACACACACACAGACACACACACACATGCACACTCATACACACTAAAAGAAAAACAAGAGCCTGTACCAGAGCAATGCAAGACCACTTTCAGAGTCACTTGTCCCAAACAGAGTTCCTGACCACAGAGGCACAGGGTTAGCTCAGGGGTCCTCCCCTCCCCCACCCCCCAACCCCGCACCCATGTGTGGATCAGCAGTGAAGCAGAGTGAGGTGCAGGGAAGGTTCTAGGGACACAGTAGCCAGGACCAATTCTGCAACTTTCAAGTAGACCTGGGACACGTGACCTCATTTCTGAAGCATGGGAAGGTGTGGAGAGCATGTGACAGTGTTGGTGTTGGAACTGAGTAGAAACGTGCCTGCACGTGGCGGCCACAGGGCTTGTTCCACACACAGTGGCTGTGCGCAGCGTGGCCGACTGGAGGATAGACCGCACCAGAATCGCTGTCTTGGTTTATGGTCTAGCTCTGCATTAATCCTTTACATCTGTCCCTGGGTGATCCAGCCCTTTCGAAGCTTCCTTTTTCTTTCCCTCATTGTCTTCAGTGACTTCCTGTACTGGCCATACAGAAAATAATGAGAGATCACGTTCTTCCTAAGTGCCTAGGGAATGGCTGGGTTGCAGGACAGCCATCCACTAACAAGACCGGCAAGTTCCCAGCCAAATCCCACTCCCGCACCGTCAGCTTCCACGGGTTCTGAGAAGGCGCTGTCAGGGGTATGATGGAAACTGTGACACGCTTCGACCTTCTCCCTGCACGGGAAGTGTAGACCGAGGCTGGGGAGATGTAGACCCAGCCCAGGGAGCAGCAGAGGGCAGCTATGTGCTGGAGCAGTTGAACATAGAGAAGCACAGCAGGAAGCCAGAAACCAGCACCCATTACTCTGAGCACTTGGCTTCCAAGAAGAGGGTGTGTCCTGCTCATGCCCAGATCCATCCCGAAGGACACCGTGACATTGATGGTTCATAACTCCTTTTTCCTCAAGGCTTCCCTCTGCTGAAGCCGCCGCTGAGCAATGGGGCCGTGGAAGATGCTGCAAGCCACACTGACTCCCCAGGGCTCTGCACATCCACGCAGCCCTACTACGGACCCCTTGGGCAGCAGATTCCACAGAGCTTTCTACACCAACATTCCGTCCTGCACTGGAAACATGCCTAATGCAGGCGAGGAAGTGAATTTTTTCATTTTAGCTATTTTCACAATGATTTAAATTTAAATACCACACATGGCGTGTGGTAAGTGAGCTGCGTGGCCCAGTTTGAAGGTGCTGCAAGGACCCGCCACATCTTATTCACAGTCACTCACTCCTGCAACATAGTCACACTTGCAGGAAACACGATAATTTCAGGAGTGTCCTGCAGCACTTCCTTGGGGCAAAGGCCAAGCACACAGCCATCTCCAAGAGAATCACACACGGATCCATTCCCACGGCTCCACGAAACGTTGCTAGTTTACCAAGCTGTCCCCCAGATATCACCCCACGGGTGACTCACAACATCCTAGAGAAAACGTTCGATTTCCCTCCGCTTTCTAAGCAGGGACATGACCCAAGGTCAGGAGTCTAGTCATCGCCAGGTTAGAACTTAGGAGTTGCGCCATCCCCAGCTTTGCAGTGAGCTGGTCTAAGGGAAGCTGATTGCTGGAACATGTCTTTAGGTGATGCCTCTGACGTTGATGGTCCAAGAACCACCTTGAAAGATGCTGCCCCAAAGACTCACTCTTGAACTCGGACACCACACTGATGTTGACAACACCACAAACACCCTCCACTCCAGCCCTCATCTGATAAAATCCAGTGCCTCCTCACATCTCCTTGCAGGCACCTGATATATCTCGTCTCCTCAAACCCAACATGACCAAGTACAACTCAGTCCTGTCAACACCTTCCTTCATCGTCCAGGTGCCAATATCACAGAAGGATTGTTCCCACAGACGACTCACACCTTGCACCCAATCCTTCACAAATCTCCTTACCCTGCTTTAGAAAGCAAAGCAACCTTGAACCTTCTCACCACCTCCTCCATGATGATTCCTGTCACAGCAGGACCTCACGTGGGTCTGGATGCTCTGGATGTGTGCAGCGCTCCTCCGGCCTGGTCCCACAGTCACACTCGCTCAGCTGTCATCTACAAAGCTGCCAGCCGTATTTAGAGGTTGAAAATGGTAGATCTCTTCTCTGCCCTAAATCTTATAGCTGCCTCTCAACCCTGGAACATGAAACCCAAACTCCTTTGCTTACCCTCAAAGTTTCATTTCTCTGACCTAACTCCACCTTTCATCCTCACCCTCCTCTCTAGTCCCTTGACTGCCTAGATTTCGTAACTCTCCACGTGTGAAGGCCTTTATACTTGCTGTGCAATCTACTCAGAGTTCTCTTCCTCGCCCAGGTCAGAAGACGGATGCTTCGTGTCCCTCAGATGGGTCTCTGATGTCCAGTCCTTCCGAGGTCTTTTTTAGTGTATGTCATTTAGAAAACGACCCATCACCTGTTCTCTTACTCTCCTTGACGTATGTGCAGAGCCCTTATCACTAAGCCTTATTATGCTTGTCTTTTGGTTCGACTATATCCCCCAAGTTGTCAACGTCATAGGGTAAAATTTACCCCCTTCCTTGTAATATTCCCATGACATAGATTGGTGACTAATAAGTGGGAGACACTTAAAATTATTTAATTGAATAAATCAGTGAATGAATGACTTTTTATCTCTTCAAAATTATCTTATAAGAGATTTGTTCATATGTATCATCCTCTTCTAACTCTATATAGTCACCATGAAGAATTTGCTCTCTTTTTAATTGTTGTAGCCTCAAAACCTCAATGGTGATGGGTAAGTAATAAGCACTCAGAAATCATAAGAGGAAAAAATAAACTTCTGATAGGACCCGTTCCTTCCCATTAAAGTTTCCCCTGGGCCTGGGCCCTTCATCTCTATCACTTATCTCCCCTCCTTTGGACTCCAATGTCCACCTGCTCCTTCCCCTCTTGGTCTGAGCCCCTGGCCTTCTCTTGACATGGTCCAACCTGGATCACACCATGTTCTCAATGTAGTGCCACCCTGGGAAGTCTCATGGGCTCCTACAGCTGAAGCTGCCTTGTTCTGCATCAACTTAAAGTCACTTCCAGGAAGAAAATAATCAGGCCATGTAAGTGTCCATGGTGTTCAGTTAAAGCCGGCCATTCCAAGGATGTTATAAGGAGACTGCCCTCTAACAGGAACAGAACAGAGACCACCTCTCCTGAAGCTGATGAAGATGGGTGAAGGTAAATGGCAAAGAGGAAGGGGAGTGACCCACGCCCATACCAACTATGCATCAGACACTCTGACCACTTCATTGAAGTATGACTATCCTTATTTCACTGATGACCCACGCCCATACCAACGATGCATCAGACACTCTGACCACTTCATTGAAGTATGACTATCCTTATTTCACTGATGCAGATAATGGGACCTGGAGCATTTGAAGAATACTTTAAGTTTACCCAGCTGACAAAGTAACTGAGGGTTGAATTCAGGAGAATGTCAAATCTCAAGTATGGAGATGGGTCTTGTTCCCCATTATATCCCCAGCATGTGGAACAGTGCTCAGCATGCCAATAAATGTCTACGGGAAGATCTCATGAATCAGCCCCTGACTAGACAAGATCACAGCTTTCTCCACAACGAGCTTCTGAGCTGCACTTCAGAGCCTCTTACAGTCAGGCTTCAGCCTGCCTTTCCAGCTTTTCTCCCCTGCTTTCTCATGAGTGGGTTATTCTCGGTCCAGTCCCCCTACCTCCTAGGCTTACCCCCACTTCTGAGCCCAGCACCACCATCCTCATTCTCCACATCTCAGCTCTGTGATCCCAAGTGCCAGGCCTCTGACAACACTCACCACCCGAGGTCAACTGTAAGTACCACGATGTCCGGCAGCGGTCACTATTCCTACAGACCTGCGCTTCTACCCCAGTTAGCTTCCTTGGCAGCAAAATTATGGTCAGACTCTCTCCCTACTGACCAGACCCTCTTGCTACCACTCAGACACTCTCACGACTGGTGCAGAATAAAAGAATGCTCAGCCAGAGAAGAGGGCAACCAAGGGCTACCAGCCCAGGGCCTGGCTCCTCCAGGGAAAAGCCATGCCTTGTCAACACGTTCTTCAAACCACCTCTGACACGCATGACATTGCTCAGAAGCCCAGCCCAGGCCTGCCCACCTGGAGTTACTCCCATGTTACTTGCAGCAACAGTCACGGAAAGAGAGCGTTGAATATGAGGCTTTGAGCACTGAGAGAAAGAGATGCGGGAAAGCTCTCATACCAAGAATCCTCTTCATTTAGTACTTCTGTGACTGCATGTAGATGTTGACCATGGCACACTTCATGCTGAGAAGTAACATGTGCATTCAGAACCGAGAAAGCGTGTTGATACCTACCACGAAGAGCTGGTATAAGGGCTGAAGGTGGAACTCACCGCAGGGGGACTCAAATGCCTTTCCCCTCTGCTCAGGACCCACAGAGCAGGAGACAGGCACAGACATGATGGAGGCTTGTCTCCCCCAGGAGGCCTTCCCGTCCCATCAAAGACATGGGGGAAAAGCTTGAGAAATGATGGCTGGTGAGGAAAAAACCAGACTCTACAAGAGGCATGAAAACCATGAATGAGTGCAGCAAGAAGCCAGGCAAGCCCTAGAGGACGTCCCAGCAGATGGCAGCAGAGGGTCCCCAACCTGGAAAAGATTCCCTAGAGAAGCCCACTGGTGCTCTTGCATGAACAGAGTGTGCTAAGTCCGCTGTCAGGCAAGACAGACAGGTGTGTGTGCACATGCACACACCTGCGCTTACAAAACAAGCACTGGTACTTACTCAGCTCTCACCAATGCTAGCCTGTGCTTCACATTTTACACACGTGGTTTTATGTTAATCCTGACAGCAATCTATGAAGCAGTTTCTGTTTTTCATGTTGGAAGGATGAAAGACATGCAAAGAAGTAAATTAACTTATCTTGTACATGACAGGTCTGGAGTTCAAACCCAGGTCTTAATGACTACACACCCACAGACCCAAGAGCCCCATGCCAGGTACCTGCCTCACTCCCACGTCCACATTCACATTCACGACTCCACAGACATCCACTCATACACCCATGATGTGTACGCTCACGGAGACCCCTAGGGAGAAGCCCGCGAGTGCTTACTCTCCCGAGCAAGGAACCCCGACCAAGTAAGGGCCAGTTCCATCAAAGCGTACCTTGTGAAACGATTAATTAGTTGGGTTTCCTCACAGAGCATGCGCAAGGGGTTACTTAATGAACGGTCTCAGCCCAACACAGACGGCACCCTCCCCGTGGCTGGATAGCTGCTACTATGCACCCTCGACCTCCCTCCCTCTACTTACTCTCTCTCTTCCTGAGGTCATGGGACCCCCTGCAACACTGCATGCAGCTGGCATAGAGCTCACCTGCGATGTCAGGTGAGGGGCTGCCTTCCCCAACCCCTCCTTCTCAGGAGAGCAGTAACAGATCCGCTCTGGAGTCTCTCCCACGCTGTGAAATCTGCTCCTAATCACTGCTTTGCTCGGAGGACCATGTCACACAACATCCCCTCTAAACTAGCCTGCCTGTCAGAGGCTCCCACTGTCTCCCCTCCTTCTACTGAGTCCCAGCCCTCCGCCAAGCAAAGAGAGCACAATGATTCCTCTTGTGACTCCATGTGTGCCACGGAACCTCCACTAGCATTCGTCAGAGTGCTTTAAAACCTCGCATCTTGGAGTCTGGCTAAATGTATATACTATGCTCACCAAACTGCCCAGTAAGCACTTCTCTTAATGTCCACACCCATATATTAATTAATGCTCCTCTCACTTTTGATTAGAGAAGCTTCTCTTTTCAGATGGTGGCAACCTGGGGATGACTCAGAAGGCACCATGGTGCTGAGAAGAAGGGACAGAGGAGTGCTCAGCACTGAAACATCTCAAACACACCTTCCAAGGCTCAGGGTCCATTGCGGAAGAGGGGGTGGAAAGAATGTAAGAGCCAAAGGAAGAGTAGGACTCCTTACAACGCGCTCCTCCAGACACAAAATGGCCTGGATATCCATGCCCTCACAGTGCCTGACACTGCCTACACAAGACCATCATAACAGGAGGAAAAGATCATGACATCAAACTGAAAAGAGAGACTGATTGAGAGGGGAAGGGGATATGATGGAGAGTGAAGTTTCAAAGGGGAAAGTGGGGGAGGGAGGGAAATAACATGGGATATTGTCTACAATTAAAGAATTTGTCAATAAAAATTTTTTAAATTAAAAAATAAAATAAATAAAACCTCACAGCTTGTCAAGGTGTGAAGATGCTTTCAGAGCCTCTGAAGCCCAGGTGGTGTGAAGATGCTTTCAGAGCCTCCGAAGCCCAGGTGTCACGTGGAGAAGCAGACCTCCTCCCTCTGGGTCTACAGACCTGCATTTCTCAAGCTGAATGGCAAAGTTAAGTGGTGTGGCGTCAAATGCCCCCGCTGGGGCTATAGCTGACGATACCGGATATTCCCGGCCAGACATGGTGATTAACATTCCACTGGCCTCTGGGTCTAGAGGGAAAAGTGCATTTAGAATGACTGAGAAAAAATACTATGACCAAGGGAAGCCACTAGAGATCTGTATATGCTGCCCTTGTTCAAGACAGATCCAGAGTGCCCTGCTCCGGAGAGCCCTCCTTGCTCTGTAAGCCACTTGGCAGTCAGAAGCTCTTCCTGGGCACAAAGAGTGGGAGGACAGCATGGCTGCTCTATCACCATCACTGTCACCGTCACTGTCATGGAGATGCCCAACAGGAAGCGTGCTGCCCTCAGCTGTGGCCGGTGGTGCCTACTGGTTGCTCCTCTGAAACAAAGACAACAGCCACATGCCATTTCCACACACAAATCACGAATCACAGCTTCAGGAACGGGCCAACTGCTGCTGGCACGTTTCTTGTTATTAATCCTCCAGCAAGTTGGGTCAGGCCCAGAGCTCAAGATGAACGAGGCTTGCTTCAAGTACTGATTCTGCTGTTGGACTCTCTGGGTCTTGACTTTCCCAGCGGAGAAACAGGGATGGTATGGAGGTGAAATATGACAGAATGTTTACATTTGTGAGGGACGACATGGATCTCTGGGATATGGAACAAGAAAAAAACACTTTCCCCAGAAAAATGTGTGCACACACAAAATTTGCATGCAATTCCAGAGGTCCACAGACTCGCTGATGCTTCCCCATAGACTCCAAGCTCAGGTCTGTGAGCTACAACATGGTTCTTCTCTGAGCCAAGCACAACACTGTCAGCTGTTACTCTTAAGGGATAGTATGAAGTCTATTTTATATACTTATTTATTTCCAGTTACGCTCTCATTCCTAAAAGACAGAAATCAAAACCTTGGGCTGCCAGTAATTCATCACCGAGTCGACATCAGGTTTCTCTGAGGATTTACCAGTAAGGAAGCTGTCTCTGAGGTTGTCATGTGAACTTGTTCTGAAGAGGCATGAACATTTGCTCACCTCAGACAGGCCACCAACAAGAGAAATGGGCAAACAGCTTCGCCCAAGTGGATCTTGGTGAACCGATGAGTTTCATTGGGGGTTACTTACAGGAGCATGAACGAGGGGTTACGTAGAGGAACACGGGCAACTTACAGATTGGCTATCCCACTGAAGCAATGTCTCTCTTCCCCAAGCAACCGTTCACTCTAGATCCTTAGGAAGGGGTGTGCTCTCATGAGCCCCTCTCCCCTGGTAATGTTAACTGTCTATAAAACCATGGAGGAGTGGGGCCCAGGAGAACCTCGATGCCATGAGAGAAAGACAACGGGCCCAATCTTGTGTGGAATTCCTTCTGGTAATCTCACCTGCAGTCAGCAATGTGCACATCATGCCCAGAGAACAGTGGTCAGAGTCCAGAGTGCTAACCATTACACCACAGAACCCAAGGAACAGTGCTCTGTAACAGAGGTGTTACAAGATGCAGGAAAGCGAGGTGTCCTCCTGAGAAGGCCATCTTCTTACTCCCTGTATTCCAGAGTTGCTGCCAATACCTTGGAGCTCAAGCCAACATGGAACAGTGGCTTTCCTTTCCCTTGGCCCAGACAACCTAACCAGTGCTATCTGTCAGACATCCTGAGTGCCCCCAATTTCCTCCCTGTTGGCTCCACTCCATAGACAGCTTGTCTTCCTGACCACCCTATCAGAAAGGGGCGTAAAGTCAGGCAGAAGCAGGAGTCATATCCTCCGCTCTCAGCAGCCTATTCTTCTGTGTGAAGTGACCAGCTAGCATGGCAGAAGGGAGCACAGAAATAAATGCATAGATGAGTGATGGGTGGAAGCGAGGGAGGGAGGGAAAGAGGGGGAGCCACCAACATCCTTCAGCCTTACTGCGTGCTTGGAGAACACTCCAGATGCTCCGCTGCTCATGGGCACATTTCAACAGTTCCCCCCCACTCACTGTGCCCCCCCTTCACTTCACACCCGGGCTTCTCCACTAAGGTGGGGTACACCTCAGGGCTCACATGATGCCCATGAACATGCACCCAGAGCCCAGGTTAGTCGATAGTTCATGGAGGGAATTTGGCCCAATAGGAATTGGGAATTGACAAATTCTTCTTCCTTCCTCCCTCACTGCCGTGGACTACTGGAGATGCCGCGGGTAGACTTGTTCTCTAGGGAGACATCCTGAGAGATGGAGAAAACTGGTCCGCTTGGTCTAGAACCGGCTTGTGTTTCCTCCTCCTCCTCCTCTTCTGCGTTCCCTAACTGACGTATTACACTCACACCCCTGCGCACCCAACAAAGTTTCAGTGCAGCAAGTGACCATCTCATGTGTCATCTGCTTCCTGTGCTCCTGATGCTGTGATGAAAGCTTTGTAAGTATCAGTCCACTGATGATGACATGAACAATCGCCACTTGATATGCGTTTGCCACAAACGCTGGCTTAGATAACATAAACCACCGAGCCTCTGTCGTGACCCTATGACGTGCACACTGTCATGCTCATCGGACAGGTGAGGAAATGCAAGTACAGTCACCTCACTGGACCCAGATTCCACCATCAATTCCAAAAAAAGTTGTTCGTTTGCCCTGAACATGTATAGACCTGTTTATTAATTGTTATTCCATAAACAATACAATATGGCAATGATTTGCTTAGCATTTACATTGTGTCAGATATTCTAAGTAATCTAGACATGGCTTAAAGTGTGAAGAAGATGCTCATAGGTTACATGTAAATTCAGTGCCATTTTAATAAGAACCCACGTGTCCACAGCTTTCCTTACCTATGAGGTTAGTGAGTCAAAGAACCGATAAACCCATCTCCCACAAGCACCGAGGAGCAGCTGTGTACCTCACTTACAGCAGGTCACAATTATTGTGTGGAGAGATGACACACTCAGAACGTAAGGCTCCTATCCCCTTGGACAGATGGGAAACTGGCTCTGAGAAATCATGTGATGTGAGAGAGGTCACACAGCTAAGTAGCAGAGCTGTGAGTTAAAGTTCTGGGAGACAAAGCCCACACCAACTATGTCCACTCTAAGGCCCCTTCCAGCCCTAACATGTCCACCTGTCTAGCCTCAGGTAAAGATGAGATTCCTCTGGGGTCCAGGTGGCCCTCAGTATGAAAGCTTCTGTTACCCCTTTGATCTATCTCCTCACCGACCTACTTCCAAACCTGAAAACTTGTCCAAGATCTCCCTGAACTTTCTGAGAAATATGAAAACACAGTGCTAGACTGTCCCTCACAGTGCTCACAAACATTTGTGGCCCTCCCTGGAGAGAACTGTGTCTTCCATCTCCTTTAATCTTGAGACTTGGCCATATGACTTCTGGAACCAATAAAATTTGAGAAGGAATGGCATATATAAGAGCCAGGGGAAACTACCTTTCCTGTTTTCCTACAGTTTGCCATAGAAATTACTGTGCTAGCATCCTGCCAACAGTCATGCTGTAAGACAAAAAGGTAGTTGGCTCACAGTAGACATAGATCATAGGCAAGAAATAAGCTTTTTAAACTGCACATCACTGGGACTATTTGTGATAGTATCATGTTTCCACTTGATATAGAAATTGGTACGGGAAGTTGGGTACCACCCCACAATAACCTAACCAAGGATGCTTAGCACTGGTCTCTGTAGCCAAGCAGGAGGCAGCAAGAAAACTCCATGGTTGAAATCTAGGTTGATATTAATTCGTATTTTACAGATGAAGAACTTGAGTAAAGCTGTCATCTGAAATAAATTGGAAGATAAAAATATACCTGAAGAAATTAGGAAATAGAAAGTCAGGTAGTGTGTAACAGTTACTACTGGCTACATTTGACAAGGTCTAAAAGAAAAAGCTTCCAGGCACTGTAGTGCACATCTTTAATCCCAGCACACTGCAGGCTGAGGTAGGAGGATCGCTGTGAGTTCAAAGCTAGCTGGAGAGCTGGAGACCACATAGTGAATTTTAGGTCAGCCTGGGCTAGAGCAAGATCCTACATTAAAAAAAAAAAAAAAAAAGGCTCAAGATATGGCTTAGCAGTCAAGGCACTTGCCTGCAAAGCCAAAGGACCCAGGTTTGATTCCTCAGTGCCCATGTAAAGCCAGATGCACAAGGTGGCATGTGCATCTGGAGTTCATTTGCAGTGGTTGGAGGCCATGGTACACACAGTTTTTTCTCTCTCTGTTCTCTCTCCTCTCTTTCTCTCAAATAAATAAGTAAAAGAAAAAAGAAAAGGCTGTGTTAGATATTGACCTATTATACATTTTCATTACTACATTGTAGATTGAAATCTTGACCCCTAGTTCCTCAGAATGTCACCTTATTGGGTAACGGGGTTTTCACAGAAATAATTAAATTGAAATCAGGTCATTAAGGAAAGCACTAATACAGAATGATCACTATCCTTATAAAAAGGGAAATTTTAGTGCAGGAAGTGGGGCGTTAGGGTTCTGAGATAGTTTAACATAATAGAAAATTTTCATACTTCTCAAAACATTAAGGAAAACAGTGGCCAGTCTGACAGCCTGAAACTAGATTGTGGGGTGGGGTGAGAAGGGATGAGAGCAAGGGAGAGACAGACAGATAGACAGAGAGACAGACAGACAGAGAGACAGACAGAGAGGACACTTTGGTTTCTTAGCAGAGATGTGCATAGAAGGGATAAAAATGATGTGAAGAAACATGGGGTGGGGGTAACAGACATGTACAAGCCACAGGAAACCCTCAGGGACTCTTCCTCACTGCCTCAGAGGAAATGACCCCATCACCTCTAAAGTGCTAGCCTAAGGTTTTGAACTTCTATTGTACAGAACTGGAAAGAATGGACCTCTTTTGTTTAAAACATTCTGTCCGCAGTATTTTGTCACAGACTCCTTTGCATGCTAATACAAGATGAAGGCAGAGAAGGGCTGTGCTCTAAACGGAAATGAAAGGAAATAGAGTCCAGAAATCCCTGGACTGGTAGGGCTGAAAGGGCCAGGTCTTTCTCATCTTCAACAATAAAAGACAAAATTGAGAAGGACTCTCAGTAAAGCAATTAAAACTCAGCCTGGAGGCAAGGACTAAATCAAGAGGTCAGCCACCCACCCATTGTGAAAACATCTGAGCCAGTGGACTGTGTATTAGGGAATCCTTTCCATTGAAAATGCGAAGAAAGGAAACTCAGGGTCTGGCTCTTCACGAAGTCCTGATAGGTTTAAATTAGTCAAAATGAATTATGAGGATGGCTTTTGGTATAAAAAACTAATTAGAATTTTTAAACGACCAAGTTGTACCCTTTTTACAGCCCAAAAGCCATAGTATTTTATATTTAAAAGACCATGAATATTTAGAAAACAATGCAACCTTCAATTTCAGCCCCCTGCGGGTAAGAAGCAGACTGCTAATTTCTCAGCTGCCACAGGGTATGACAGAAACAAAGGAATAGCCCCACCCACGAATCCAAATCCCAGAACCGGGAGAACAAGGGCCTGGAGATCTAGTTCTGGGAAGAAAAAGGTCACATGTGCTCCCCGCTGGAATTTAAATCCCAAGTGTCCCCAAAGGCCCGTGTGTCCAAGGCCTGGTTTCCACTGCAGTGTCACCTTTACAAGGTGGGGACTTCAGGTTTTCAGGTCATTATGGGAGTTCCCTCACATATTAATACAAGATGAAAGTTAAAAAAAAAAAAAGAAGAAATTAAAATGAAAGCAACTACAGTCCAGAAATTCCATGACTTGTAGGATTGAAGAGAAAAGACCTTCCCGTCTTCAACAATAAGGACATGTTCCGTCTTTTCTCTTCTTTCCTCTTTCTCTTCTTTCTCTCTCTCTCTCTCTCTCTCTCTCTCTCTCTCTCTCTCTCTCTCTCTCTCTCTCTATCTCTCATCCTTACTGACCAACTGATTTTGCTCTGCCTCTCTCTCCACGATGGGCTGTATCACCTCAGCCCCAGATCATAGAGCTGATTGGTGAAGGATAGGAACTTCGAGCACTGTGACAAACAAGCCTTTCCCCTTTCAGGTTAATCTTCTCAGACACTTGCCAGAAAGCTGCCTAACATACTCCCTAAGGCAAAGGTCTTCACAACATTTGTCCATTAGTCACAAAATTTAGCTAGAGCTAACAATCTATGTCTCCCATCCTTCCCCTTTTCAGATATATATACATATATAATATATACACATATATAATATGTATATATATTTCCTTTTTAGTTTATGGGTAGCTGAAGTAAGAGGAATCAAATAGATATGTGATGCAAGAACCATCCCAGGATCCTGTTTTTTCCCCTATTGCCAAGACTCGATGGGACTTTGTAAGCTATCCTTACAGACAAGCAGGAGGTCAGTATAGTTCTGACACTGAACTAAATACATATGATGAAAGAGAAGACTAGATAAGCTGTACTATCTTTACACGTTTCTCCTGCCTTTTCCTAGGAGAGACTACTTCTTTTCTTAGCCACAGACCTTGCTTTGAGTAAAGCCATGTGCTTCCAAAGGTTTGGAGACCAGCTGATGCTTTGCCACTCTCTCCTTTACCTCTGTCAAAATTACTAGCAATGTTCTGCATAAAAGATGCTCTTCCAGCTTGTTCCAGAAGCCCCAGATGTCCCACAATGAACACACAGAAAGAAATCAGGCTTGTTACTAGACAAAGTAAAACCTACTCAATATTGAATAATTCCACCAAAAATTCACTTCTCCTTGAAGAGCACCAATCAAAACGCCTCTCACCTCACAAATATTTGGTTCCCATTTCTTCCATCCCAGGGGGTCAAGTCCACCAAGTCACCAGGTCTAGAACCGAGACTGGTTAAGACTATAAATGAATAACGGCCATTGGAAGCCTAGGACTGCATTCTGCCAGAAGAGAGCGCTCATCGCTTCTCCTGATGAAATGTGTGCAGGTCTCACACCATGACACAACAAATAAGACCGTGTGGGTGATTTCATGGTCTACAAGTTCCAGGCCGTTAGTCTATCCTTGTGGAGGGCATATGATGAAACTATGTCAGGCTGTCACGTGGAATGTTGTCGAAGATGCAGAAGACACCTCCATCGAAGTCAAATGCCAAATGTTATTCTCTCCAGCTTTTATTAATTAAGAAGGAAACTTCTTTCCCCAAAGAACAGGGATTTCTTAGCCCTGACTGCCAATTAGTGACCAGTGGAGCTTTTCCAAAACTAGGAAAGGTCTACACTTGGCTCAGATGAATGATGGTCTTTCATGTGGAGCCACAGCAAGACAATGCTTTCTGTCTTGGAGTCGAAGGAGGGATACTAGAGACCAAAGGCCTTGTACGTGCTAGACAATCTCTATAGGGAGTGCTAGAGATCAAAGCCAGGGCTTTGTACATGCTAGACACATACTCTGATACTAAGCTACACATCAAGTCCCGCATCAGACTTTTGTATAGTTCCCCAGTTGATTCTCATATGTACCCAGGCCTGAGCGCCGCAGCATCAGACAAGAAACCCTGAAGGCAGAGCTAAAAGTCTTCCTCAAAGCCATATCCTGGATGCCCAGAATTATATCTAGCACAGAGCTGATACTCGTAAAAGAAAAAAAAAAGGAGAAAATCTGTTAAGTAAAAGAGTACTGAATAAATTATTCCTGACCCAGAACAGCCCATCCTCTCTGTTTTGTGGTCTCCCCTATCCTTGAAAATATCATTCCATCCTTGAAAATTCTAATTTTCCCTTGAACCGCATTGTCATCAGTAACTATTCATCACACATGGTTACCCGAATTTAACTTTAAGATAATTAAAACAACACAAAATTTACACACCAGATCTCAGTTACACTAGTACATTTCAGGTGCTCAACATCCTGGGCCATTGGAGTGTAGACATAGTCCTTCCATCATCATAGAAATTTCCAGTGCACAATGCCACTCTGGAATATAACCTATTTCATTTTTAAAAGCAGCAAGTGACCTTGGTGATTTAATCCAACCCTCTCCTTTTATAGATGGCAATGAAATTTAATGGTAATGAACATAAGGACATAAATGTGGCTCAAAAAAAAAAAAAACCTGCATGGCATGAAGAAGAATGAAGTCGGAGCTCAGCACACACAGGAGAAAAACAAACAAGCAAGCATCCACGCTGCCTTAGTCCACCGTGAGTGTATCATGATTGATACTGTGCCAGGGCTACGGAGACACAGACAGGGGAGCCTGTGCAGAAAAAGGGCTCTGCTGTGTCCTGGTCACACCATACTGGAAGTCTCGTATCCAGGTCATGACAACAAACATCGGCACAGACAGAAACTCATGGCCAGGGATTCCCGTGAGAGAGAAGGACAGAGATTCAAAACAGGACCCTCGCAGAGACTACAGGTCGGTCTCCAGAAATGTTGGCTTTAGAGACGGAGAAGGCCTGGAAGGCTGTCTGCACCAAGCTGGGAGAAACCTCATGGGAAGGAACTGAGGCTTCTTCACCACACTTCCAAGTGCTTCAGCAAATCACATCTTTCTTTATTACCTGAACGACCTTTCCTGAATATCAATTATAAGTGTCATATATTGTCATGGTGCTGATTTATGGCAGAAAATAAAACAAATAAAGTTAAGGAGCATGGGACAAAAACATTAAAGGAAACAAGTTGAGATGTGTAACTCGGAAGGACTGAACAGTGGGAGGGACTGGAAACAAAAGAGGACCCTGAAAATTAAAAGGGCCAAGGAAGGCCTCCTTGAGGAAGTGACATCTGAGCTAACACCAGGGGACCAGGAGGAGCCACAAGTCAAAGGGCTGAGATAGAAGGCCTTCCATGCAAAAGGCAAAGGGGAACCATGGTGTGGGCCAGGGAAAAGCTTAAGAGTACCCCAGGGGCAAAGGGGGCCAATGAAAGCAGTGTACGCCTGGGGGACCCACGGCAGGCCCTGCGCTAAAGCAATAAACCTCTTCTTCTAGATTGTCCCCACTGCAATGCTGCAAGAAGAACATTCTCGGCCTCGTGTCACAGTGTCACCCCATCTCTGAGAGAGATCAGGCATAGGGTTAGGTAGTCATTTGACTACTGGACAACTTGAGATCCCCATAAGGAATCTTCTCTATAGAAGGTATGGATCATAAAAATTTAAGGCCCATTAACATCCGTAGCCATCAGGTAAATGAAAATTAAAGCTACTTTGAGATTCCATCTCACTCCTGTGCAAGCGACTTACATCAACACCACCACAAATGGTGGGGAGGGCATAGGAAAGAGGAGCCTCACTCACTGCTGCTGGAGATGAAAGCTGGGAATCAGTGTGGAGGCTTCTTAAGAAACTAAAACTCGCCGGGCATGGTGGCACACGCCTTTAATCCCAGTCTTGGGGAGGCAGAGGTAGGAGGATTGCTATGAGTTCGAAGCCAGCCTGAGACTACATAGTGAATTCCAGGTCAGCCTGGGCTAGAGAAAAACACTACCTCAAAAAAAAAAAAAAAAGAAAAGAAAAGAAAAGAAAAGAAAAGAAAAGAAATAAACTAAAACTCAAACTGCACCATAGCCCAGATATACCTCTCCTGAGTATACACAACAGACTCTGAGGCCTACCACACAGATAGTCCCACCACCTTATTTACTACTGCTCTCATCACGCTAGCTAGGGACTGAAACAAGCCGAGATGTTTATCAATAGATAAATGGACAAATAAAATGTGGATTTCATTCAGACATAAAGAAAAGTCAAAGAATGACATTTGTAGGAAAATGGCTGGAACTTGAAGTTACTGTACTAGGCAAAGGAGCATAGACTCGGGACAAGTACCACATGTTTTCTCTCAGAGGCACATCATAGATTTCAATGTTTATAGGTGTGTATATGTGGGGGAGGGTGGTCCAGGTTATTATTCTAGAAAGGGAAAGAAATGTCCTGTGTGTGGTGTTGGAAAAGGGGGGATGGTAACAGAACAACATGGCATGAAAGCAGGGTAGCTCACAGGGAAGGAAGGGCACCAGGAATAGGAGGGCAGGGGCTGGGGGCAGGGAGGGAGAGTCACAAAAACAAGGTGTTATGAAAATGCCACAATGAAACCCATCGCTCTGGGAGCTACTTTTCAGAACTTAAGAGGTGTAAACAAGAGGCACCCCCAAGCTGTGCACAGCAATACTGTTAGTCCAGCACCTGAACCAAGCCACGTGTTCGTCAACAGAAAATGTGAATGAAAACCTCACAGCATTATGCAACCGTTCAGCTAATAAACTAGATCTACAAACCTTCAAAAGAATAATGAGAGGGCTGGAGAGATGGCTTACCGGTTAAGGCGCCTGCCTCCTAAGCCTAAGAACGCTGGTTCCAATCTCCAGCGGTTCCAATCTCCAGGTCCCACGTTTAGCCAGATGCAAAGTGATGCAAGGGTGCAATGCCACACTTGACCACAGGGGGGGGCACGCATCTGGATTTCGTTCACAGCAGCTGAGAGACTGCTGGTGCGCCCATCTCTATCTGTCTTCCTCTCCCTCTCTCTCTCTCTTCCTCTCTCTGTGTCTCTCTCCAAAAAAAAAAGAAAGAAAGAAAAAATAATGAGAAGCTAGAGAATTCAAAAGACGCCTACTGTAGAATACCAGTTAGGTGGTATTACCAGCCACACAGCAGCTTACATTCACTGAATATTTACTGTGAGTAAACCCAATATTGTTCTAATGTATTAACCAACTCTCTAAATCCATAGAACAATACTGTGAAGCAATATTTTTTAACTATCCATATTAAAACCAGGAAAAACAAGCAAAGAGATTAACAAACTGGCCCAGGATGACACAGCTAGGACAAGTCAAGAGCCAGGATGTGAACCTCAGCAATCTGGTTTCAAGGGCTTGATATGTGGCCGCACCTCATATACTGCATGTGGACACATATAAATATATAAGTGTGATGATACAGGTATGTCTGCACACAAAAGAGCTTTGAACACTCGCCAGCGATACTAGTGGAAGCCTCTAGGAAGGTTGGAAGAAGGAACTGAGTCACATACAGGAACTTAACTGTATTTTGTAATTACTTGTTACAGGTTCTAAGCAAAGGGCTGGGGAGGTGTCCCAGGTGGCAGAGAGCGTGCTTAGCATGCACGAAGCCCTGGGTTCAAACTAGGCATGGTAGGGGCTAGGGAGATGGCCCAGTAGGTAAGAATGTTTGCCATGCAAGTACAAAGGTCTGAGAAGGTCAGAATCACCCCAGGACCTGTGTAAACAGCTGGGCACAGCCACACATACCTGGTACCCCAGTCCTGTGGGAAACTGCTGGGGCTCTCGACTCAGCAAGTCTAACTGGAAACAGAAGGTCCAAGTCCAGTGAGAGACTCCATCTCAAGGAAACATGGAGAACAGTAATACAGTAGAACACTCAGCATTCTCCTCTGGCCTCCACACGGGCATGAATGGGACATATGCATTTACACACATGCACGCACCACACACACCACACCAAGCTACATCACGCTTACTACACATGCAAAACATAAAAATAAATAATGTGGAGCTGGGCGTGGTGGCACACGCCTTTAATCCCAGCACTCTGGAGGCAGAGTCAGGAAGATCAGATGTTCCGGGTCATCTCTGACTACATATGGAATTTGATGTCAGCCTAGGCTACATAAGACCCTGTCTGAAGAAAAAGAAAAGAATGAGGAAACATTAACTTCCATTGGCCTGGGAGATAGTTACAAGGCTGTCGCTTAATATCACAGAATGTGGGCTGGAAAGATGGAAAGATGGTTTAGCAGTTAAGGCGCTTGCCTACTAAGCCAAAGGACCCAGGTTTGATTCCCCCAGACCCACGTAAGTCAGATGTACAAGGGGGTGCATGTGTCTGGAGTTCGTTTGCAGGGTTAGAGGCCCTGGTGCTTACTCGATCACTCTATCTATCTATCTATCTATCTATCTATCTATCTATCTGTCTGCCTCTTTCTCAGTCTCTCTCAAATAAATTAATTTAATTAAATATGTTTTTAATCACAGAATGTGCTTGTCTGCATTTTCCCTTTGCTTTGTAAAATAATTCCCTGTGAAGGTAAAAATCCTATAAGTTCAGAGACCTGACATGGGAAGCAGTGAGGTAATGTGCCAGGGGTCGATAGCAAAAAAGCCTGGCTTCCCAGGTACAGGGCTCCCATCTGCTTTGCCACTCCCCTGCTGCCTGGCTGTCTGTGTGCATGTTTTATACCACAGTGTAAGCCTGAGGCTGCCGCCAGCCCAGCTTGTCACTACATCTGGGCTTCATTCATGCATTGGCTTCAGCCAGAAAAAGTTGTATTTAAATAACATATTAGCATATCAAATAATATTATTCCCACTGATTTACATTGTAAAAGAATTTAGTCCCTGTATCGGACAGCTTCAGGTTTGCTGAGATGAACTTCCAGACCAGGCACAGTGATGGAGGAAGGGATATTTATTGTAGCTTACAGATCCAGGGAAAGTTCCATAATGGCAGGAGAAGCCAGCCTGTCTTTTACAGGACCAGGAAAGAGAGAGAGAAAGCCACAAGCCAAAAGCCACACAGCACAGCATATCTCAGGAACTCCAGGCACACTTTGCATATTTTTAGATTGAAATCATAAACACACCACCACACCTTAAGATCCACCCAGTGACATTGCCTCCAGCCAGGTGGATGCAGATATAAACAACAAACTAATAAAACACTGAATATATTGGAAGACATCTATTCAAACTACCACATTCCGCCCCTGGCCCTCAATAGATTTATAACTATCACACATTGTAAACTGTACTCAGTCCAGTTTCAAAGGTCCCCATGGTCTTGACCAACTTAAGATAGTGAGTCCTGTAAAATCAAACAAGTTAAATACTTTCAACATGTAAAGGCACAGAGTAAACATTTTTAACTGGTATAAGGCATAGCAAGGAGAGAGTAGAACAATGCAAACTCAACCACCATCAGCAATCATCAAACTTCTGCAGTTCAAATTCAATATAACCAGACTGACAGTCTCCAGGTTTTCCAATTTCACCCCTCCAGCTGGGCAGAGTAGCCAGGGAAAACTTTCATCCCGTGCCAACACTGCACTCCACGGCAGTCCTTGCATAGTCCTGGTATATCCAAAACATCTTCAGTTCTCCATGCAAACCACAGTCCACCTTCCAAAGGCTCTTCCAGCCTATAAGGGCCTCACACCCTGTCTCATTCCACATCTCAGCAGCAGCTCCTGGAACTGTGTGCAATTCATGACCACTCCATGCATTTTTCATGCTTCCAAAACTAATACCAGGTGTGCAGGACACAGCCATATTCTTAATCCAGGGACAAAAAAAAAATCATAGCTTTGAAAAGCAGGTTCCTTTTCCAGTCAACTCTTTCCAAAAGAGTTTGCATTTCTAACAGTCTTTCCTCAGGCATCCTCTCCATTGTTTTAATGTAAAGCAGTCATGCCACCTTCCTTAAGATTGCTAATATGTTTGACAATAGCAGCTCCAATAACCTAAAACCAGTCTCAGTGCCTCTAATTTTAACTTGCTTGAGCTTTTCCAACTTAAAATCTTATATCTCTCAGTCCAATATCTTTAGCCAAGCACATCAGTCCGTTACAAATTTAACCTTGATCAAACTTTCTGGGTCTGGGCAGCAGAACTCAGCCATCCCAGTTCCAACAAAGTCCTCTGCAGTCTTTCCTTCCCCTTAGAAAGCTCATAAGACAAGCCTCGAAGTTCAATACTGTCTGCATTTAGCATTCTCAAACTCTCATCAGAATAGTCTATAAGAAGACATCTTCAGTTGCAAGCACCAAGTCCATGCCTATTCCTCCAAAACAAAGTTTACAAAGGACAAAAATCCACATGGTTAGGTTCATCTCAGCCCACTTCTCCGTACCACTTCTGTATCAGACAGCTTCAGGTTTGCTGAGATGAACTTCCAGACCAGGCACAGTTATGGAGGAAGGGATATTTATTGCAGCTTACAGATCCAGGGGAAGTTCCATAATGGCAGGAGAAGCCAGCCTGTCTTTTACAGGACCAGGCAAGAGAGAGAGAAAGCCACAAGCAAAAGCCACACAACACAGCACACCTCAGGAACTCCAGATAGGCACACTTTGCATATCTTTAGATTGAAATCTCAAACCTACCACAGCATCGCACCTTAAGATCCACCAAGTGACATTGCCCCCAGCCAGGTGGATGCAGATATAAACAATAAACTAATAAAACACTGAATATATTGGGGGACATCTATTCAAACTACCACAGTCCCAAAATTAAAACTCGGAGCATTCACCAAAGAGCACTGCAGTCATGGCACGTCCAGCACTCACACAATGCTCACCCTGCTCCCAGGGCCACAGAGGCCACTTTAACCATAGATCCGTGAAAACACAGCCTCGTGCTTAGCTCTCACTCTCTTAATCAGCCAAGCCAACTGCAAAGTCCTCCTCTCCAGCAGGCCAAGTGGGAGAATCATGAGGATTCTAATGTGTGATCAATGGAGCTCACTGCAGTCCCCTTCCTTCATCTGTATTTTATATATATATATGTGGATGATATGTGGCATATATATAATGAAAATAATACATAGGCACCAAGGTGTCTGTGTGCCTGACTTTTAACAAACTGTGAGCATTAGCATGGACTGAATGTAATAGTCTTTATAATAAAAACCCCAGTCCAGATGAGAGCTCTCCATTCATATTAGGAATTAAGTCTAACAGGTCAATGTAAACATATACCACTTGAGAGAAAAAAAAATATTTTCCCGAGTTTACATATATGATTTTTAAGTTATCTAAATGAAACATACTTTACACTTATTTGTTTGCCTTTTGTGATTTTTTTTTGTATTTATTTGAGAGAGAAAGAATGAGATGAAAGAAAGAGGCAGACACACAGAATATGGGCACACCAGAGCCTCCAGCCATTGCACACTCCAGATATATGTGCCACTTTGTGCATCTGGT
This sequence comes from Orientallactaga sibirica, assembly GCA_036365145.1. Lineage (NCBI taxonomy): Eukaryota > Metazoa > Chordata > Mammalia > Rodentia > Dipodidae > Orientallactaga > Orientallactaga sibirica. The sequence goes on along the minus strand of JAEOAD010000047.1, from coordinate 5,853,442 downwards.
TTTACATGGGTACTTGGGAATTAAGCCCTGGCCATCAGGCTTTGCAAGCAAGTGCCTTTAATCACTGAGTTATCTCTCAAGCCCAGTACATAATAAATACTTGCTATGGATCTATTTAATGTAAAAAAAAAAAAAATGTGCGTGTTCTAGGAAATATCCCTAATGATGAGACCCAAGGTCGATCTTCCCAATGATGAGACCCAAGGTCAGTCTGCTTATTGGAACGGGCTCACATACTAACAGGTTCTGAAAGAACTTTATCTTCTTGCATTCCCTCTCTGTGGGTCTCTGCTCTCCTCGCTGGGCTGTCTGATGGGAAAAGAGGCATGACTGAGAGTAGACGTTGGAACTGTGAAGATTTGGGGATAAATACAGAGTTTATCTGCTCTATGATATACATTTACTCACATAGCCATTTAACGATTTTCTAGAATAAGCCAGTGCAGGTGTTAATTTGCCCCAGAGAGGGACTTGAAAACCCACTCGCAGCTTGTTTGAGTTTTTATTTGGCAAGAGCAAAAAATACCTATATTTGGGAGACACCAGCAAATGAATTGAATCAGTCTGCTAATTGATGAAATGCAAAGTTACACTAAATCACTTCACTCAAAGTGAGGTTGGCTTATAAATGCTCCCAGAGGTAATTAGTACCTAGGCATATCCAATCACAGAAAAAACAATTCGGACTTGGGCAACAGTGGGTAGCAGAAAGTCTGGAAGATTGACATTAAACAAACCCTTTGGGTAACTCCATCTTTCTCGGATTTTCTCACCAGTAAAAGCTATCGCTTGAGTCTTTAACACATTTCGTGAAAATGATTTCTACACAAGGGCAGGACTCTAGGGATACAGGGAACATGTATTTAATTCCATCTTTAAGCTTCTTCAGGCCATGAAAAAAGAAGAAATTTCTCTTGGGAATTTTCTCAGGACATTACTCATGTATTATTGCAAGCTAAGTTTTTTTTTTTCCTCTGCATTAGGGCATGGGAGATCCTGAGCTGTTCGCCTTCTAGACTGTGACCTGCTGAGACCCTGGCCTTCACCTCTGCATCGGCATCTTGCATAACGGCTCCTCCAGCCAAGCATGGAAACAGGTGCCAGATGCCTGGGATCTTCTCCCATAAGCATCCTGCACTGGGCTTAGTTCTGTCTTACCACGTCACACAAGGCACTTGAAAGATGCTATCTACTCTTTCATAAGAAAGTCTTCTCAAACAGGCCACTAGAAAGTAGTACTTTCTTCCTAGCAGGAAAAAGGCAACATATTAAAGAATTTTCATTCATGAATATTCTAATTCAGTTTTATAAATGAAAAACCAACTGACACCCACCCAAATCTTTATCTCTAAGACACTATCCCAGAAACCATGGTTCCCGACCCTCAGATCTCTGAGTCCCGTTCAAGGCAGAGAAGACGTACTTAAAAATGAGTTTTGAAAATCTGGGGATTGGAAGATGGCTCAGTGGTTTGAGGCCAACTTACAAAGTCTGCTGGCCCAGGTTCAATTTCCCAGCACCCATGTACAAAAAGTGGCACAAGCACCTGGCATTTGAAGTGGCAAGAGAACCCGGTGCTCCACACACACATACAAATAGATAAAAAATACTTTGAAAAGGAAAAGACAATCTCGTGCTGGAGTAAGACTTCTCATTCTAGGTCTCTGCCAGTCTTCCCATGCCCTCCATTCTTCCCACAGCACCTCCAAGTCCTTCATAAAACAAACTTTTGAACCTGGCATGATGATGCATGCCTTTAATCCCAGCACTCAGAAAATTGGGGTAGGGAGGATCACTATGAGTGGGTTATGGAGTGAGTTCCAGTTCAGCCTGACCTAGAGCAAAACACTACCTCAAAAGAAAAAAATAAATAAACAAAGAAAGCAAATATATAATAAAACTCCTGCTAAATAAATCTCTTGCATTATACAAAGAGAACTCCAAAATGCTGGCCAGCCCCGGTGTGACTCCTAGAGGCCTTTGAAGCTGGCAACTCAGGGAGTTGCAGTGAAGTGAACTTTCTACTTAAGTTTTCACCTTATGAATCAGCTGGCACTGAAATGCAGGCTTCCTCTCCCCAGACACATACCAATGCTTATGGACAAGAGATAGAAGTACAAGAAGCAACAGAAATAAATGAAGGAAAGAGTAATGAACTTGTCTTTTACATGTCACACTTTCTTCTCATGCACAGTAATTTAAATTCTTATCATTCACAAGTGCAATCTCCCCTTTCCAGAGAGGGAAACTGAGGCTTGAGAAGATTTCAAAACTATACCTACTGGCATCCCTAAGAACTGTCTTGAAGTCTTCCATTACTCATTGATAAAAGGGAGTAGAATCAAGGTACTGAGTACCAACAGTACTTATCCTACATGATTCAAACATTGGAGAGAGGGCTGAAGAGATGACTTAGTGGTTAGGGTGCTTGCCTGTGAAGCCTAAGGACTCATGTTTAATTCTCCAGGTCCCACATAAGCCAGACACACAGTGATGCAAGCATGAAAGATCACACATGTGCATAAGGGGGTGCACACATCTGGAGTTCAAGTGTAGTGGCCAAGGCCCTGGCACACCAATTCTTCCACCCACCCCTATAAAAAAATGAAGGCCAGTCTGTTGGGCTTGCCATAAAATAAAATAATAAAATTAAATTAAATTAAAAACAATGGTGATCCGGGTGTGGTGGCGCACACCTAATCCCACCACTAGGGAGGCAGAGGTAGGAGGATCGCTGTGAGTTCAAGGCCACCCTGAAACTAATAGTGAATTCCAGGTCAGCCTGAGCTAGAGTGAGACCCTACCTCGAAAAAAAAAAAAAAAAAAAAGAAAGAAAACAAAAATAAAAACAATGGTGAAAGGGCTGGAGAGATGGCTTAGCAGTTAAGGCACGAATGCCTGTTTGAATCTCCAGGTCCCACGTTTAGCCAGATGCAAAAAGAGTGACACAAGAGTGCAATGTCACACATGCACACAAGGGGGCACAAGCATCTAGAGTTTGTTCACAGTAGCTGAGAGGCCCATTCTTTATCTGTCTCTCTCTGTCTGTCTCTCTCAAATTAATAAAAAAAATGGTGAAATCAATACCTCAAGTGCTGAGTCTTGATCTACTGCTTTCCCACAATTTTCTGTTTTCCCATTATCCTAATCTATCTCTGGCATTAGTAATATACCAGGCTGATGATTTGTGTGAAAAAAGATAAAGCTATATGCTACCGCCTTCAAATGCATAGATAACATTTAACGAGAACTCCCCATGTATAACTATGAGTGTTCTCATATTCCACCCACACTACACCAGTTATCACAGCTCCTATTTTCACCCCCAGTTTATCAATGAGTGAAAGGAAGTTCTTGGAGGTAGAGAGCTTAAATGACTCGATAGTCAGTATCTTGCATTGAGCTTGAAGGATAAGATCTTAGCTGTATTAACTGAGCCGTGATGAAGCAGTAAGGCCTCAGCGTCTCAAGACCTACTCTCTCTAATAAGGTGACCTCTGGTCAGTCACATACGGCAAACGAGGACATGAAATATGGCTGGTGTAGCTGATGAATTTTAATTTTATATAATTTGAATTGAGACTTAAAGTGAATAGTTGGTGAAATAGTTTTCATGACCCTGTGCATGAGTCAATGAAAGGCAGTGATCCCAGATGCCGGGAAGAAGAGCTGAAGGCCCTGAGAGAGTCCTGAGGCTGTTGCCACTGCAGGAACCTAGGCAGAAGTCAGCCGCCTCTGAGCTGAGGATGGGAAGTGAGAGTCTGGGTGGCCCATGACACACGCCTAGAGCACAGGACAACACACACAAGAGAGAGGAGCACGGGTACCTCAAGGTCTGCAGTCAGCTGGGTACTGATGACTGAACCCATGTGGCAGAATCCTAGGACAGAGTAGAACCACTCCAAATGCACAGGGCCCAGCAAACACACTGAGCAGGGTCTGATCCCAGCAGTCAAATAAAAACTGTGATGCATGGAACAGGTCATAAAAGGGTCTTGCCTTAGCAATGGGAAATCATTAGCTGGCCTTTGCCATTAGCACAGCCACTTCTCCAGCCATTCAATTAGTCATAAAAGTAATCTAAAAGGACTGGATTATTTCCCAGTAATTCATCTTTGTCCTATAACACAACTCCCAAACACTGATAAGAATACAAAACAAAAGACAATACTGAACAAGGTAAAAACTCACCATGCCTAGCACTCAAAAACACCGGGAAAAGGACAATCAAGAGAAAAACCAATCAATGAAAACTGGTACAATTACTGGAATTTAAGTAAAGAACATTAAAGAAGGTGTTATGTTACTGTCACTATATTTCATACATTTAGAGGCCTAGGTAGCCACATGAAGATGTGTGTGAGGCAAACTGAGCAGACAGAAATGAAAACACAGTGAGGAAGAAAGACCACACTGAACGAGAGAGACAATAGACCACACAAGAGAAATGTTGATGGCTTGAAAGCATAGTGATAGGACTAATGTACACTAACCACAGAAAGGCCTGAGGAGATGCCTCAACACTAACCCACAGAAAGGCCTGAGGAGATGCCTCAACACTAACCCACAGAAAGGCCTGAGGAGATGCCTCAACACTAACCACAGAAAAGCCTGAGGAGATGCCTCAACACTAACAACCTGAAGAGATGCCTCAACACACAGAAAAGCCTGAGGAGATGCCTCAACACTAACATCAGAAAGGCCTGAGGAGATGCCTCAACACTAACCCACAGAAAGGCCTGAGGAGATGCCTCAACACTAACCCACAGAAAGGCCTGAAGAGATGCCTCAACACTAAGCCACAGAAAGGCCTGAGGAGATGCCTCAACACTAACATCAGAAAGGCCTGAGGAGATGCATCAACACTAACCACAGAAAGGGCTGAGGAGATGCCTCAACACTAACCACAGAAAGGCCTGAGGAGATGCCTCAACACTAACCACAGAAAGGCCTGAGGAGATGCCTCAACACTAACCACAGAAAAGCCTGAGGAGATGCCTCAACACTAACCCACAGAAAGGCCTGAGGAGATGCCTCAACACTAACCACAGAAAGGCCTGAGGAGATGCCTCAACACTAACCACAGAAAGGCCTGAGGAGATGCCTCAACACTAACCCACAGAAAGGCCTGAAGAGATGCCTCAACACTAAGCCACAGAAAGGCCTGAGGAGATGCCTCAACACTAACATCAGAAAGGCCTGAGGAGATGCCTCAACACTAACCCACAGAAAGGCCTGAGGAGATGCCTCAACACTAACCCACAGAAAGGCCTGAAGAGATGCCTCAACACTAACCCACAGAAAGGCCTGAGGAGATGCCTCAACACTAACCAACAGAAAGGCCTGAGGAGATGCCTCAACACTAACCACAGAAAGGCCTGAAGAGATGCCTCAACACTAACCACAGAAAGGGCTGAGGAGATGCCTCAACACTAACCACAGAAAGGCCTGAGGAGATGCCTCAACACTATCCACAGAAAAGGCCTGAGGAGATGCATCAACACTAACCACAGAAAGGCCTGAGGAGATGCCTCAACACTAACCACAGAAAAGGCTGAGGAGATGCATCAACACTATTCACAGAAAGGTCTGAGGAGATACATCAACACTATTCACAGAAAGGGCTGAGGAGATGCCTCAACACTAACCACAGAAAAGGCTGAGGAGATGCATCAACACTCAACCTGACATCAACACTATTCACAGAAAGGCCTGAGGAGATGCCTCAACACTAACCACAGAAAAGGCTGAGGAGATGCATCAACACTATTCACAGAAAGGCCTGAGGAGATGCCTCAACACTAACCCTCAGAAAGGCCTGAGGAGATGCCTCAACACTAACCCACAGAAAAGCCTGAGGAGATGCATCAACACTAACCACAGAAAAGCCTGAGGAGATGCATCAACACTAACCACAGAAAGGCCTGAGGAGATGCCTCAACACTAACCACAGAAAGACCTGAGGAGATGCCTCAACACTAACCCACAGAAAGGCCTGAGGAGATGCATCAACACTAACCCACAGAAAGGCCTGAGGAGATGCCTCAACACTAACCACAGAAAGACCTGAGGAGATGCATCAACACTAACCACAGAAAGACCTGAGGAGATGCCTCAACACTAACCACAGAAAGGGCTGAAGAGATGCCTCAACACTAACCCACAGAAAAGGCCTGAGGAGATGCCTCAACACTAACCCACAGAAAAGCCTGAGGAGATGCCTCAACACTAAACCACAGAAAGGGCTGAGGAGATGCATCAACACTAACCCAGAGAAAGGCCTGAGGAGATGCCTCAACACTAACCCACATCAAGGGCTGAGGAGATGCCTCAACACTAACCCAGAGAATGGCCTGAGGAGATGCCTCAACACTAACGCACAGAAAAGCCTGAGGAGATGCATCAACACTAACCACAGAAAGGGCTGAGGAGATGCCTCAACACTAACCACAGAAAAGCCTGAGGAGATGCATCAACACTAACCACAGAAAGGCCTGAGGAGATGCATCAACACTAACCACAGAAAGGCCTGAGGAGATGCCTCAACACTAACCACAGAAAGGCCTGAGGAGATGCCTCAACACTAACCACAGAAAGGCCTGAGGAGATGCCTCAACACTAACCCACAGAAAAGCCTGAGGAGATGCCTCAACACTAACCCACAGAAAAGCCTGAGGAGATGCCTCAACACTAACATCAGAAAGGCCTGAGGAGATGCCTCAACACTAACCACAGAAAGGCCTGAGGAGATGCCTTAACACTAACCACAGAAAGGGCTGAGGAGATGCCTCAACACTAACCCACAGAAAGACCTGAGGAGAAGCCTCAGGGGTAAAACTTTCCAGGCAAGCACGAGGACCTGAATTCAGACCTCTGCCACAGATGTGAATGCCAGGGGTGACTGCAGGCACCTGTCATCCCAGTGCTCAGGTGACCAAGACAGGGAAAATCTGCCGATCAGTCTAGACTAGACGAACTATGAATGCCTGAATGCAGTGAGTCCCCATCTCAACACGGAAGGTGGAGAGTGACTGAGAGTGAAACCCAGTGTCCACTCTGGCCTCGACAAGCACACACACCACACACGCACTCTGGCACGCACACTCCCGCACTCACACACACCACACACACACACATACACTCACACATGCATGAACACTCACATACGCATAAGACAGAAACAAATAGGAAATTAAAACAAAAGAAATACTCAAATTATACTCTACTGAGGAGCATTTGTGAGCTATGGGACAACTTCAATGAACCTAATACAAATGTGACTATAATCATTCGAGAAGAAAGACACAAAAAAAATATGAAGAGGGCTGGAGAGATGGTTTAGCAGTTAAGCACTTGCCTATGAAGCCTAAAGGACCCTGGTTCAAGGCTTGATTCCCCAGTACCCTCGTATGCCACATGCACAAGGGAGCACATGCATCTGGAGTTCATTTGCAGTGGCTGGAGGCCTTGGTGTGCCCATTCTCTCTCTCTCTCTCTCAAATAAATAAATATGAAAGTTTAAAAAATATGTGAAGACAAAAAAGGCAATACTTTTTCAAATTTAATGAATAAATCCCATACATAAGAAACTTGATAAAAGTTATATCAAAGTCATTATAAACAATTTTTCAAAACCAGTGATGGAGGGAGGGACTTGTAAATCATGAGGGAAACAGTTACATCCCCTACAGAGAAGTAACATGGAAAGAGCTGGTGCACTCTGGGAGCTCTGCAAGTGAGAAGCCAGCTCAGAAGTCTGAGTGAGTTTTATGTTCAGCATTAATGTATTTCAACACTGAAGGCAACATCAAGATTTTACACACTTAAAATCTGAAAGGTTTTACACATTTTAAAATCTGAAAAAATTCATCACCAGGAGGCCTGCACTCTACGAAATGCTAAAAGTCCTTCAAATAAGCTGAAAATAATACCAGTTGGAAATATAAGTTTACATAGGGGACTAAAAACACAGGAAACTGTAACCACCTGGATCACTATAATGTACAATAGATCTTTTGAGTTTCATCTGTTTAAATAAGAATGATAAAGACAGGACAGAGACTACGGCTTGGATGAACAGCATTTACCTGCCATGCATGAGGCCCTGGTTCTGTTCCCAGCATTACAAATAATAATAACACTAAAAATGTAGTCTGGAGTTAAGCATGTAAGTAAAATAAAAATGTATTGCTGGGCTGGAGAGATGGCTTAGCGGTTAAGGCGCCTGCCTCCTAAGCCTAAGAACGCTGGTTCCAATCTCCAGGTCCCACGTTTAGCCAGATGCAAAGTGACACAAGGGGGCAATGCTGCACTTGACCACAAGGGGGCGCACACATCTGGATTTCGTTCACAGCGGCTAAGAGGCTGCTGGCACGCCCATCTCTATCTGTCTTCCTCTCCCTCTCTCTGTCTCTCTCTGTGTCTCTCTCAAAAAAAAAAAATGTATTGCTATAGTAGCATGAAGATCAGGAGATGTACTACTGAGATATTCTTATATGTGAAATGATATAGAGTCACTAGAAGGTATTGTGGTAATTTGAAGATAGATGCTTTATGCCCTGAAACAACCAGTAAATTAACAAAACAAAAAGTTACAATAGGGCTGGAGGGATGGCTTAGCAGTTAAGGCATTTGCCTGCAAAGCTAAAGGACCCTGGTTCAATTCCCCAGGACCCAAGTTAGCCATAACACAAGGGGATGCACACGTCTGGAGTTCGTTTGCAGCAGCTGGAGGCCCTGGTGTGCCCATTATCTCTCTCCCTCTCCCTCTTTCTCTGTCAAATAAATAAATAAAAATGAATTTTTTTTTTTTTTGGTTTGGTTTTTGAGGTAGGGTCTCACGCTAGCTCAGGCTGACTTGGAATTCACTATGTAGTCTCAGGGTGGCCTCGAACTCACTGCGATCCTCCTACCTCTGCCTCCCGAGTGCTGGGATTAAAGGCGTGCGCCACCACACCCAGCCTTCAAAGAACATTCTTAAAATCAAATAAAATATTTTTAAGTTATAAGAGAGTGATAAAGAACAGAAAACAAAATCATAAAGTAATCCTTCACTTAATCCAAAAGCACACAGAAGGAGAGGAAAGGGTACAAAGAATAGATGTAAATTACAAAAATCAGTTTAAATGTAACCACATCAACAATCACATTAAATCTATACAGTGGCTGGAGGCCCTGACACACAAATTCATTCTCTTGCGCTCTCTCTCTCTTCTCTCTCTAATAAAAAAGGGCCAGTCTGTTGGGCTTGCCATATATATATATATATATATATATATATATATATATGCACATACATACATATATACATACATGCATACATACATATGTGTGTGTAATGAAATCTACCTTTAGAAAAAGATTTAGATTTTCCTATTGATTTCAAGAATAAAAAGGTAGGGCTGGAAAGATGGCTCAGCAGTTTAGGTGCTAGCTTGCAAATCCACTACCCACATAAAGCCACTTACACTGAGTGGCTATATCTCATCCTATATAAAACTCAAGTCAAAAATAAATCCAAGACCTGAAACTATGAAATTTCTAGAAGAAAACAGAGGGGAAATGTTTCAGGAACTGGAAGAAATGAGAAGCAACAGGTCAAGATCCCAAAAGCACAGGAAACTAAAGAAAGACTTGACGAGTTAGGAACGCATCCTTTCACAGCACAGGCAACAGTCAGCTACATAATGGGACAGCCCACGGGAGGACAAAACACTTGTAAGCTATTTCTTCACCACGGGATTAATATCCAGAGCAAAGAAGGCTCTCACTCAAGAGCAAAGAAGAAAAAAAAAAAAAAAAAACGGTAAAGGAAGGAAGAGTGGGAGGAGGGTTAATCAAATTTTAGGATGTTAAAAATAAGCCATATGGAAACCTTCTTCTTTGGATAATGGTGCACCCAGAAGCCATACATTGTTACGAGAAAAATTTTTAGTGCCAGGGATGGGAAACCTTCCAGTGAGTTGTTGGCCAGGGAGGTTCCTGATGCCCCCAAAACATTACAGGCCATTGCCAAGGCTCTTGGTTTCCCACCAAGAATAGATGGTAAGATGCTATTGCTGAAGACTCCACATGCCTGGGCTGCAGGTCACTGAGAAATCAAGCTGGAACTGAGCTGAAAACTTCCTCCCTGTGGGCCAGCTAACAGAAAACTGGAAAAAGCTATGAGGCATGCAGCCCTATGGGTGAGAGAGATATCATCAACAGTGATAGACAGCAATGGATACTGCAAGTCTTAAGATGGTCAGCCAGGCCAAATGACCCAATGGGTACAATAGTGGCATTGGCATTTCTATTATGGGGAAAACAACCATTTTCTTTTCTTTTTTCTTTTTTCTTTTTTTTTTTTTAATTTGGTTTTTCAAGGTAGGGTCTCACTTTGGTGGCCTCGAACTCACGGCGATCCTCCTACCTCTGCCTCCCGAGTGCTGGGATTAAAGGCGTGCACCACCACACTCGGCACAACCATTTTCTAATTGGACAGGAGGACCACTCCATGAAAGAGAATGTATGCCTGATATTGAAAGCCTACTCAAAAGCCTATGGTGGGGGAGATCATGAGCCCTAGGGAAGTAAAGCCTGTTGTTCTCTAGCTAAATACATATATTATGCTCACCAAACTGCCCTATAAGCACTTTTCTAAGTGTTCATACACATATACTAATGCTACACTCACTTATGGTTAGAGAAGCTTCTATTTTCAGATGGTGGTGACCACTAGGAAGACTCAAAAGGCACCATAGTGCTGAGAAGAAGTGACAGTGGAGTGTTCAACACTGAGACATCTCTATCACACCCTCCAAAACCTACAGTCCATTATGGAAGAGGTAGAGGAAGAATGTTCGAGACAAAGGAAGGCTAGGACTGCTTCCAAGGCAATCTTCCAGACACAAAATGGCCTGGATATACATGACCTCACAATGCCAGGCACTACCTACATAAGACCCTCATAATAGGAGGAAAAGATAATATGGTAGTTTGAATATATGGCCCCAATATATTCGGTGTTTTATTAGTTTATAGTTTGCATCTGTAGTCACCTGTCTGGAGGCAGAGTCACTGGGCGGATCTTAAGGTGTAATAGTGGGTTTGAGATTTCAATCTAAAGACATGCAAAGTGTGTCTAGTTGGAGTTCCTGAAGAATGCTGTGCTGTGTGGCTTTTCACTTTTGGCTTTTGGCTTTCTCTCTCTTGCCTGGTCCTGTAAAAGCAGGCCAGCTTCTTCTGCCATTATGGAACTTCCCCTGGATCTGTAAGCTTCAATCAATCCCTTCCTCCATAATTGTGCCTGGTCTGGAAGTTCATCTCAACAAACCTGAAGCTATCTGCTACAAATGATGACATAAAAATTAAAGAGAACCTAACTAAGAGGGGGAAGGGATATGATGGAGGTGGATTTGTGAGAGGGAAAGTGGGGAAGAGGAGGGAATTATAATGGTTTATTGTCCATAATTATGGAATCTGTCTATAAAAATGTTTTAAAATGAGCCAATGACCCCAATAGACATTTCTCAAGAGAAGACATGCACATGGGCACCAGGAGAAGACAGGATGCTCATGTGAATGAGCATCAGGCATATGAAAGGTGACAGCATCACTTAATTATCAAGAAATGTACACCAAAACCACAATGAAGCCAGGCATGGTGATGCACACCTTTAATTCCAGCAGTCAGGAGGCAGAGGTAGGAGGATCACCATGAGTTCAAAATACCCGAAGACTCCATAGTGAATTCCAGATGAGCCTGGAACACCACAACGAGGTATCATCTTGCCACAGCTAAAAAGGCTATTATCAAAAATACATGATAGTGGGGTTAGGATTTTAAAAATTAAAATAAAAATGCTAGCAAGGACATACTATATTCCCATACTGTGTGCAGGAATATATATTAGCACAGTCATTATAGAAGGTTCTCAAAAGAACTAGAAATAACCCAAGTACTACAGCACACGCTTTTAATCTCAGTGGCTCAGGAGGTTGAGGCAGGAGGATGACTTGAGCTTAAGAATTTGAGAGCAGTTCAGACAACATGGCAAGATCACATGTCAAAAAAATAAAAGAAGGGCTAGAGAGAGAGATGGCTCAGTGGTGAAGGAGTTTGCCTGCAAAGCCAATGACACAAGTTTGATTCCCCAGTACCCATACGTCATAGACAGCTTCACGTTGCTCAGATGAACCTCCAAACCAGGCACAAGTTATAGGAGGAAGGGATTTATTGAAGCTTATAGATCCAGGGGAAGTTCCATGATGGTGGAAGAAGCTGGCCCCCTTTTACAGATCCATGCAGAGAGAAATGCTACCACTAGCACCATCAGCAAGCACAGTTCAGACACCCCAGGCATAGCTCAAGCTCTCCACATATCTTTAGTTGGAATTCCAGATCCACCCCTAAACACACCTATGGTTGGACCTAGAATTTGCCCACAGTGATACCTCTTCCAGTCAGGCAGCTGGAAATCCAAGAAGTTTTAATAAAATTCCTGAATCTATTGGGGGACATTCATTCGAAGTACCACACCACGTAAAGCCACATGCACTAAATGCCACATGAATCTGGAGTTGGTCTGCAATGGCAGGAAGCCCTGGCATCCCCATACTCGTTCTCTCTATGTCTTCCTCTTTCTCTCTGTCTCTCTATCTCAAATAAATATATAAATAAATAAATAAAATTTTTAAAAATGAAAACTAAAAGAAGAGAAATAGCACTATGATGTGACCTAGCTAATCACACTTTGGGTGAGTATGTCAATGAGCTGAAATCAGTATGTTACAAACCAGATATCTACATGTGCATGTTTATTGCTCTACTCTTCACAGTAGCCAGGATATAGACCCAGCTACGTTTCCATCAGCAGATGAACCCATAAAGAAACTGATATCACAAGCTTTGCATCATATGTGAGAAAGCCGATCCTATAGAAACAATTGGGCAAAAGTGTTTCCCAGAGCCTGTGAAGGTAGGGGGATAGACAGAGTGTGGTTAAGAGTGCAAATGGATAGGAGGAATCACTTCTAATGCTTTGTAGCAAGCAGGATAATTGTGGTTGGCAAAATTAATTGAATATTTCAAAATGACACATAGGTTTTTGAATGTTCAAATGTTCCTGAGTGTATACCTGCACTCAGCACTTAAGAGGCTGCAGCAGGAGGATCTCAAGTTTCAGGCCAGCCTGAGAAACACAGTAGGACTCTATCTTAAGAAAAAAAGAAGACGCCAGGCATGGTGATGCACGCCTTTAATTCCAGCCCTCGGGAGGAAGAGGTAGCAGGATTGCCATGAGTTCAAGGCCACCTGATATCACAGAGTGAATTCCAGGTCAGCCTGGGCTAGAGTGAAATTCTACCTCAATAAAAGAGAGAGAGAGAGAATCTGGAGCAAGACCCTATCTCAGAAAACCCCCCCCCAAAAAAAAAAGAAGAAGAAAGAAAGAAAACAAATTTTAAAATATTGCTGAGAATTCTAAACCAACAGAAAGATTGCCAACTTGAACTAAGAGAAAAAGAACAACGTGAAAATTCTCTTGGCAGGAAACAAGCTGATGAAACCCCAAATGCAATGCATGCTGTCTTCGTACACAGGAAAAGCTGTCCCAGAGGTCTATGCCACAAACACTCCATGCAGACACTCCATGGAGCTGGGCCTACTGGATTCTAAACTGTCAGGGCCTGGTCATCTCTGCCTTCTATTTCTTCCATTTTTGAACAGGGATGTCTATAACTGCATGTATGCATGTATTATGTATGTTCCACTATGTTTTCAAAGCAGACCACTTTTTTTTTTAGTTTCATGAGACTGCAGATGGAGGGGAAAGTTATCCCAGTTTGGGTCTCACACACACCTGATTTGAATTATGTAAACAGGGCTGGGGAGATGGCTCGGAGGATAAAGTGCTCAGCACTGAAGCCTGAGCTAAGTTTGATTCTCAGACCCCATGTTAAAAGAAGGAAAAAAAAAAAAGAAAAAGAAAAAGCCAAAGCCAAGGTGGACTTCTGCAATCCCAGCACTCCACAGGGCGTCAGGAGGCCAAGGCAAGAGAATTGACCCCAGCACTCCACGGGGTATCAGGAGGCCAAGGCAGGAGAATTTTCCAGAGGCCCTCAATGAGCACAGCTGAGGGAAATTCTGCCTCAGCAAGGTGAACAGTAAGAACAACCTAAATGTTGTCCTCTGACCTCGTGCCAGAGCACCAAACACATATACAACAAGCATTCATGCAAATAAATTTTAAAGTTGAAATGATTTTAACAGTGATCTTTGAAGTTTCTCAGCTGCTGAGAGAGAGCAAAGGCGATTTTGGACTTAGAGATGGCAGAAATATTGATATGAAATGACTCTATTTTGCATGTGGGACAGACATGACTCTTTGGAAGCCATGAGGGAAAATTGGTGGTAATCAGACGAGTGAATGGTTCACAAAAAAGAAGCACAAGCTAATCACCAGAACCTGTGAATATGTCACCTTACATGGCAAAAGAGGCTTTGCAGATGTGGTCTCAAGGCAGATCTTAAGACTGCATACCATGGATTATCCAGATGGGCACACTACCAGCACAAGAGCTCAGGATAGAGGCAAATGCCCTTCAAATTCCCAAAATAGAGTTACTCTGCCCACGAAACAGGCTGAAAACCCCTCCTAGTTCTTACAGCCTGTCCAACATCTGAGCGATTGCAGACAGAGAAAGCAAACAGATGAGAGAGCAGAGTCCCAGCCCAGCAGCCCAGTAAAGGATGAGTGGACAAGGAGCAGAGCAGGACAAAGCCGGTTCTATGGTAAACGGGGCAGAGAAGATTTTAATCCAATTCAAATTTGCATTAATCAGTTATTGTGGACTGTGCTCCTAGCTGGCTCTGAGGATCTAGAAATATCGAGATAGGCAGGAGGTCTGCCCTCCCAAAGCTCACAGACCACTCGAGTTTCCATAGCAGCCTTGCTCAGATGGAGGATGGCAAAGACATCTTCTTCAGTTGTTTAGCCACTGATATGTTCTTCATGTTGGGGTAAATAACCTCCTATTCATGCTCATGCCAACAATGCTGATTAAACTCAGTGGACAGGTGTGTGTGCGCGCCACACACACACACACACACACACACACATCAGGGAACCAGAGGAGTGAGAGAGGGATAAGAGAACGTAACAGGAAATGAATATAATCAAAATACATTATATAGCTGTTAGAGATATTCACAAATAAATAGAAAGAGTAACAAAGACTCTTGGGAGAAACTGATTACACCTTATACAATTCAAAGAAAAAGTACTAAGACCGCCCCAGACTGTGTTCTATATAATCCTTCTGTTATGTGGTTCATATATGAAATGTTCCCACAGACTCCTGTTTGACATACTTGTTCCCAGCTAGTAGCACTATCTGGAAAGTTGTGAAATTAGGAAATGGAGCCCCGCTGTGGGAAGTAGTTCACTAACGAGGTGGATCCTTGGGAATACACTCCCGGCACCTTCCTGCGTCGTTCGCTGAGTCCTCTCTATGGTGATATAAGCCACTCCACTGTGCCTTCCCTGTCATAGTGGAAGAAACCTTCTGAAACTGTGAGCCAGAATAAACTTTTCCCTCCTATAAGTTGTTTTCACCAGGTATTTGGTCAGAGTGATGAAAAATCTGACAGATAGGTTTGCCTTCATAGACCCTTATCAAAAGAGCCTTGTCAGCTGGTCATGGTGACATATGCCTTTGATCCCAGCACTTGGGAGGCCAAAGGTAGAAGGCTTGCTGTGAGTCTGAGGCCAGCCTGAGTCTATATAGTGAATTCCAGGTCAGCCTGTGCTAGAGTGAGATCCTACCTCAAAAAATAAAAAACACCTTGTCAAGCATTATCAAAGAGAAATAACAAACAATGGTTTTCCTATCTGATCACTTTACTGTCCTACAAAGGTCCCCAGTGCTATGAAATTAAAGTTCAGAAGTACTGATGTGGCCTATAGGCAGGGTGACCTACACAGAAGGTAACAAGGACATGGCCTCTCTCCTATCAGAGTGGACACCAACCATAAGACATCTGTACACTCAAACTCATGCCCATCAGCAGAATGTAACCTCTGACTACCGGGTCCAGGCAACCAACCTTCAGCCACTGTGCTACAATGCTTTTCTGCTGGTTTTTGTCAAAGACCTTTAAAGATTTATTATTATTATTATTATTATTATTATTTATTATTTTGAGAGAAAGAAAAAGAGAGAGAGAATGGGTGGGCCAGGGCCTGCAGCCCTTGTGCATCTGGCTTATGTGGGTCCTGGGGATTCGAACTTGGGTCTTTGGCTTTTCAGGCAAAGGCCTTAACTGATAAGTCATCTCTCCAGCCCAATGACCTTTATACAAACTCTTTCCTCTGTCCTTAGGGTTTTGATTCCCTCCTTCTCCAACAGGCATTCTATCTGTTTCAACATGTCTACTGACATGCCACTTTCTGAGTGCAGGCCTTCTCTAATGACATCTCCCACTCCAGTTGAATCAGACCTGCCTGTATTGCTCTTACGTGGCACCCTGTACATTCCTTCTTTCATTCATAATGATTTATGCATTGTATTTTAGGATGGGGCTACATCAATCTTATTTACTCTTACTAGCAATGCCAGTCTTAGTGCAGAATAGGAGATAGAAATTGGCTGGGCAGCTTAGGGCAACAGGACCCCACAGTGAACAGCTTTCTCTTGGCTAATACAGGAATTATCTTTGAGGTAAACATCTAGGTCATTTTGCTTAACTACGTATCAGAAACATCGAAGGGTCTAGGGTCTGACCTTTTTTCATCTCTGCCCCTTGGAGAGTCCTTCAACTTCCTTCTGAGAAGACCCTTCCTAAAGAATTAAGATTTCAGGGAAGGGGCTGGAGAAATGGTTTAGATGCTTGCCTACAAACCCTAAGGACCTGGGTTTGACTCCCCAGAACCCATGTAAGCCAGATGTACACGGTGGTGCAGGTGTCTGGAGTTCATATGCAGTGGCTAGAGACCCTAGTGCACCCATTCTCTCTCTATTTGCCCCCCCACTCTCTCTCTCTCTCTCAAATAAATAAATAAAATATTTCTTAAAAATATTTCAGGGAAGATTGCTCTTTCTCAGAATTCCTGGCCCCAGACACTTGATGTCAGGACTAACTGGTTAGACCAGCCACCCATCCATAAGGCTCACATATAAAACTCCAACCTGGGCTGGAGAAATGGCTTAGTGGTTAAGGCATTTGCCTACAAAGCCAAAGGACCCAGGCTCGATTCCCCAGGACCCATGTAAGCCAGATGCACAAGGGGCACATGTATCTGGAGTTCGTTTGCAGTGGCTAGAAGTCCTGGCGTGCCCATTCTCTCTCTGTCTGTCTCTCTTCTATCTCTCTATCTCTGCTTGCAAATAGATAAAATTTATTTAAAAAAAAAAAAAAAAACCTAAACCAGGCATGGTGGTGCACACCTTTAATCCCAGCACTTGGGAGGCAGAGGTAAGAGGATTGCTGAGAGTTCGAGGCCACCCTGAGAATACATAGTGAATTCCACATCAGCCTGAGCTAGAGTGAGACCCTACCTGGGGGAAAAAAAAAAAAAAAAAACCCAACCTGAGACTTGAAGTGGGCTTCTGAAACCGCTCTTGCCTCCCTGAGCAAGAACTCTGCCTTGCTTCCTGTCTGTAATCCAATAAGAGCTTTCTGAACCTTATCCTCTGGTCTGTAGAGTTCACTCACTGAATTCCTAAAACAAGAGCCCGGGGCCTCTGACTCAGCGTGGCCACAGGGCTTGTATGACAAATGAGTTCTCCAGCATCCTAACCCCTGCGTTATTATAGCCCTCCCTTCTCAAGCTCTCAAGACACCCCAAATCCCAGTGTCACTAGTATGTTGGCTAGTACACAGAAGGATTTCCCAAATGATAGCCAGTAATTACTGAGAACACGCTACGTACCAGGTACTGTTACCTCAGTCCGTGAGGCGGGTGTTGTAAGGATTTGTTGTTTTGTATGAGGGCACACTGAGACACACAGAAGCAAAGAATTTACCTAAAGCCAAAATCGCAAGACTGGAAAGCAATCCTAGCCCATCAGTGTCCAGAGCCTGAGCTTCCGCCTCCATGCTATGCTGTCGCTATGAAGGTTTATTAAATGGTTCAATGGAATGTAGTCATGTTTATGGAGGGCACAGCAAGGAAGCTGCACTCGGAAATAAATGTAGTCACCTTTAGTCCCAGCACTCGGGAGGCAGGGTAGGAGGATTGTCATGAGTCCGAGTACAAAATAAATAAATGATAAATAAATAAATAAATGCAATCATAAGATTCAGGTACAACAGGTGTCAGGTACATGCACAGACAGAGGTGACTGCAGGCGAGCCATCCCCATAAACACTGCATTGTGGGCCAACATCTTCCAAGAATTTTGCAAATTCACTCTACTCTGGAACCACACCAGAATCCCCAGGTAAACATTTCACTGTCAAATCAGGTATTTTTCCAGCACACCCCCTGGCATCCCTTCTTAGAATACTCATGGCATACCTAAGTATGGTTCGGGAAAATAACACAGGAAAGAGAACACACGTGTCCCCCAGGTGCACACACCCCAGACAGACCCACACCCCCAACTTCTGCCCCATGCATTGCAGAAGTGTCTTTACCTTGAAACAAAAATGCTTTGCTGGCATTATGTAGCCCAGCTACCTGGGTGACGCCAAGTGTGGTGTTGACCAGGTCGAGCTCAGTGATAATGTCCATCTGAAAGTTGGGGTCCGTCCCAAAGCCCAACACTGAAAAGAAACATAAAGCCATTTGGTCTTGGGTACCATGCTAGCAGCAAAACAGAGTAGACCACAGAGGGGGGAGGGGCAGGACTCCGCAACAGAGAGCAGCTCTGCCTGTGACAGAGGTCCCTTTCCCCAGCCTACGCCCTATTACAGAGAGCTAAACCCCCTTCAAAATCTCTGGGGCCAGATAAATCTCAAAATTCAGAGCACATCACAGGCTAGAAAGGTGATGTGGCCTGTATGCTAGTTTTGTGTGACACCCCAGCAAACTCTGAGTCAGCAAGTGCCACGTAATCAAATTCTGTATTTCTGGAGAGGAAAAAAAGTGTGACGCTTTCTTCTAATTGGCATAATGACTATGAATAGTTTTATTTCTGTTCAGGTCAAGTTTTGCTACCAAATGAGTTCAACTCAGGATAGTTTTGCTGCCTGGATAATTATGCAGAAGGGTTGGATGTCTAAGATTTTTCAGGTTTGGGAACTGCAAGTGCAGGATTGTGGCCCTGATCTACCTGCTTCAGACACAAATGCCAAATCTGACACCCGTCCCCCCCCCACAACATTCATCCCTGAACAGAGCAATCCCCACTCCTCAAACACAAGTGCCTGTGGTGTCGAAGAAGAAAATTACAAAGGACCCTGTCCCTACTGGAGAAGGGTGGCCGGAAATGCTTGAGACAACAGGTGTATGCTCCCACTCCAGAGACGTCTGGATAGAAAATTAGGTACCCTGGGGCTGGGGAGATAGATCAGTGGATGCTTGCTGCATAAGTGAGCACCTGTTGAGATCCTCTGACCTCCACATAAAAAGCTGGAAGCTGTGGTGGGCTTCTGCAACCCCAGTGCACCTAGGGCAAGAAGGGAAGTGGAGACGGGAAAATTTCCTGGAAGCTTGGGAATACAGCAGTGAACAACAATGAAAGACCATGCCTCACACAAAGCAGAAGGTGAGGACTGATGTAAAAATTGTCATCTGACCTCCACAAGTGCGTGCGCCTTGGCATGCATATACATGCACTCACACCCATGAACACACATGCACACACACACACACACACACACACACACCAATAAAGGAAGAATTTTTAATTTTAAAAAGTGGGACTGGAGAGATAGCTCAAAAACTAAAGGGGCTTGGCCTTGGTACATTTCCCCAGCACCAATGTAAAGCTAGATGAAAACGCGGCAGGAGCATCTGATGTTCATTTTCAACAAGGGACTCAGAGCACGCCCCCATCCATGTGTTCATACGGACATGTACACAGATAAATGAAGTTTTTAAAAAAGAAAGCCAAGGAGCTGGGGAGGTGGCTCAGTTAAAGGTTCTTGCTTGCAAAGCCTGACAACCTGGGTTCAGTTTCTCAGTAACCATGTAAAGCCAGATGCACAAAGTGTGTATGTATATGGAGCTCATTTGTAATGGCAAGAGTCCCTGGAATGTCCAGTCTCATTGCCTCTCTCTCTCTCTCTCTCTCTCTCTCTCTCTCTCCTCACAAATAAATAAATTTTAAAAAAGAAATAGGGGCTGGAGAGATGGCCCAGCAGTTAATGTGCTTGCCAACAAAACCTAAAGACCCAGGTTTGATTCCCAAAGACCCAGGTTCAATTCCCTAGTACCAGGTGGCACATATGTCTGGAGTTCATTTGAGTGGCTAGAGGCCCTGGCATGCCCATTCTCTCTCCTTCCCTCCCTCCTTTCTTTTCTTTCTCTCTCTCCCTCCCTCCAAATAAATTTTAAAAAATATTTTTAAAAAGAGAAATAAAGAAAGCTAGGGGCTGGGGAGATTGGGGAGATATCTTAGTAATTAAAAGTGCTTGCTAGCAAAGCCTGCTGGCCCAGGTTCAATGCCCTAGCCACCCACATAAAGCCAGATGGGCATTCATTTGCAGTGGCAAGAGACCCTGGCATACACACACACACACACACACTGGCATACACAAATACACTTGTGCAAATTCATAAATTTTCTTTAAAAGACAGATTGATTTCCTGATATTTCTTGGAGAACAAGGCTCTGAGTCCCCTACTCTCACATCTGAGATAGGCAAATCCCCAAAGGTAGGTTGTAGTGGTTTGAATATAAATGTCCCCTATAGACGCCTGTGTCTCCAGACATAATCCCCAGCTGGTGGCGCTGTCTGGAAAGGTTGTGGAACCTTGAGGAAGTGTGTCACAGGGGCTGGACCTTCGCCTCGCGCTGCTCTCATTCAGTGCTCTCTCCATGAAGCTGTGATGCTGGCCCATCTGCTCCTGCCACGCTTCCCCTGCTCTGACAGACTCAAAACTGCAAGCTGAAAATTAACCCTTTCCTTCCCTGAGCTGCTTCTGGATGGGTGTTTTGTTCCAGCAACAAGAAAGTAGCTGAAACACGTGCCTTGCCCTGAGGTTGTTCTGTGGTGTGACTCATTCGTGACTGCAAAGTGACTTACAATTATATATATTAATAAGGCTACGGAGCACTGTAAGGGGCTGAGTGTAAGCCGTTCACAAAGGCTCTGCCCATCTACACTTAGCATCTCAATAGTGCCATTCTGATTGCGCAGCTGGAAATGTTTTAATCAGAAGCAGCTGTCAACTTTCCTCTGATGGCAATGCAGTCGCCAGGCAGGATTCAGAGAGCATGCACCCAATCTGTCCCACAGAGCCTGAGTGACTATTCATTGGGACAGCGTGAGCCACCACAGCCTCACCTGTCGTCCCACGTCCACCCCCATCAGCTCTAGTGAGCAGGGGAAGGAAGTGTACCCTCTCCTTCCTCTTTTTCTGTTAGGAAGCAAACTGCTGCAGCAATAATGGAGGCTTCAGTCAGCAGACGGCTGGTCAGGAAGAGCACTCACAAGTGAAGCCTGTCACTGCCAAGACAGACCAGGGTAAGCTGAAGGCACAACGCACACAGCTGCGTCTCAGCTCTCTGTCAGGCTTCTCCTGGGCTGAAGGTGTGAGTTTTCTCCTTCCAAATACAGCCAGTGATGGGACCCTCGAACCCACAGACAACGCTCACATCCTGGCTGCATTCATCCCTCAGAGATTCTCAGCAGGGACCACCCAGTGCTCACTGTGTGCCATAGGTCACCCATGTCCCTGGGCTCCACGATGAACTAGTGAAGCCTTCCTGGGAGGGACAAGAAATAAACAGACAAAGAAAGTGAACAACCTGGCAATGAATGTCAAGAAAATAAAAGACAGTAATGGGAGAAAAAAAATAATCTGTGTGGGCCCTAATGTACATGAGGAGCAGGTTGTTTGACCTAAAATCTAAATGACTAGAAGGGCAAAGGCCCCAGGAAAAGATGACCACGTCAAAGAACAGTACGTGGTGCTTTGATTGTCAATGCCCCCCATAGCCTCAGGATCACACAATGGAGTGGTCAAAGAAACAGGAGGCATGGGTGTGGATGTAGCGGAATGGGCCAGCTGGGGAGTGCAGGCAGCCAGATTATTTGTATATATAAAACATATATGCATATATGTGTACATATGTATATATGCATGATATCTACATGTATTTTGAACATACTTTACCTTTACTGGTACCCCTCTTCCTCCCACTAAACCCACTCTTTTTCCAAATAGTCCCACATCTACATAAATGACAGTTCTTTTGTTTCTGTAGTGTAGTGTTTATCATGCCCACCTCACACTTTTATGTTAACCACTGAGTTTAATTAGGGTTCCTTGCATGAGCATAGACCAGCGGTTACTCACTAGAGCACGGGCAACTGACCAATGGGTACATCCCTTAAGAAAATGTCTCCTACTTTCCCAGTGTGTTGGTTTGAATGTATGGCCCCTTAGACTCAGGCACTTTTTAAATATTTTATTTATTTATTTATGAGAGAGACAAAGAGGGAGATAGAGAATGGGGAACCAGGGCCTGTAGTCACTGCAATTGAACTCCAGGCACATGCGCCACCTTGTGCATCTGGCTCCTTTGGGTCCTGGGGAATTGAACCTGGATCCTTAGGCTTTGCAGACAAGCATCTTAACCACTAAGCCATCTCTCCAGCCTCAACTCAGGCACTTTTGATTAAGATTAAATTTCCAGGTGAGTGTGGTGGTATATGCCTTTAATCCCAGCACTCTGGAGACAAAGGTAGGAGGATCACTGGGTGTTCGAGGCCAGCCTGAGACTATATAATGAATTCCAGGTCAGCCACGGCTAGCACGAGACCCTACCTCAAAAACCAAAAAAATAAATAAATAAACTTCCTACTTACCTCCCCCACAGCTACAAGGGTGTGTTACTGTTTGAGGGTATGGATCTTCATTCTAGCCCTATAAGGTGTGTTCTAAGTCAACTGAAGCCCTGGCTGTTTGTGCTTACTAGCTATAGGTGGTGTCTCTGCTATGGATGTGTGAAAGTGAGCCAGCTTCTTCGGCCATGATTGGAACTTACCCTGGAATCAGTAAGCCTGAAGTAAGCCCTTTCCCCCGACAAGCTGCTCCTTGTCTGATGTTTGTCCCAGGAACCATTAATTACCAACAACTTCTCAGGGTGGGGCTCATGAGCCTCTCCATCGTCCCTAAAGAAATCTGGATGGGCTAAGTCATGTGCAGGCACTGACAGCTGCTGTGCGCCCATGAATGCAATGGCCATGCTTTGTCCAAAAAGACAGCAGTCTACAGCACTCCTTCCCACCTCTGGCTCTTACATTCTTTCCATCTCCTCTTCCACGATGTTGGGTGTTATTTTATTTCTAATGTGCCATTATAGGAAAGCTGTGAGGTTTATGTTAAGTATGATCTAACTTTCAGCCGCTTCCTGCCTGCAATTGCACAAAGCCTCAGTTCACAGTGCCTGCTCTGTGCAAAACAGAGCTGAGAGACAGTCCTGTCACCCAAGTCACAGCACCATGAGCCTGCTGTCAAGATGCCAACAGCCCTTTGATCACCTTGAAAAGACAGAAAAGGAAATAATGTCTCAACTTGATCTATAGCGTGCTGCACCTATACTGCACAAATTGAATCAGGGGTGATCTCAAAGAACCTCTGAGCTGGTGTTTCTCCAGCTGGAAATTTTCTAAGTGGCTGGGGCTGTCCTTTTAGCGTGACACAAAAGAAAGAAAGCGTCCCTGTAGCCCTTAAAGCCTTGCACAGGCCCTGACGTGACATGCTTTTAATTCAGAACATGATTAATCACCTAAATAGTGGGCACACGGTCATGACTGGGAGAGAGGACCTCAGTGCCTTATGCACAACTTAGGAGACCGTGAGGAGACGGGACAGCCGGCAAGTCAAGGAGGCTTGACTAAATGACTGACTTCAAAACTTTACCCATTCGGGGGTAAGGGATGGCTCACTCAGTAAAGCTCTTGCCTCGCAAGCATGAGGACTGGAGTCAGAGCCCCAGAACCCATGAAAAAAATGACAAGTGTTCTAATCCCAGAACCAGGGGAAGTGGAGACAGGAGGATCTCTAGGGTTCACTAGCCAGCCTGGCTGACAGCACCATTTCCAGGCCAATGAGAAATCCTGTCTCAAAAATAAATAAATAGGGAAGGAGAGACAGCTTGGCAGTGGAGGTGCTTGCCTGCGAAGCCCAAGGACCCAGGTTCGATAACCCAGTACTCATGTGAGCCACATACACAAGATGGCGCATGCATCTGGAATTCATTTGCATTGGCTTGAGGCCCTGGCATGTCATTATATCTCATTCTCTGTCTGTCTCTCTTTCTCTCAAATAAATAAAAAGTATGTATAAATAAATATAGTGGACACTCAGAGTTGTCTGACCTCCACATGTGCACACACACACACAGAGTAACACATACACACACATGTATGACACTCATAGTCACACATTGAAAACACACATCCATCCTATATCCACCCTTGGTGATGAGTGTCCTCCCTTGACTTTAAACTTACCACTGTACACTTAACTATGTACACTGTCTTGGCCACTGGAGTGTAGGTGAAGTCCCTTGGTCAGGTGAAGCTTGAATGTGCATTCCAGGACTTTTGCACCATATGGAGAACAACATATCCCGGAGGTCCACTGCTCCGGGAGGACTGAGGCATAAGGAGCACGGACACCTCGCCTAAGTTCAGAATGAAGCTCAGACAGCCCTGGCCTGAATACGGCAACACCAGACCAGCCTACACATGCGTGAACCACAATAAGGGCCTATTGTTTAAGTCACAGTGCTTGGGGTAGTTTGTACTATGCAGCATCAGCCAACACAGAAACCCAAGGCCCACAATGATGGTCAAAACACACAAATCCCCCAGCCCAGGTGATCTGAAAGAAGATAAGCCTAGAAGGCACCCAAACCAGCCCTGACTGCTGACTGAACAATAACAGCATCTTTGAGTCTCTGTGGTAGTTTGAATTGATGGCCCCCAATATATTCAGTGTTTTATTAGTTTGTATTTTGCATCTGCAGCACCTTGCTGGAGGCAGTGTCTCTGGGCAGATCTTAAGGTGTGGTGGTGGGTTTAGGATTTCAATCTAAAGATATGCAAAGTATGCCTAGCTAGAGTTCCTGAGGTGTGTGTGTGGCTTTTGGCTTGGGGCTTTTTCTCTCTCCCTTGCCTGGTCCGGTAAAAGACAGGCCAGCTTCTTCTGCCATTATGGAACTTCCCCTGGATCTGTAAGCTTCAATAAAGAAATCCCTTCTTCCCTAACTGTACCTGGTCTGAAAGTTCATCTCAGCGAACCTGAAGCTGTCTGCTACAGTCTCCATCCTCAAATAAGAACACAGTGCCTCCGACTGAAACCGTGTTGTAGAAACACAAAGGTGAAAATGAGTTTTAGTCCTTTCTCCTCCTTCTCTCAACCACATGTCCTCAGCCTGTTTGTCCTCGCCCATGAGAAGGAGGTGACAGCACTTCCTGCCCAACCACTGAGGTCTGCGTGGCACTCAGGAGCCCAGTGTGGACACACTGGGTGTTCAGCTGGGCTTTGCTTCACTTGTCTTCCATAAGACTAGCGCTCTAGAACATTCCAGCCCTAGTCCTCAACACAATGAGAATAATGAGAGAGAGGCAGACGGCCCCTGCCCCCAGCTAAGAAGACACTCCATCAAACAGAACAAGAGAGAGGACATCATCTAGGCTTCCAGATACAGTTGTCTTCTCTCCTTTTAATTGGTCCCTTCAGGAGGAAGACACCCAAGACCAAGTGAGTGACACTCTGCACCCTGCCTGAAGGACCCGAAAGCCTGCAAACAAGGCCACATCGAACTGATTCTCCCAAACCTTAGGTCATACAAGATGTTGGTTCTAGTAAACATTTCATTTTAATGTTTCTGCTTCCTATCCAAGCATACAGCTCCTGCCCTTTCTTAGGAAGCTTTATTAAAGTTTTGCTTTTGACATAATGCTCTATAAATGGCTAAAACTAAGATTACAATTAAGCAGGATGAAAAGCTCCTGGGGGGGGGGGGGCTGGAGAGATGGCTTAGTGGTTAAGGTGTCTGCCTGTGAAGCCTAAGGTCCCAAGTTTGATTCCCCCAGTACCCACATAAGCCAGATGCACATAGTGGCACATGTGTCTGGAGTTCTTTTGCAGCAACTAGAGGCCATGGTGTGCCCATTTACTCTCTCTCTCTCTCTCCCTCTCTCCAATAAATAAATAAATAAATGGTTTTTTAAAACTCCTAGGAGGAAATATTTTTAAAACCTGGAAGGCATTATGTCAATGTCACACAGGCACTTGAGGCCTTGTGGTGGTATTCAGAACTGTCACCCTAACCAGGACACCTGCTGTTGTCACCACTGGTCACCTGTCAGCCTTGCCCAACCAGCACCCCGGCGCAGAGGCCATCAGCCCACAGCCCATCTTTGATGCCTAGGACCTCTACTGCAAGAGGACAAGCCTAGAAGACACCCAAACCAGGCCTGAATTACTGACAGACTACAACAGCACGGCTCTCGGGGGCTGGCTCACTTCAAATGCACTCGAGTTCATCAGCCATGGCGGCAGCTGTTTTCCTGGTCCACGCTGAGGAAAATGATGATGGAAAGATGCGCTAAGACCTTATTGACCAACAAGATTTCATGACCACTTCATCTCTTCTTAATACCCTGAAAGCAGGTCTCTTGAAGAATATACTTCAACTTGCTCAAGCTGGTCGATAATTTGCAGGCTCAGTGGAGGTTGGGGGGGCTCACTGCACTACTTTGTTCCACAATTCATAACTAATTAATTGGATTGCTTCAAAGAGGAAATCTCTCCATTTCCTCAGGTGGTGGCAAACGGCATTGACTGGGCACCTGGGGGTGTTGATGTTCCAGGCACTCCCTCCATTCTCTACTCTGGAGGCAGGACAAACTGGAAAGCAAGGAGGGACACTAGCATTGAGATCATACTCTGCACGTCTTTCTGCAGACCACAGGAGAAAGCTCCCAGCTGCAGTGTGCTACGGCTGCTAATACCGAAGCTTCCTACATGCTCCTTGTTAGCCAAGCACCTGAAAGACTCATAGGATTCTTCTTCCAGAACTAAGAGCCAGAAGGGGTGAAGAGTGCCTCCCCTCTTGACTCCACTTTGCACACAAACTCCGCTCTCTGAACAAAAGCCATGGAGCAGCTCCCTCCTGACACCTATCATTTGATCTTTTCCTTCCTTCGAACCTGCCCCGCACTGCAGTCTTGCTTTAATTAAAATGTGTCTGATAGCATCTATTCATTCCATTAAGAGCCGGTGATATCTGAGCAGCTCACTAAGTGAACCACATGCTTATTTCATCTAGGGCTGTTAAAGCCCACACAACAATTGTCTCGCTTAACAAATAAACTTTCCAAGCAGCTGTTTGGATCCTGAGACACTCATCACCAAGGCAGCCTTTGCTCCCTAAAGAAGACAGATATGAGATGTGAGAATGAGGGTTCCTAGCAAAATCAGAGAAGCTGGCTCAGACATCCACTACAGAGACCCCCTCGAGGAATAAGACATTGTAACTGCTCAAAGAGAAATAACTTCTCCCATCCCCTTGCTTCTTGTGATCACTTTTGAAGAAGAAATAACCTGTCTCTGAGGACAGCCAGTGGGTCACATACTTATACCCTTCCCTTTGCCCTCCACCTGCCCTATGTCCCACTTGACCCCTCCAAGAGCCTTCAAAACACAGCTCACAAAAGTCACCTCCCAAGTGCAGCCTTCCCTCACCACGGCCCCCTCTCCACAGTGCACTCACACACCTTCCCTTCTCCGTACATCTGAACAAGAACTTCTCATAACCCCGGGTCTCCCCCACATGGAGCTGTGTGACAGGAAATGCTTTCCAGTTTCAATCTAGGTTGTCTGTGAACCTGGAAGTTCCCAGTTATCATGAACCAAGTCAGTTCCTCTTTACCTAAGTTAGCCAGCACCCAGCATAGCAACTCAACTGTTTTTGTTTTTTTTGTTTTTGGGATGAAAACGTCATTACATGAAAGCCTACACCAAATTTTTACATGACATAAGGGACTGTGGCCCCCTAGGGGGATTTGTTCCTAAAGCTATCCTCATGAGCAAAGTCCAATGACGACGCGTCCAGCGCACTTTTGGCAACTTTTCAAAGGAGTACTGAGAACAAAGGGTTGAAACATTCTCTGTGGTGATGTGCGCCTGAGGACGTAAAATGACCCTTGGCTGCCTCTCCCCTCCCCATCCCACCTTCTTCCCATTTGGTAGCAGACCCCAGCACTAGCCTCTTCTGCTCCCATCTTCCTTGGGGCAGGTTCCTCTCAAGCGCCCTGGGTTTGAAAATGCGAATCCATCCCCGGAAGTCTGAAATCAAGAAGCCACTGTGGTAGGTTAGTCGTGGCCTCAAGACTCTACAAATGGGGAAGCCCCCGGGAGACAGGAAAGGTGCAGGATTCTTGTGTCCCTAGAGAAGTGGTTCCTTGAGGCGCTGGCACTGAGCCAAAGAAAGCCCCGCTGGAAGCTCCTAGACGCCTTGGATCCTCGGACAGCAGCCGAATTGCCCACGAAGGGCGCTCTGGCACCAGTGGAGGGAACTTTTACGCCCAGCCCTGGCGCCCGTCCTCGGCCCTCTATACTGCTCGGCTCCCTGGACTTTATGGACGCATGTGCCTTAGAGAGGAAAATGAGAGTTCTAAATGGGACGCGGCACAGGGACCGGGAATAGCCAACCACGCGTCCACTCGCGGCAAAGTCCCTCAGCAACGAGTGCTGTGGGTGGCTGGCATGGAACTGAAGACCTTCACCACCAACCCCGATTAGCAGGCCCAGTTTGCCCATTGCCTACCCTACCCTACCTCACCGCACCCCATCTCCTGACATGCACTACCAGCTCCTCCAGGAAGGTGGTGACACAGCCATACTCAAAACCCTGGTGGACTTGGGGACAGGGGAGCCTTATGGAGAGGGAAGCGCGCTTCAGAACCAAGTGGGGACTTGAGACCACGGAGCCGGCCGGCTCTCCTGCCCCTTGTCCTCACCCCGCACCCTGTTTAAGGTGGTTTAGACCCGTGGGGAAAATCGCTTTTCACCGCTCCCATTTCCCCCAAAGACATGCTCGCCCAGCCCTGGGGCGTGTAGCGGGCGGAGGCGGAGGACACTCCCGGAGTTCCCCGTGGACAGTCGGGGGCGGCAGGAAGAGATCGCGGGTCCCCGCAGCCCGCGCCCGCCCGCCGACCCCACCGGCTCCGTGGGCGCCTGCGAACCTCGGGCCGCCAGTTCCCGGCGCGGGGGGCCGGGGCCGCCGCGCCTTCAAGTTCGGGGCCCAGAGGCTCG
This sequence comes from Orientallactaga sibirica, assembly GCA_036365145.1. NCBI lineage: Eukaryota > Metazoa > Chordata > Mammalia > Rodentia > Dipodidae > Orientallactaga > Orientallactaga sibirica. The sequence continues at coordinate 5,824,013 of JAEOAD010000047.1, read as the reverse complement.
CGGCCCGCCCTGCTGCGGCGTCCACTCCCGGCAGCCCGCCGCGAAGCCGGTGCCACAGCTCGGGTGCGCCCGCCCTGCCGCGCCCCTCGCTCGCCCCCTCCCGCCCGCAGCCTCGGCGGCGGGGAAGGCAGCGGACGCAGGTGGGGACAGCTCCTGGCTCGGGACTTCCGTGGTCGCCCTCCCACCCCGCGCGGAGACCCCGGAGTCCGCGCACGCTTGCACCCTTCCCTCGCCCGGCAGACCCCTCTTCCCCGGCCCGGCCCCAGCTCTTCCAGCCAGGGTGGGCGCTGGGCACCGCGGCGGGGACCGTCCCTGGCGTCCCTTCAGTCGCCCAGCCTTGCTTACCTGTCCTGGCGGCGCACAGCCAGAGCCACAGAACTAAGATCACTCCCATCGGCATCGCTCGCGAGGGTCCCCGCCAAGCAGGGCGCAGCAGAAGCCCGGGAGAAAGCGAGGCGCCCGGGTGCCGGGGCGCGCCGGGCAGGCTGGCAGCCGCCGAACTTGAGCGCGGGCGGCGGGCGGGCGGGAGGCTGGCGGCGGGCGCGGCGCGGCGCGGCGCGGTGCTCGGGGATCGCGCCCGGCCCGGTGGCCGCCCCGCCCCCAGCGCGCCCCCGGCGGGGCTCGGGCCCTGCCCCACCCCCCCGCTGCGGCTGCGCTCGCCCCGGAGCCGGCGGGAGCGCGGGGCTCGGCCCCTCGCACGGGATGTCCTCGGCGGGCGCCGCCGGCTCCGCGCCGCGAGCTGCTGAGACACCGCGTCGCGTAGCGTCCCGGGCTCGCGGCCGCAGGGAGAGCGCCAGGGGCGGCCTGCTTCACGCGCTCCGGCCCGGCCGAGTCGCCGCCTTCGCCTTCGCCGCCGCCGCCGCCGCTGCGCCACGGTGCGGACTGTGCAAGTTGCCACCGTACATCCCTGCCCACTCCAAAGCCGCCCAGCCCTGCCGGGTGGGTGGGTTGTTATCAGCCCTCCCTCGGAGATCCCAGGCCCAGCCTGCGCCACGGAGCGTGCCCGGCCCCTCCTCGGAAAGGAAAACAGTCACTTGCGATTTGCTCTGGCAAGTGGGTGGAGAAGAGCGGCTTGGGCACCTGAGGAAGGGGATGGCCGAGTCTTCAGTCGCCAACCTGCGCTTTCGGTCTACTCTCCCTGAGAGACCCCTGTAACTTGGACACTAGCTTTTAGGGGTGCTGGAAGTGGGCGCCCCGGAGGAAGGTGCTGGAGAAGCGTCCCCCAGCTGGAGCGATCTAAGGACAGGGTTTGGGGAGTCTGTTGGCAAACCTCGTTCTGCAGGGCAAATGCTGCCACATAGGGGAAGTTCTTAACCATTTTTTTTTTTTTGTCTTGCCTGACTTTCTTGATGGTTTTGTGCAAGACTCACTCTCCTGGCATAGTCACACTTTTAGCCTTCCCTGAATTTCCCCTAGGACCCCCATCCCATCACCATTCTAGAGGGTAAAAAACTGGACTTCTGTTTGCAGCTTGTTGATGGACAGAAGAGGGTTTCCCACCCTCTTCTTGTTCACTTTGTGCGCACTCAGATCCTTAATCCCTACACACTTCGACCCCAGGAGACCCCTGAAGGTCACCAGATGAACATTGAGGCTGAGAGAGGTTTTACCTAACCGCTCCTCTGGTCTCTTCCCTATTTTTCTGAATATTTCTGTCTGCAAGCCATTGTCCCACTTGCTCTGTACACTGTTGTCCCTTGGCAGGTGAAAAGGACAGAGATGACGTTTCTCCAGCCTGAGAAGCAGCCTGTGGGAGCAGACGTGGAGCTGGATCCTAAGAGGCCCGCTCTCCACTTCATTGAGATTCGACTTGGCCCCAGAGGCTCCCCCTTCCCCTTATCACTGTGCATTACAGTGTCACGGCGTTCCCTGCTTCCCCGAGCAGGTTGCATTTGGAGTTAATATTAAAATCACACACGTTGCAGAAAACAGGATTTCCCAAGCCTGTCTGGGCCTCATGGGCAAGGACTCACACTATGCTGTCCTGTGAGAACTGTGTCCTCTCTCTTCTGCCCACTCGCAGTGCACCTCTAGTGGCTTTGGACGACTGCTTCCAGGGCCCTTTAATTACTCTCAGAAACCCAGAATCCCTAAAGGTCACAGTGGCCCAGCAAGGGGAAAGGTGATCTGAGAAATCCTCGAGAATGCTCCGTCTTCAAGTCTGTGTGGAATCAGCTGGCCCTGTGGGCTTTTGGCCTGTTCTATTAAAAACATAAAGTGCGGCGTATGTTCCGTCATAGCTCTGTGGTTTGCCACCCATTTAATAGTAACGAGAGTTAATCTCACCAAGGTCATAAAGCCCTACCAGGTAACTAGACACTTCAATCTCAAAATGCACGTCTTGAGTGGGGCTATAAGGTGTGCCTGCCTGCTGGGCCTTCAAGACTAGCCCAGCAGATTTGTGTAGTGCAATGAGAGGACACGTGGCTGCTTATGGTCCTGATGGAGGAATGTGCCAGTGGACAGTGCTGGGTTCCGGGGCAGCCACAGGCTCAGCTTGTGCAAGTCCATGGTTTCTCAGGAGCTTCCTCTGAGCAGCCATCTCCTTCTTCCTGACCCCTGGGTGTTGGTGAATCCCTCTTTGTCTTCGAGCCACACTCCCTATTGCCCTCTCCAGGTGCCTGGACTGAAATATCTGCAAATGACTTGTGAATGTGTATTTCCAGCCCAAACTCTCTTCTGGACCCTTTGTTTACAAACCTGTTAGCTGTCTTGGGTATAATATTGCCTCATCCAAAATTACAAACATCTGGGCTTCAAAGGACACACCTCACCGGATGGGAAACAATTTTTGCAAAACATATCTAATTGGCCCTCATATTTTCTTTTTTTTATTTTTTTATTGACAACTTCTATACTTACATACAAAAAATGCATGATATTGCCCTCCCCTCCCCCTATTCCACTTTAGAACTCCACTCTCCATCATATCCCCTCCCTCTCTCCATTAGTCTCTCTTTTAATTTTATGTCATCATCTTTTTTTTTTTTTTTTATGGTTTTTTCGAGAGGGTTTCACTGTCAAGGCTGACCTGGAATTAACTATGTAGTCTCAGGGTGGCCTCAACTCTTGGACCTATGGATGCTGGGATTAAGGCCAACCACGCCCGGCTTCTGTCATGGATCTTTTTCTTCTAGGAGGGTCTTGCATTGTATTGCTAGGCACTGCAAGGACATGGATATCAAGGCCAATTTCTGTCTGGACTTGCATTGTAAGGAGTCATCCCTTCCCCCTCTTCCATTCTATCTGCCCCCTCTTCCGCAATGGTCCCTGAGCCTTGGAGGGTGTGACAGAGATGTTTCAGTGCTGGGAACTCCTCCATCCCTTCTTCTCAGCACTATGTTGCCTTTTGGGTCATCCTAGTGGTCATCGCCATCGGGCCTCATATTTTCTTAAAATCTATTGCAACTAAATAGGAATAAAAAAATGAAATGGGCAAGGCATATGAATACATATTTCTCCAAAGATGAGATACACGTGGCCAGAAAACAAGTGGGAAGATGTCCAACATCCTTCACCACGTGGAAAATATGAGTCAAAACCACTGAAAAAAGCTGGGCGTGGTGGTGCACGCCTTTAATCCCAGCACTCGGGAGGCAGAGGTAGGAGGATCGCCAAGAGTTCGAGGCCACCCTGAGACTACATAGTTAATTCCAGGTCAGCCTGGACCAGAGTGAGACCCTACCTCGCCAAAAAAAAAAAAAAAAAAAAAAAAAAAAAAAAAAAAAACCACTGGGATGCAGCACGTGCCTGCCTGCACAGCATTTGGGAGGCTGAAGGATCACAAGTTTGAGGACAGTCGGGGCTCTGTTGACAGACCCTGACTCAATGAAACTACTAAACACAAACCTATAATGAGACAAGGTGTCACTGTATACACACTCCAGTGACGAGAATCACAAAGACAAATATTGAGTGTTTGGCAAAGATGTGGAGGCACTGCAGTCTTCACTCACTGTTAGGAGGGCTTTCAAACAGTACTTCAGGTTGTTAATAGAGAACTGTCATACGAGACAGCAGGTCTAGTCCTAAGTACACAAGAGAAAGGAGGAAGTAGGCCCACACACTAACTTGTATACAAGTGTTCATAGCACTATTCAAAACAGCCTAAATGTACATACAAACCAACTGCCCACGGATAGGAAATGAGCCAATGAAGTGTGGTATATCATATCATTTTTATTTCTTGGTGTATGTATATGTGCATGTGTGTGTTCATACATGTGAGAGTGGACACATGCAAGCCACGGCACAAGTGTGGAGGTCAGAGGACAACTTGCCAGGTCGGCCCTGGCCTCTCACCTGGTCCTGCGTCTTGTTCTCATTGCTGGCTGGGATGCATTCACCCGACTGAGGGGTGCGTGAGCTTTTGAGGAACTCTCAGCTCCACCTCCAGCCTCACTGGAGCGTGCTGGGATTATAGAAGTCACAGCTCTGGCTTTTAATTGGGATCTGGGGTTCCAAACTCAGGTACTTGGGCTCATGTGGCAAAAGTTTTATCCACTTAGCTATCTCCCCAGCCTGAAGTGTGGTGTATTTCTACAATGGAATATTGTTCCACAAGAAAGACATAGGAAGGGCAGATACACAACATAGCTGAATCCTGAAAACATCGGACTGCTCACAGAGGACCACATGTGGAGTGGGACTGGTCCTCTGAATCCTGGCCAGACTGCAAAACGGGTCATCCTTCTCACAATGGGACCAGCAGAATCTCTGATAAGGACAAGAGCAAAGCACATGTCGACACAGAACCTTCCTGGAGTCTGGTTGTTAGCCTCATGTTGCTGAGCACCACTAGGTCTTGAACTCCAGGTGGCCTCTAAACACAGGGCTGAGACAGAGCTACTGGAGAAGCAAGGCAAGGTGTTCCTACTGGTGCAATAGTGGCATGTCTGTTACTGGAGTAACCAAGTGCTCTCTGCCTGTGTGCTGGCGGCTGTGTGCAATGATGTCACTATGTGTTCGCCTGTCTGCTCTCTGTGATCTCTCCCCGACTATGACACAGGCACCACAAGTAGAAAGTTTGTCTTTCCTGTTCGCCACTGTATTTTTCCACCCAGAACGGTGCCTGACATGTTGTAGGGGCTCCATGCTGGCTTGGCGAATGTATGAAGCAATAGATGCCTGAGCAAGGCTGCATGGAGAACCAGCTCTTCTCACGGATGGCCACTGTAGCAGACAGCTTCAGGTTCACTGATGAACTTCCAGACCATGCACAGTTATGGAGGAAGGGATTTATTTATTGAGGCTTACAGGGGAAGTTCCATAATGGCAGAAGAAGCTGGACTGCCTTCACAGGACCAAACACAGAGAACAAAGCCCCAAGCCAAAAACCACACAGCACAGCACACCTCAGGAACTCCTGGCTAGGCACATTTTGCATATCTTTAGATTGAAATCCTAAACCCACCACCACATCTTAAGATCCGCCCAGTGACATTGCCTCCAGCCACGTGGCTGCAGTTGCAAACAACAAACTAATATACACTGAATATATTGGGGGCCATCGATTCAAACTACCACAGCCACCAAGGCATCAGCCAGACTGCCTTGTCCTACCATCCTCAGATAATCCTTGCTGACTCTGTGATGTGGTGGGTACCACAGAGGAAGAGGGAGGAAGGCTCGTGGTCAGTACCTAAGCTAAATTACAGCAAAGGGCAGGTCTAAGCCTGAGACACCATGCATTTCATTTGCTGCTGTCCGAGCTGCCCCCTCTCAGTCACTCTCCTCCTTCAAACAGCCTCTCAACATGTCCATGCTATGGACATTTGACAGGTCTCTTTATAAAATTGAGAAAATGAGAAGGGGGTGTTACTATACACTAGACAAACCTCCCACCCTGCCCAGAAAATGTCTTCAAGTCCTGACCCCTGGCACCTGAGAATGTGGCCTTACTTAGAAACCGACTCTTGCATATATACAGACATTAAGGTGATGTGCTGGGGAAGCAATCAGAAGAGACTCCAGGTCAAACATGTGTGACAATAGAGGCCACCTGAAGGGGACATCAGAGAACCCCAGAGCCACCAGAAGCCAGAAGAGTCCAAAAGAACCTCCCCAGGAGGGCTCAGGAGGAGGAAGACCACTGCCCTGACTTCTGACTTCTGACTTCAGACCCCAGACTGATCATTTTCCACTTTACACTGATTTTTGTTAGGACAGCCCTAGGAAACTAATAAAGTGCCAGTTTACTGGTGGAGCCAAAAAAGTGTAGAAACACAGACAGACATGGCAACCCAGGGCCCTGTGGAAGAGATCAGTGGGCGTTTTCAGTTCAGGAAATGTGCATGCATTCAAAGAGGCTGAGTGTGTGTGTGTGTGTGTGTGTGTGTCTGTCCCTGTGTGTGTTTCTGTTGGAAATCTGAGCTTGTTAGTCCAATGACAGCCACATTAGAGGAACTCATACTTTGCTAAGTTAACGGTCTTAGAGCTTCAGATACTTTGACAACAAAGCTGGGTATACAGCGGTAGGAAAAATAGATTTTAAAATTGCTCAGTGGTTAAAGAGCACTTACTGTACAAGCATAACGGCCTAAGGGGGCCTGAGGCCACCTGAGTTTGACTCCCCAGCACCCACATAAACAGCTGGCTGTGGCCATGTACACCTGTAACCCCAATCCTGTGGGGAGCAGAGATTGAAGAATCACTGGTACTTGCAAAAATGGAAAGCTCTAGAATCAGTAGGAAACTGTGTCTCAAGGAAACAAGCAGATGAGCAGTGGAAGAGACATGTCACACATTCTTCACATGCACAAAGGGTGCGTGGATTTATGCACACACGTGCATACACTCCACACACACATAACTAAGGATGTCTTGTAATGCCACTGGCAAAACTGTTTCAACCCATCACCTTAGTATCTTAGAAGAACTTCGGTTCTTCCAAGTGCACACATCTACTTTGACTGAACGATGGGTAAGCATGTGTTGCCCATTCCTACACATCAGAAAAACAGGAGGCACACTACCACCAAGAGACCCTAGAAAGAGGCCTCTGCATTCTGCCCAGTGGCACTGGCTACATTATCAAGGGTGGCCATGGGGGGGGGGGTCACTGCTCCATGTGCTTTCCATGGGCTATTTCATGTGTTCCTCAAAATAACAAGTAGCTGACAGGTTTGCTATATCTAATGTAAAGACACAGAAAGTCCACCACTGACCTAATAAGTAGCTGGGCCGCCCTTTAAGGCCACGCGGGAGGGCTATAGTCTGCACTGCACTGCTGAACTCCACTGTTTGTCCCGGGATGGTCACTTCAACAGTGAACCGTCTCCTTATTGAGGTCTGGTGCAGGAGCGGCAAACAGCAGCCCCACTTCTTGCCTGAGCTCTGAACCCATCAAGAAGGAAGAAAATCCAGCAGGCAGCCAAAACGCGGCCTCGTTCACACAGAGCCAGAGCCAGAAGAGCACAGCTTCTATGAGAGCCAAAATGAGCTGGCCATCTGCCCTCCCTGCAGGCTGGACCTCGCCACAGCCATCTGTCCACTGAACTGGACGAGGATGGAAAGCAGAAGAGTCCTCAGTGAGAAAGGAAGACCAAACAGCTGTCCGTTCCTCGTGAAGGAAGGAAAAGTGTGGGGAGCGGTTTAAAGGTCGAAGCGTTCAAGAATAATCACTCACGACAGGAACTGAAGAACTGGGGAAGAAGAGATCTCCTTGATCGACTTCAACTTTGCCCTGTAAATTTACGCTCCATCTATCATCCAGGACCCCGGGCTGCCCACACAACATTCACCCAGCTCTTCTTTTCCAGGTCTTAACTGAATCCTTTATTCTTGTTAGAAGTACCCTTATCATCATTCTGCAGGGAAATTAGGAGCAAGGCTTGCTTTCAGCCCACGCTGAGTTAGGAAGGGTGCAGCCAGCGTCCCTCACGATGCAGGGCTGTAAGGCTGGCGGTGGAGCTCATTGGTAGAGCCCTGGATTGAATCCCCACCCAACAAAATAAAATAGACAATAAAAAAGTGTGGGTCTCACAAGCAGGTCTGTTGATCCAAGGCAGTGGGAGCTACAAGGGCAACTCCAGACCACAGGACAGCACTGTGAGGCAGAGATTTCTGGGCAGGATGATGGTGGCCGCTCTTGTTAAGGGCACTAAGCCACATCAGTTCATGGGGGACAGCTCTGCATCAAACAGAAAGGCCATTTCCAAAGCGTCCATACTTCCCCAAAGCCGAAAGCCAAAAGCTCCCTTCTTTCTGTCAGAGTAACAACAGCTCCTTCACACACCCCAGTGTTCCCCAGGCCACTGGCTCATCTCAGCATGTCTTTCTTTCTGTGCTAATAAGTACTCTACCTGGTGTCAGGTAACAGGAAAATTCCCAAATGGTAGCAGCTTAGATAATCTATAATTTTAGGTGAAAGAATTCTAGAGTCTGACAGTCCCAAGCTAATTTGCTCTGTGAAGTCTTTGGGGAGCTAGAACCCATGTAGATCTTTTCTCTATCAACCTGATAATGCAATGCTTGGCCTTGTTTGTTCAATATGTCTGCTGCTGCTCCAGCCATTACACCTGCATTCTACATAGCACAAGTGTGGAGGTGAAGGGGTAGAGCATGCCTGGAGTCTCACATATTACTTCTACTTGGGCATCTGTTTCTTGTTGCAGCAGCCTAAAAAATAAGCATACAATTTCTGTGGCATACAACATTTTCTTTTGGACAAATAATACCTGAGAAGAATTCAAATTGTTATCCTATCCATCCCGGAGCATATGTGTTTTCACATGTGCAGGGTGAGAGGAGTCGGCTCATGCAGGCTGACCTCACGTGGGCTGCTCCACTAGAGACAGCAGGGCCTGGGTTGATTCTCCTTCCTCAGCAAGTCAGTGAGAGACTCCAGCTGCTTTTCCCATTCCTTGGCTGTGAGCGAGCAGGTCGTATTCTTCTAAGAGCCCAGTGGAGTGCCAGAATGGACCCAGGTGAGGCCTTTAAGATGCAGACACCTGTCTCACTACCATGTCTGCTTACAGGCTGCAGGTGTGTGGCTAGGCCCAGACTCAAAGGACAAGACCTGTAACCCCCCATGATGAAGACCTTGCAAGAGTGTAGTCTGGGCATGGAAAATAAATGAAGCCATGTCAATCTAACACACCTGGCTCTAAGGGAACGTGGAATGGCATGTTTGGGATGAGTGACAAGGCTAGAGTCGGAGGTGACACTAAAGAAGGGAAGAACAGACATTGGAGACAGGTATCAGACTGCCTAGTGCTCCCTCACAGTGTACCAACTGTGTGAGATATCAGTGTTTTTCTAAAACAAGTTTCTGTAATTCTCTCCCTCACATCAGCACAATGTGGGGTACAAGCTTCTCACAAGAAAGCAGGCAAAGACAGGGGGTGACCATCGAGGTCACCGTGCCTGCACTTACCTGGACTTTCCACTGTTGGGCAGGTGAGACAGGGAGAATGTTTTAACCAAGTCTCTCTCAAAGTTCTAAATGAAAACAGACCAAATTAATTTCAGATGCCTCTACCAGGAAATACCAGGCCACCGTTGCACAGCTTTCTGGACATCATGTTATCTCAGAAGACATCTGTCGGTCAAGTACCCAGAGACATTTTTTTTTTTTTTTTGGTTTTGCGAGGTAGGGTCTCACTCTGGTCCAGGCTGACCTGGAATTAACTATGTCTCTCAGGGTGGCCTTGAACTCTCAGTGATCCTCCTACCTCTGCCTCCCGAGTGCTGGGATTAAAGGCGTGCGCCACCACACCCAGCTTCCCAGAGACATTTTAACTGTGTTCTGTAACATGCCCATTTTTAAAACCTACCCATCATTTATTAAGATGTTCTGTCCTGCCCTCAAGTTGTCCTAGATTTACTTTGGTCTGCCTGGAAACCCATCCCCACACCCTACCTACCCATCCTCAACCTACCCCACACCCCAGCACCGCATGGGGTGAAGTCCTGACCAGTGTTCTCAACTACAGGAAGTGCTCACCGTGGTTTTCTTAGATACAGTCTTTCCGTGAACCCTTTTGTGGCTCCGAGTATTTCCGCCATATGCTATGGCCGTGTGTGTGTGTGTGTGTGTGTGTGTGTGTGTGTGTGTGTGTTTCTAAAATCCCCCTCACCATGAATAAATGGAGACAGAGCCCTCCTTCCCTCCTGGTTCTCTGCACATTGTAACCATGAGCTCTGTTCCTTGTCCAGAGCCAACACTCAATATTCACTTGTTCAACTAAAAGAATGTATTTTGTGGGCTGGAGAGATGGCTTAGCGGTTAAGGTGTTTGCCTGCAAAGCCAAAGGACCCAGGTTCGATTCCCTGATACCCACATAAGCCATATGCACAAGGTGGCACACGCATCTGGAGTTCATTTGCAGTGGCTGGAGGCCCTGACACACCCATTCTCTCTCTCTGCCTCTTTCTCTCAAATAAATAAATAAATAAAATAAAATATAAAAAAAGAATGTATTTTTGAATATCTACTAAGTGCCACAAACTTCTAGGCACTAGCAACATATAAGTAGTTAAGACATCGGATGCAGCATGGGTTTCATGGGTGAATGACGGATGACTGGTAAGAATGTAATTCTGCTTCACTTTTGGTCAACACCACATTCTGGTCAATGTTTTCTCCCAGTCCTACTACAATCTGCAGGAAGAGGCTTTCTGCAATAGGAATGAGATGGTTTGATGGCTTGTAATACCAAAATTCTTGTAGAATTACAAGTTTCAACAAAAGCCAAACCACATGTGGACTCTGCTTCACCCAGTGGAAAGTGTTGACAGAAAAGTGAATGGGGGCTGGAGAGATGGCTTAGCGGTTAAGGCGCCTGCCTGCTAAGCCTAAGAACACCTGTCTGAATCTGCAGGTCCCACGTTTAACCAGATGCAATGATGCAAGGGTGCAATGCTGCACTTGCCCACAAGGGGGCACATCTGGACATCTGCAGCTGAGAGACTTCTGGCGCGCCCATTCATCTGTCTCCCTCTCTCTCTGTCTGTCTCTCTCTGTGTATCTCTCCAAAAATAAAAAATAATAATAATAAATTTTAAAGTGAATAGGTGTTTGTAAAGCTGGGCCATTTTAAAGGCTCTGGAGGGGTTTACTACTGCACAGGGCCTGCCATAAATCTTTGGAACAGTGACAACACATCCCCCAAACATTGCTTTGTTAACCTAAGTCCCACAAAACAGACCATGGTGGAAGAACTCATGTCTCAGCGAGGCTTGAGGAAATGAGCTTGGATTCTACATGACCATTTTGTTCTCTATCTGGCTACAGGGGAGCAACTAGTCAGAGTAGAGAAGGGAGCGTGAAGAATGGCAGAACAGTCTCCTGATAAGAGAGAAGTAACCAAGGGGAGAAATATGGCCATAAAATGGAAAGATATGAGAAATGGATGGAGAGAGCCCCATGGGTCCTCAGAGACACCCGTGATCTCACAGCCCAGCCCAGGCTGGTCCCCGCCCGCTGGGGATGTGGGGCTGGGGCTCCCCCAGTTGTCCTCACTCCCCCTTAGGAGGGTTATGATAACACAATAAAGCCTTCTCAACTGAATCCCACTCTGCCCAATACCTGCTTTGGAATAGTCCCCAAAACTACCATTCATGGTGGGAGAGGAACACAGGAGAGACACTAGACAGGATTTGACGACTGTGGAAACCGGGTGGTGTCAGCTCAGGAGCTCTTCCTTCTGTGTTCTTTGATCTTCTGAATGAATGAAAATTTTCAAATAAAAAGCTTTTAAAAACATAATTGGAAAAGCAATCTGAGAACAGAGCATGGGTGCTAACTCAACACCAAGCTGGGTTCCACCGAGCCACTGCTGGCCAGAGCACCTTGGCTCGGTGGTTGGTGTCTGCAGTTCCATGCCCTGAGCTAACGCGCAGTTTTATGACCGGCCCCAGCATGTGGGAATTCTCACTGCCATGGGCCTCTCCTTGGCTGCCTCTTCACCATAGGATAGACTGTATGCTCCTGGCAGATGGATTCACACCCACTGTGAACACACGTCCCCTCTCACTGGGGCTGCTCAAGGCCATCACTCCTGTAGCCATCTAACACTGATGTGGAGGACGAGCAGAGCGTGAACGGGAGATGCCCACGACAAGACAGCCAAGGGCAAGGAGATGGCTCTGTGGGACAAGTGCCTGCTACACAAGCATGAAGACCTGAGAATCTGAACCCACATACAAACATGGTGTGGTGATACACGCCTACAACCCAGTAATGGGGAGGCAGAGACAGGAAGACCTCCAGGACTCTGGGTAGCTGGTCTAGCCAAATTGGTAAGCTCTAGGTTCGGGGACAGACCCTATTTCAAAAAATAAGGTAATCAGGGCTGGAGAGATGGCTTAGCAGTTAAGGCACCTGCCTGCTAAGCCTAAGAACCTGGTTCCAATCTCCAGGTCCCACGTTTAGCCAGATGCAAAAGTGACGCAAGGGCGCACTTGCCCACAAAAGGGCGCACGCATCTGGATTTCGTTCACAGCAGCTGAGAGACTGCTGGCACGCCCAGCTCTATCTGACTTCCTCTCTCCTCTCTATCTGTTTCTCTCTGTGTCTCTCTCCAAAAATAAATAAAATAATAATTTAAAAAAATTTTTTAAATAAGGTAGTCAGCAATTGAAGAATACACCCCACACTGACCTGTGTCTCCACACCCATGAGCACACACATGCACACACCCACACACACAAGTGCCCATGCATACGTGCACAACACCACACACACACACACACACACACACACACACACACGTAAAAGACAGTCAAGCCTCTGAGCTGACACACTCCAACAGGGACAGTCACCACACAGCCCATCCCTGTCACCCACTGGAAGGAGGCCAGAGATATTTGTCTGAATAACACAGTCTTTCTACAAGGCTCTGGATTCTTCTTGGAGGACAGTTGTGCCTGGGTCAAGCACAGGTAGGATCTATGTTCATGTTTGCTGCATTTAACTGAAATTAAAAATTGACAAGATGATCATTAAAATGTACGCAAGGATTTCACTAGCTCAGTCCCTGTGTTTAGATCTCAGATCTGCTCAGATTATCATTCATGTTCTCCCTCCCTCCCTCCCTCCCTCTCTCTCTCTCTTTCTGTCTGTCTTTCCCATTTTCTTCTCCTGCCTGTGAGGGATAATTAATAATTCAGTGAACAATAGTGTATTGCGATGGCTACAAATATAACAATTTAATTGGTATTTGTTTCCACAGCAGCACAGTATCTCATTTTCCCAGGAGGGCAATTTTCTATGGCTGCTCCAGGTTCCTCACAATAAAACAGATCAATCCTGGGACTATCTGCAGCTCATTTGTTAAGAAGGAAGGATGACTGGAACGAGTTTGTTTGTAATAGACACGACTGCAACCATTATGTTTTAAACACTGACATTTATTTAGGGTTTGGTGGACTCATACATTATTGGAATAAATTCTAATTTGTATCAGTATGTAATAGGCAAATATATAATACAATTGCATTTATACACATAAATACAAAATTTGAGGTAGGGCCTCAAGAGTAATGATTTATTCAATGAATAATACACGATATATAATATGTACTCTGTAAGATATATATATATATATATATATGATGTGTCATTTGTAACATAATATATTTTCTTCATGTACAGCTGATGAAAAAATATAAGGACCTAATTTGGGAATATATCTTCCTTCAGGGCACGAGTACCCGTAAGGTACCTGCATTTTGGGCATTAGCCAAGCACACAATTTAAGAATTAACCTATCCCCTGATAGGTCCATAATAAAGTGCAAAAAAAGACCAATAAATGAGAGACAGAACGGTCCCTAGCTGATGTCTAAGTATCACCCTAACAAAATACACCTATAAGGCAGGCGGGTACCTGGAGAGGCATCTTTCTCACCCTCAGCGGGCAAATCAAACTCCGCTTGCTATTCGGAGGAGATGCACCTAATCTGAAAACACCTTCTTTGCAGGACCTGAGCGGAAGCCATATGTCACAGTGGCCTTTCTGGACAAGCAAAGGAACCCAGAGAAAGGCAGGAAATCTCACATCCCAAACCTCAGGCCCCTTTGCAGAGAAGTGACATCAACACAACACACGCCTGGGCTCCCAGCAAGCAGCTTCCTGCCTAGTGCCCAGTGTGAAACAGAGCTCACTTGCTGGCCTCCGCTTCCTGTCCCCGCATGTCACCCTGCCGTGTAGGACTCCTCTCCTGCGTCACTGCCTCAGAGCAGCTCGTCATCCCAAACCCAAACCCAGGTGTGTCAGCAGCAGGGTGATCTTTACCATCACGGTGTATTGTACGTCCAGTGACAGTTATTGTGCTAGCCTCTAAGAAGAGGACAATGACAGATGGCAGAGAGGACGAAGAGGAAAGAAAAAGCTTAATTTAAGGCATGGGAAACCATGCTGACAGCAGGTAGGCAGAAGCGCCGAGGCATGTGGACAACAGAACAGAAACCAGAGCTCAACCGCCAGGGCGGCACTGGCACGAAGCAAGCCAGGTCTCGTCCACTTCAAGAGCGGGTGTCAAACGCCTTGTAAAGTGCTGCTCACCAAAACACGGGGTGACTACAGTTCTCACATATTAAAAACACATTGAAAATTGCAAAGACACTGAGGTCATCAAGAATTAGCACTGACCACACATCCCATGCAATAAATAAACACAGCAGAGGAAAAAGACAACAATTATGACAAAGACCAGAGCTGGACACATTTGTTTGCAATAGACACAGCCGTACAGGGATTAAAATCCAATGTGCAAGACAAAAAAGACAAACATTTGCGTAAGAAATCATAACACCAACAGTTAAGAAATATACAGTTGTTTTCTCGCTTAAGGATTTTACAGAGTTTCTATTTTTCACATATGGCTTGTTTTTCTCTGAATGGGTTTCTGGCATTGGTTAGCAGTACGAAATAATCTCACAATGGAAAATCCCCACCACTCTGCAGTGAGCCAATGAAAGTCTTTCTTTCATAAGCAACTCAGCCTTCTCGTCAGTAACACAGGAACGAACGTCTCAGGTGGCAGTGATGACAGCGTATCCGTTTTCTTTTTATTCATTCATTTTTTTTTCTTCTAATTGTACACACTTTATTAGTGTGGATATCTGTTTGTATACATCTCGGCTGTCAGCATCTGCTGGGTCCTTGGGAGGCACACCCCTGTAGACACGACAAGGCTGGAAAAAGCCCAGACACAGCTCTTCTCTGCCAGGGAGAGCCTTGGAATCAAATGTGGCTACAGAAATTGATGAAACTAAACTTGAAAGGTAGCCATTTGCAGGTCCGTCACAACCCTTTACCTAAGTCTGCCCCTTTAAGAGATTGTATATGAAACTTGAAAATTGTCGGGAAAGGAAAACAAACACAGTGACAATGAAAAAGTACAACTGCCCTGAGGCCTTTTCCTGACAAATCCTACTAGACATAAGTGTAGCCGCCTGTCCCCCCAACCCACCCATGTCACTAAGCACCAGCTGATGAAGATGTCTCTCAACAGTTCAGTCAACTTTCAATTTGCACCTGACAGCATCCAACAGTTTCCCACCCCCTTCTTTTAATCAAAGCAACAAACGTCAGCAGAAATTGGGTTAGCATCCAGCACTACGCTTGGTTTCTGCCAAGAGGCAAGCAGGAAGCCAGAACCCACTGATGCTAACACAGCATCCCACGTGTGCTGCAAATGGAGTTAGGCTCTGTTCCACAGCCTGTGAGATGGTGGGGCCGCAGGGCACTTCCAGGACTGACTCACCCCCACCCCACTCCACCCCACCCCCCACACGATTTTTAATGGGTGAAGTTTTGGACCGGCCTGTGATGGACAGGGAATGGGGGCTCCTCAGTGATGTGACTTTCTTGGGGGAGCTATGGACAGGTAATGACAGAAGAAGCCATTGCTCAGCTCCATACCAAATTTGGGGAAACCTGGGGCTCCGAGCATCTCTGTGTCTGAGCTCAGCCAGGTCTACCTCTGGGAGAAACGGGAAGAGGGAGGGAGAAAACACACGTCAGGTGGAAACATGAAAACCCGGGGTTCCGATCCCTTCCTTGTTCCATGCCTGAAGCCTGTCGCAGGCTACTCAGGGAAGGAAACAGGACATTCACATCATTGTGGACGAATGGTACAATGTTTGCCCTAGAAAAGGGAACACCTCTATACAAATGAAGTCATCTTTTTAAAAGGATACATTAAAGTCGCTGTTGGGGTTTTATGGCTGTTGAGCGGGATGAAAATGCCATGTCAATATACAATATTTGAACTGAAAACTTTGCCTGAGACCCTGTAATATGAAGACAAACTAATAAGCAAGTGATTGAAATGGTCTCGCCCAAAGGAAACGATTGCAGGTTGAGATTAATACTGTAAAGGGGGGGGATCAAAAGCCTAGACTACACTACTCTAAGCACACTATCTCTACAGTGATTCATAAGATATTTATAAGGACAGAAAACACCACAATGAGTACACCCTACATGAGCACATATCACAGTTTGAAAATCTCATATTTGCATGTTCAGGACACAAGATGATAAAGGTTACGGCTTCGCCAGTCTGCAGACGCGTGGCTCGCTCTCATTAAAGCACAGTTACAATGAGCGTGGAGGACAGGGAGCCCTGAACACTGAATTGGCTAAATGTAGTCTTAAAAGCTATAGTCTTAATTGGCTCACTCACGACTTAAATAAGCTGTATTTATCAGGAAATTCTGGAAGTACAGGGACCTAAGATGTACTATCAGAGTGGTGAGGGTGGCAGTCGCTCTCAACTAACCTCTTTAGTTGATTTCCCTATGACCACAATTGGTATTAATTGTGAATGAAAAAGTTCGAGTAAAAATTGAAAAAGTATCTTTTAAGAGTTGGCGTTCCATATGTATAATATCGAGACCGAACCGGGGGAAGCCTTGTTTTCCCAGAGACTGGAAGACAGGGTATGTCAGCTTGCAGGAAGACAGCAAGGAGGAGCGGTGAGGCACCGTGACACTGGACCAGGGCACCAAACACCACGGGGAACTAGAAGCATGGCTTCTTGCACAAAAGTAGAACACCAAAAGAACTCTCAAAGCTGGTTGTTCAAAAAAAAAAAAAAAAAAATGACTGAGGGAAAAGAATGAACAGTTCCTTCAGACCACAGATTGCAAAGGGTGACGCCTCTGAGCTCATGACACGCTGGACAGAAATAGAGAGAGCAGATGTCCGACCACCTCCCAGCCTTGTCTTTCGTCAAACAATGTGTGGCCACTGCCAGGCTCTAAATGCACCTGTCCCGAACTCCCTTCATCTGAATTAGGTGTCTGCGTTGCTCAGTTCAGCTGGTCAGGGCCGTTGAGTCCAGATTAACAGTCCTGAATTCGGCATCCAGTGCCTGCTTTGCTTGCTCCCTGAGTGACAGCATGTAGCAGGGACTTCTCTACTAACCAGACCCCACACCTGCCAGCGCACCCCTGGTCGACTCTTTCCTCACCTCACCCCCACAGGATGAAGCACCTGGTAGGAACCAACCTTTCCAGAGACTGACACCTCAGACACAGAGTGTGTCAGGTGGTCTGTACGGCTCTCACTACAGCATGCGACACGATATCCTACTTTTCTATGGAACACTTTCATGCACGGCTGTGAACCAACCAAGATGTGGGTTGAAAGAATAAGAAAACTGGGGATAAGCTGAGGAGAGTCAGGGAGGAGGACAGGAAAACCAGGAGTAAGTTGGGACCACCACGGGCCACCACACTAGCACTGGGTGCCCAGTTCCAAATCCTTCACTGGCAGTTTGAGTCCCAGGGAGGAGGTTCCCAAGGGATCGATCATGTTCTTGTAACGATCCCCACGATGCTGAGCCAGGAACGGGCCCCAGTCTGGCTGTGGCGAGCACACCAACTTCAGCCTCTGCAAAGAAGTCAGACCACGTGGTTACAGGGACACCTTTCTCCCCTAGGAACCTTCCATTCCCAAAAGAGCCCTCACTTGAGCCAAGAGGCTCCCCACAAGAGAGGCAGCTAAGATCGGGCCCCATTCGTTAACCAGGCCACATACAACAAAGAGAACTCTCTGAGTTCACTTGAAATTATTTACATCGCCCTGCGAGCAATAATAGAATTGTTCCACATTTGCCTTGTGCAAGATTAATAGCAGATAAAGGACCCAGATTTTAATTATACATTTCCCCTCCACATGAAGAGAGGCCATGAGCGTCTGTCTCTGTTGCCAAACACAGTCGGCAAAAGACACGTGCTCAATTACACTTCCTCTGTGATCTCCACGGTGGCCTGCTATATCTAAATAATTGGATTTTGTTTAGCACATTTCCCAAAAGAATATAAATGACCAGGAAAAAAAAAAAAAGAGAATCAATCCCAAAGATACATTGCCAAGAGTGAGCAGAGATTTTAATAATCTGTGGATAAAAATATATGTTTCTGCCGGGTGTGGTGGTGCACACCTTTAATCCCAGCACTCGGGGAGGCAGAGGTAGAAAGATAGCCATGAGTTCGAGGCCACCCTGAAACTACAGAGTGAATTCCAGGTCAGCCTGAGCTAGAGTGAGATCCTACCTCAAAAAAAATATGTATGTGTTTCCAATTTGGTTTAGTAGTATGAGTTCTTGTAGGTATGCTAAAAGGAATGGGAGTGTCTCCAGCCCTTGGACTAAATTTTTTTAAATTTATTTTATTTACTTGAGAGAGAGAAGGAGAGAAATAGGCAGGTAGAGAGAGACAGAGAAAGAGAGAAAGGGAGGGAGGGAGAGAATGGGCATGCCAGGGCCTCCAGCCACTGCAAATGAACTCCAGATGCATGTGCCCCCTTGTGCCTCTGGCTTACGTGGGTCCTGGGAAATCGAACCTGGGTCCTTTGGCTTTGCAGGCAAGCGCCTTAACTACTAAGCAATCTCTCCAGCCCTTCAACTAAAATTTTTATGGGGAACATATTTTGACTGAAACATCTTCTAGAAAAAGAAAACATATTTCTAACTACGTAAGAGGGGATAATTATATGTTTATTACCTATTAGAGTGAGGCTCATTCTTATAACTGTTAGTTTAATCTCCCCTTAATCATCGGCTTGCAACTTCTGTGTCCCAGATCAACCATAATAAATTTATACAGCCGACTCATCAGTTTAGAGAATTTGAGCCTACCACAACAGCAACCCAGGCTAACCAGGTTCTGTTGGTGGAGGGAGAGATTTCTGGGTGGGAAGGTGGATCTGGGGCAGAAGTGAGCTGCCCAGGATGAGATGGAGACCCTGTCAGTCTTCCACAAGGGAATAATGAGCAGAATATGTAGGATATAGAAAAGAATGTTGCTTTGAGCCAGGCGTGGTGGCGCACGCCTTTAATCCCAGCACTCGGGAGGCAGAGGTAGGAGGATTGCAATGAGTTCGAGGCCATCCTGGGATTACATAGTTAATTCTAGGTCAGCCTGGGCCAGAGTAAGACCCTACCTTGAAAAATCGAATAACCAAAAAAAAAAAAAAAAAAAAAGTAGAAGAAAAGAAAAGAATGTTGCTTTTGCTTTAGTAAGAAGGCTCCTGTGCCTTCCTCACCTGCTGTCTTCATCCATAGGTCACGGAAAACAAAAGCCACCCAAGTGGATATCAGGGCTGTGAGCTGACTGTGCACTTATTCCCACTCTGCTTCTCCCCTCAGAAGCTGCCCACAAGCAGAGCCCTCAGCACGGTTCTCCACCGGCTGTGAGCAGATGCGCCTTCACCTTGCTCTCAAGTCTGAACATGCACCTGAGCCACCAGGTGGTGAAGCCAAGATTGGATTTCCCTGAGACTGTGGCTCAGCAGAGCTGCCAGAACTTGACCCTTTGCATTCAAACAAATTCCCAGGGAAGGTCCCTGGACCCAATATCAAGTAGAACTGGTGTGGTCCTGGATCTTTAGGATGGAGGGACAGCTGGTTAATTCCTAGCACACCTGAGCAAGGAATAGCTTAGATTTTTGGTTGGCATGTTTTGTTTTTGTTTTTGAGGCAAGGCCTTCATGCGGCCCAGGCTGGTCTCAAACTCACTATGTAGTGAGTTGAATTCCTGATCCTCCACTTCGTAAATGCTGGGACCACACCCAGCTTGAGTAAGTCATTTCCCTTTTGTAACCTCAGCTGGGTGGTTCTTTGGGTAGCAGTCCCATCCCCTCTTGATGAAGGCAGGAACTACCCGTAATATGAGGAAAATCAGTTCAGAAAGGGTTAGATTGATAAAGAAAGACAGGCACCACCTCATTCCAGCCCTGTCCTCAGAATGCCACCTTCATAAGTGTGTCCTCTCAGTCACTCCTGGGGTACCAGGAGGGGGTGACTTCATGATTAATCATAAGAGATGTTTGGGGGAGGAAGGAGGCATGGACAGAGAAGACCACTAGGAAAGGGGGAATGCTGTGTGTGCTGTGTGTGATTAAAAACCAACCGGCTCATTCTTATAACTGTTAGTTTAATCTCCCCTTAATCATCGGCTTGCAACTTCTGTGTCCCAGATCAACCATAATAAATTTATACAGCCGACTCATCAGTTTAGAGAATTTGAGCCTACCACAACAGCAACCCAGGCTAACCAGGTTCTGTTGGTGGAGGGAGAGATTTCTGGGTGGGAAGGTGGCTCTGGGGCAGAAGTGAGCTGCCCAGGATGAGATGGAGACCCTGTCAGTCTTCCACAAGGGAATAATGAGCAGAATATGTAGGATATAGAAAAGAATGTTGCTTTGAGCCAGGCGTGGTGGCGCACGCCTTTAATCCCAGCACTCGGGAGGCAGAGGTAGGAGGATTGCAATGAGTTCGAGGCCATCCTGGGATTACATAGTTAATTCTAGGTCAGCCTGGGCCAGAGTAAGACCCTACCTTGAAAAATCGAATAACCAAAAAAAAAAAAAAAAAAAAAAAAAGTAGAAGAAAAGAAAAGAATGTTGCTTTTGCTTTAGTAAGAAGGCTCCTGTGCCTTCCTCACCTGCTGTCTTCATCCATAGGTCACGGAAAACAAAAGCCACCCAAGTGGATATCAGGGCTGTGAGCTGACTGTGCACTTATTCCCACTCTGCTTCTCCCCTCAGAAGCTGCCCACAAGCAGAGCCCTCAGCACGGTTCTCCACCGGCTGTGAGCAGATGCGCCTTCACCTTGCTCTCAAGTCTGAACATGCACCTGAGCCACCAGGTGGTGAAGCCAAGATTGGATTTCCCTGAGACTGTGGCTCAGCAGAGCTGCCAGAACTTGACCCTTTGCATTCAAACAAATTCCCAGGGAAGGTCCCTGGACCCAATATCAAGTAGAACTGGTGTGGTCCTGGATCTTTAGGATGGAGGGACAGCTGGTTAATTCCTAGCACACCTGAGCAAGGAATAGCTTAGATTTTTGGTTAGCATGTTTTGTTTTTGTTTTTGAGGCAAGGCCTTCATGCGGCCCAGGCTGGTCTCAAACTCACTATGTAGTGAGTTGAATTCCTGATCCTCCACTTCAGAAATGCTGGGACCACACCCAGCTTGAGTAAGTCATTTCCCTTTTGTAACCTCAGCTGGGTGGTTCTTTGGGTAGCAGTCCCATCCCCTCTTGATGAAGGCAGGAACTACCCGTAATATGAGGAAAATCAGTTCAGAAAGGGTTAGATTGATAAAGAAAGACAGGCACCACCTCATTCCAGCCCTGTCCTCAGAATGCCACCTTCATAAGTGTGTCCTCTCAGTCACTCCTGGGGTACCAGGAGGGGGTGACTTCATGATTAATCATAAGAGATGTTTGGGGGAGGAAGGAGGCATGGACAGAGAAGACCACTAGGAAAGGGGGAATGCTGTGTGTGCTGTGTGTGATTAAAAACCAACCACAGAGATGTAAACATGGCTGAGGGAGAGTAAGGGCATCCCAGGAAAGAGGGGGTGTTCTTACCCTCTCTCCCCAGAGCTGTCCACTGACCAGCGTGGGAACAGCTCAGACTGAGGACGAGTGGGGCCCCTCCCTCCATTAGAGAAGGAAGACATACTAAAAAGGGGGTTAATAGAATCTGCGACAACTACAGTCACTGACCTAATCAATGAGTCTCCCCATTGGATAAGTTTATGGAATCTTTTGGGTTGTTTTATTTATTAATTATTTATTTGAGAGAGACAGAGAGAGAATGGGCGCCCCAGTGGCCTCTCAGCTGCTGTGAAGGAATTCCAGATTCATGAGCCCCCTTGTGGGCAAGTGCGGCATTGCGCCCTTGCGTCACTTTTATGTCTGGCTAAACATTGGAACTGGCATTCTTAGGCTTCGCAGGCAGGCATCTTAACCGCCAAGCCATCTCTCCAGCCCGAATCTTTTTTTTTTTTTTTTTTTTTTTAATGCACAGAGCTCTTGTGATGCCTCTGGGAGAGGCAGGGTAGGAGATGGAAGAGCAAATAGAATTACCTCGATGAATCTGCCAGGAGCCAGATGCATTTTGATCACAAACATAATTGGGATCCAGATAACGGAGCAGGCGAGCATCAGCCATCCAAGCACCATGGACCAGTTAGGATAGCGATAGGAGCCATAGGTCATGGGCTCCCATTGGTAAAAGCTGAAGCAAAGGATAAACTGGGGAGGGAGGGGAGGGGAGGAGAGAAAACAGATGTGTTAGAGGAGGATGTGAACTATTCATTCATTCCACAGGGACACCTGAATCCCTGCTGGATGAACTTGATGCTTTCATTTCTGTCACCTCATTTTATCCCGTGTCCGCCAGAAATTGGGTTCTCCAAATAAAGGGAGTGAATTTAAAGAGATGAAGATGACCTACACACAGCCGCCATCCCTGCATTTGTCATCCTATAGGAAGAAGCCACATGCAGTCCGTATCTACACACAGGGAGAGGGTACACAACAGGCCTCACACGAGGATGGGTGAGAGGGCAATGCTGGGAGCTCCGAAGAAGTTGTCATCAGGGGCTGGAGAGATGGCTTAGCAGTTAAGGCGTTTGCCTGCAAAGCCAAAGGACCCTGGTTCAATTCTCCAAGACACATGTAAGTCAGATGCACAAGGGGTGCATGCATCTGGATTCTGTCTGCAGTGGCTGGAGGCCCTGGCCAGCCCATTCTCTCTCTCACTTTCTGCCACTTTCTCTCTCTCAAATAAATAATAAATAAAATATTGTTAAAAAAAAAAAGAAGTTGTCATCATAAATTAACAAGCTTTTGTTATGATGTTAAATTTGTGTCTTTTAAATTTTATTCTAAAATCGTATCCCTTGGGCTTACTCCTTCAATAGGAAATGGTCCAGGTCCGGGAGCTGCCTTTAAAGTTCTAAAGCTGGCTGTATGTGACCCAAAGTGGTCACCAAGCAGTGACTGAATGGAAGCCTGGTCCTATAATGAGTGTGCGCCCCCACACTCACATATCCTCTTCACCAGGGTGTGAGCCGGGGGCCTGGGGACAGCGAGCCTGGCCCGGTGGCTAATGAGCTGAGGAACTTCATGTCCAGGTATCTGTGCTAGAAGATGTATGGACTCCACACCATGTATACAGAGCACAGGGATGCTCTGGGAATGAAAGTCTGCTGTTTACTTGAATCTCCCCTCAATTTTTTTTTTTTTTTTGGAGAGAGACACAGAGACAGAGACAGAGGGAGAGGAAGACAGACAGAGAATGGGCGCACCAGCAGCCTCTCAGCTGCTGCTAACAAAATCCAGATGTGTGCACCCCCTTCTGGTCAAGTGTGGCATTGCGCCCTTGTGTCACTTTGCATCTGGCTAAACATGGGACCTGGAGATTGGAACTGCTGGAGATTGGAACCAGCATTCTTAGGCTTAGGAGGCAGGTGCCTTAACTGCTAAGCCATCTCTCCAGCCCTCTCCCCACAATTTTAAGAGAAGTCATGATTTTTTTTTTTTTTTTTTTTTTTTTTTTTTTTTGGTTTTTCGAGGTAGAGTCTCACTCTGGCCCAGGCTGACCTGGAATTAACTATGTAGTCTCAGGGTGGCCTCGAACTCTCGGCAATCCTCCTACCTCTGCCTCCCGAGTGCTGGGATTAAAGGTGCGCGCCACCACGCCCGGCATGATGTTTTTAACTGTTATCTGCTCTCATCATTCATGTCGGCTGACAGCAGCCTCAAGTTCCCTTCCTTTCCCCAGCTCCATTTCTCTCAGGCTAGATTAAGCTGTGAAGTAACTACCCCAAACCTGATTGGAGTAATTATGTCTGGGAACATAACAAACGTAGGTGTTTTGGAACTGCAGGAAATACCACACAAATGTGAAATGCTGGCATGGCTATAGCAAAGCCCATGTACTGGGACCAAGGGCTGGGCAACAGGTTGTTTACATGCAACAATAATTTGATATGTCATTTTAAACATCACGTGACAAGGCTCTGTGGGAAGGAAGGTCTACATTTGCCCCTAGAATATAGGCCTTATGAGCCAGTCCATCAAAAGTACATCCTGTCGTCATTGTGGTAAGCTGCTGCTTTGTTTACTGTATAAACAGCAGCGTGGCTGCTTGTGTGGGTGAAGAGCTCAGTTCCGTGACCTGACTACATATACAATAACTGCATGAAGATTTCTCATGGCTCTGTAACTCCACACAGACACATATTAAAAAATGACGGGTTTTGGGGCTGGAGAGATGGCATTGTGGTTAAGGTTCTTGCCTACGGAGCCTAAGGACACAGGTTCGATTCCCCAGGACCCATGTAAGCCAGATGCACAAGGTGGCTCACAGGACTGGAATTCACTTGCAGTGGCTGGAGGCCCTGATGCTCCCATTCTCTCTTTCTCTCTCTCTCTCTCAAATAAATAAATAAAAATAAACTTAAAGAAAATAACGGGTTTTATCCAGGGACCCATCCTCTTAGCCTACTCCAGAACATCACAAGTAGTCACTGTGCAGAAGGGTGAATGCAAAACATAGAAGGGTTCAGTCCTCTGACATACATTTCCAAAAGTTACACGAACATCACCCCAAACTATTACACAAATTTGTTCTTTACCATGAATTTCCTTCTGCCAAGTTGGCCCTGTTGGAACCCTGCCCTTGGGTGTGCCTGGCCATGGGAGGCAGTGACTAACCCACCAAGTCAGGCCCCTGACCTTTGATTGACGGCCACCAAGCAGGCACAGCAGAGAGAACATTGGCTGACTGTGAGGGTGGGATTGTCCCTGGTTCCCAAACCATACAGACATGGAGTCTGCCCCAACATTCTCGAGCGTTTGAATAAAATATAAAACAAGTCCCTGGAAATCCTCTTCCCTGATTTTAAAGACTAGACTTTTAACCCAGACTGGTCATACTCCACTTGGAGAGAACTTGGGCTAGCAGAACTTCAGAGTGCTCGGGCTTAAGCCTCAGCAGCCTTGGAGTCCATCTTGGACTCTCAGCCTTGTGATCTTGAGCAGCTTTCTTAACCTCTCCGAGCCTCAGCAAACACATCTGTGAGATGAAAACCTCCCACATGCACAGTATCGTGAAGTTCAGAGATGGTGCTGAGGAAATGCCTGCCCTCAATGGACCTCCGCACAGCCTGTGTTGTGCCGCTGTGCTTCTGCAAAATAGAACATTCTCTGGAGCGTTGTATCTTCTAAGGCAGGAAGGAAAGGAGGGCAGAATCTAGAACAGATGCTAACGTTGACTGGGCCAAGATCAGCACGAGGAGAAGTGCGGTAAGAGGCAACTCTTGGCTCAGGACAGCCAGGGAGCATAGCATGCAGTCTGCCCCAGCAGGCAGGGTCCTCCCACCCACAGGTCAGCCCTAGCTCTGCCCACACACTTCAGCCCTGAGCACCAGAAACTAAACGTCTGGCCCAGACCTTTCCAGTTCTCAGACCAATTGCAGACTCTAAAATATGGGCATAGGCAGTGGAAAAGAGGACGAGCCATGCCAAGTGGGTTTACAATGTAAACCTCTAGCTTTTCAGATAGAAATGGAGGCATTTTGATTAATGCACAGTCGGTAATGGTCTTTTAAAAGGCAGACAAATGAAGGAAATATGTATTTTTTGCGAAGGTGCTTTTATCCATTCCAGCAGTGTTTCTTAAACCGAGCTGGGGTTGGCGAATTGAAAGGAGGCTGTTAATCTAGTTTCTACCGCCACCTACTGGACTACTCTGAACGTACAGACAACTTCCTCCAGGCTTGCCAACAGGACACCCACAAGCCAGAAGAGGTAAGAGACAAGGCAGAAAAAGAAGGGCAAGGCAAATTCTCTGTAATTAGCACAGCTGGAAAGCAGAGTGAGATCAAACTGGCAGCTTATGGCATAATAACGAGGGTGACAAGATGTGGCTCTAAGCCCCTATGCAGATGACTGGCATGTTTAAAAGGATGAATGTCAGATGATCCCAAAATGTCATCCTCACCCTAGAGGATGACAAAGTCCACAAAACACAGAAATAAAAGTATAACGGATGCTGTGTTCACTGGAGAGCAGATGTCCCCGTTAGGAATAGGGGCTCTGGATCCAGACTGCCTGGGTTTGAATCCAAGCCGTTACTAATTACTGACCGTGCAATGCTGGGCATTGCCACAAAACCTCTGGGCTTCAATTTCCTCATCTGCAAATGAAGGTAACTGTAATTCAACCTCACAGGGCTGCTGAGAGAAAGGGGGTTCACGGACAAAACACCTAGAACAGAGCCAGAAACGCGGTTAGCGCGTGATTGCTATCCACTGTCAGCAGGGAAGATCACAGGTCTAAAGAGTAGGACCCCCACAGTTCTGTCCCTGAGCAATTAGGATCCTACACACAAGTTGCTCCACCTCTCTGAACCTCAGCTTCCTCACCTGAAAGAGGAACGATGCCCACCCCACCAGCCCCCATACTGTGTGAAAGAGACACACACATGTGCACAGGCAATGTGACATGCATGCCAAGGGCCCTCTGCATGAAGAAGCATGAGACCCTTACGGTTAAAATGGTTGGGGTGACGAAGGCCCAGCAGACTTTCCAGAAGACGTTGGGCTGGAATCCAATCATCATCTCTATGTCTTCACAGAATCTCTGCAAGCCTGCAGAGATAAGCAGAGACTGCGTCTGAGGCGCAGGGAAGGGCACAAGGAGAAACAGGTACTGGAGCCCTCACCCAAGCACCTTTGGTTAGGGTCAGCCCCAGCCTGGTGCCAGCGTGACCCCTATTATTCAGGGAGAACTCAGACAAGTGACTGCATTAGGGCAAACTAGATCTTGAACAGATTCCAAATATGCTCTGCAGTGAGGATCAAGAGCGTCAGCCCACAGGGATGGCTCAGCTCCGGGGACTTGGCACTAGCATATTCATGCACATGGCTTTTTTGTGAGGTAGCTTCATATGCTCAGTGTCAAGTCTGACATAAACAATTAAGATCATGGTCAGGGCTGAAGAGATGGCTTAGTGGTTAAGGCGCTTGCCTGAGAAGCCTAAAGACTCACGTCCGACTCTCCAGATCCCACGTTAGCCAGATGCACAAAAGGGAGGCAAGCACAAAGTCGCACATGCCCACTAGGTGGCGCCAGATTCTGGAGTTCAATTGCAGTGGCTGAGGCCCTAGCACACCAATTCTCTCTCTCTCCCTCTGTCTTTCTGTCTCTCTTGCTCTCACTGTCTATAACATTAAAAATAAAAATAAATTAATTTTTAAGACTGGGGTCAATGAAGAAGTGTATCATGAAGGCTTCAGGGTATTTTTTTTTTTTGAGAGAGAGACACAGAGAGAGACAGAGAGAGAGGGAGAGGAAGACAGATAGAGAAGGGTGTGCCAGGAGCCTCTCAGCTGCTGAGAACGAAATCCAGAAACGTGTGCCCCCTTGTGGTCAAGTGTGGCATTGCGCCCTTGCATCACTGCATCTGGCTAAATGTGGGACCTGGAGATTGGAACCTCTGGAGATTGGAACCAGCGTTCTTAGGCTTAGCAGGCAGGCGCCTTAACCGCTATGCCATCTCTCCAGCCTGGCTTCAGGGGTTTTGAGAGTGAGTTTTACCCACACTTCCAAAAGCACTCTTGCAGTGAGTCCATATATCTTTGCTCTGGGTAAGATGTCATGCCAGGCCAAAGCCACTGGGACTTCCCAGTGGCCATCGCCCACTTTGTGGGAACAGAAGGCCTGCTGTCTCCTTGGTCACTCCGCAATGTCACTAAGGTGAAATGTAGAGAAGTACCACTTTTGTTTCCTTTCTTTCTAAATGTGGCTTATTACTGGCCAGCCGAGGGTGACCTTGAACTCCTGATTCTCCTGTCTCTACCTCTCAGGGGTTAGAATTGCAGGAATGAGCTACTACCCCCAGCTGGAGCTCCACTCTTTAACCTGGAGATAAGCCTTTGCGGCAGAGCTTCAGCTACTTCAAAGAAAAGACCCCGAAACTCCTATAAGCGTGTGTTTGAAGGGCTTCCTCAACCCACACCAACTCAGCCGGGCTTCCCGAGCACCCCACACTGAATCAGGACCTTGTCGTGGAAATAAAGAATGCACTGCTCTTGGGGACACAGTGTGCCTCACTATGCTTTCTTCAGTGTTCCTCTCTATCAGTTAATATTAACTTATCTCTGCTATTTCTCCCTGGAATTGATGTACTTCTCTTTTAATTTTGTTTTAGCTAGTCTACATGGTTTTCATAATATATTTCACACATGTATCACTGTATCTGCTTATATTCATCCCGTTACCCTCTCTGCCTCCCTCCATGGTCAAACACAGTGTCCCCTCTGTTTTCATGTCATGTATATGGCATGAAGTAAGTGTGTGTGTGTGTGTGTGTGTGTGTGTGTGTTTTATAGAGAGAAAGCAACAGAGAGAGATTGGTTGACTGATTTTCTTCTTAAAAGTCTAGCCTAAGTCCATCACAGTCAGCCTGATTCTGGAAGGTGGTCTCGTATCTTGGGGACCAGGTGATTTCCTGTCCCCATAAAATTTAGCATAGTCCAGCCAGGCATGGTAGCCCACGCCTTTAATCTCAGCACAGAGGTAGGAGAATCACTGTGAGTTTGAGGCCACCCTGAGACTACTTAGTGAATTCCAGGTCAGCCTGAGCTAGAGGAGGCCCTACTTTGAAAAACAAAAAAAAAGAAAAAAAAGTCTAGCATTGCAGATTTATTTATTCCTTCAAAACCAAGGGATCAGATTTAGATGGAAGCAGTTTAACTTCTAAAAACAGAACTGTTAAAAGGCTTCTGTCTCAGTGGTACCTCTAAACCCTGCTGAACAGGCCTGAGTTACAGGGAAGCACTTTGCAAATCTGGCAATTAGCAGACAATTAGGAAAAGGTAAAGAGTAGAACTCTGCACACGAAGTGCCTTCCTGGCTTTCCCAAGAGACCATCTGGCAACCACAGCTGACATGTGACCTCGCAGGGGGAGGGTAGGGAGACCAGAAAAGGACTGCAGAAGCCTCCTCTTCCTCAGCTAAGTCAAGGTGGATTCCCTGCTGTAGCCCACAGTCATGCCCTGCTGAGCTAGAGAAATTCTGACCACCCCCCAAACCCCTCCCCTCGGCCCTGGCGTCCAGTGTTCAGCCAGGCATCACTTCAGAGCCTGGTCTGTCTGAGCAGCCACGAGTGCAGGCAGGCTGGCTGTGTCGGGACAGCATGCTCACCCCCTGGTCTTGCCAGAAACTAAGCTCTCCCTTTGTTCAGAATGGAAAACTCCTCTTCAAGGCTGACTGGGACATTCCTGCTTCTGCCCCCACATTGTGCATGAAAGATTTCTGTTTTCTAATCTGATTCCTGCCCAGCCTTCTCCATTCTAATGAGTTCTCCAAGAAGCAAGAGACCATTGCGCATGTCCAGGCTCGCAGTTACATGAAAACTAAGGTGCTGGTATCAAGTCCCTTTTCCGGACCCCCCTCAGAGCACAGAGCTCAGACACCTCCAGTCTGAACCTCTGTCCCGGGCTCCCGATGGCGCATCTGAGAACACCTATACCTCCCATTCCATACAGTGTCCTTCACTTGCTCATGTTCCTGCCTCTGGGGAATTGAAATGCAATTAGATAATGTGAGCTGGGAAGTGCTGCCTTCCCTGCACTTGCTCTGGAGGCCTTTTCTGTACCAAGGAGGCCGTTCTAAGAAGACAGCCAGGCACAGAGGAGTCTGCAGGGCCTACAATCAAACGGTGCTTCCTTGGAGGCACTGGCAATGCACGGAGGGGCCAGAAGGTGCCCTGCTGAAGGCTCAGGGACACACATCTTTGTACAAAGGGCAAAGATGGCATCTGATGGCTCTCCATTCCTGCTGCTCTTGGTAATAGCTCCACTGAGGAGGACAACTGGGTTGCTATGGTGACACTAGAAAAAGTAAACTGTGAGGGAACTGAAAGTTTATTCCGGAGAAATCTTGACAGTGTAATGTCGGATCACAAGGTCCCCTGGTGCTCATCAAGTCTCTGAATGGTCTGCCATCCTGGTCTCTGTTGTCACCAGTGTCCAGGGGCCTTCTGCTGTGACACAGTGGTCATGTCTCTGTTGTCACCACAGTGTCCAGGGACCTTCTGCTGTGACACAGTGGTCATGTCTCTGTTGTCACCAGTGTCCAGGGGCCTTCTGCTGTGACACAGTGGTCACGTCTCTGTTGTCACCAGTGTCCGGGGGCCTTCTGCTGTGACACAGTGGTCACGTCTCTGTTGTCACCAGTGTCCAGGGGCCTTCTGCTGTGACACAGTGGTCACATCTCTGTTGTCACCAGTGTCCGGGGGCCTTCTGCTATGACACAGTGGTCATGTCTCTGTTGTCACCAGTGTCCAGGGACCTTCTGCTGTGACACAGTGGTCATGTCTCTATTGTCACCGCAGTGTCCAGGGACCTTCTGCTATGACGCAGTGGCCATGTCTTGGTTTGTTCTCACCAGAACCCAGGGGCCCTCTGCAAAGCCACCCTCCCCTCCACTTCACAGGTGCTGCCACTGCCAAGACCATGGCATAGCTTCACAGCCGCCCTCCTACCACTGTGCTCAGCACTGACTGCTCATGCCAGACCCTCCCTCCCTCAAGGTCCTGCAAGTTTCCGACACAGAATCAGCTGAGTTTTGTCTCGCAGTGATCCTGAGACAAGCTCAGACATGAAGGCAATCAAGTCTTGACGTTCAGGGTCATCCCTTGCCGGGAGTCCCTTACCCATGCCAAGGTTCTCCTCCACAGGAGTGACTCTTACCGTACACGTAGGAGATCCCAACGAGCTCGAATATGGCAATGATGACAAGTGCGTAGGAGGCAGCATAGGTGTCCACCAGCTGAAACATGTAAATGCCACCCTAGCAGGAGAGAGAAGCCACCAGAATCAAAAGAGCCTAGAGATGCCCTCTGTCTCCCACCTGTAATTTCCAATCCCCTGTCTCCTGAGGAGCAGCGAGCAGGTGCAGACAGGAGTCAAAGGACCTCCCGTCCCTCCCACAGTGGGAACTCCCACCTGGTCAGATGTGTAAACTGGAGATATGGCCAGGTCAGCAGAGCCATCCCTCCACAGACAGACTCTGAATGAGTTAATCAATAAAGCTAGCCCCAAGAAAAGTGATTTAACATCTTTCTTTGTAGAGACAAAGGTCAACATGTAATGAGGTGGATGTGTGAGAGCAGCCTGGGGGGGGGGAGGGTCCAGGCTTGCTGGACACCAGAGCCAATCACTTCCGCTTGTGTGTCTGCATGAACTGACCTTCATGTGACCTTTAGCTATCTCCCATCATTCCTTAAACATCCTCCTGAGTGTCTGCCTTACTCTTTAAGTCTCCCTGTGACAGAAGAGCCTCAGAGACCACTCATCCCGCCTGGACCATCGTTGTGCAGATAAGAAACTAAAACCAGCCGGGCGTGGTGGCGCACGCCTTTAATCCCCAGCACTTGGGAGGCAGAGGTACGAGGATCAAGGATCGCCGAGAGTTCGAGGCCACCCTGAGACTACATAGTTAATTCCAGGTCAGCCTGGACCAGAGTGAGACCCTACCTCGAAAAACCAAAAAAAAAAAAAAAGAAAGAAAGAAACTAAAACCAGGAGCATTGACTTACTCAAGGTCACAGAGACAGAGAGGAGCATGGGTACTAAGTGGACTAACATGCAATTTACCACCTCATTCATTCAGGACAAGAAGAACCCCAACAGACCGCAGACTTTTATATGCACTAAGTGACATCCTGGACATTTATCCAGTTGATAGATCTGGATTTTATGCTTTCCATCTTCCTTAAGTAGGACACAGCTGTCTTGTTGGCCCGAGAAAGCTACATCTCAATTACAGAGATGCTCGTGGCTTCACTAGCAGCAAGACGACAGATTTTCCTTGGTGGCCAGAACCACCGCTGAACGGAACGCGCCACCAGTGCAGACGGCGATGGCTTGGCTATGGTTACGCGGTCTGAGGACGGAGGGCGGGGGAGAGGCAGCCCTCCTGCCCGCCCTGCCGCATGCCAGCCCCACAGCGGGCTCTTACCTGAGTGATCATCGGAAAGCCCATGATGAAGAAGCAGATGCAGCAGCCCAGGGTGAACACGGGCTTGTGGGTGCGCAGGTATTTGGGGAACTCGTCGGAGATGGAGGTCACTATGGTCTCGATGGTGGCAAACTGGAATGTCCAGGACACAAGCATCTGAGTCCAACTGGCCCCCAAAGGATCCCCCAGAGCCCTTTGCATGTGTCTCCAAGTGTCATGGTTTGATTCAGGTGTCCCCTTAAACTCAGGTGTTCTGAATGCTAGGTTCCCAGCTGATGGGGATTAACGCCTCTTGGAGGCAGTGTATTCTTGGGGGCAGGCTTAGGGGTATTACAGCCAAGTTTCTCCTTGCCAGTGTTTGGCACATTCTCCTGTTGCTATTGTCTACCTTATGTTGGCCAGGGGTGGCGTCCACCCTCTGCTCATGCCATCATTTTCCCCTGCCATCACGGAGCTTTCCCTCGAGTCTATAACCAGAATAAACCTTTTTTCCCACAGCTGCTCTTGGTCAGGTGATTTCTGCCAGCAATGCGAACCTGACTACTACTCCAGGGAAAGCTGTGTTTGGACCAGGCCTGGTTTTTGAGCATGGCACCCTTTGGATGACACCTTATTGGGCTCCAAGCCACAGAGCCGGCCAGGAGAAGCGAAGCCTCCTATGAGCTGTGGAAACTCTACCTCCCGCCTCCAAAGGATGCACTCATGTGTATCCATCAGGGAATTTTCGGCCTGATTTTGCATTCATGAGATGTAAATTCCTCTCCTTCAGTTACCTCGCATTTGATCTTCTAGTTGAGGAAAAAAAAAAAAAAAAAAACCCTCTTTGCACCCAACAAGTAAACTCTGAGAGCCTGTCAGCATGATTTGTAGCAGGCTCAACCCCGCAGCACTTTCCCGAAAATTGACTTCATATTATTATCCCTTATCCAGCCCTAAAGAATTGACTTTGGCAAAATGATGCCAGGGAAGGAAATATACAGGCTAAAACTTGGTACAGAGAACAAAAAGAGGGAAGTAGGAGCGTGTATGACTCCTGCACACATTACGTGGCACCCAAGCATGTAAGTCTAAACTAGGAGTGGTGGCGCACACCTGTAATCCCAGGAGACAGAGGCAGGAGATCAAGAGTTCAAGGCCAGCTTGGGCTCTGTAGCAAGACTTTGTCTTAAACAAATAAAACAAGTCTGTTGTGAGCCCCAGGCAGATACTTCACCATCCCTATTGCTCAGGGCAAATAGTCACACAACCAGTCAGCCTTCTCTTTGCTGCAGGCTGAACCCGGGGCTCAGGAAAGAAGGTCCTCAGAGGGAGTGTGAGGCAGGGAAGTGACTCACCATGGTGTCAAGTCCAAGGGTGAGAAGCATCAGGAAGAAGATGATGGCCCAGAACGGAGAAAGAGGCAGCCTGGTCAAGGCTTCTGGGTAAACCACAAAGGCAATGCCAGGCCCTAGAAGGAACAAGGCAGATGGTGGCAGGCGGGCCCAGCTCAAAGCCCTCTCCCCAGAGCCCACAGAGCCGTCTTTCTCCTGAGAGCATGAATTGTTGCATGCTATATGCTGGTCCCACGGTCTGTTATATTTTTCAGTCACCTCTGCCTGTTTCCCCAGTTGGACCAGGCCACCTCCCAGTCAGATGACGTGGGAAACTCCCTCCTGTTGGCTGAGCTGCAGATCAATACAATAATTACCTCTGGCATGGTGGTAGATTCTGACCCCAAGGGATACCTGGCAGTGTCTGGAGACAGTTTTGATTCTCACTGCTGGTGTGGAGCGGGAAGACTCCAGGAATGTGCTGCACAGAGCGCGGGGACGCTCACATAAACATCTTCCCGTGCAGAGGACAACCTCCCACTAGCAAAAGACCCACAGATGCTGAGCCCCGACTGCCACCCTGGGGTAAAGCATGGGCCAGAAACACGATTTCTCCCCTTCAGCTGTGCTTCGTCCTATCCAGTTCTCCAGGAGAAGCTGAAATGAAGTGTGGGTGTCTGACACTTGGAGCTGCTTTCCTATGTGGTCAAGATGAGGCTGGTTCATCCACTGGGGATGGGCTGAGGAAGACAGTGCTGACACATGGCTGAGGTTGCATTTGGCCTGGAGGGCAGATCAGATCAGTTCCACTGGCTCTGAAAGCTTAGAGAAGCTACTTAATCTATAAGACTTGATTTTGCACATGTATAAAATGGGGACAGCAGTAATAACTTACAGTGTGGTTATAAACAGGCAATGTGCCAAGCACAGAGCCATGAATGTCACCAACACTCACAGAATATTGCTTTGCTCATAAGTGGACAATGACCTTGGCAGCTTGAGGTTCCAATTCAAGTTTTCCTATGGATACTGATGCAGGCCTGGTTGGGATATGTGAGCCTCGGTTGACTCAGCTGCTCTAAAGCTCTAAAGCTGGTCCACCTGCCTCATGCCTCATTCCTCATGCCTCACTGGGAAGATTGCTGTACCCAAACACAGCGAGAGACACGGCAGTTGTGAGCGCCCTTGTGAGCAAAGCTAAATGATAATGGGGTGCAAGAAGAACCCAGAAACCCCAGACCAGCATATCAGCACTCTTTAAGACTGGAATTTATCAGGGTTAGTTCCTAGTGTTATTGTGTAGGGCCTTAGAGTATTTAAAATATAAACCCTCAAAGACCCTCCCCCACCTTATCATTTATTGAACAGACTATAGAGCCAGCCTCCAAAGCCTCCCCATGTGAACCACAAAAGAAAGGCCTACACTAAACATCAGTTCAAAATAGATTTCGAATACAGGACAATGGGAAAGCCAGTGCAATGCTGAGGCAAGTGTCAGGCCCATAATGCTGACAGAACGGTTTTGAATGGTCACCACCAGAGGACTTTGGTGGGTCACTTAACACGAATCAACCCTTTCAGGGTTCTACTTTGGGATTGATTCAAAATATTCTGCCTGCTTCCTCAGCCACCTCCCAATGCTCAGGGGAGCGCCCCTCTGCAAGCTATGTGACAGCAAATGCCACTTGGCCAATGAGTCTGGGGAGTGGTGATGTCTCATGAATATACTGTTGAATATTTACAGGAGTGTGTGGCCTGTCTGATGAGGGCTGAACCATGTCTTCCTCCTCCCTCCCACCAGGAGGCAATGTCACCCAGGGGCCCAAGGGCCAGCTCCACAAGGATTGCCTCCTCCTAGCTGTGAGGCCATGGGCAAGGCTCTTGTTCCATCTGGACATACTAGTCTCCCATTCGTGCAATGAAGAGAAAACAGGAACCGCCTGCATGGTGTTCTGGGAGAATTGACTGTGTCAATATGATTGCTTAGAATATACTAGAAACTCAAGAACATAGGCCATTAGTAATCTTCCCATGAAGAGGGGACCTACAGGATCTGCATGTCAGCAAGCTGCTGCAGACAGACCCCAGAGATGCTGCAGTGAGAAACTCCTTTATCACAGAGCACTGGGGACACAGCCAGGGGTTCCGGCCAATGCACTACACCATGACCTGCAGCCCAGCTTAGGTGTCCACTCTGTTGTAACACCTGTCACAAGTACAAGTTCTCCAAGAATATACACTTCAACTGCTGTGCCTTTGAGTGGAAGGGTCAGGGCCCCAGTGACAGCCACAGGATTGGATGGTCACTCTGGTCTGAGATGACTGAGTTGACAAAGTGGTGCAGGGAGCACACACACCTGTGTCTGTCCACCCCAAGCTGAACCTGTCCCTCTGCCCTTGGAGAAGCATCTTTGTAGGGCTTCAGAATATATTCTGAAAGTGAGTCGCTGCCAGCCAGGGAGCCATGCACACAGTTGAGAGGCATCTCTTCACAGACTCCCCTGGAAGCCGCTTCTCTCAAGAAAGTTCCTAAGAGGAGCATGTCTCCCTTCCCCATGGCTCTCCTAAGCACATAGCACAATGGGTCTTGTTTCCAGTTCTATCCCTAGTCCCCTAAAATTCTGATGTGGCTGAGGTTTGGCGTGGTGATTTGAATGGTGTCTCCCTAAGAAGGAAGTGGTAAACAACACATATTATGTCAGACCATAAAAGAGACACTTGCTTTTTAGTTTGATGCATGTGAGTGTGCGGTGTTTAGTACGGGTGGTCTAGTGTGTGTATGGTATATGCATGTGTGTGCCCCATGTGCACCATGTGGCAGTCGAGGAGAACCTCAGAAGGCCCCCTCTATTGCTCTTCCTTGAGGTGGGGTCACTCCCTGCACCAGGAGCCACTGCTGTCAGTCAAACTGGTTGACCTGTGAGCCCCAAAGATCTCCCTGTCTCTGCTCCCCAGAGTGGAGTTACGAGTGTTTGTGGTCATGTCCAGCTTTTTCACGTGGGTACTGAAGATCGAACTCAGGCTGTCTCAAACCCTCTCTGGCTTTCCCACGTGTGCAGCAAAAAGCACTCTGACCTGCTGAGCCATCTCCCTAGTCCCAGACACTGGTTTTGACTGACAACCACAGCTTAGTTACCAGTGTTGGGTCAACAAAGCTTTCCTGCATGTCTATATGCCAATAGGATTGCCCAGCTAGGCCAGAGTGGGGTGAACCCCGGATACCTGCCTGTACCCAGCAGAGCCTCCTTTGAGCCAGGGGGAAGGAGGTAAGATTGTGAACTACAGGCTATAATATGAGCCACTTCCCCAAGGGGTCTGGTAGAGGGTCTTGTGACCCACTGCTCCCTCTCCCGGGGATGACGCCAGGGACCAAGTATTAACACACCAGGGCCAAGCCCATTGTTAGACAAAGCAGAGGAAATGCACTCTACTGGGAAGAGGGAGTTCAAAGAGAAATACAGGCAATTAATTATCTGCTGCTTTGCACATAGAGGATTCACTAATTTTGTTCGGGTTTTAGCAACATCCCCACCCCCATCCCTCTGCTAGGTCAGGAAAGAGCTCCAAACAATTAACTTATATGGCCTGCGTGTCACCAATCACTATTTTTGGCAGCTCAGCCACTGGCTCTCAACAGGCTCAGTGGTGTCACACACATACACAAAAAAAGTGAAATGCCTCAGATCTGCTAGAAAGTGGGACAGAAGTTGTTTGGCTCAGCAACTGTGCTGGGAAGAATTGAGGCCATAGGACAGCTGGAGGCAGCTCAGGCACTTCTGAGAATGAAGCCTTCTCCCCTTCTGTCCTGTCTCCCAGGGAGCTGGAGAATTCCCAGCTGGGAGAAAGCGCTGCTCAGCTCTCATTTAGTGCACTGCTGTAGAACTAAGGTCCCTGGGGACTGTCACTCTCCCCAGGGAGAGATCATGACACACATGCCCCCAACATGCTGGTTCCTTAACCCTTTGAGTACCTATTAGGAAGCAGTAATTAGTTATCCCAGTCAGCTCTCAGAAAGGTGGTATTTCTAGAGCTTGGTTCCCCCATGCTTGCTCTGAGCCTCTCCCTCAGGAGCAGAGCTAGACCCCAGAAGAAGGCTGCTCCCCAGACAAGATCCCATCTCTGGAGGGTGTGGGGCTCACAGCCATGTCCCTCTGCGTCTCACCACAGCCTTGGTACACTGAAGTATCCTCAGGTGCCCGATTAGAGATTCCGACCAGAGAGGTAAATCAAACCACAGTGCAGTCCCCCAGCTCACCGATACCCTGTAAATACCCTAATCCTTTGTAGCACCAGGCAGGGGGGAAGCAGAGCTAACAAAATCTTAAATGTTCTCCCTACAAATGCCACCCTAGAAATAAGTACTCCATGTGCAGAAATGAAAGCTCTTTTAGACTCACAAGCATTGTGCAAGGGTCAGGGTCATGAAGATGGAGAGTAAACATTTCTTCCACACACTCCCACCACCATCCCACCTTCCCGCTCACCGGGGAAAACTGCAAGTCTGCACTGCTAACTGAGAGGGAGGGCTTTGAGGACACGTGTGACCCAGCCATCAAGAAAGCGCCTTGTCAGGAAAAGGCACCCAGAGTCTGTGCTCCTTCTGCATCAGCACTCACTTTCCAGGGCCCAGCCATTCTACAGCAGCTTGCCCACAACGGCTCTGGGGCACTGGTCTGCCCAGTGAGTCCAGCTCAGACTCACTCCAGCTGGAACAGAACCAGGAGAGCAAGGGCGACAGACGTGAGGAGCGAGAGGGCAAGCAGGCCTATGCACAATCTCTCTAGGAAAGTGCTCACTCAGCTCTGCCGCAGGCCACCTACCAGAGCCTGTCTTGGTCAAAGGCACTTGGGATTCCCACCCCTGCCTTCCACCTGTCCCAGAAGGTCAACTTCCCAGCTCAGCACAAATTAGAAACTTGTAGTAGTTTCTGACAGCCAGGTGCCAAGTACCTTGGTCAGCCACGTTCTCAATGTTGACTTTACGCTCGTTGGCCATGAAGCCGATGACAGAGAAGATGACAAACCCGGCAAAGATGCTCGTGGCACTGTTGGTGCAGGTTACGATCAAAGTGTCCCTGGAGGAAGGAGAGCAGCTTGACATGAGATGTGACTTGTGACTGGGGAGGGACAAAGGGAAGAATACATTTGTTTACTCGTGCACACACGTGCATGTATGTCCATGGACACGCCATCTCCAGATATACCTATGCAAGGAAAGAAGTGGGCATTCCCAGGCACAGACTCCTGTAAGTGGATCTGAGATACACCCAAGACTTTTCTAACTGCTGGTGGTGGTTTGAATAGATGCTCCCCAATATATTCAGTGTTTTATTAGTTTGTTGTTTGCATCTGCAGTCACCTTGCTGGAGGCAGTGTCACTGGGTGGATCTTAAGGTGTGGTGGTGGGTTTAATATTTCAATCTAAGTGTGCCTAGTTGGAGTTCCTGAAGTGTCCTGTGCTGTGTGGCTTTGGCTTGTGGCTTGGCTCTCTGTTTGGTCCTGTGAAAGCAGGCCAGTTTCTTCAGCCATTATGGAACTTCCCCTGAACCTGTAAGCTTCAATAAATATCCCTTCCTCCATCACTGTGCCTGGTCTGGAAGTTCATCTCAGCAAACCTGAAGCTGTCTGCTAAAGAAGTTGGTACCAAGAGTGGTCTGAGATGAACCTAACCATGTGGATTTTCATCTTTGGGAACCTTGTTTTGGAGGAATGGGCATGGACATGGTGCTTGCAACTAAAGACACCTTCTGGAGTGGTAAGCCAAGTTTTATGGACTATTCTGATGAGAGTTTGAGAATGCTAAGTGCAGACAGTATTGAACTTCGAGGCTTGGCTTATGAGCTTTCTAAGGGGAAGGAAAGACTGCAGAGGACTTTGTTGGAACTGGGCTACTGGCATAAGGGATGGCTGCATCCTGCTGCCCAGGCCCAGAGAGTTTGATCAAGGTTAAATTTGTAATGGACTGATGTGCTTGGCTAAAGATATTGGACTAAGAGATTTAAGATTTTAAGTTGGAAAACCTCAAGCAAGTTAAAATTAGAGGCACTGAGACTGGTTTTAGGTTACTGGAGCTGCTATTGTCAACACATTAGCAATCTTAAGGAAGGTGGAAGGAAGGTGGCCTGACTGCTTTACATTAAAACAATGGAAAAGATGCCTGAGGAAAGACTGTTAGAAATGCAAACTCTTTTGGAAAGAGTTGACTGGAGAAGGAACCTGCTTTTCAAGGTTATGATTTATTTTGTCCCTAAATTAAGAATATGGCTGTGTCCTGCACACCTGGTATTAGTTTTGGAAGCATGAAAAATGTGTGGAGTGGTCATGAATTGCACACGGTTCCAGGAGCTGCTGCTGAGATGCGCCATGAGGCAGGGCGTGATGCCCTGATAGGCTGAAAAAGCCTTTGGAAGATGGACCGTAGTTTGCATGGAGACCTGAAGACATTTTGGATATACCAGGACTATGCAAGGGCTACCATGGAGTGCAGTGTTGGCCTGGGATGGAAGTTTTCCCTGGCTACTCTGCCCAGCTGGAGGGCAGAATTGGAAAACCTGGAGACTGTCAGTCTCTGGTTATACTGAACTTGAACTGCAGAAGTTTGATAATTGCTGATGGTGTTTAAGTTTGCATTGTTCTAGTCTCTCCTTGCTATGCCTTATACCAGTTAAAAATGTTTACTCTGTGCCTTTACATGTTGAAAGTATTTAACTTGTTTGATTTTACAGGACTCACTATCTTAAGTTGGTCAAGACTGTGAGAACCTTTGAAATTGGACTGAGTACAATTTACAATGTGTGATAGTTATAAATCTATTGGGGGCCAGAAGCAGAACGTGGTAGCTTGAATAGATGTCTTCCAATATATTCAGTGTTTTATTAGTTTGTAGTTTGCATCTGCAGCCGCCTTGCTGAAGGCAGTGTCTCTGGGTGGATCTTAAGGTGTGGTGATGGGTTTAGGATTTCAATCTAAAAATATGCAAAGTGTGCCTAGTTGGAGTTCCTGAAGTGTGCTGTGCTATATGGCTTTTGGCTTGTGGCTTTGCTGTCTGTGTTTGGTCCTGTAAAAGCAGGCCAGCTTCTTCTGCCATTATGGAACTTCCCCTGAACCTGTAAGCTTCAATAAATATCCCTTCCTCCATCACTGTGCCTGGTCTGGAAGTTCATCTCGGCGGACCTGAAGCTGTCTGCTATAGCGCCTGAGCCTGGCTTAGTGCTGGGCCTCAATTCCTGTGGGCTAGATGTTTGTGTCTTCTGAAAAGTCATGTACCAAGACTTAATTCAGGGACAATGAGATGACAGCTTAGAACACTATGAGTCCAGAGGCCTCTGTTCCCATGGAGAGACCCGCACCCTGATAAAATAAGCTGTAACAACATGGCCCACCTTAGGAGTGGGGAGAGAGCCCTCGCCTGATATGGAATCTTCTGGAACCTGTATCAATTTCTGAAGTTAATAAATTCCCCAGCCTAAAATAGGTTGGCATAGCAGCCAGATTGACTAAGGCCATCCAGGTGACAAAGGACAATCTGTCCATCACAGCGGAAATGGAGGTGCTAGGAGAGGAGCCCCGTGAGGGAGGAGAAAACAGGGGGAGAGTGCAATGACATCAGGAGTAAGGGCAGCCTGGGGGTGGGGCACACAAGGGGGAGAAGGGAAAGTGGGGGTGATGGTTCATCTCCATTGTCAGCCTGACAGGATCTGGAATCATCTCAGAGACAAACCTCTGGGCCTATCTTTGAGGCAGTTTCCAGATTTGGTTAATTGAGGCGGGAAGAGCAATCCTGAATGTGGGCAGCACCATCTCAGGAGCTGGGGTCCCCGGTGAAATATGAAAGAGAAAGTGAGCTGAGCTCCAGCGTGGGTCTCTCTGCTGCCTGGCTGGGCACAGTGACCAGCTGCCACAAGCTGCTGCGACTACGTTTTCCATGCAGTGACCGACTATGAGGAAAAGAAAGCCCCCTTTCTTTGCGTTGCTTTGGTCGGGTGTTTTGTCACAGCAACAAGAGAGGTGACTGATACGGGGGGAAGAGGATAGAAACTGGCATCTCAGCCACAGCCGCCCTCCTCCTCATCGGTGGCATGGTCCTCAGACATCTGACTTCCAATGATAGCCTTACCTCTCTTAGGTTGCTGTGAGCACAGAACAAAACATTGCCTGCCCCTCGTTCAGCCTGGCACCGAGCAAGGGTGCTCCAAGGGGCACCCACTTGCTACCTTTACCGATTTGGAAATTGAGGCTCGGGGAAGGGCATGACTGGTTCACGGTGGGTCAGAATTTGAATGCAAACTTCCTAGCTCTCAGCCTGGGTTCTTTCACCACACCACACAGCCTCGTTTCTAGCAAGGCACACAGCACAGCATTCCCTTTCATCACCCTTGGGTGGGGATCAATCCATTTGACCTTGGCAGCTACTGAGAGATATGACCAAAGCGGTTCAAACACTTAGTCTAGCATCGGTGGCTTGAGGCTGCTATGAATATCCTATGTAGACGTCTAAATCCCTCATTCCACCAGAGAATGTAGCTACACTTAGAAAAAGGGCCTTGCACGTCTAGAAGCTGTAGACTGTTACTAGAAAATTTTCAGTACTTGGGATGGAATACCTTCCATTGAGTTGTTGGCCAAGGAGATCCCGGTAGCCTCCAAAACATTAAAGGCTCTTGCCAAAGCCCTTGGTTTCCCTAGAGAAACAGATAGTAAGACCCTATTGCTGAAGACACCTCATGCCTGAGAAGCATGGTCACTGAGAAAGCAACCTGGTGTGGAGCAGAAAATCTTCTCCCTGTAGACCAGCCAACTAAAAGCTGGAAAAAGCTGCATTGCACACAGCGTATGGGAGACAGAAGTCATCTACAGTGAAAACAGTGGACGTTGAATATTCAAGCTTGGCCAGACAGGCCCAATGACTGAACGGGTGCAATAGTGGCATATCTAGTCTTGGGGTAACCAACTGCTCCATAATTGGACTGAAGGCCCTCTCTACGGGAGGGAATACATACCTGGTACTGAAAAACCTAAGTAAAAGTCTTTGGTAGGTGAGGTCATGAGCCTTAGGGGTATAAGCCTGCTCTCATCTGACTAAATGTATATATTATTCCCACCAAGCTGCCCTGAAAGCACTACACTTAATGTTCATATTCACATATTAATGCTACTCTCACTTCTGGTTAGAGAAGCTTCTCTTTTCAGATGGTGATGACCACTGGGATGTCCCAAAAGGCAACATAGTGCTGAGAAGAAGGGATGGAGAGGTGCCCAGCACTGAAACACTTCTGTCACACCCTACAAGGCTCAGGGACCATTGTGGAAGAGGGGGCGGATGGAATGGAAGAACCAAAGGAAGGGTATAACCTCTTACAATGCAACTGTCCAGACAGAAACTGGCCTCGATATCCATGACCTTGCAGTGCCTAGCAATACCTTTGCAAGACCCTCAAAATAGAAGAAAAAGATGATGTCATCAAATTAGAAGAGAGACTAATGGAGAGAGGGAGGGGATATGATAGAGACTTGAGTTCTAAAGGGGAATGGGGGGAGGGAAGGGAAATATCACGTGGGTTTTTTCTTTGTATGTGAGTATAAAAGTCAATAAAAAACAATAATTAAAAAAAAAAAAAAAAAAAGGGTCTTGAAGGGCTGGAGAGATGGCTTAGGGGTTAAGGTACCTGCCTCCTAACCCTAAGAACACTGGTTCCAATCTCCAGCGATTCCAATCTCCAGGTCCCACGTTTAGCCAGATGCAAAGTGACACAAGGGCGCAATGCCGCACTTGCCCACAAGGGGGCGCACACATCTGGATTTCGTTTGCAGCAGCTGAGACACTGCTGGCGCGCCCATCTCTGTCTTCCTCCTCCCTCCCTCCCTCTCTCTCTCTCTCTGTCTCTCTCTGTGTCTCTCTCCAAAAAAATAAGATAAAATAAAAGTTTTTTTTTAAAAAAAAAAGAAAGAAAAAAAGAAAAAGGGCCTTTAAAACATAACTAAGTTAAGACAAGGCCACAAGTTGGGGTCCCACCAACTCATAAGATAAGGAGATTCGGGCTCAGCCAGGCAGAGGGAAGTCCACATGAGGACATCAGGAGAAAACTACCCACAAGCCAAGAGAGATCTCCAGAAAAGCCTGTTCCGAACCTTGCTCTCAGACTTCTAGGCCAAGCTGGGAAGCACT
This sequence comes from Orientallactaga sibirica, assembly GCA_036365145.1. Taxonomy (NCBI): domain Eukaryota; kingdom Metazoa; phylum Chordata; class Mammalia; order Rodentia; family Dipodidae; genus Orientallactaga; species Orientallactaga sibirica. Next base: position 5,780,253 of record JAEOAD010000047.1, on the reverse strand, counting down.
GAGTGTCCGAACAAGCCTGCCCGGCTGCAGCGTTGGCTAAGATCCTCTCCAGCCCACTTCAGCTGCCTCTCAGGCCTCAAGCCCTCAGCCCTGCATGCACATGTCTGCTCCCATCCTCCATGCCTGTGCCCTCCACACACCCAACCCCCTCTCCTCATTTCCACCTCAAGCCACTTCTGCAGTGGGAAATCGGTTCCCCCTTCCTTTGCTGCTCTGGGTGTCAGTCAGCCCAGCATGCAGCTCACCTCAGAGCTGTCACCACAATCTTTCCTGTGGCTTCAGAGATGCCTCGGGAAAGCCTGGCCCTCCTTTGTCAACACTCCTATAACACACGGTTGCTGTGGAGGCTGCCTGGACTAACTGTCCCTCCAGGCATTCCTGCAGGCTGGGGCTGCTTTGCGCATGACCCAGCATGCACAGCCATGGCTGCACTAACAAGTGGAAGCAGGCTGAACCCATCCACACCAAATGGCGTGAGGTGTGGAAGCCCAGGGACATTCTGTTCTGATGTGACCAGTGCTTGTGCTGGCTCTCATTACAGCCCTTTATTCCCACAGGTGTGTTATCTATCGAGTGCTTGGGACACTGGGTCTGGGTGACAGACATCTCCAGAGTACAGTAACTGTGCATGGAGCATGTTCTCAGTTCTATATTTGTGTGTGTGTGTGTGTGTGTGTGTGTGTGTGTGTGTGTGTGTTCATGCATGTAGGCACAGGTGCCTGAGACCCACAACATGCACGTGGAGGTCAGAGGACAACTGTGGGGTGGTGGTCTTTACCTCCCACCTTATCTGAGGCAGGATCTCTCATCATTCACCACTGTGTTCGCCAGGTGAAGTGGCCCGCAAGCTTCGGGGTGAGTCTCCTGTCTCACTCCAGCCCACTCCTTGTCATAGGCATGTTGGGATTACAGCAGGAGCCTCTGGCTTTTACATGGGATCTGGGGATTCAAAGTCAGGCACACATGCTTGCACAGCAAGCATGTGATCTACTGAGCCATCTCCCTGAGCCCTATATTCTTTCTTAATATCAAGTAACCTTGCTCAGTACACTCTGTGTCTTGTAAGTGACAATCTGAACTGAAAATCTGTACCCATCGCCCTGTTCCTCGTCACCTACACACCAAGATGTTTGAGGAAAAGGACAAGTTTGTAACTTTCCTGTCTTTCTTGGTTAATGATATCTCATTAAAAAAATTGTTAAGAAATTAATAGCATTAACAATGATAATAACTAATGCCACTTACTGAGTATCTGCTCTGTATGAAAGATGACACATCTACTATGTGCAAATTATTACATGCCTACTTTGTGCTAAATACTGCTCTGGTAACCTTGCATGCATCACTTCCTGCCTCACAACAAAAATCTCATACTCTGTGTGGTAGTTTGAATATATGGCCCCCAATATATTCAGTGTTTTATTAGTTTATAGTTTGCATCTGCAATCACCTTGCTAGAGGCAATGTCACTGGGGGCCTTTCTCAAGATGTGGTGATGGTTTGAGATTCCATTGTAAAGATATGCAAAGTGTGCCCAGTAGGAGTTCCTGAAGTGTGCTGTGGCTTTTTGGCTGTAGTTTGCTCTGTGTGCTGTGTGCCTGGTTGGCTTTTTTGCTCTCTTGCCTGGTCCTGTGGGAGCAGGCCCCTTCTTCTGCCATTATGGAACTTCCCCTGGATCTGTAAGCTTCACTAAATAATATCCCTTCCTCCATAACTGTGCCTGGTCTGGAAGTTCATCTCAGCGAACCTGAAGCTGTCTGCTACACTCTGTTTTATAGGTGAGAAGACGACTCGCAGAGAAAGACATTTTGCCTACACCTTGCAGGGTTCATGCCCGGGAAAGTCAACAGCAAATGCTTCTGTGTGACTCCAAGATGCTCCCGGGTCTCGGGAGGTCTGTGCGCACCTGTAACAGTTGTTGTGGAATTTGTTGTACGAAGACAGCGTGATGAGCCCTCCCCAGGCCGCAGAGAGGGAGAAGAAGATCTGCGTGGCGGCATCTTTCCACACCTGGGAGCCAAACGAGAAGGTTGTCAAGGTCACTGAAGGTGAGGGTCTCAGGGGCAAGGTCACACTGGCTTCCTGAGCAGTCAGGACACCACGGCTTTGAACATCAGCACAAATGGAAAACGCACCTCCCTTGTGCCTGAAGATCAAAGTCAGTGAATGACCTGGAGATGTTAGCGCCAGGTGAGGGATGCAGTAAGCTACTGCACATGTCCTGCACGCGTGTCCTGCTGTCCTATCTTGTGAAGCCACACTGGATAGCCTTTTTCTAGACTCACACTAAGGCACAATCTACAAGAGCAACATACAGTCATGGAGACAAATAAAAATCCTTTTCAACTGACTGTCCTGTGGGTTACAGCAGCTGCTACTGAAAACCTGAAGTCCTCAGGCCCTCATCTCAGCAGAGCCACCTCAGTGCCATGCCCCCACCAGCTCCGCTTGCTCAGGTGATTCCTCGTGATTGTCCTCAAACTCCAGGTCACCCAGCATTCGAGCTGCGGGTGTGGACGGTATAGACAATGGTCCTCCAATCTTTTAAATTGAATCTGGTTTTTAAATTGTGCTTAGAATAACACAAAGGCAGAGTTCACGTGTGTGGCTACAAGGGTCTGTGCCCATCCGGCATCACTCCTCCTTATCCCTAGAAACAAGGCTGTGATTGGTTGAAAGGCAGCTGCGTATCCAGCCTCTCCCGCGAACGTACAGCTGGGGAAGAGGATCGCAGCACCGTGTCTGGCCACTGGTGGGAAAATAGCTCAAGACGGACCTCTGCCTTTTCTCCTCTTCAGAGGCTGGAGAGATGGCTCAGCACTTAAGACACTTGCCTGCAGAGCCTAAGGACCCAGGTTCAATTCACCAGTACCCACCTGAAACCAGATACACAAGGTGGCACATGCATCTGGAGTTCATTTGCAGTGGCTAGAGGCCATGGTGCACCCTTTCTCTCTCTATCTGCCTCTCTTTCTTTCTCTCTCTCTCTCTTGTGAATAAACAAAATATCTTTTTCAAATTCAAAGAGGAAAGGCCCTTCTCTCCACCTCCACACTCACCCCTTTGTGCTCCTGGGAATGCTGACACGATGGGCTGGGCACTGACAGTTCTAGAGAAATCATTCACTAAGGATGGTGGTTAGAATGGTCACAGCCTGGGCCTGTGGTGACATCATGAGCCACTCAACTTGTCCTTGACTATCTGCCATGAGAGTGAAATAAACTATTACCTTGTTTAGGCTGAGAGTAACTGGAAATGCTTTGTTCAGGGCAGCTACACTCAATCCTAGCTACTGCTCTTAGCATGCTCTGAAAAAGCACAGCTTTCATTACAGTGAGAAGACTCATCTCTCATTACTCACACTTTTATTGGGAGTGTTTTGTACTGTGAGTTTAGTGAATAGCATGTGCCTTTGCTGAACATACAAAGTTCAAGGGTCTGCTGGTCCTGCGTCCATGTGCAAGAAGTATTCAAATGTATCTGAGGCTTTTAAAGTGCTAGGACCAGCCAGGTGTGGTGGTGCATGACTTTAATCCCAGCACTCGGGAGGCAGAGGTAGGAGGATTGCCATGAGTTTGAGGCCACCCTGAGACTACAGAGTGAATTCCAGGTCAGCCTGGACCAGAGTGAAACCCTACCTTGAAAAACCAATAAATTATTTTAAAAAGCACTAGGACTGTTTGTGCTGTTATTTTCCAAACAGTAAAACCCTCCTTCCAACACATTATAATTCGTGACCATAACCAATCAGAAATGTGAGGTGGCCCAAAGCTACTGAAGGGATTCTATCTTCATAAGTGCCTGTCCTACTACTCCAGCTGCAGAGCCACCACCCCGGGACCCAAAAACCCTCAGCTGCCCACTTGTCATTAAGCATATCCTAGGAGCATAATTCACCCCGGCCACCAGGACCCTGAAGAAGCAGAGATGCCCAAGCCCCCAGCCCCCAGCAACCCTCCCCAGGCCTGCTATGATGGAAAAGGAAGCCTACTGTGGCATCCGTGAGCTTCTCCCACTTTGGCGTGATGAAGTACCAGATGCCAGCTCCAGCTCCGGGCAGGGTGACTCCTCGGATAAGGAGGATGACCAGAACGACATAGGGGAACGTGGCTGTGAAGTACACCACCTAGAAGAGCCAGGGACAGATAGACAGATGGACAGCTAAGCACACATTCCTGAGAAAGACCACTGCCCAAGCTGACAGGGGACAGACAGCTGAGCACACGTTCCTGAGAAAGACCACTGCCCAAGGTGACAGGGGCGTGCCACCCAGGAGCGCATCCCCTGATGAAGAGATCTCCCCAGGCTCTGCTAGGAGACCCAGGGAAGGTTCTGGGATCAAGGTCAGATGGGGACAAGTTTGGAAGTACTTTTCACCCTTACCTGTCAATCAAGCCTTCAGGTGAAGGAAGGGATTGAGATCAGGACCCGGGACATGAAAAGATAGACGAGAGCCAGAAATACAGACTCTGGGAAGACACAGGTCTCCAGGGTGAGATGGTCTACAGGCAGGAGGCTGGGGGAGACGTCTTCCTTCCCAGCCCCTGAGTGGACAACTGCATGAAGAGCCACAAGGGCGGGAGGGAGACTTTGTGTACAACCTCACCCCAGCTCCTGGTGGAGATCCACATTTCACCATCAGAGATGGAGCTTTGAGCTTAAACCCATGAGTTTTGCTTACACAGACCTCATGAGGGAAAAGACCATGATCTTAAAATTTGACACCTGGCTTCAAATGACATCAACCCTCGGACACCAAGGGGGTCTTCAACAGGCTCTTAAGCTCTCTGAATCTCCACTTCTGAGGCTGCAAAGTGGGGTAAAAACCCCTTTCCTAGAAGCAGCCCTGAAGGCTGAGATGCTGTGTGCATAGTCAACAATCACATGATGATCATTAAATGCAGCTAAGTTCCATGAGCTTCCTCTGAGGACTTCCGCTGGGCTGGCTGCTCTGCCAGGCATGAGCCACAGGACTCATGGTGGGGATGACCCAGGGACAATGTCTGCAGAAGGGACAAAAGCAGTTGCACACAGGAGATCCAGGGACGGGCACAGTGACCATCCTGGGAATGGCTAACGATGACTCCTGAGCCAGGTCTTGGAGGATAAGTGAAGCTACAAGGTGTGTAGATAAGGCAGCAGGGTGACGGGAGAAAGCGGGCAAGGCAGGTGGGTGAGGATGAAGCAACCTCCGCTCACCACCAAGGCAGCAAAAAGCCAAAGCCAAGGGTGGACACGGGGGTGGCTTGAGACTCTGGGGCGGGACACAGCATTGGAGGCCTGAGTGCAAACAGAGGAGACTCCCAAATTCTGCTGGGAGAGGGGGAGACAAGGTCCAGGAAGACCTAGGAGGTGACATCAGCAGAACTTAGGGATGGATAGTCTTGGAGAGATGGCTTAGCAGTTAAAGTGCCTGCCTGCCAAGCCTAAGAACACCCGTTTGATTCTCCAGGTCCCACGTCTAGCCAGACACAAAAGTGACACAGGGTGCAATGCTTCACTTGCCCACAAGGGGGCGCATGCATCTGGAGTTCAGTCACAGCAGCTGAGAGGCCGCTGGCACACCCATTCTCTCTCTCTCTCTCTCTCTCTCTCTCTCTCTCTCTCTCTCTGCCTCTTCCTCTCTGACTTGCTCAAATAATAAAAAAAAAAAAAGTAAATAAAAAAATTGGGGCTCAAGACATTCACAAACTCCCAGCTTGAGTCAAGATCAAAACCTGGAGTCACTTCAGGGCCATCTTTTCTCTAAGGAAATTCTATGGGCTAAAAGGTCATAAATTACAGGTGAGTGCTAAGGGGAGGCAAGAGAGATATATGTATGTGGGGTGTGAAATTTAAGGAGGTACAACTTGCAGATGCTGCCCCTGTGCTTGTGGGGCCTTGAGAGGGAGTGCTGCCTTAAATCCTCACCTTAGGGTATGCCCCCTGTGCAGGGGCAGATGGTCCTCTTGGAGAACCAAGAAGGTGACCTTTGGCTTATAAATCCTGGGGCTGCCTGAGGTGTGAGTGAGGTGTGCGGGAGGCTTTCTGCCCCACTGCTTTCTGTGTTGGGTGGGCTGCAGACGCACCTGTTTCAGGATAGACTATCAGAGGAATTAAATGTGAGCAGTAATGAATTATGCCTAGCAGGAGAGACAGTGAGGAGCTCCTCACGACAGGAGCCCCGCACGCATGGCAAGGCCCCACCAGCCTGCACCGGCTAATTAGGTTAGCTTCGCTCTGCTGCCAGGACTTTGAGGCAGAGCATCCCCAAGGCCAGGTGGATTCAAGTGACATTCAGGTTGCCAGTACAGTTCTAGCAGCTCAGAGGCCTCTGTCTCCTAAGGAGCAATGGGCCAGTTCTGTCCCCTCAGGTGCCACCAGAGGAACTGATGACACTGTCAGGGGAGGAGGCCATCTCTGCTGTGCATGGGACAGAAGAAGCAATCAGCGTGCATACCTCAGCCCCCCTCTCGCCCTCACTGTGGTCTCAGATAGCTTCCCATGATTCCCTGCAGCCCGGGAGGAATGAGAAATTGTGGTTTGTTGTTTCTGGTGGTAGTCCTCGTTTTCAGAAAAAAAAAAAATTATATATATATATATATATATATATATATATATATATATATATGGCTGGAGAGGTGGCTTAGTGGTTAAGGCATTTGCTTGCAAAGCCAAAGGATCCTGGTTCGACTCTCCAGGACCTATATAAGCCAGATGCACAAGGGGGCATATGCATCTGGAGTTCACTTGCAGTGGCTGGTTGCCCTGGCATGCCCATTCTCTCTCTCTCTCTGCCTTTTTCTCTCTCTCAAATAAATAAGTTATATATATATATATATATATCATGGGTGTTTGGTCAGAAGCCTTTCTTCATGAATGAGGAATGAAGCTGGAGATGTTAATGGCAAACTTACCTGCTCCAGACTGCGTTAAGCTTCCTGTTCCAAAAACCCTATGAAATCTAGTACTCAGACTAATTTGTAATCCTTTTAAAGAGTTGGCTATAATGCCATTCCAACCAAAAGGAAAACAGAATTCAGAAGATTTTAAAGGGCTGGGAAGATAGCTCAGTGGCAACGCTCTTGCTGCACAAACACGAGGTCCTGAGTTTGAGTTCCCACATAAATGCCAGGCGTAGCAGTGCGTGCCAGCACTGGGAATCTCTGGGGCTCACTGGACACATGGGCTAGTCCAATCAATGAGCTGCAAGTTCAGCCAGAGAAACTGGGACCTCACAAACTGAGGTGGAGAATGACCGAGATGCCTGTGTGGACCTTTGGTCTCCACACACACACACACACACACACACACACACACACACACACACACACACTGTGTTGGAAAACATTTACCTTAGCCTTACATGTAGCAAATAAGCAAAATAAAACCCTGATGCATGTAGGACTTGCCCACTGGCATGTGGTCAACCACAGCTGAGGCTGGGCCGGAGCTCCTCCTGACTTCATGTGAACGGTAACTCAGTTCACGTTTCCCATCTATTCCCAGCAGGCTTTACAGTGAGCCAGACCTGGATTCAAATCCCAGCACTGCCCCTTACAAGCTGCATGACACCAGGCAGCTTGCTCTCACTCCATGAGTCTTGGCCCCTCCGCCTGTAAAACGGCAATCAGTGGGCTTGCCCAGCAGGTCTGTGAAGCGGAATGAACTATGCCTGTGTAGCAATCAGCACGGCCTGGCACAGGGCGCGCCACAGAGCTGCCCAGCTCTTCCCACCATCCGACAAGGCCGCTGCCTTCCAGCTGCCGCTCACACATCAGGCATTAGTGAGAAGGAAAAGGAAAGGCATCAACGTCAATGCCGAACTGGCCACGTGCAGGTGTCTTCCGTGTGTTCTCCCACTCTTCACGGCAGTCCTGCATGGCGTACACTGTTATCCCCAGTTTACAGAGTAGGAAACGGCTTCCAAGCCCAAGTGGCTTGTCCATACTTACACAACTAGAAAGCAATAAAGCCAGTGTTTAAACTCAGGTGAACCTGATTTAAATGTGTTTTTTTTAATTTGCAAGGAAAGAGAGAGAGAATGAACATGCCAGGGCCTCCTTACTCTGAAAACAAACTCCAGCTGCATGTGCTACTCTGTGCATTATAATTTACATGAGAAGTGGGGGATGAAACCTGGGCAGGCAGACTTTGCAAGCAAGCACCTTGAACCACTGGGCCATCTCTCCAGCCCTTAACCTGATTCTAGATCCTTCAGGTCTCCTTCCTCATGCCAACAAAAAGGCTGCCATCACCTCTTCTGCCAAACACCTTCTGGCCTTTTCACTGGACCATGGCTAGACCACATTGTGTCCATTTCATGCCATAAGAGAACATTCTGCTCATGGGACTTTGAGCAAACACTTGGCTAGTTGCGCGAAGCAGTTTCCTGGCTGCTTTAGAGATGGTGGAGTGCAGCTCCATGCCATGGGGCAGCAAGGACTTCTCTCTGCAGCCCTAGAAAACCAACCAGCCCAGCCCCATGAGCGCATTCTGAGCAGCAGGGCCTGGGAGTCAATCCTAACTCTCACTGTGCAGATGGAGACGCGGAAGCTGGAAAGCACAGGCACCCTGACAGCTGCCTCGCTCGACACAGGCACAAGACATCCCCCCATCTGGTGACTGTCACCTTTGAAATGAGAAAACCGAAGTCTCCCAAAATAGTGAAGATGAGAAAATTTGCTTTTCAGATTTTTGGGGGGATGAAATACTAAATAAAAGCTCAGAGAAGATTGAAAGCTCTGCCAAGTCCCTTCCCTGTGAACAGCATCAGAAGTTACTGAGGACTTGGGAAGCTGAGTGTGAGCATCCCAAGGCTAAGACCAGCGTGGGGCAGCAGCACAGCTCTGTCTGGAAGAAGAAGAAAGAAGAGACCAGAAGAGGAGGAGGCAAAGCAGGGGGGTGGGGAGCAGGTTGTTATAGTGACTGTTGTCCCTGAGGACAGGAGCCCGGGTCACCTCACTCCTCTGCTGGCTGACTCTCCCGAGTTCTGTGATCAAGTGATAGCACCCACCCATCACTCCAGTCCCTGGGACCCTAGACTGTGAGGATCTGGAAAGCACCAGAAAGACCGTGAGAAAGGCACCTGCAACACATCCACATGCCTGGAGGAGGGCAGAAGGGTCCATGTACTTAAGCAGTGCCCAGTGTGAGGTGTAAAGCACTCTGGGGTGCAGACCGACAGACCAGCTTCCCATGAGGCCTGCTCCTTCAAGTGGGTTAGTTATGATGTAACCTCAGAAAACCCTGGATGGGCCAACTGGACCAAATCCAAGTCTACAAACTATGGCTTCCATTCCCTCCACTGCACCCTTGTTCCGCGGGCCTTAAAGACATTCATTTTCATCCTGAAACATGCAAAGTCCTCTTGGGTTGGCCAAGTAGAATTGATATAAAAGTGATGGTTTGCCGGGCATGGTGGCGCACGCCTTTAATCCCAGCACTCGGGAGGCAGAGGTAGGAGGATTGCTGTGAGTTCAAGGCCACCCTGAGACTACATAGTTAATTCCAGGTCAGCCTGGACCAGAGTGAGACCCTACCTCGAAAAACCAAAAAAAAAAAAGTGATGGTTTAACTCTTTAAGTGGCGTTCGCTAACAAACCAAGCAGATGGGAAAGGACTGAAGTGACCCAACAATAATGAGCTGTGTGGCCTGGTGTTGACCACACAGCTTGCCTTGACAGAAGTGAGCTAGGGAGGCAGTTCTGCCAATCCCAAAAGGTCCAGCTAAGAGAACAGCAAAGTGTTTGCCCAGCCGAATTCCTGCTGGCAGGACTGTCCGTCAGGGCTGGGGCACATGTGGGATGGAAGGTTGGGCTAGGGTTTAGAGGAAGGGTGTGAAACAATACAGCAGCCGCCGAACTTCAAAGTTCTCATCTTCGTCTGGCCTCTTGGCAGAAGCATAAACTGACCTGGCAGCCGAGATGCAAAGGCTGCAGCCGGATGCTGGAGTCCACAGAAAATGACAAAACCACCCGGGGTGTCCAGGCCTCACAGGAAAGGAGGGAAGCTACTCCTGGCACCTCCAAGCTCTGTCCATATTCACTCCTTAAAGCACCTGCGAGAACTATGTCACCCTCCCCACTCTCCAGGTCACAGTGAAGCCACTTTCTCACAGCCCACAGCTGCTGAGGGGCAGAGACAGGACACTCTCATCCCAGGCCTCTGTTGCCCACACTATGATACAACCATGCAGGGTGAGTTAGGGATCGTGTACAAAGACGCACAGGTGGAGCAGGGGCTGCTGGTCACCCATAGAGTGCTGATGACCCATGTGAATGAGATAAACTCTGAGAGAACCCTTTCTGAGCCTCCGTTGCCTGCCCCATGATACAAGCACACACGACACTCCCCGAGCACTCCGAGATAAACCCAAGTTCTTACTTTTCCTGATGACTTGATTCCTTTCGCCAGGGATGCATACACAATCACCCATGCCAGGAAGAGACAGAAGGCCAGGGGCCACCGGATCTCACCCGGATACTCAATCCCTGCAGAAATCTTCAGCACAAAGTACCTAAGAATCAGAGACAGAGGAAGAGGAGGAGGAGGAGGGAAGAGAGAGAAGAAATGAGGGTCTGCAGGTTTTCATCTCCCCTCAGCCTGGAGCTTGAAGTTCACCCAACACCTCCCACAGCCTTCCCACCAGGGACCTAACCAGACAGGCTTGAGGGATGCCAGGCTGGCTCGCACACAGCCTTCGATGGCAGATCTCCTGTACTCTTCACTACATGCTGGGAGCTATGTGTAGCCCAGGGCAGGACTTTGTGGGAGACAGCACCCATCATTTGGAGTCATTACAAAAATCTAAGTTTCTCTGCATTGCTCTGGTCCGCTAGGATGTATTCAGGCAGTGTTTTGTAGACTTAGAAATGTTAAAAATAAATAGGAATGGGGTTTCCCTTCTGCAAAATGACTAAAACTGCCACTCCGCGCTAGGTATGTGCTGAGGCCAAGGCAGCTAAAATGTAAAAGCGGGGCTGACAGTACCTGAATCAGGCATCGTGCACAGAGACAGGCACGCAGTGGAGCAGGGGCTGCTGGTCATCCGTGGGCTTCTGGTGACCCAGGTGAATGAAGAAGGCATCCCCGCCCCCCCAAGCAGGAAGATGTACATGCTGCGTGGCCTCGCACCACAGGGCAGGAAACAGCTTGAGGGCCAGTGAGTCCTCAAGTAGCTTCACACAGTCCCTGCCCTGAAGGTGACAACCCCATCCTGCGTCCTATGTGCCAGGGCGTCTCTGTAAGCTGGCATTTTCTGTGCCCTGCACAAAGGGCCAGCAGGAATAGACTGCAGGGCTGGGGAAGGTGCTGAGCCTCTGGGGAAAGTGCAGTGGGCAGCGCTCTCCTGGCGGAGCAGGCAAAGGTGGTCTCCAGCAGCTTGCTAGAGCCCTCTTGAGGCTGTGCGTAGGCACACACGGGAGGCAGAGCTCTGGGGGACAGGGCCTCTGTCAGCTCAGAAACTGGGGCCACCTGGGCTCAAGAGTTGAGCAGGGCTGACTTAAACAAGATGAGAACCTGGCTCCCAGGCAAATCTTTGGGATCATGTCTCCCAAGCAATGAAAAGACCCTTCCCCATGTCCCCATTCCCCAAATGGGAGGACAATTACCAACAAATGTGCTGCCCCTTGGCCACCTCACGGATGCCATCAGAGGCATTGGACAAGTCCCAAAAGGCTCTTAGTAACCTTTATGCTTAGAATTTAAAACCCATGGTATCAGAAAAGACCACTAAAAACTCGTTTGCAATCGCTTTCCAATGTGCCTAACCACACAGGCTTGTGTGGCCATATTCTGCCCAGTACAACCAGGTCAGGCATTGGTTCTCATAGCTCAGGGTAAATTCACACCACATCCACTCTCCCTCTCACAGCACAGATCTTCCAAAGGATTATTTCATCCTTCAGCCTTACTCTCCCTTCCATCCAGCCCAGTGGGGTCCAACCATGTACCTTCAGAGTCCATAAAGAAGAGATACCCCAAAATAAGAGGAACGGCAACAGGAGGAAGCACAAGGTCAGGGGGCATTTATTATCTCAGCAAGGACCTCAAGCTGGGAGCCTGTGAGCCTGTATGTTCTATTTGGTACCAGTGTTTCATTTGAATCTCTTTTGTGAACATTTAAAATGGGCGAGATCATATCAAAACCAAATTTCTCTCATAAAATGGAAACTCCAGGGCTAGGAATGTAGCTCAGTGGAAAGAGTGTCTGCCTAGCATGTATGAAGTTCTGGGTTCACTTAGGAGGATCAAAAGTTCAAGGCTGGGCAAGAGAGATGGTTCAGTGGTTAAAGGCGCTTGGTTGAAAAGCCCATTGGCCTGGGTTCTATTCCCCAGTGCTCACGTAAAGCCAAGATGCACAAAGTAGCACATGCATCTGGAGTTTGCATCTGGCAAGAGGCCTTGGCATTCTCTCTCTCTCTCTCTCTCCTTGCAAATAAATAAATAAATAATTTTTTAAGTTCAAGGTCATCCTCAACTGCATAGTGAGTTTAAGGCCAGCCTGGGCTATTTGAAACCCTGCCTCAAGAAAAGAAAAAAAAAGGGCTGGAGAAATGGCTTAGCAGTTAAGGTACTTGCCTGCAAAGCTAAAGGACCAAGGTTCAATTCCCCAGGACTGCATAGTGATGCATAAAGTGGTACATGCATCTGGAGTTCATTTACAGTGGCTGGAGGCCTTGGTACACCCATTCTCTCTCTCTCTGCCTCTCTCAAATAAATAAAAAAATTTAAAAAAAAAAGAAAAGAAAAGAAAAAAAAAAAGAAAGAGGGATAAGGAAATGTCTTCTCATTTAAAGTATAAGTTTGGGCCCAGCTTTTTCTCTTACTTTTTACCTGTCTTCCCTGAAAATCAAGTGTACATGACCTGGTGAACTGTTGAAAGTCAAGTGTAGATGGCCTGGTGAACTGCAGCTATGCCTAGATCACAGTCAGGGCTATGACCTGAATTCTAGCAACATTAATTTTGTCCCCAAAGCCATCTCATGGCCACCCCTCATTTCCTCCTGGAAGCCGCACCTGGATAAAATTCCCTCCCCAGTCATTCACATGCCCCTCCTACCCCCACACCAGGCTCCTCAGAAAACTTCCCAAAGCCAGCCATCTTACTTGAAGTACTCTTCGCTCCCGCTGACAAACGTCTTATTGGCCTGACTAGTGAAGTTAATCATTGTCAAGTTCGGATAGGCTGTCATGCAGAAAGTTGAGTTCTTAATCTGAATTTTGGGGTGTTCACTGATCACGCAGGAATCTGTTTGAGAGGACAGAACAGAAACGGTGAGGTGTGTGAAGAGTGTCTGTGTATCTCTCTGTAAGTACTGGGGAGTAATGTCAGGAAAGGGTTAACAGAGAAAGGCCAGGTGCAGAAGAACTATAGAATCATCTAGGACAGCATAAGCCCAATGTCTGAAAACAAGTGGAGAACAAGTTCCATGCTCCCCACTACCTGGTATCACAGTCAACCCAAAGTCAGTACTCCAAGATACCTGTGTGCACTTTCTCCTCTGAGACACCTGTGCCGTGCACATCCTACTCACACACGGGTTAGCGGACACCGGGGCCACACCATGTGCTGGCAAGCCTCTGACAAGGCCTAACAGTGTTTCTGTGTGAACTTGATTCCTTGGGACATTTGGTGACATCTTGAGACATGTTTAACTTTCACATCAAAGAAACCCGGTGTTACTGGCATCAAAAAACTGAAAGGGGCTGGAGAGATGCCTTCGCAGTTCAGGCGTTTGCCTACAAAGCCAAAGGATCCCAGTTTGATTCTCCAGGATCCACGTAAGCCAGATGCACATGAGGGCGCATGCATTTGGAGTTTGTTTGCAGTGGCTGGATGTCCTGGTGCGCCCATTCATTCTCTCTCTCTCTCTCTCTCTCTCTCTCTCTCTCTCTCTCTCTGCCTCTTTCTCTCTCTCAAATAAATAAAGTAAATATATTTTTTTAAGTATTTACAAAAAAACTAGGAAAGGGCTGGAGAAATGGTTTAGTAGTTAAGGTGCTTGCCTGAGAAGCCTAAGGACCCATGTTCAACTCTCCAGATCCCACATAAGCCAGATGCACAAAAGTGAGGCAAACACAAGGTTGCACATACCCACTAAGTGGTGCAAGCATCTGGAGTTTGATTGCAGTGGCTTGAGGCCCTGGTACGCCAATTCTCAATCTCTCTCTCTCTCTCTCTCTCTCTCTCTGTCTAAAAAAAATTAATTGGCAGAGCCCAGGGATGCTTCTAAGCCTCCTACAAGGCACCAGTCAGCTCCCATGACAAAAAAAAAAAAAAAATCCAGCCAGGCGTGGTGGCACACGCCTTTAATCCCAGCACTCGGGAGGCAGAGGTAGGAGGATCACCATGAGTTCAAGGCCACCCTGAGACTACATAATGAGTTCCAGGTCAGCCTGGGCTAGAGTGAGACCCTACCTCGAAAAAAAAAAAAAAAAAAAAAAAAATCCCCAGTCCAAAATACCAACAGTGCTGAGGTGGAGAGGGCCAGGGGTAAGGAGAGAAAGTCAACCACATTAGTGTTAGTATGTGGAGCACCATGTGGGATTATGAGCTCATGATATGTTCATAAAACCCAGCAGGTGTATACTGTTATCTTCATTTTAAGTAGGAAGAAACTGAAGCCCTTCTGACCACAGTGCAATGTCTTTGTAACAGCATAACAAATACAGACACGTCACTGGACACGTAGCTCAGTGGTAGAGCACTTGTCTGGCATGTACAAGGCTCTACTTTCAAGCCCAGCCCCCCCACTCCCACCACACACACACACAGACAACTGACAGATATTTTCAATAGTCCTGTAGGACACATAAAAACTAGTTTTTATAAGGAAGCAAACAGTGATAACAAATGACATATACCATGTCTCAGGGGCTGTCTTAAATTCTTCATATGGGTTGAGTACTTGAAGTCTAACACTGCCCCTCTTTTTTCAGGGTTGGGCTTTCATCACCATGTTAGAGAGAGAGAAAACTGGAGCATCAGGAGCTGCATCTGGGAAGGATACAGCACCCTCTCTTTGGAGCCCATGCCCGTAGCCACCCTGCTCTGAAGTAGAGAGAGGGGGTCATGAAATGAGATTCCAGGATGCTGACATGAGCGAGAAAGGATAGTACAAGTGGGGACAGGGTGATCCGGATAACTGGTGCCAAGCTTCTCCAGATGCTTTGCCAACAGATGCAGAAGAACCAGAGTGAGATAAAGTGTTTCCTTCAAGCGTTGGAAACGAATGAAAACTGTGTCAAGAAATCGTGGCATAAATACATGGAGAGAAGATCTGAGGGGTGTGTGTGTGTGTGTGTGTGTGTGTGTGTGTGTATCTGCACACATGGTTCCCAATTTACACCATCTTGTGGAATGCAGAAGCAGTTGAAGAACACAACTGGTTTCCTCTGGTCCCAAGAACTCAGAAGAGTCTTGAATCTGCACCTCTGCCTGCTTGGAATGGTTAGATCTTGTGCACGTGGCTGTTGAAAGGATTAACTTAAGCTAGATCAGGAACTTACAAACTCACACTCAGTACGTTTTATCCAGAATTCAACCATCACCGTACATCTTTTCATGGTTGAACAACCCTCCTCTCCAGTGTCACCTTTCCAAGCCCACTGGCCTGCAACTAACTCCATATTGCCCCCCACACCACCCAAGAGTAGTTCAGAACACTGGCTAAAATTTCGAAGAGCACCCACCATGTCCTTCTGCTCCTAGAGTTGGGTTTTGCAGGGGGGAGAACTAATGACCTTTAGGTCCTGTGTGCTAAGCACCTCTGGCCACTGGCCACTAAGTGCCAGACGCGCCCCTTCTCCGAGTTGCAATAGCCACAAAATGCCCCTGGGCACTGCTGCATGCCCCCCCACCCCCACCCGTCAAATCAACGTTTTTGGTTGACTACCTTCCTAGTCATGTTGTCTCCTTTAGTGTAGATCGCCAGCTAATAGCTAACAAATGTTTACTGGGGAAGATTTTGTTTCGCCCTGAAGCACCCTGGATGAAAAAGTAAGGGTGGAAAGCTCACTGGTGGGCGGTGAAGCAGAGGTCAGTGGCCCACCGCGCAGTACAAGGTCACGGTTATGCAGTTTGGTCCACGCAGCCTCCTGCAATACCACTTCCCACCACTGGGCGGCAGGAGCGCGCTTCGGAGAGCTCGGCCGCTTATTGGCCAGAGAAGGAAGGATGGGTTCTCATCAGAGCGCCGCGGCCCAGCAACCCCGAACAAAGGACCGCGATAATGATCGTGCTAAATTGGAAAGCTGTAGGAACAGGATTCTCTTTACTAGGGCAATTATTAATAAATGAAAGCACATGAAAGACCGGGGAGAAAAGGGATCATTTAATTAAAGTTCTAATGAAAATTAAGCCA
This sequence comes from Orientallactaga sibirica, assembly GCA_036365145.1. Classification (NCBI taxonomy): domain Eukaryota; kingdom Metazoa; phylum Chordata; class Mammalia; order Rodentia; family Dipodidae; genus Orientallactaga; species Orientallactaga sibirica. The sequence continues at coordinate 5,763,907 of JAEOAD010000047.1, read as the reverse complement.
GTCCAGAAATAGAAATGGTATTTATGCTGTTCCCATTTGAACTGACCCAGCTCCAAACGAGTTGGTCTCATTTGGCAGAGCACGGATGTATCGTTCTCATTGCAGATACCCGAAGGATTTAGTCATTCTTAAAGATCGCCTCTCCTGAAACCTGCACTTTGGAAAATACCAGGCAAAGAGAAGCAGGGCCGGGAGGAGGAAAAGTAGGATAGAAGAGGGAAGGGAAAGGCAGGGAAGGGGATTGAGGGAAGGGAATGAGAGGGAAAAGGAGAGGAAGGGAGAGCTGGTAACGATGGGAACCTGGGGCTAGTCTCTAGGTCTGAAGTGGAGCCTTATCTCCTGGGCTGTGTGTTTCCAGCAACACTGGAAGGGACATGGGACATTCACCCACTATGTTTAAAGATCGCAATGGCAGGACATTCATTTATCCCATTTCCTGGGAGGATTCCAGGCTGGGGGGTCAAGGGGGAGAGTACACCCCGAAGGAGGGCTTCCATCCCCCAAGAAGCCTCACCCAGCGCCTTCACCACAGGGGACCTCTCCTGGGAAGAGCATTGAACTTGAGTTCCATCTCCAGCACCCACATAAAAAGCAGGCATGGTCACACAGGTCTGAGACCCCAGTCCTGAGTTGGGTGGACACAGGACAATCACTGGGGCTCTCTGGCAGCCAGTCTGACCAAACGACTCAATCTCAAAGAAACACTGAAGAAAAACAATAAAACAGCCAATTTTCTATTCGGGCCTCCACATGTGTGTGCACAGGGTGCATACAGTGCATATACCACACACACACACACACACACACACACACACACACACGATCAATACTGCCAAGGAGCAAGCCTGGCCCCAGGAACGGAGCACATACAAAGTGCAGATAACAGGTGACAGATGTGGGCTGTACAGAGAAAGAGTGGAGGCTAACACCCCATCTAGTTTAATTTTAAAAAATTAAGTTTTGGCTAAGCATAGGTTAAGATCTACTAGCCTGTCTGCTCACAGGAAATACACAGAGTGAAAAGTGTCCGTTGTCTCTTTTGCACTCAGCGCTCACGGTTTTCCCAGTGAGTATTCAGGGACGACAAGCTTAGCTGTGCTAGCTGTCACTCTGTCTTTCGAGTTTGCTGACTCCAAACACTGTGAGACCTGACCAGAGAGGGTCTCGCCTGTCTCCTGGGGCCTCGCCCATTGCCGAGTCACCAGCCTGCTCAGGTTGCTCGTTACAAAGATGAACACTGTGCTGGGAAGATGGTTCAGTGCAAGTGTCTGCTATGGAGAACATCAGGACTTGAGTTCAGATTCCCCAGCAGCCACGGAAAAGCCAGACATGGTGCTCACCTGTAATACCTGGGAATATAGAGACAGGAGGGTCCCTGGGGCTTGCTAGCTAGCTAGTCTAGCTGAACAGTGAGGTTTGGGTTCAGTGAGAGACCCTGTCTCAGGAAATAAGGTGGCTGGGCACAGTGGCACATGCCTTTAATCCCAGCACCTGGGAGGCAGAGGTAGGAGGATCACCATAAATTCAAGGCCTCCCTGAGACATAGTGATTCCAGGTCAGCCTAGACTAGAGTAAAACCCTATCTTGAAAAACCAAAAAAAAAAAAAAAAAAAAAGTGGAAAGCAATAAAGGGAGAAACCCACTAGTGTCCACATGCATGTGCACACACACACATGAACATACACATGCACACACAAAAAGTAAACACATGCATAAACTATAAAATAAATAAATGTTCATGACAGAAAATGTGGAAAGAATGGCCCAAATCCAACACTGTTTATATTCTTGGGTTTTCTGTCCATATACATATTGCTAGTAAAGACGGAAGTATACTACAGACATATCTTGATCTTATTTAAAATAATATGGTTAGGGCTGGAGAGATGGCTTAGCGGTTAATGCACCTGCCTTCTAACCCTAAGAACCCGGTTCCAATCTCCAGGTCCCTCATTTAGCCAGATGCAAAGTGATGCAAGGGCGCAATGCCACACTTGACCACAAGAGGGCACACGCATCTGGATTTCGTTCACAGCAGCTGAGAGACTGCTGGCGCACCCATCTCTATCTGTCTCCCTCTCCCTCTCTGTCTGTCTCTGTGTCTCTCTCCAAAAATAAATAAAATAATTTTAAAAAATTAAAATAATATGGTTAGGATGTTCCCAGGTTTAAATGAATATTTTAGTGACCATACACTACTTTATTCTATGACTGAGTCACAATTCATTTGGACTGTGGAATTGCCCAATCATGGAGTAAATTTTTATCATACATTTAGGTGTTCCTACTGTTTTACAAATTGTGAACGTGGTTGCAATTAGCAATCTTGATTAGTGCTTACCTGCCTCTAATTTCCCACTAATGTAGACTCCTAGAAGTGGAATCTTTAATTTAAACTACTGTGCGTACAAGCTTTCTTCAACCACAAGCATCAGCGAGAGAGCATCTCAAATGATGTAACTGTGCAGGCATGTGTGGGATAGAACACATGGGCCAGAGATTCTTTAAGGACCCTGGATAGGCAGAAAATCTGGGTCACAAGACCCCAATTCCAGTCCTGGGCTTATCTTGCAAGTTAAGGCTTAAGTGCTGACTTCGGAGTCTACTTCATCACCTGAAACAGTGATCATGTCACCTGCCACTTGGAGCTCATGGGGCTCCTTTAAGGCATGACAGTATTTATGAAGCTACTTTGCAGACTGGATAGCTTGTGGAAAAGTGTGAGGACCTTAGAAGGCAAGCATGCTTGGATTCAAGCCTCAGGTCTACCAGATGGCTGTCTCTAAGACCCTGAGTGTCCATCTGAACACTGGCAGACCAATGAAAGGGCTCCACCCAGCTCAGCACAAGGCACTGGTGATTATTAACAAGTGCTCAGTGCTTCACAAATATTAGATGACATTATTGGTAGAGGAGATGGTGTTTCTGAAGGGCTCTCTCCTGGGGGACAGTTGCTGGACACTGACCACTGTGATGTGTGTGGACCTTAGGCAAGTTCCCAGGAGCATCTGATTGGAGCCCCAATCAAAGCTGCACCCTGCTCTAGCAGACCCACTCAGAAAGTGACTTCCCTCCCAGGCACAATCTCGGAAGAACAAGCAGGGCTCTGGGGCAGGGTGGGTACTTCCCCATTCCAGACCGAACTCCCTTGGAAATGCACTTGGCCTGAACTTGGCAATCACTGGCAAGAAGCTATTCTGGCAACTGACTGTTGGTTGGGATTCTGTGAAGAGACACCAAGTGGCCCTCTCCCAGGCAGCAGCTTGTCAGGGCTGACTGCTGTGCAGGGCATAGAAAGCAGGCCAGGCCAGTCCAAAGTGGGTAAGGATCACCTAGTCGAAAGCTCTGGAGGAGCTGGGGTGTAGCTCAGTGGTAGAGCAGATTCTTAACATGAACAAGGCCCTGGCTGGGCGTGGTGGCGCATGCCTTTAATCCCAGCACTTTGGAGACAGAAGTAGGGGTATCGCCCTGAGTTTGAGGTCACCCTGGAACTACATAGTGAATTCCAGGTCAGCCTGGGCTACAGTGAGACCCTACCTCAAAAAAAAAAAAAAAATGATGTGGGCAACCTCCAGCCTAGAGATTCCCTTCCAAACAAGGACTTCGAACGTCCACCCCCAGTCTGGTTTTAATTGGTCAGTAGTGCCCCCAAATGATGTTTACTCTTGTTCATTCCCAGGTGATTCTACTGCCCTGCAGGCAGGCAGACCATTGTTCTACCCTGGGAGACCATCAAAAAGGAAACTGTAGGGTGCGGAGATGGCTCAGCGATTAAAGGTATTTGTTTGCAACACCTGAAGGCTCCAGTTTGACTTCCCAATACCAACGTAAAGCCAGATGCACAAAGTGGCACACGTGTCTGGAGTTCATTTGCAGAGGCTAGAGGCCCTGGTGCGTCCATTCATATTCATATTCTCTCCTCTGTCTTTCCTTCCCTTCCTCCCTCCCTCTTTCTCTCTATCAAATAAATGAATATTTTATTAAAATATTTTATTTTTATTTATTTCTTTGAGAGAGAGAGAGAATGGGCATGCCAAGGCCTCCAGCTGCTGCAAACAAACTCCAGACACATGCGCCACCTTTTGCATCTGACTTACATGGGTTCTAGGGAATCAAACCTGGGTCCTTTGGCTTTGCAGCAAGTGCCTTAACCACTAAGCCATGTCTCCAGCCTCAAATAAATAAATATTTTAAATAAAGGAGAGAAACTGAAATAAGGACACCAAGCCCCCAGAGGGCAAGGGACACTTACTCTTGGTCATACAGCTAGAGACTCACCTGGGTAACCTTCATGAGCCCCACCCCCATTTCTGAGCATTTCTGCATGCGGTGTGCACCTGTCTCTGGTTTTTCTCTCAACCTATTCAAAGTTTCTCCAGGTAGAAGATGGATGTGGTGTGTGTGTGTGCATGCAGGAGTGTGTAAAGGTGCAGTGGTGTGAACTGAGTTACTGTCACTAGGTATGACTCTCACGGGACTATGGGAGGGAAGAATCCATCTTCTACTATTACCACACCACAGGGTCGAAGAGTGCAAGGGGCAGACTCTGCAGGGGAAGAGCAGGTCAAAAGCTGACCACGAAGAGCCCATCCTGTCAAGAGCTCAGGCAGCTGGCTCCTACCCGCCTGCCAGCCTGCAGGGAGCACTGGGCCTTCTCCTCTAGGTCCCCATTCAATGACCAAGGTTTCCCAAAGTGACTGATGCTACCATCTCCTATTGGTAGAGCTTTTGCTGTTGTTGTCATACGCCTCCTGTCTTTCCTGTGGTCAATAGCCCGGTAAGATAGGTAGAGTGCAGATTATAATCTTCTCTGTGTGCCACTGGAGGAAAATGGAGATCCAGAGAGGAGTTACTTGGTCCAGACACACAATCACTGGAAGACATGGCTTCTAGGTCACACGGCCCTTGCCCATATCTGCCCTGTTGTGCTGGCATTCACCTCAGTCCCCACAGCACTCTTCACCACCTCCCCAGCATAGCCCTTTTCCCCGGCCTGCGCCAGGCAAACTCCTAGCAGAGGCTGCGTCTGGCATCTGGTCTCATATTCACCTTGTTCTCAGAGCATCAGTGTGTCCCTCTCCTGGACTTGAGGACTTGTACCGGGGCTTTGGAAAGTCTACAGGAAGGGACTTCTAAGTCATGCAACTAGCCTGCCAAACACTCTGTAGAGTAAAACAAGACCCTACTGGCTTGGTAAAGAGGCAAATTTTCTGGCGCTCCATAAGTGAATAAAGCCAACTCCACCTCACACAGGAGCCACAAGAATCCCCACCCAAGCGACTGTATGCATGAGAAGCAAGGGAACCTTTTGTTCTGATAGGTGATGAGCCAGGAACTGGCCTGCAGAACGTGGATGCACCCTTGCTGCTCTGACAAGATTACACCCACAGGGGACTCAGCCGGATCCAAGATGGCTGCCAGCAACAGCAGCAGCTCCGCTCAGCACTCCTGTGCGCTGGCCTTAGGTGCACAGCCAATCAGTGTGCTGAGGAGACTCATCCTAATTGAATGTTTGAGTCACAGAAATGGGCCTGAGGCACGTGAGTGTGTGTGTGTGTGTGTGGCGTATGCGCGCTTTCTTACCCTCTTGGCCAATCCCCTGTTCTCTTAGCTTGCTCTTTCCCTATGTGAGGGTAATCTTGGTCTCCCCTACCAGAAAGGGGAGAATTTCCTTTTGCGTAGGTGTTTTGCTGCTTTTTATTTATTTAATTTTTGCATTTTATTTATTAGCAAGAGAGAGAAAATGGATGTGCCAGAGCTTCTGGCCACTGCAAATGAACTCCAGACACATGTGCCACCTTGTGTGTCTGGCTTACTGGGGAATTGAACCTGGATCCTTAGGCTTTGCAGGTTAAGTATTTTAATCATTAAGCAGGCCATCTCTCCAGCCCATTTTCCTGATTTTTTTGTTTTGAGTGCTTTCCTGCTTGTTTCGTGTGTGTGTGTGTGTGTGTGTGTCCCTTCCCCAGAGACTTTTCCTGAGAGGGACCTTCCTTAGGTGAGCAGGTTTTTCTCTGTTTCTCCTCCTCCTCCCCAGCCAGGCCAGGAAGGAAGCCATTTCTCTTGGCTTAGACTTTCCTGCTTTGTTTTCTCTCCCAAATCTCCCTAAAATAAATCTCATAATTCATAATTTTCCCTTCTCTGAGTTGGCGCTTCAATTCTTTGATAATTTGGACAATGACCTAAAGTTGGGGTTCGCTGGCCCGAGGTCTTCTGCATGTGTATGAATCTCTAATCCCTCCCAGGACTCCAGCCCCACATCATGATGAGCCTTTTAAATGCACTGTTGATTGTGTGAATTCAACTCTTTGCCCCAGAACCTAGTAGAGCACCTGGCATGCATTAGTGCTCAGCTCATGTTTGCTGAGTGAGCGAGCGAGCAGCTCAGGATGCACACGTCTGGAGGAAACCCACACTCACCTAACAGGAGTCTGGTTTTGTCTTTGCATTCCGGCGTGTTCCAAGGGTTGTTGCAGGAGCCCCAGGGCAGCACAGACACAAAGGAGGCAAAAAGGTAGAAGAGTGTGTAGCAGATAATCACGTTGTAGTATATGGCTATGAGGACGGAGATGATAAGCATGGCGATGCCACAGCCTGCCAAAGCAAAGTTCCTGGTGTTGGTCCCCTCCTGAATCCCCAGCAGCAGCGCTTACGTGAGGGCAGAGTGGGCACCTAGTTCTTGACTCTCTTGGACTAACAGCAGAGTGGACTCTGTCTAACAGGGACACTGAGGCATTCTGCCAAGAACACCACATTGCCAGAGATCATCTCAGGCCACTGATCAAATAAGGGGAGGAGGGAAGGCGATCTACGGACCACACAAACAGTTCTCCCACCCTCAAGCTGCTGGTGGTGGAGGGTACAGGCAAAAGAGGCTGGCCAGTGGACTCACCCTGCAGAGCTGGAATGGCCTTCCACACAGACACTGGTCCCTGGCTGGCGAACTGGCCCAGTGACACCTCCAGGAAGAAGATGGGCAATCCAGCCAGGGCCAGCATCATCAGGTACGGGATGAGGAAAGCACCTTGGAAAGAGAGCCGCAAGTAAGACTGGGGAGCCCAGAGGCTCTGGCCCAACCAGACCCTTTGGGCTGGGCTCGGCTCCCACTCAGTAAGCTGAAGGCGGAGTTCGCTCCTTTTCTGGAAAAACTCCTGATAAACACGCACCCACAGGACATGTTAGGGTTCCCTGCAAACATCATAAGGATATCCAGGAGAGTGTAGTCTTTGTTTACATTTTCCACTAGGCAGGAAGGTGGAGCTCATGCGCAGTGGCCTGCTGCTCTCAGCAGCTCAAGCCCTCCGGGGGTTGGCAAATCCAAGCGTTTGGTGCAGGACCAGCCACGGAGGTCTAGACCCTCCAAGGACCTAAATTCTATAAGCTGAACCTGGGACGCCCTCCTCTGCAGACCCTCAGCCAGCCATGGTGGAGCCCCTCCCCCAAGCCCCATCCCTCCAGCCGGTACCATCACACACTTGTCAACTTCCTTCTCCACATGAGCGGTTTCGGTCCTCCTCCAAGGTCAACCCTCCCCTGGGGAGAGGTTTGCTATGGCTTCCTCCCAGACCCCCTTGCCTGCCTGGGACACCAATCTCTCCATAACATCTGTGGGCCTCTGGTCTGACTGGGGGCTCCCTGAAGAGCTCCCCCTGGGCGCCTTTTCTTCAGAAGGCTCAGCCCGTGGCCATCGTCCCTGATAGGCCTTTGTGGGCTTGCTGGGTCCTGTGTGACTATTTCCCTTCAACCCTACAAGGATTCTCTAGCCCCGGAAGGGCTGGGGGAGCTGCCAGGAAGTGCCTTTGCGGTGGTCAGGTGAGTTCCGGGACTAGGGATACCAGAGGCCAGAATGGAGATGTTTCTCTAGGCCAGCAGTAACCGTGGGCCACTGGGGAGTCAGGCCGGGGTAAGGTGGAGGGGTGTCTTGCTTCCCCCTTCTCTACGTAGGGATTTCTAGAACCCTTCTACCCACTGTGGCCTTCAAGATACCGGAGCCTCAGTGCGTCAAAGTTGTCACTGCCTTCGGCATCCCTCCTTCTGCATTCCCGCAAACGGGGGGGGGGCGTGGGGAGTGCCAGCAAGCCTGGGCGCGGGCCCGGTCGCCCTCCGCTGGAAACCCTCCCCGCCTCCACCCCAGCGCCCCAGGCGGGCACCTCCACCCACCGCCCGCCCGCGTCCAGGCTCAGGACTCCCTGCGGAGTGGAAGCCCAGCTGGGGTGCCTCTCTGCGGTTCCCAGGACACCCCTGGTCGCGAAAGCTCTGCAGCACTCATCAGTACTTGTCACCGCGTCCTATTGGGCGCTGGGGGAGGGCCTCGTTTATTTCCCCTTGTAATTGAATTGTTGCCGGCTGCAGCTTAGATTTTTCCTCAGTTCGAATTCCCCCTGCCTGGAGCAACCCCAAACGGGCAGGGGACCATGGGCTCTGGCATACCTGTTCCCAGAGGGCCACTTGTCCACCGCGTGGGGCCGGCAGCCAGCCCTGGACGCCTCGCCTCGCTTGGGCGGCGAGGCAAGGGATTCTGAAAGCCCTGAGTTCCTTCCGAGTGGGACAGAAAATGCCAAGTCCCCAGGGGCCAGCATGTCTCCCCAAGTGAGGACACACACGAAGAGATTCGCCCTTGCTAGATGACCTAGCTCAAATGAAAATGTCCTCTGCTTTCTCCCGGGAAGGGGAGTGTGGGGTGGGGTGGGGTGGCTCTGCGAGGACCCCCACCCCTCCTCCAGCTCACTAACACCCTGCATTCCGCACCGACCCAGTGCGCATTCGCAGTCTCAATGTCCAAATTATAACCTTAAAAGGCCATAATAGTGGTTTAGCTGCAAGGGAATGCTGCGCTTCCTGAATATTTGATTCTAACTACTGTCCAAACTTCCCCATGTCGTGTTCACTTGGCCCGGGACCCAGTCCTCCAAGCTGGGCCAGCGGATGCTCCATGGTGGGGCCCATTGCCACAGGACAGCCGGCCTGATTGTCCAGGTGGCTCTGGAGCCTTCCCGGACGGCCCCCCGTGAGGAGGCTGCTCAGAGCTCCCCCGCCCCAGCCCCCACACCCCTCCAGTGCCCGCCCGCCCGCCAGCCACACCGCAGGCGGAAAGAGCTGAAAAGCCATACCTCCCCCGTTCTGGAAGGCCAGGTAGGGAAACCTCCAGACATTGCCCAGCCCCACTGCGTACCCCACCATGGACAGGATGAAGTCCAGTTTGCTGGACCAGTTCCCTCGGGCCTTATTCTCATCCCCTTGCTCGTCCTCCTGGGGGCGGAAAAGCACATTGTCGATAACAGACCGGGTAGCTCCTCAAGCAGGCCCCATTCCTCCCTCCACCCAACGGAGGGTCCTTCCCAGCAAGCAGACCCCCAGTTTTCCACAGAGGATGCATCGGCAAGCAGGATCCCAATCTTAAAAAAAGGATGCATCTACAAGCAGAGCCCTCGCCCCTCAACCTTGAATGTGGTCTCAGCAAGCAGGCCCCAAGTGTGATCTAAAAAGCCTCCTTCAACACCTGGACCCACGCTCCCAAATTCTACAGTGGGGGCACACCAGCAAGCAGCTTCCTCCATACCCTCTTTCTGTAGTTTGGTTGCAAGCAAGTCCCTCCATACCCAGCCCCTCACCAGAGTTATTTTGGCAAGCAGACCCCCAACATCATGCCTGAAGGTTCCCAGCAAGCAGGTTCCTAGCCAACTCCCCCCCCATTATCCCCCAAAGCCCTCACTGCGCCCCTTCTTCAGCCCTTTCTCTTGAAATGTGTGCCAACGCCAGAGTTAAAAAAGGCCACAATGCTCAAAGCCAGCCAGAGCCCCTTCCCTCACTTTCTCTGCCAAAGCCTATAGGCAGGCAGAACCTGGTCAGCTAATTTAAGGGAGGAATCCTTCGATGCCAGGGAGATGCCAGGCGAGATAAAGTTGAAACAAGAGAGAACAGAGAGGTTGGGATGTAAGAGACAGACCACCTGACACCTTGACTTCTGGTCTAGATGTCACCATGAACAGAGGCGACCCCAGGTAAGCCATTCGCTGGGGTGTTATGTCCTCCCTCATCTGTGAATGCCTGTCCCGTGAGGCACCTGCCCTTCCAAGCTCACTTCTCCAGGCTCACGGAAAGATGCTCTCTTGGGGCAATAGCTGGGGTTGGGGCACCTCAGATGGACTTTAAAGTGCTTATGACAGACACCCAGACCCTGCAGCTTCCACCTCCTCAGTCACCCTTCACCTAACAAGCAACACCTTGGGATGTCCTGCGGGTCCTCCAGGCCACGTGGGTAAAGCAGCAGTGGTCAGGAGAAGAGGCCTTGGGGTGGGAAAAGAAGGGGCTGGTGCGTGTCAGAAAAATGGGCGGGGCTGAGCATAAGTGCTGGCAGGAATCCGCGCCTTCTCCTCCCCCAGGAAAACTATCTCTGCTCCCTCCCCCCAGTCCTTGCTGGGCTGAAGGGTGTCCATTCAGCTCCTTTTGCCGCAGTGCGGAAGTAAAGCAAGGCAGGGGAGACACATGTTTTACTCCACCTGGGAACATACTAATAGGGACATCTTGTCAAAAGCACCTGATAGAAATAAACGCCCAAAGCTTTATAGGAATAAACAAATGTGTGCTTGTTTCTAGTTGTCCTAATAGCCAAGCTCCTGCTATGCGGTTCTGTTGGTAAACGAGAGGAGAGAGAGAGAAAGAGAGAGAGAAAGAGAGAGAGAGAGAGAGAGAGAGAGAGAATAGATAAATAAGGACAAAGGGCCATATAAACCCTACATTGCACAAGGCAGATATTCTGGTCCACTCCCCTGCCTCCACTGTGGACACAGGCCTAGACCCTGAGTCCAGGGCCAGAGAGGAGAAAGGAAGGCAGGAATGGGAAGGGAAGAGATGAAGTGGGTGAAACAGAACAGAAGAAAGAAGTTAGGGGTGAAGTGGAAACCAAAGCCTACTCTGAGATGAGGAGCGTTTGAATCCGCAGTGCAGAGGTGGGGGACCACTCAGCGTGGCCTTCATGTACCTGGTGGAGGAGTAAATGCAGGGTAGATACAACTGGGTGGGGGCCTGAACCTTACGCAATTGAGAGGGACACCATAGGGGAAATACAAAATTATGATGGTGAAATTAGAGATTTAGTTTTGGAAAGACCGGGATAAGATGCTCCGAAGCCTGAGATTCAATAGCCCCATGCAAACCTGCCTCTCACCAAATGTGTTTGCACGTGGCCAGTTAATGGTGAAAAGGCTCCGGCACGGTTACTATCCACCCCCACCCACACACGGATTTTCTCTCTGCTTCTTTTAAATTAAGACATTAAGTTTAAGGAAAGGAGAAAAGCCTCGCCTTTGATAACATGGGGAGCCATGCGGGCTTAGAGGGGTAGCATCTCTCTGCTTGTTTAACGGATCTGCACCCGGATTCCCACTTACACTGAGGCTCTCTAGCAGGGTCACGCTGGCCCTCTCACGCTGAACTATACAACCCCAGCGCAGCGCGAGCTTCAGAAGCCCCAAAGCTGCCTCCAGCACCCACCACCTGGCATCGCCAACCCGTCTCCCCATCAGCACACGTGCACCCACCACGGCCGGGCTCGCCTCGGCCCGCCCGCCCGCGCGCGGCTGGAGAGCAGCAGGCAGCGTGCGCCCTGCTTACCTGGGTGGCAGTGGTGGCCACGCTGCCTGGGAGCACCGACGCGATGCCATCGGTCCCCAGCACCACGGTGCTCTGGCTCATGTTCACCCAGCCCACGGCCGGGGTATTGTTTCGCTCCAGGGTGCCCTTGCCCACACTCACGCTCGCGTCCTCCTCGGGGCCTCGCAGGGCCGGGATCTTGCAGGGCAACGCGTTGCCCGCCGAAGGCGGGTTGGCCTGCGCGCCGTGCCCTTCGCTGAAGTCCCGGAGGGCCGCGGAGGTCGCCTGCGCCCGCGGGCCACTCAGGTGGCAAAAGCCCGTTCCGGGCCGCTGGACCTCGGCCTCGCAGGCTCGCGCGCCCGCCGGCTGGGAAGTTTGCGCGACGGTGGAGGCCGACCTGGGCATTCGGGGCGGCGACGGGGCGGCGGCTGCAGCGGGCAGCTCCGGCTCAGGGCTGGTCCTGGGAGCGCACGGGCTATCCCGCCGGCCTGGCGGCAGCGGCGCCGGCGCCGAGGCCTCCAGGCTGTTAGCTGTTTGTTGATTCATGTCCTTGGGAGCACTGCAGTCCTGCAAACACAATGTCAAGTTCGTGCGAAAAAAGAAACAGTCACAGTGGCTTAAAAAAAAAAAAAAAAAAAACACCTGCATTTACGTACGAAAACGTCCACATCCCAGGTCCAGACACTTTATAGCCAGACGAGCGAATGGAATCTGGATTTTCCCCCCTTTTCCCATCATTGCAATCAGCGTTTCTTAATTTGCCAGTCCTGCCCGTAATCAGACGACGTGAGCAGCTAGTTCTTCCTCCCTAACGGAGGATGGTGGGAGAAAGGAGGGAGGGAGGTTTGGGGGAACGAGTTTGGATACAGCTCCCTACCTTTTTTGGATTTCAAATCAGGTCTGTGGGGTGCCCGCATTCCCATCACCATTGTAGAAAGATTCTTTAATTTTCCGCCCCATTTCCTTTGTCATTCAACAATGCACATTGCTCTTTTTTTCCCCCATAGACAAGCTGTGACCACAAAGCTGATGCCCTGGCACCAGGAGGGCCTGTGCAAATCTCTGCACTCCAGTCCCCAGAGTGGCAGGCCAGGTAGCAGAGGCAAGGATGGGGATTAAGGTACAAATACCTCCAACACCCAAGAACCCACCACTGCAACAGTAAACCAGACTTCAATGCAAGGTAGCAACTGGCTTTGATACCTGACACAGCCTGCGCCCACTCGTCCAGATTTCCAGGAACGTGAAAGGGTCTTGCAAGGTGTATTTATTTTGTTGTGATGCCCACTCCCCAGACGTCTACTATCCTCCAGTTCCCTACTCTTGACTGGGGACCAAAACTCATAAATAATTTTCATTTGCTTCCTCCCAACTGAAATTTAAATTAAAAGAATTAGAAGCAAGAGCTTTTCCATATTCTTTCTCCTCTATCTTTTAAGGTTTCCACGCATTCCATGCACTAATAATTATTATCCTTTAAAAATAGATTATGTTCACCTCAGCCTCACACTCACCATCTAACCCACTTCACAAAAAGGACAGACCAGAGCGTATTAATTTGTACCAAATCTAATGCCTCCAGCCGGAGTCCTCATAGCCTCTGGAGCCCAGCGTGACTCGCCTGTGTGCTGGCATCTGGCCGCCCAGCACCAAGGACAGCGTCCGGGATCTAGATTGGGACCCGGAGACCTCTCAACTCCACAACCCAGGGGAGCTTTTCCTAGCCTCTGGCGGTGTTCTGTGATCACAAGTACAAATAATAGGATCCAAGCCTTCCAACATTGTCCTCCTGCCTTCTCACCAAATACACAGACATTCCAAAAGAGAAATATCCAAAACGAGCTTGCCCACCCCCATGCCTGTAGCCCCTTTCCTCTTAGAAGAACAAAAGCGACCACTCACCATGTCTGACATCAGCCACAGATTGAACCAGTGGAGTAAAAGCTGGTGTTGAGAAGGCTAGATTTGGCTCTGGCAGGAGAGGCGCTTTCTATATCTCCTTGGGAAAGGCCGGGTTTGCGTCAGTGCGAAGCAAGGTGCCCTTCGGTTGACATCGTCTTGATAACACAAGTTTGATAAATCATTACCCCTTTGGTTCAGGTTTTAAAGGGACAACAGCCTGGAGTACGTTGGCCAGTTGTCACTCGGGCAGGAGGGGGCTGTGTGTTTGGTGTGACTCATGTGGGTCTGATTACTAAACCAAAGCCAGTGGGAGGGCACGAGGAAAGTTTGCCTGCTCCTAATTAAAGGAAACATGGGAGGGACACGTCCCACTGCACCCAAGGCGAGGCTCAGAGACCAGCAGAACGGTATGGGCGGTTGGTGCCCGGAGTGGGTGAAATCACAGCCCTCTCTCTCTTCTACTAAATTCCCTAAATCTTTGGCCAGTTCCAAAATGTGACCAAGAAAGCGATGGTGGATCTGTCCAGCTCTGTAATGCTCCGTGAACCCGTCTTGCATGGGTAAGGGTGTGCTCAGCTGGTCAGTGGGTGGACTTCAGAGACTTGTGTTTCTACCCTTCCAGAAAACCAGTCTTGGAGGGGTCCTGGGGTTTTGTTTAAACAATGAGATATTTGCATTCTTATTTCGACTCTCCTGACACCATCAGAAAAATTTTAAGTATAACTGATTTTTTTTTCCTCATGGTATTTTTAGGTTCTTCTGAAAACATTTTAAAGAAAATTATTTTAACATTGACTTAGTTACTCCAGTCACTTTCAAAGTCCCAGGAACCCCGTTTTCTCCATAATCCTTTAAATAAAATTCCAGAGCCAGGCATGATTGGAAAGCAGGGTCTCACCCCAAATCAGGTTCCCTAGCAACCAGGGGGCAGAGCAGGCCATCTGTAAAGCCGTCAGGAGAGGTTGCTCCGCACCCAGGGTTGACCAACTAAAAGATGATCTGTGGGTTTTCCTGCCCTTACACAACAATGGTTATGATCATAAAGGAATTGAAAATGCCTTTTCAAAGATGTCATTTCCCATTCTCCTTCCTTGCCGGCCTAGCTTCAGGGACGCCAAGCCTCGGGCTTGAGGACGTGTGCAAGAGCGTGGGGCCATCCGTGCGGCCCGCAGCCCGGCCCACCGCCTCGGGGTCGGGTCTGCGCGTCGCACTCCGCTGGGCCAGAGGACAATGACCGGCGCCCGCGGGCGGGCGCAGGCTGCAGAGGCAGATTGCGGCGCGCCGTGGTCTCTACGGAGCCCGCTACCCCTTCGCCAGACGCCCCGAGAGAGGCGGATGCTTCTGCTCCCTCCCGACCCTCCCGGGACAGCCAGCTGGAGACCCCAGGTCTGCACGATTTCAGGGGGTGCACGGGAAGATCCCCCGAGGGACCTGCTTGTCCAGCGCCTTGTAGGTGTTCAGGTGGTCTTTTAATTGTACTTTGGAGCTAACATTTAAATGTCACCGTGGAGCCCTCGTGCGAGGGCCTCCCGGTGAAATTGCCGGGGATGACTTTGGCTGCAGCCTTTCAGAATCTGTGCCCCTTTTAAAGCAGGGCCGGTTCTCCTGGGAAACCTGAAGAAACTGCTGATTTCTCCCGGCCGTCCCATCGTCCGCTCTCCCGCCACCAGGCAGCTGGGAAGGAAGGTTGGGAGGATGGGGCGCCGCGGGGCTCTGGCTGGGGCAGGCGGTGCTAGCGGGCAGGGGTGACGAACAGCATCTGACTGGCCCCAGAATCTTGGCTCTTCTTCGTGAAGAGACCCCAATTTCGAGAAAGAATGGGACCGGGAATGGCAAAGTGTGGAAGGCAAGGCCTGAGCCCAGCCTAGCCTGGACCGCGCCCCTAGTTGAGGGCAGCCTCCATCTGCGGTCCCTGGCTCTCTTCCATAGGAGATAGTCACGACTCCAAGGGTTCTGGACCATCTCCAAATTTGAATTCGAGCATCCCCCGCTTAAGACGGCGCGGGATGCTACGGGACGCACGACGGCGCGTGCGGGGAAGGAGGGCGGCCTGGGTGTCAGAGTCGTGCTGGGTGTCAGAGTCGTGCTGGCTTTGTCGCCTCCCCCCAGCTGCATCGCTGGGCGTGAGTGAAGCCCCCGCTCCTCTCCAGACCTGACGTGTCAGCGGCGGACCCTCCTAGCCAAGTGCGCACTTGGGTTCCCGAGTGGGGCCCGCTGCGCGTCAGGCACTGCAGAGGCGGCTGACGTTAGTGGTGCAGCGCACAGGCCAGCCCCCTCTTCCAGCCGCAAGATTCTGGAAAGGAGGGGTCTGGGGAGAGCAAAGGGAGAGATGGGCCCAGAGCTGTCGTCCTGATGTCCGCCCAGGGCAGTGACAGGCATCAGCGGAGCGGCCCCGGGGGACACCTGAGCCAGGCCCTAGGGCGGCTTGTCAGGCGTCTAGTGGTGTGTCCAAGGCTGCGAAGCAGAGGATAGCGCAGCCGCATTAAAAAAGAAGAAAGACCCCAGCTGAAACCATAGAGTAATGGGGAAAATGAGCAAGAGTGCTGCTTTCTAGGTGAAGCTGATATCAGCACAAGGGTGAAGGAGATAGACACAGAGAACACTCAACTCCTACCAAACCAGAGATCCAGAGACACAGAGGCTCCCAAGACCTCATCACTGAAGTAGACCTAAAACGAATCCAACGTGGCTCAGGGAAATTCGCAGAAGAGGGGGCGGAAAGATTGTTAGAGACACAAGTTGGGACTTTATGCACAGAGACATTGCCTCTTCCCCATAACTGATGGCTACCCCCACAATGCACGACCCACATTCCCCATGGGGATAACCGGCATCCCCAACGAAGAGATTCCTTTGGGGGGGGGGCGGCAGGGATGAGGGTAAGGATGGTACCAACATGTGCTGTTTACATACTGAGTATGCCCATAACTAATGAAAGAAAGAAAGAAAGAAAGAAAGAAAGAAAGAAAGAAAGAAAGAAAGAAAGAAAGAAAAAAGAAAGAAAAAGAAAAGGAAGGGAAGGAGGGAGGGAGGGAGAAAGGAGGAAGGAAGAGAAAAAAGAAAGGTAGATAGATAGAGAGAGAAAGAAAAGAAAAAAGAGTGGGGAGGGAAGTGGGAGGGGACGAAAAGCTGTTGTCCCATGCCGGCAGGGCAGCCGCACAGTGCTCCTGGCCGCCTGTTTGGAGTGATAATCCAAGCAGGCTGTAAATCTGCATCCATCACCGAGCAGCCATTCGGTTAGAATTAGCCAGTCACTACGCCTTAATTACTTTGTCAAAGATGAAAAATAGTAATTGATTTTGTCCTCGACCACCCCCCCTTCCTTCACCCTTTCTTGCAGATAAGCAAATAAATAGCTATTTGGAAAGACCAAGTCCACCACTCACTAGACTATTCGGGGTAACCTCCTGGGAAAAAGCCCTATCCATGAAGTGCCAGGACAGTTGGAACCTGCCCAGAGAGCCAGGGGCAACCACTCTCTGTCAAGTCGATGCTTTCCCTTACCCTAGGGAAGGAGAGAGCAGGGAAAGGGTGTTTTATTTTTGTTTTTGTTTTTGTTTGTTTGTTTGTTTGAGGTAGGGTCTCACTCTACCCCAGGCTGACCTGGAATTCACTGCGTAATCCCAGTGTGGCCTCGAACTCCTACCTCTGTCTCCCGCCTGAGTGCTGGGATTAAAGGCGAGCGCCACAAGCCCTGGTTTGAAAGGGTGTTTTATTGCAGGACTTGATCTGCTGTTGGCCAGCTGCTTTCACTGGTCCTCAGGACAGCATACAGGGGAAAGAGGTGGCTGTGTAATTCAACAGAAAGGCCAGGAAGGGAATTTGCCTAAGGTCCACAGGCTGGGCCATGATTATAGCCCAGGTCTGTGTTGATCCTGGTCCACTACGTGGGAACAGTTAAACGTGAGTGCAGCATGCCTGTGTTTCGTGGGTTTGCCATGAGAATGCTAACCATAAGGCATGGCTAGGTGACAGGTATGAGGCCCAGGGTGGGTTTCAGGCACAGTGCCGACTGGGCTGTGCTCTGGCTTGTCTACCACAGCTCGCCTCCACTGCAGCATGGGCTGGGTTCTGCAGACAAACTGCACCGCCTGGTTCTATGACCTTGAAGGACATTGCTGATCCGTTACATGACAAGAATGAACATGGAGGGAGGGAGGGAGGGGCTTGAGGACTGTGCACACATAGTGCCTGGATTGAAGCTGGCTGGCTGCTCTGCTTTCAGTAAGTATAGCGGTTATTCTGTCCAGATGAATGGTATGTTTGAAACCCCAGAAACTTATTAAATGACGTGGTTTCTCTCCCAGCTCCAGGTTCAGCAAGTGAAATCTAGTTAGACACACACAGAACAGAAACTTTCGAAAGATGTCCTTACTACGCACCCATTTCCTGCTTGGTCATTATGATAATCAAACGTTTTATAATTTTTAAAACTAGGAGCACTCAGGCTGGAGAGATGGCTTAGCGATTAAGGTGTTTACCTGCAAAGCCAAAGGATCCCGGTTCGATTCTCCAGGACTCACGTAAGCCAGACGTACAAGGGGGCGCATACATCAGGAGTTTGTTTGCAGTGCCTGGAGGCCCTGGCTCGCCCTCTCTCCCCTCTCTCTGCCTCTTTCTCATAAATAAATAAATAAATAAATAAATAAATAAATAAATAAATAAATAAATAAAACAAACTAGGAGCACTCCTCCTGGAAAGGGCTCACATACCCAGGCCTCTGGAGCATGTCCTGCTAAGGTGCACCTCAACATAAGCAGAAGCTTGGAGCTCAGCAGTCAGTTCTCACTGAAACTCCAGATGTTAGAGGACACGAAGCCACGAAGGCGAGCTTTCTTCTCCAGAGCATCCCAGAGGTGTCCGTGCTTAGGAATCAGTGGTCCAGCGAAAGAACTCATCTGTGTGTCAAGTGGAGATCCACAATCCAGAGACTCCAGCAGGAGGCTTGCTCTCGAGTCTGTAGCAGAGGGGAGCCCCAGTTCACCGTGGCAACTCCCAGGGCAGTGGGCGCCAGTGCATAAACAGGAGAGTTTAGAGCAAACTAACATGGATAAAGTGATTCTGGAAGCTGGGTGTAACCCAGTTGGTGTAGTGCTTGCCTAGAATGCATGATATCCTTGGTTCTATCCCCAGCACCACATAAAAAAACATGCAGAGTAGCTGGGCATGTTGGCACATGCCTTTAATCTCAGCACTCAGAAGGTAGAGATAGGAGGATCACGGTGAGTTCGAGGCCACCCTGAGACTACATAGTGAATTCCAGGTCAGCCTGGGCTAGAGTGAGACCCTACCTTGAAAAAAAAAAAAAAACCCACACAGGAAGGCACACACCTGCACTTGGGAGGCGAGATGGCAGAATCAGATTGTCCAGGCCACCCTTGGTAGTGAGTTTGAGGTCAGCTTGAGCTGCATGAGCCTCTGTCTCAAAAAAAGAAATGATCTTAATTTTTGCCAAAATAAGTGATAGTCTTGGGTGTGGTTTTTAAAAAATATATTTAATTTATTTATTTGAGAGAAAGAGGCAGAGAGATAGAAAGAGAGAGACAGAGAATGGGCACGCCAGGGCCTTCAGCCACCACAAGCAAACTCCAGGTACATGCGCCCCCCCTGTGCATCTGGCTTACGTGGGTTCTGGAGAATCGAACCGGGATCCTTTGGCTTTGCAGGCAAACACCTTAACTGCTAAGCCAACTCTCCAGCCCTTGGGTGTGTGTTTTGATGCAAGATGTGGATGCACACACACTAGGTGACAGGATGGCTGGTGGATAATGTGGCCATGGTTATGAGAAGAGAGGAGGGGATAAAAGAAGGAGCCAACCTCCCCCCCAAAAGAGACAAAAGACTGAACTTAAATAATCATATTGACAATATTTTTGAGCACATGTGTGTTGAGTATGTGTGCGATGTGGTGTGTGTGACAGGATGCATGTGATATATGAACATGTGTGTGTGGAGGCCAAAGGAGTGTCCTTCTCTTATTATTATCCTCATACTTCTTGAACCTGGAATGGTCATTTTTGGTTAGGAAACTCCAGTGATTCTCAGGTCTCTGCTCACTATGAGCTAGGCTTATAGGCATGCATGGCCATACACAGCTTTTTATGTGAGTTTATTTTTTTATTTTTAAAATTATTTTTATTTACTTATTTGCAAGAGAGAGAGAGAGAGAAAAAGAGAAAGAGAGAGATAGAGATAGATAGATAGATAGATAGATAGATAGATAGATAGATAGATAGATAGATAGATGATAGAGCATGCCAGGGCCTCCAGCCACTGCAAATGAACTCTGGACACATGCCCCACCTTGTGCATCTGGCTTACATGGGTCCTGGGGAATTGAACCTGGGTCCTTAGGCTTCTCAGGCAAGTGTCTTAAGGACTAAGCCATCTCTCCAGCCCTTTTTATAGAGTCATATTTGGTGGACTTTAGTCTCGGAGGCCCTCGTGCTTAAGCAGCAAATATTCTTAATCACTGAGCCATCTCCCCAGCCCACATATTTATACATTTACAAAGTGATGCCAAAAATGGTATGTGCGGTCTGGAGAGATGGCTTAGCAGTTAAGGCGCCTGCCTCCTAAGCCCAAGAACGCTGGTTCCAATCTCCAGGTCCCACATTTAGCCAGATGCAGTGACACAAGGGCGCAATGCCACACTTGACCACAAGAGGGAGAACACATCTGGATTTCGTTCGCAGCAACTGAGAGGCTGCTGGCGCACCCATCTCTATCTGTCTTCCTCTCCCTCTCTCTCTGTGTCTCTCTCAAAAAAAAAAAATGGTATGTGCAACTTTTAAAGAAAATAAATCCAGCAGTAAAGTCTACTGCTTATTAGTGAGAACATTCACTAGACAGCTGCTGTCATTGAGAAGTTCTAGCCTACACCCACTTTCAACGTCTTTCTCCGAGGTGTAGAAGTGAGAAAAGTGAAGTCAGTTAATTAAGGTCCCCAAAGAAGCATATTTAGCCCATCCTCTTTCTTTTGTTTAGTTTTATTGAGGCAGGGTTTTATGTAGTTCTGTTGTGGGAAATGGAGTCACACAGAGATGACACCAGAGATAAAGTGGAGAATCACAAAATTCATTCATGTCAACATGCACTCAGGGGAATAACTTCCAAACCCTGAGTACCGAGCTCTGATAGCTCAGAGGTTTTATAGACAATATGGCAGGCAGTCTAACATCACCTTGAATTCTTTACACTATTGGTGGGGTTACAAGTTCCTAAGGTTACACGATTTTGGGGCACAAACAGAAAATTCCTTGGCAATCAGTCAGTGATAAGAAAGTACAGATGCAGAACACAAAGCTGCTTGTTCAGGGGTGTTTGTGTCTATGGCTGCACTAAGCAGATACCATACAAGTAGGGTGCAGCTGCATAGATGGGGGGAGACTGAGGGTCATGCTGTCTCCCTTGTAAAGCTTGTGCAGTAGAAAATGTGTTTTAGAGTATCATCTGGGCCTGGTTTCTTTGTTAAATTTATTCTGTCCCAGTTCAGGCTACCCTTGAACCCACTAAGTAGCCAAAGATGACCTTGAACTACTGACCATCCTGCCTCTACCTCCTGAGTACAGGATTACAGGCATGGCCCAACATACACAGTTTTATGTTGTGCTGGGGACTGAACCCAGAGCTTACTGTACACTAGCCAACACTGTGCCCACTGAGCCCCATTCCAGCCTTAACTCCACTTCTTATTTTTTAAAAACTTCACTTCTTAAAGTCCTCTTGTCCCATCTCCTGCCTCTGCTGGGAAGGAAGCCAGCCTTTGCTGTATTCCCTCATCCTCATCCTTTAATGTACACTGAACTATAAAACAATTTAAATTAAGGTTACCCTCTGCTAAAAACTTCTATAATTTTTCCATGATGATCACGTTAATACATTTTTAGTAAACATCATATATTCAACTCCTTGCTCTGCTCCATTTTGTTAACATTGGTAATTATCTAGTAATTTTCCAGTTGTAAGTCTTTTGTGAAGATCCATCTGCTCAAATTCCGCAGTCTAAAAGCAGAGGGAACTGTGCTTCTAGAAGAGACCTTGTCTCAGTCATATTCGTGGATGACAATCTCCCATCCATCAGTTAGATGTCAAGGTCGCTTCTGTCTGCAGTGCTGGCAAGTAGCCACCACGGGTCTTCTCTTGCTGTCCTAGTTATCTGGGGGAAAACTCCGAGTTCAACATCAGGCAAACCTCACAGGAATTCCCACAAACAGAGCAGAACGGACATGGGGGAGCTTCAGTGCACAGGCTGTGGGTGGAGCTAACATGGCCACTGCAGGAAATCTAAAGAAGAGTCACAGAAGTGGGAAGGACAGGACAGTACACTCCAGGGCAGGGCCTTAAAAGTTCCACAGGAACTGTCATCTTGTCAACAGAAGTGCCCTTGTAGGCTGGGCATGGTGGTGCACCCCTTTAATCCCAGCACTTGGGAGGCAGAGGTAGGAGGATCGCCATGAGTTCAAGGCCATCCTGAGACTACATAGTGAATTCCGGTCAGCCTGGGCTAGAGTTAAACCCTACCTTGAAAAAAAAAGAAGAAGAAGAAGAAGTGCTTTTGTAGGTGTGACTTGTGGGGCTATGGGCACCAGGACCAAACTGGGGCCTGTTGGCTCTGGTAATCTGCAGCATGCCACAGGATGAGAGATGACCCACGAGTCCAGCCAGACTCTCCGTCTTCAATGGACACCTGGAGTCAGTCAGTCATAGAGGTGGTAGTTGTCCCCACAGATGTCACCAGCAGAGTTTGGGAATGATCGTGAAATCTTTTCTTTTTTTAATTTGAGAGAAAGAAGCAAAGAGAGAGGGAGAATGGGCACACCAGGGCCTCCAGCCTCTGTAAATGAACCCCAGATTCATGAGCCCCCTTGTGCATCTGGCTTATGTGGGTCCTGGAGAGTCAAACCGGGAACCTTTGGCTTTTCAGGCAAGCGCCTTAACCACTAAGCCATCTCTCCAGCCATGAAGTCTTTTTCAACAGTCTAGATCTCTTTGTCCATAGTAAGAACAAAGCTTTAAACTTGGGGGTGGGGAGTGATGAATCTGAACCAAGTTCAGCATTTACCTATTTTCTAGTTGCTGTGACAAATTACCTGACAAAAGCAACTTAAAGAAGGAAGGGCCAGGCGTCGAGGCGCACGCCTTTAATCCCAGCACTTGGGAGGCCAAGGGAGGATGATCACTGTGGGTTGGAGGCCCCGCCTGAGACTTCATAGTAGATTCTAGGTCATCCTGGGATACAGTGAGACCCTATCTTGAAAAATCAATAATGATGATGATGAAGGGTTTACTTCAACTTATAGTTCAGGAGACACAGCCCATCTTGGTGGGGAAGGCCTGGCAGTAGGAATGTGAAGCAACTGGTCACACTGCATACCCAGTCAGGAAGCAGAGATGAATGGTGGTTCTCAGCTCACTTTCTCGGTTGTTTTTTTTTTTTTTTTTAGCCATTCATATCATTTATTGTAAAAATCATCAGGCTGCCATACGAATTTAAAAATCTTCTCAATATTATTTAATTAAAAGTCCCATCCTGTCATATACAGGATACACCAACACGACTAAAACACCAAGATTATATGCTTGGAAAATCTTCACACCCATTCTCTACAGTACTTGTCATAATTTAAAGGGTATTTTCTCCACTAAAATAAGGTTATCTATGGCAAAGTTACAATAGTTATATTCCAAAGCAATACCTAGTTACATGCTTTACATAGTCCCATGAAAAAATAATTCAATTGCTCCTACTCCCTGCTGCAAGGCACTTCAAAGCACCACACAAAATGTCCATGTAAACAGCAGTACACTGCACCTTTAAATAACATGAATGACTTGAACACAGCTTGACCTAGACTTAAGGGAAAATTAAATCCATTGTTGCCACAGCTAAAAGCATGTTAAGATTCACAAGAATGTTTCTCTTATAAATAGAAGGACAGGCTATACAATCTCCTGTGGGGAACATAAAAACCTCACTGATACTTCATATTGTAGAAACAGCATGCTCCTTGGGAATGCATGAAACCAGAATGTTCAGAAGTGATTAGGAGTGAATGCAAATGGCATTTCTGAATACCCAGCTTTAATATCCATCAGGCCTAATAGACTGGACTATTTATAGCACCACGGGAAATGCATTAGAAAACCACAAAGGTACATGATTCCAGCCAACCTGTTCATGAGGCTTACTTGTCCACAGGAACCAACAGCAATGATGCACAAAATTTGTTAAATTAGGGCTGGAGAGATGGCTTAGCAGTTAAGGTGCCTGCCTCCTAAGCCTAAGAACCCGGTTCCAATCTCCAGGTCCCACGTTTAGCCAGATGCAAAGCGAAGCAAGGGTGCAATGCCGCACTTGACCATAAGGGGGCACACGTATCTGGATTTCGTTCACAGCAGCTGAGAGACTGCTGGCATGCCCATCTCTATCTGTCTCCCTCTCCCTCTCTGTCTCTCTCTGTGTCTCTCTCCAAAAATAAATAAAATAAAAAATTTTTAAAAATTTTGTTAAATTACTGGCTTATTAGTTTTACTAGCAAGAGGAATTCTGAATTATTTTAGTACATCTCATGTACACACAGCACTGGTTAAATATGATTACCAAACACTTGCAGCATCTTGTTGCTCACCCTGCAAGTTCATTTCCTATCACCTTCCATGCCAACCTCAAAGTGAAGGAGGGCAAATTCAAGGAGGTGATGAATCCTGACAGAGAAATTCAGTTTCTTCTCTGTTAAGTAAGACACAGATGAGTGACAAACTGTGAAAGGTCACCTGCATTCTCTCGAACCTAGCAGCTCAGCAGAACAGTTCCTGCCTCCAGGAGGACTGACACACAGGAGTGAGGCCCAAGGTAGGGCTAGCGGCCCCACCAGCTTTGTCCCTACAAGGCCACACTCTGTAGTTTCTACTAAGCAATTCTCACACACACCACTGGGAGAGTAGAGGTCTGAGTGTGACTCCAACATGGGAGTCCTGAGTTTACCCTCAGCCACTAGAAGAAACTGGTCAGACTCCAATGCTGGTTAGCTAGGCTGGCTTCATACAGGACGTCAGCACATGTGCCTTTTTGCCAGTGGTAATTATCATCAGCATGCCCATCTTAGGCAGTGAAGGGGATAATGGCGTATCTAGGGTTGTTATGCACAGTGAAGAATCAACTATAAATATTCAGACTGTTGCATTTTAAAATTACTGATCAAAGCAACGCCCCAAAGAAAACTGGTTTCTTCACAAATGAAATACAGTATATAAAAACCTGGAATGACGGTTATTCAAATACAAAAACGCACATACAAAACCTCTACTTTTTCATCCCAAACTACTTGGGTTCACACAGTTGATTCTACCGCACATCTGTTCTGTACTCGATTACACTGCTGGGGTAAAGCGCTAATGATACTTCAGTGAGCAAGCTGAGTTCTAAACTGCATTCAACTGCAGCACTGAGGCAGAGCTGAGAAGCACCATCCTTAGGCATGGCTGCCTTCCTCCTGCTCAGGAGCACCACAGTTATTAAAGGTGCGAATCTGGTCTGTAAACAACTGGGTCATCCATTGCCCATTCGGAATGTCACTCAAAGCTGATTCTCCTCTTAACTCCGCACTGTCAGGCAGCCCGTTTGAAGGTAAGCTGCCCGGCGCACTGTGGCATGGGTTCTGGGCATAGGAACCACCATACACTGCCTGGCAGCCCGGATCGTACTTCTCTTCCTTGACAGCCATCTTCTTGACATCCTCTTGGGCAAGCTGTAGGTCAAGTGTATATTGTACTTCCTGAACATCTGTGTTCCGTTCAATGCCTTTCAACTGGTCTCTCAAGTCCTTCAGCTTAATGTAGTAATGGACTTTGTCCTGGGCGCTGGGAAACTGAGCACTGGATGACGGCATGGCATAGCAGGGAGTTTCTGTATCTGCGATCTTATGGGGTTGAAGCCCAAATTCTAAGTTCTTAACTTTTACTCCAAAAACTTCTTTACTAAATATTTCATAAATACATTTTCCATTCAACACTGCTATCCATGGTAGTAATTTCTGTACTAGAATATGCCCTCCTTCACGAAATTTTTTTTTTTTTTTGGTTTTGCAAGGTAGGGTCTCACTCTGGTCCAGGCTGACCTGGAATTAACTATGTAGTCTCAGGGTGGCCTCCAGCTCTCGGCGATCCTCCTACCTCTGCCTCCCGAGTGCTGGGATTAAAGGCGGTGCGCCACCACGCCCGGCAAAATTCTTTACTGGAAAGATCACTGCTGCCTGGTGCTGTCCTTTCCACCATATTGGTAAATCCAATACCATACTGCCCGGGTAAGGTGTGGTCAACCATGGTGTTGCAGTCTGCACCTCACTGACAGCCCAGACATGAACAAGACACTTGTGGGAAAAACGGTTTATTTTGGTCCAGGCTCGAATGATGCTCCATGATGGCAGGAAAAACAGCCATTAGTCCTGGGTTACATCACTCTCTGGTAATCATAATATCAACATTGAAGGAGAGTCAAAATAGCAGGGAGAGTCTGGCTATAAACCCATAAGCCCAGCCCCAACAAGCTGGTGCTGAGCAGAAAACCTTAATTCCCTGTTGCCAGCCAGCTGGGAAGCTGGCATTCAGAACACTTGAAGTTTATGGGGAGACCTGAATCAAACAACAGTGAAAATAGTGGATGCTGAATATTCAAGCCCAGACATGAACAGACAGGCCCAAAACTGAACCAGGTGCAATAGTGATGCCCTTTGTAAGTCCATTAGTCCTGGGTTAATGCTAATCACAATATCTAGATTGAAGGTCAAAATAGCAGGGAGAGTCTTGGTCAAAAGTTCAGCTAATTGGTGCTGAGCAGGCCTTCTCCTGTAGACCAGCCAACTGAAAGGAGGGAATACATACCAGAAGCCACAACAGTGAAAAACCTGAATATTCAAACAGGCCCAATGACTGGTAGGTGCAATAGTCATGTCTACCTTGGGGTAACCAAGTGCTCCATAATTGGACTGAAGGCCTGCTCATGTTTGAAAAACCTAAATCTATGGTATAGGTCATTATTAAGCCTGCTCATGTTTGACTAAATGTATATATTATTCCTGCCCTGCCCTGGGACACTACACTAAATGTTCATGTCCACATACTAACACTATTCTCACTTCTGGCTAGAGAAGCTTCTCTTTTCAGATGGTGATGACCACTGGGATGACACAAAAGGCAACATAGTGCTGAGAAGAAGGGATGGAGGAGTGCCTAGCACTGAAACACCTCTGTCACATCCTCCAGTGGCTCAGGGACCATTGCGGAAGAGGGGGCGGATAGAATGGAAGAGCCAAAGGAAGGATATGACCTCTTACTATGCAGCTGCCCAGACAGAAATTGGCCTCGATATCCATGATCTTGCAGTGCCTAGCAATACCTTTGCAAGACCCTCAAAATAGAAGAGAGACTAATGGAGAAAGGGAGGGGATATGATGGAGACCGGAGTTCTAAAGTGGAATGGGGGAGGGGAGGGAAATATCAGGTGGGGTTTTTTTGGTATGTAAGATTAAAAGTCAATAAAAAATTAAAAAAAAAAAAAAAATGTAAGAGCCAAAGGAAGGGTACGACTCCTTACAATGCAACTGTCCAGACAGAAATTGGCCTTGATATCCATGAACTTGCAGTGCTTAGCAATATCTTCACAAGACCTTCATAATAGGAGAAAAAGATGATGACATCAAATTAAAAGAGAACTAATGGAGAGAGGGAGGGGATATGATGGAGAGTGGAGTTCTGAAGGGGAATGGGGGGAGGGGAGGGAAATATCATGGTTTTTTTTGTCTGTAAGTATAGAAGTTGTCATTAAAAATAAATAAATAAATAAATAAATAAATAAATAAATAAGAATTCTCAAAGCAAAAAAAAAAAAATGGGTATGTGCTACCAGGAAGGCATAACCAGTATGCTAGTTAATATTCATTAATCAGTTTCTTTTCTCAGACTTAGTTTACTAAATTGTTCTCATCATGGAAAGTAGATACTAAATCTTGGAGCAATGAGAAATCAGTTAGGTATATTTCCAAGATTTTGGCATGGATAAGTCAAGGGGGGTTACTTTACTAATCAATACACAGCTAGGGACACTCATTAATGCAAAAAAGACAGTATTCAGCAGAGTTTACCTGCACGTGAGGGAATGGAACATTTTGTAATTATTTTGGAGTGAATAAATGAGTGATTACTTAATAGTTTAAAAAAAAAAAAAAAGTTCAGCTTCGGAAACGCCATTGAAACGATCTACTTTTCTTTTCACTTTAAATGTGTCTGTAATTTTTTTTCTTGGTTTTCTTGCTTTTCTTTTGACTTTGTGGACTTTCCAGATTTTTTTTGATGCAGCCGGTTTTTTGGGTTCCACTGGGGCTTGGGGTTCTGTTGTTCTGGGCTTTTCTTTTTCCTTCTTTTTGGATCCTCTGGTACCAGTTCCTGGACAGGAGCTGCGGTAGGGACTTCTGCTGGCACTTGCTATTCAATTGTGACGGCCATGTTAGGAGCTTCAGCCATCATTTGTTGAAATGGAAACGAATAAAGACCCTGAGCTTGCTCAAGGGAATAGCTGCGCGCGCCCTCCGCATCCATGGCCAGGGTGGGGGGCATGCTCCTCTGGCCCGAAGCTCCGGGGCTGGCCTCAGCTCTTCCCCACGCCACTACATCACCGCCCGCCAGAGTCCCCTTCCAAGCGCCACGCTTCCGTCCCCTCTGAGCCCTTTTTTTGATTTTTCGATGTAGGGTCTCACCCTAGTCCAAGCGGACCTGGAATTCACTATGTAGTCTCAGAGTGGCCTTGAACTCACAGTGATCCTCCTACCTTTGCCTCCCGAGTGCTGGGATTAAAGGTGTGCACCACCACGCCCGGCTTTACTCTCTCCTTTTTCTTCATTCTGATTTCCCAGCCCATTGAATGACACCACTTACATTTAAGGAACATTTTCCCACTTCAAATCACCTAACCCAGAAACTGTCCCACACACACGCCCAGAGATTTGTTTGCATGGTGATTCTAAATTGTTCAATTGACAACTGAGATCAGCTGTCACAATGTCAGAACTTTTCTTTCAGCAAAACAGATTTACTGTTGTGAATAAGATGGAATGTGTGCATCTCCATCAAATAAAGGCACTTCCTGTCCTGACATAATGGGTTTGGAAGTTACCATTGCCTCAGAGCTGTGTCCACATGAGCTCTTTGTATAGAGCTCAGCACTTCTCCATTTCCCCTCTCCTGTCCTCCTTTTCTCCCTCCCTCCCTCCCTCCTTCTTTTTTTTTTTTTTTTTTTTTTTGTTTTTATTTTCGAGGTAGGGTCTCACTTTAGCTCAGGCTGACCTGGAATTCACTATGTAGTCTCAGGGTGGCCTCGAACTCACAGCGATCCTCCTACCTCTGCCTCCCAAGTGCTGGGATTAAAGGTGTGCACCACCACGCCCGGCCCCTCCCTCCTTCCTTTTGATAAGGTCTCATGTAGCCCAGGCTGGCTCTGAACTCACTATGTGGCCAAGGATGACCTTGCATTTCTGATTCTCCTCCCTCTACCAGTCCTGGGACTGCAGATGTGCACCATCATGCGAGGTTCTGTTCAGTGCAGGACACTGAACCCAGGGCTTCATGCATTCTAGGCATGCACTCTACCAACCGAGCCACATCCTGGCAGCCCTGATCTTTCTCAATGACATATAAGGTGTACTGGTCTTTCTCCTCCTTGAAATGCCAGGCCCTGCCTTAACTCTGAACTTCAGGAGCCGTTGAAACACTCTTCCCTTCAGAGTGAACTCTCACCCACACCTCGGGACTCACTGCCCAAGTGCATCTGCTTACAGAGGCCTCCAGTTATTGCATCCACCCTCCGAGTCTCTCCAGCATCTACTGCATCCTAACGATTCACTCCCAGGGGTGTCTTTCCCTGCTTTCATTTAAATTAATTAAAATAAAATTACATGGACGATCCCAGCCTTCAGTCATAGACAATAAGCTCCTGGTGTCCAGCAGCTATGAAACTGGGCAGTGCAGAGAACATTTCTGTCAGTGTAGAAAACTCTCCTGTGCAGTCCTGATCCAAACTTCCTTCAGAGGTGGAAGGCGTGATGGTTTTGAACTTTACATTTCTAATTGACTCACATTTGAGTGGGTCCTCAAAATTTTGATTATTCATTTGTGTGCATGTGTGTGTACGCATGTATGTATGCGTAGGTGCACCAGGGTCTTTTGCCACTGCAAAAAAAATGCCAGATACGTGTGTCACTTCACATCTGACTCTACATAGGCACTGGACAATTGGACTCGGACTTTGCAAGCAAGTGCTTTTAACTGCTGAGCCATCGTCCCAGCCGTGTCCTCAATATTTTTGTATGATTTGAATAAAAACACCTCTTAGATTCTATGTCACCTTACTGCCTTCACCAAACCATATTTTATTATTAGTTTCTTTTTTTTTTTTTACTATAAAGGTAATATGTGTTCAGTATGGAAAGTTTGAAAAACCTCAGAAGATGTATGTATGTATTATAACACCCTTAAATTTGTATCTGATTGATATTTTAAAAATATTTTTATTTATTTGTGAGCAGAGAGAGAGAAAGAATGGGACTGCCAGGGCCTCTAGCCACTGCAAACAAATTAAAGGTACATGTGTCACTTTGTGCATCTGGTTTTATGTGGGTACTGGGGGATCAAACCTGGGCTAGCAGACTTTGCAAACCAGTACCTTTAACTACTGAGCCATCTCTCCAGCCCTGTGCAGCATTTTCACAGAAGCCCTTCTCAGCCTTTCTATGTGTGGAAACATGGCTTCTATTTCCACAAGACTGAGGTCATGCAGTCCATAGTCTTAAGACTGAGGTCACGCAGTCCATAGTCTTCCCTAGCCATCTTTCTCACTTACAATATATTGATAGGTGTCTATCTCAGTGCCATGAAGTGTAAATACTTTTCTTTTCCCCACTGAGCTTTACCTCCAGCCCTGCACTGTCACTGGCCATGTCCAGTAGTTGTCATGGCAGTAACAGTCCACGGTTTAACTGATTACTATGTGTCAGGACTCTGTGAATACTTCTCATAAATAGTACTGCTGGGCTGGAGAGATGGCTTAGTGGTTGAGGCGTTTGCCTGCAAAGCCAAAGGATCCCAGTTTGATTCTCCAGGACCCACATAAGCCAGATGCACAAGGGGGCACATGCATCTGGAGTTCATTTGCAGTGGCTGCATGCCCTAGCATGCCCATTCTCTCTCTCTGTCTCTCTCTCCCTCTTTCTGCCTTTTCTCTCTCATAAATAAATAAATAAAATATTTTTTAAATACTTTAAAAATAAATAGTACTGCCTTCTATGTCTTTATATCTCTATCTCCTTTTGCCTGTATGCATGTTCACATGAGTGAGCACGTGTGTGCAGCTACATGTGTGGAGGCCAGAAGTTGAGGTCAGATGTGTTTCTCATTCATACTCTACCTTATTTGTGGAGACAGCTCCTCTGACGTGAACCCACAGCCCTGTGGTTTAGCTAGTCTGGATGGCCAGCTTGTGCCAGGGATCTCCTATCCCTGTCAAGCCTACCTGGCATTCACCTGGGTGCTGGAGCTCAAACCTCCGGCCCTCAATCCTCTGCTAAGTGAGCATCTCCCGAGCCCCAGCCACACACACCTTTGCTCACATGTTTGACTCAGATCCTCAGCACAGGATCCTAAACATGAGATGACATTTGTGGAAACAACATACGTGGTCATTGGAACCCTCTTACCTGAGCCCGTCTTCTTAGTGTGTTCTGATATCTGTGTCCAGGCACTGACATGTGTGGAGATGCATCCAAGCCCCGAGGGCACAGGGCTCTGAGACTTACTTTCTGTCATTCTTCCTTGCAGCGATGTGAGCGGCCTGTGACTGCCTGAGCCTGGTAAAAAGCCGTGGGAACAAAAGGCCGCAGTGTTTCCATGAAGAGAAAATTCATTTTCTCTTCAGCATAAGGGAATTTTTAATGCAAAGAATATGACTTGGTAAATGTAAATATTTGTAAGTGTCAGAATGCATGACACCCACACTTACAGCTATTAGGGCCAAACAAATGAACCCATCTATTTACATAGGATTTAATTAAATCGCTTGGAGAAATAATGCAAACACTGTGGAAATATGCAGGATTTGAGAGCACATCTTCCGCACTGGAGGTGCCCGACTCCCGGCTCTGCTGTCTGGAGATTGTGATGATGACACGTTTTCCACGTCATTAACTTGAGCACAGCTTTGAGACCAAATGAGGAGCTACATACAAACCTCTCTAGGGTCTGAGTGATTGGTGGAGCCAACAAAGGAAAAACCCTCTGTCACTGACCGTGCGGGAGCGCTGGGGGAGTGTGAGAGCCTGTGACAGGGCATGGTTCAGTGCTCCCATTGTCTCGGAAAGGCCTGTTTTCACTGATACTAAGGAAAAGGTAGAGCGTGTCCCGCATGGGCTACTCAGTGCAATACTGGCAAGGGTTTCTCAGTTGCTTTGTTTGCTTATAGAACCTTGTCATTATTTTTGGTATCACCATCTTTTATAAGCAGAAAGAAAAGAAACATCCCCTCTTCTAGACTCTTCTGATGACAAGGGACAGAAATCCAACTTGAAGCTGACCAGTTCTGAAGGGGCCACATAGTGGACAGGCCAAGGTAAAAAAGCGGAGCTGATGTTAAAGTAGCTGGATGCCAGGTTGCCCATAGCGCCAAAAGCCTCTCTTTGTCTCAACCTCTGTTGCTTCTTCATCTCACACTTTCATATGTGTGGGTCATGGAATTCATGCAAGAGTTGTGGGTTTCCATGCTCAAAGATTACAATTATAGGGCTGGAGAGATGGTTCCGTGGTTAAGGCACTTGCCTGTAAAGCCTACAAACAAGGTTTGATTTCCCAGTGCCCTTATAAAGCCTGATGCACAAAGTGGCACATGCATCTGGAATTTGTTTGCAGCATCTGGAATGCCCATTCTCTGTCTCTCTTCTCTCTCTGCTTACAAATAAGTAGATAGATAGATAGATAGATAGATAGATAGATAGATAGATGTTAGATAGATAGATAGATAGATAGATAGATAGATAGATAACAACCAGGTGTGGGGGTACATGCCTTTAATCCCAGCACTTGGGAGGCAGAGGCAGAAGGATCACCATGGGTTCAAGGCCACCCTGAAACTACATAGTGAATTCCAGGTCAGCCTGGACTAGAGTGAGACCCTACCTTGAAAAACAAACAAACAAACAAAGACTACAATTACAGGGGAGCACATCTTGGCTCTAGCTGGGAAAATTTTGGGAAGAGATCCTGAGATGAGGCTGTGGGTGTGATTAGATAATCAGGCAGGGGTCCCCGGCTCCTGTCCTCACTAGATCTCGGTGGGTCCCCGGCTCCTGTCCTCACTAGACCTCCGTGGGTCCCCAGCTCCTGTCATCCTCACTAGATCTCGGTGGGTCCCCGGCTCCTGTCCTCACTAGACCCCGGTGGGTCCCCAGCTCCTGTCCTCATTAGATCTCGTGGGTCCCCGGCTCCTGTCCTCACTAGATCTCCGTGGGTCCCCAGCTCCTGTCCTCACTAGACCCCGGTGGGTCCCCGGCTCCTGTCCTCACTAGATCTCGGTGGGTCCCCAGCTCCTGTCCTCACTAGCTTCCTGATTGGGAACAAATTGCTTTCTTTTTTTAATTTAATTAATTTATTTGACAGAGAAAGAGAGAGAATGAGAGAGAGACAGAATGAGAGAGAATGGGTGCACCAGGGTCTCCAGCCACTGCAAATGAACTCCAAATGCATGTGCCCCTTGTGCATCTGGCTTACATGGGTCCTGGGGAATTGAACCTGGGTCCTTAGGCTTCGCAGGCAAATGCCTTAACTGCTAAGCCATCCCTCCAGCCTGAGCAAATTGCTTTCTCTCTCTCTAAGTTTCAGTCTACTTTTCTGTAAGTGAGGCAACAAGGTCATGTGTGACGTCAACCACAGGGTATTTTCCCTATAGTCTTACAGAGTCCTGAGGACCTCTGAAAAGGCTGCACCTGTAAACACAGTAACTGTGTTGTTTCCACCCTGGTAATGCTTCACAAGAAGGACTGAACCCCAACATGAGCCTTGGGGAGGCAACCCCACGTATCTATAGCATGAAGCTACCTCATGGATTAACTAGGAGAGCACAAACTAATGTGGTAAGTATAACCCTTAGTAAATGCGAGCTTTCCTCAATCTCATCCTTTCTCCTGGTTGTGTAGTGATCTCTGTAGCTGTCCCTCACTCACACAGGTATGTTAAAAGCAGCTCAGATGATACAAGTTATTTTTAAATATATTATAAGCTCTGTAATATCCAAAAAGTCAAATTCTTCCTGCATCCTTCAAGTTCCACCTGACAGGTAACAAGTGGGAATGTTAAATTCAATTTTCATCCTTTAAATCTCACTAAAATGCACACTTTTTCTCCTTTCTGTGTGATAAGGAAAAAAAAAAAACCCTTCAGGGAAGAAAAAGTTAACCAGTTTTGAAAGCTGGTTTTCCAGTGACTGCATTTCTTCCAAAAAAGATTCCGTGACGCTTAAGGGGAGGTGAAGGAACAGATAAGGAAGCAAATTATCCAGAGGATCGATGGGGGAGACTTCTGAAAGCGCAGGAACATTCTTCCCCATCCTGCCTGCCAGACATGACAGAACAAAACTGCTCACTCGCCAGAACATACTCCTGGGCAGTCAATCTTGCGCCCGTCCTCCCTCCTTCTTCCCTTCCACAGACACCACAAAGAACAATTTTGTCATGAAGTTCCAGACAAGGCTGAGCTAGAAGGCCAAGAGAGCAGGTGCCCTGCTAACTGGGAAGAAAAATCTGGGTAAATAAAAATAAAATGAGAGTAGCAGAAGGACACATCTCTGGAACTGGGACACACTGTTGCTTCACCAGCTCCCTTGTCCTGTCTGATTACAGCCGCCACAAGGCCAGACTGGGACAAGGCTGAGGTGGTGGACGCTGGCACCAAGCATCTTCTGCTCAATGGTTTTTTCCTGATCGAAGCTCAGTAGCCCACACACGGGGGTTTTGTCCTTGGAACCAACCATGGGGGATTTTCCTGCCACTGCCTTCTAGAACTCACTCCCTTCACTGGCTTCCTACACACAAAATCTGTCCATCTTGGGATCATGGTGGAGTTTACAGACACTATGCACTGGGTGATAACATGTTTATTTATTCAGCAAACATTTACTGGGCAGTATCTCTAGGTCAGGTGTCCCTGAGGATATACCAATAAAGTGGACAGATGGAGCTGATGCCTTCATTAAGTTTATGACCTACCAGGGAGAACCGTGAGGCTTTGTGATAAGAGGACCATGAGGCTTGAGGTAACAGCAGACCGTAATCGAATGGCTGCTAGGAGTTGGCTACAAAGTACGCCAGCATACATTAGCTCATCGAATCCCCATGACAGCAAGATAAGGTTGCTAATATACTAAGCTCCAGTTAGAATTGAGGCACAGACCTCACAGTGGCTGATGCTACCTACACAAGACCTGCAGCATAGGAAGGAAAAAGCGAGAACATCAAAGAAAGAAGAAAGGAAGGATTCAGGAGCGAGGGAATTCAGAAGGGGGGAGAGGTGCAACGGGGAGAAGGGATTATGATCATGGTATATTGTCTGCATGTACATATTGCAGTTACCTTTTTGTTGCTGCACAAAGCTCCTGTCCAAAAGCAGACTGGGAGGAAAGGGTTTATTTTGGCTTACTGACTCAAGGGGAAGCTTCATGCTGGCAGGGGAAAACGATGGCATGAGCAGAGGCTGGACATCACCTCCTGGCCAACACCAGGTGGACAATAGCAGCAGAAGAGTGTGCCAAACACTGGCAAGAGGAAACTGGCTATAACACCCATAAGCCCGCCCCCAACAATATATCTCCTCCAGCAAGGCTCCATTTTCCAAATTGCCATCAGCTGGGGATCTAGCATTCAGAACACATGAGTTGTGAGTTTATGGGGGGCATCCAATCTGAACCACCATAGTACTGAAGTTGTCTATAAAAAGTTTTTTTTTTTTTTTAATGATGTACAGAGAGATCAGTAACCTGTCCACGGTCATCAACTTACAGGCAGGACAAGCTGGGCTATGAATCTGCATGATTTGGTTTCAGAACAGACACTTGCAGCCATTTTGTCATGATTAAAGATGGTCCAGGTACCTAGCATGGGAGGACAGATTCCTTTAGTCTGGTGCAGGTGGTCCAGGCGTGACTCTGATAAATGCTGCAAGACAAGCAAGCAACAGAGTGTGGGAGGAATGGGTGTACCCAGCGGAAAGCAAGCTACAGAAACTCAGCACGCAGATGACTGTGCAGAGAAGGGGCTATTTTCTACACAGCAAATATCTGATGGTAAGCAATCACTAGCTCTGGTGCTAGAAACGACCCAGCAAGTGAGGGTTCTGGGCAGCAGCCTCTTTCTTCCTCTTGCTGGTCTTCCCAGTAGCTCCCTCTTTCACAACCAGTTCCTGGGCAAAGCTAGGGAATTGCAAGGCTGAAAGGTTAGCTTGCACACCTTTCTCTGATGAGAAAGTAGACAAACATGATCCAAAAACTGGGTCATATACCCACCTCTAGGCCAGGGCTGTGCCTGCCTTCCTTCAGACCAAGGGATCTCTAGGATTCTGTCGGCAAAAAGAAGAAGAGACCAGATTAAATTTCTACATAGGGCTGGAGAGATGGTTTAGCGGTTAAGGCGCCTGCCTCCTAAGCCTGAGAACGCTGGTTCCAATCTCCAGCGGTCCCAATCTCCAGGTCCCATGTTTAGCCAGATGCAAAGTGACACAAGGGCGCAAGGCCGCACTTGCCCACAAGGGGGCGCATACATCTGGATTTCGTTCACAGCAGCTGAGATTGCTGGCGCGCCCATCTCTGTCTCCCTCTCCCTCTCTGTCTATCTCTCTCTGTGTCTCTCTCCAAAAAATAAATAAAATAATAATTAAAAAAATTTAAAGTTCTACATAGTCACCCATGCAAGGACTTGGCGATCAACCAGAACAGGACAAAAATGAGGGCTGGGGAGCTCAGGGTGGCAGAAACCAGCTGGAGCGATGGCAAGAGATGGAGCTCACGTGCGATGAAGTGCTCAGAGCATGAAGGTCTGCACTCCATCTTAAGTCACCCTGACCCTGAGGATGGTGGGGAGGAACACAGGCCTCAGACAGGGCAAGGACTTGAGGCACCTGCTGAAGCAAGGCCACTCTAGCAGCTCTGTGAAGAAAGTTTGACAACAGAAGATGCGAGGCAGAGAAGCTGCAGAGGGACGAGGTCCAGGACAGGGTAACGAGTCTTGAGCTCCTACCGAGGCATGTCGATGCAGAAAAAGGACTGGCATTTTGGGAGTTTGAAACAAAGACTTAATGGTGGGTTTGGCGAACAAGGGTCCAAGCGAAGTGAAAACTCTGATAAATCTTGTTTGCATTTCCACAAGTGAAAACAACATCGAGAAAAGGCATGGCTGCTAAACCAGGGGTGGGGATACATGCCGTCACCCCAATACTCAGGAGTCTGGAGTGGGAGGACCTTGAGTTACAGGCTTGGAGTTCAAGCTCATGAGACTGAATTGGTAATGACTACAAAAGAAAAATCAGAATTCAGTTGTGTGTCTGTGCATGCAAGTGCACATGTGAACATGTGTGTGGATAGTCTCAGGTGTCATACCTCAGGCACTGTCCACCCTTATCTTTTTAGAGAGATCAAGAGACAGACAGAGGGATGGAGGGATGGCTTAGCATATAAGGCATTTGCCTGCAAAGCTAAAGAACCTAGGTTCGATTCCCCAGGACCCATGTAAGCCAGATGCACAAGGGGGTACAAGCATCTGGAGTTAGTTTGCAGTGGCTGGAGGCTCTGGTATGCCCATTCTCTCTCTGTCTCTTTCTGCCTCCTCCTCTCTGTCAAATAATAAAAATAAAAATAAATATTTTTTTAAGAAGAGACAGAAAGATAGAGGAAAGATCGAGAATTGGCGTGTCAGGGCCTCAGCCACTGTGATCGAACTCCAGACACTTGAGCCACCCAGTGGACATGTGTGACTTCACGCTTGCCTCACCTTTGTGCACCTGGCTAACGTGGGATCTGGAGAGTCGAACATTGGTCCTTACGCTTTGCAAGCAAGTGCCTTAACTGTTAAGCCATCTCTCCAGTCCCACCCTTACTTTTTTTTTTTTTTTTGGAGATAGGATTTCCCAATGGCCTGAAACCTACCTAATTAGACTAGACTGGCTGGCCAGTGAACTCCAGGGATCCTCCTATCTCTTCTTCCCTAGCAATGGGTGCCCACGCTCAGGTGTCTTATTTTTTAACTTGGGTTCTGGAGCTCAAACCCAGATCCTCGAGCTTAGAAGGCAAGCAACTGAACAATCACTCCAGTCCCCACTCATTTTTTAATTTGAATTTTATTTCTGTTATATAAATGTTCAACAACTTATCATAGGCATATGTTACATGTTGAACCTAAGCTGAAAATATTGGAATTCAAATGCATTTAATATAGCTCAGTTGCCAAGCTCCTCGGTTTATCATCATCTTAGCAGCACAATCACTGTGGAGGGTCCATTGTTGACCTCGGGATCATGTGCTGACTTGGAGCTGCATCTGGAAGCTTCTGCCTTGTCCTGGAGGCAAGTGCCCATTTTATCAAGCATACCCCTACCCCTTAGCCCTGGGGGGGGATCAAAACTCAAAGTTCAAACACATTTCTACTGAATGCATATTATTGTTTATGATGGTAGAGTTGAAAATCATAAACAAAACCAGTAAGACAAGGAATGTCTACACAGAGGTCATAAAGAGCCACTGTCCAGTGGCAGTTGCTGCTTCATTAAGGAATCTACTTAATCTGGTGGGCATGTTTAGCTTCATAGCTCTATCACACACAATCCTAATGTGTACATGTGTGTGGTGAGCATGCATGCATGGGGCACACGTGTTTGCATGTGCATGTGGAGGCTGGAGTGCCATTAGCATTGAGGGTCTTCCTCAATTGCTCTCACCTTATTTGCTGAGGCAAGGTGTCTCAGTTGAACCCAGAGCTCACTGGCTAGTCTAGCCAGCCAGCTTGCCTGAGGATCCCCTGGTTCTTCCTCCTGGGGATGGTGGGATTAAAGGTGGACCAGGGGTTGGAGAGATGGCTTAGAGGTTAAGGCACTTGCCTGCAAAGCCTAAAGAGCTATGTTCAAATCTTCAGATGCACAAAGGTGAGGCAAGTGCAAGGTTGCACATGCCCACTAGGTGGTGCAAGTGTCTGGAATTGGATAGCAGTGACTGAGGCCCTCACCAATCAGTCTCCCCCTCTCTCTGTCTCTCTCTAAACAGACAACTACACTCATCCACATTGACATGAGTGTTGGGTATCTAAACTCCAGTCCTCACCCTTGAATAGCAAGTACTTTGTCCACTGAACCATCTCCCCAGCCCCTATTCTGTGATTTATTTTTTTCAATATATTTATTGATTTGCAAGCAAATGAAGTTAGAAGGAAAAGAGACAGACAGAGAGAGAATGGGCACACCAGAGCACACTGCAAAGGAATTCCAGGTACATGCGCCACTTTGTGTATATGGCTTTCCTTGAGTACTGGGGAATCCAAAGCTGGGTTGTTAGGCTTTGCAGGCAAGTGCCTTAACCACTGAACAATCTCTCCAGCCCCTATGCTGTGACTTCTTTTTTTTTTTTTTTTTTCGGCAGGGTCTCACTCTAGCTCAGGCTGACCTGGAATTCACTATGTAGTCTCAGGGTGGCCTTGAACTCATGGTGATCCTCCTACCTCTGCCTCCCCAGTGCTGGATTAAAGGTGTGCGTCACCACGCCCGGCAGCTGTTACTTCTTTAAGGAAGGTAGGACCTAGGTTTCTCCCTGTATAATTTCACTTTGCATTACAATTGTGCACGAATCCTCTCCTCTGAGCCTTCCTGTGTCAGTGTGTATCTGTTATAACCTCATGTTTGCTCTACTGTGATCATGTGAATGTCATTCTTAGATGAGACATTGAAACTTACATAACGACAGTTCTAGTCTTCTGCAACGTGTGTGTGTGTGTGTGTGTGTTGCTAGAGATTGAACACAACACCTTGTATGTGTGAAGGCAAGCTCTCTACCATGGAGTCTACCCTTCTGAGTGGCAAGAGATCACATGGAGAAAGAATGCCACCACCCCAGCTGAGCCCACGACCTCCGGCTGACTGCACATGAGCCAGCTCAGTTAATACCAGCAGAAGACCCGGCCACCTGAAGCCAGCCCACATTATAGACTCACACAACTGTGAGCAATTGATTGTTTGGTGTTGATTTTTTTCTTTTTTTTAAAAAAAAGTATTTATTTATTTGAGACAGAAGGAGATGGAGAAAGAGACAGACAGAAAGAGAAAGCGTATAGGCATGTCAGGGCCTCCCGTCACTGCAAATGAACTCAAGACACATGTACCACCTTGTGCATCTGGCTTTACATGGGTACTGGGCAACTGAACCCAGACCATCAGGGTTTGCATGCAAATGTCTTTACCACTGAGCCATCTCTCTATCCTGGTTTTGGTTTTGAGTCAATAAAGTCTAGCGTAGATTCCAACAAGTGATATTCTACAGAGGTGATATGTTAAATATGTTGAAGCTTCTCTTTTATTTCCCTTGTGTTTATAAAAACAAAAGCCAAACAAACCATGTCATGTGCTCACAACCAAGTGTGATGACGGACGTGCGCCTGCAATCCAGCACTTGGGAGGCCGAGGCCCAAGGATCACCAGTTCAAGACCAGACTGGTTGGCATAGTGAGACCTCATCTCCAAAACCTGAATGAAGACCCGTCACAGAGTAGACTTGACTGGACCCGGGATGCGAAGGCTCGCTGCCCGAGAATCCCACCTCGCAGTGATCTGCTTTAACCCCGTGATGGTTAATGGATTGCACCTGTACCAGAAGGGGACCGCACAGGGATGCGCGACTTAACCGGAAGAGGGAACGTCGGCTGGTGAGGCGCTGCGCCCAGCTGTCCTGCCCACAGCTGCTTCTGCAGATCGAGGCTGTGCAGTGCCAGCGTTGCTTGTGGTCTGCTTGTATTGGGAAGATTGGTTGGCACTACTTACAGGACGTTTTACCAGGGAAGATGGCAGCTCTGACTGGGCTCCTGGGTGGTGGTGGGGAGCAGAGCCCTGCGAGATACAACATAGTTAATGGCTCTTGGATGGTTACAACTCCAGGCACTGCTGGGAAGTACTCCCAGAAGGCTGTTTGTGTTTTGTGTAAGGGAAATTAAGTGCCGAGAAAAGTGTGTTCAATTTAGATCCATCTGGCTCCTTCCCTTCTTCTCCTCCAGAAGACAGGACTATTCAAACGAAGGCACTGGGCGGTCACTTTAAACTACTAGGAAACCAGGCTTTTTGCCAGCCAGACATGTTGACAATCAGGCAGCAAACCACTGTCATTATAACTGTGAGTAATCTCTGCTGAAAGAGGCCAGCACCTCAGGCCCCAGCTGTCAGGACTCAGAGAGAAGGAAAAGATGGCCAGGTTGAGGTAGTGTGCCTAGAAGGAAGAGGAGTGGCCTTCACTAGAAAATAACCACCGTCACCCGGCGTGGCGGTGCATGCCTTTAATCCCAGCACTACACAGGCTGAGGTAGGAGGAGCACTGTGAGTGCTGTGAGTTCGAGGCCAACCTGAGACTACATAGTGAATTCCAGGTCAGCCTGGGCTAGATCAAGACCCTAGCTCAAAAAAAAGAGAGCAGAAGGGAGGAGAGAGAGAGAGAGAGAGAGAGAGAGAGAGAGAGAGAGAGGAAACGACTACCATCTAGCCAGCACGGGAACACAGAAGCCATGGTGAGCAGTGCCGCTAGACCCCAGTAAGAAATCCAAACCACGCATCCTGGATGATCCGTGCTCAGAGTGCAAACTCGTGGGGTTGGACCATGAATCCAGAGTAGCAGGACAGAAAATCTATACACGACTTTATAACTAAAATGCATCCACACTGGAATTCTATAGAGCTGTTACTAGAAGTAAGGTAGATAATGATAAAGGTGAGTTTAATTTAATTAATTTATTTATTTACAAGAGAGAGAGAATGGGCACACCAAGGCCTCTAGCCCCTGCAAATGAACTCCAAATACATGTGCCACCATGTGCATCTAGCTTACATGGGTTCTGGGGAGTTGAACCTGGGCCCCTAGGCTTTGCAGGCAAGCACCTTAACTGCTCAGCCATCTCTCCAGCCCTTAATTTCATTTATTTACTTATATTTATTTTTGAGACAGGGTCTAGGCAGCCCAGGCTGGCCTCCAGCTTGCTATGCAGTTGAGGTTGACCTTGACGCATGGATCCTCTTGCCTCTACCTCCCAAGTGTTGGGATTGACACCAAATAGAAGCAAGGTAGCTTTTTTTTTAAAAAAAAAATTATTTATTTATTTGAGATAGCGAGAGAGGAAGAGGCAGAGAGAGAGGGAATGGGCACACCAGGGCCCCCAGCCTCTGCAAACAAACTCCAGACACATGCACCACCTTGTGCCTCTGGCTTATGTGGGTCCTGGGGAATTGAACTGGGATCCTTAGGCTTCACAGGCAAACGCCTTAACCTCTAAACCATCTCTCCAGCCCCCAAGGTAGCTTTTTTATTATTTTATTTATTTTTGGAGAGAGACACAGAGAGAGACAGAGAGGGAGAGGGAAACAGATAGAGATGGGCGCACCAGCAGTCTCTCAGCTGCTGTGAACGAAATCCAGATGTGTGCGCCCCCTTGTGGTCAAGTGCGACATTGTGCCCTTGCGTCACTTTGCATCTGGCTAAACGTGGGACCTGGAGATTGGAACCGGGTTCTTAGGCTTAGGAGGCAGGCACCTTAACCACTAAGCCATCTCCCCAGCCCCAAGGTAGCTTTTTAAATAGGCAGTCAGCCAGGGACAGAGGCCCCAGGAAATGCCACCTTGCCTGCCCTGGCAGGACTAGAACTGGCATCTGACGCCGTCTCATCCAAGACATCTGCACACGTCCACTCCATGACAACTTCCGGCCTCTTCTTCAAGTTTTCCCATGTGCAGCACACCTGTGGGCTGGCTTGTGCTGAGTCAACCTCTTGAGCCCACCAGCCAGTCAGGTCTCTGCCTTGCACACCTGAGTCTGGTGTTGAGCCTAATCACATGTGTGGATTCTCATTCTCCCTCCTTCTCTCTCTCTCTCTCTCTCCAGATGTATAAGTCTCTTCTTCCTCTTCCTGCCTTAGGGCCCTCGCTTCTTCCCTGTGTGATGGGATCTCTCCGTTTGCTCTAGCCCTTCCCAGCCTGGGTAGGAAGATGGAAGATCTCTTTTTGTCTGGGCACTTTCCTGCCTTGCTATGTATGCAATCTCTAAGTTCTTTTATTTCTCTTAGTTTTCTCTGATCCCCTGTGTGAGGCCTGGACTATCCTGCTTTGCTTTCTGTGTGTGTGTGTGTGTGTGTGTGTGTGTGTGTGTGTGCGCGCGTATGCATGTACCTTCCCCAGAGGCTTCTACTCAAAGATGTAAAGGAAGATTTTCTCTGCCTCCCCTCCCCATTCCCAGCTGTAAAGGATGAAAACTTGTTTTGGCTTGAACTTCCTAGCCTTCCCTCTGGATCCTAACTCTCCCTAAAATAAACCTTATAATTCATAAGTTGCCCTTTTCTGAGTTTGCATTTTCAGTTCTTTGATAACTTGAACAAGGACTCAAAAGTTAGGGTCCACGGGTCTAGGATCTCCTGCATCTTTATGGAATCTAACCCTTCCCTGGATTCAAAAGCTTCCATCAGACAACAGGCACGAGCCACACTTGGCATGATTATCGAATTCATTAAGCTCCAGCCAAGTGCTGGCCACTGTTCCAAGTGGTTCCGTTACCTTGCAACAGTTGTGCTATTGCCAAGTCTTACTTCTACAGAGAAACCTAGCTGGGTGCTCAAAACCTGTAGCTAAGCAAGTAGCAGGCTGTTTTGGATCTGGTGACTGACTCCATGGCACCATGACGTCCGCTCCAGCTGTCTGCCTGGGGCAGGGCTGAGGGAACAGAGCCCAGGGAAGACTGTCACTTTCCACTTGTCCAGTGCCACACTGTCACTTTTTCCCGTAAGTGAATATT
The DNA here is from genome assembly GCA_036365145.1 of Orientallactaga sibirica. Lineage (NCBI taxonomy): Eukaryota > Metazoa > Chordata > Mammalia > Rodentia > Dipodidae > Orientallactaga > Orientallactaga sibirica. The sequence continues at coordinate 5,720,312 of JAEOAD010000047.1, read as the reverse complement.
ATTCTGCTTTTTGAAAAACAAGTGAAAAGAAGGGAAAACAAGGCTGGAAAAGATGAGGTAGGAACACGGAGGTTTTTTTCCTTTTGTGCCATGAAGTCAGAGACAGAGCTGTCATTTCACCTTTATGTGAATGGCAGGGATTTGTATCCGGACCAGGCAAGAACTAACTGATTCCCGGTAGGTAGTGGGATCCCAGGCATGTATGAAGCAAGAGCTTAGCATGAAGAAAATGTCTGAGCTCAGGCCCTGCAGCAAGGCCAGGCTGTGAGCAGAAGCAGGAAGAATGGGTGCAGGGTTAGGTGTGGAGGAGGGGCTGCAGGCCTCAGCAGGGAGTCAGCAGCAGCTACCTGGGGCTTTGAAGATGAAGGCGAGGGAGAGTAAGGTAAAGGCATTGCTGGTCTCAGTCGGGTGCATGAAGGCAGAAAGAAATGGAAGCAAACGCTGCCATGTCCACACGGAACGCCACAAGGCTCCTACCTGCATGGCCGTCTCACAGGGTTCCATGTGACAGGCCCGTGTTTGTAGCGTGTGGACCTGCGTTTCCTCTGTGTGAGGGGGAGGGGTGCGGTGGAGTGAGGCTTTGGGTGTCCATGCTGTTCATGAGTCCCCTCCTCAGGAACTCTTCCCACACTTTCAGTGTGAGGCAGGTTCCAGCCTGGGACATAAGCCTGTAAGGGAGATCCAGAGATCTCAGTGGATCATGGCAGGGGTATGAAGCAGGGCAAGATGATGTCATGGCAGGAAAGAAGCAGAGGGGTCATTCTGTCCTGACCCCAGCCTGTGGAAGGGTGCTGCCAAATATACATGGCAGAGTCTTTCCTCCTTAGCTCCTCCCTGGAAACACCCCACAAACACACTCTGAGGTATATTTTTTTTTAAACTATTTTTATTCATTTATTATTTGCAAAGGGAGAGAGAGAATTGAAATTGAGATGTGGCACACTAGGCCTCTTGCCACTGCAAACAAACTCTAGACACGTGTCGCTTTGTGCACCTGGCTTTATGTGGGTACTGGGGAATCAAACCTGGGTGGCCAGGCTTTGCCAGCATGCTTCCTTGACTGCTGAGCCATCTCCCCAGTCCTTGCAGGTGGGCTTTACTGATCTCCTTGGCTCTTCTTAACCCAAGCAAGTCTGCAACACCATCATGAGGTGCTGGAGGGGCCACTCCATGTCTGCCAAGCTCACCACCATAGCCCTGCGCCCTGAACCTGACACACAGTAGGCGCTCTGTAGTTACTCATCAAACTCATTACGTGATTTTGTGAAGTAAATTAAAACCACGTAGGAAATTACTGCTGTGTCATGTGCTGAAAATGCCCAATCTTCTTTTGAGCTTCGGTTAGTAATCCTCTTGGTTGCAGTACTAACAATTTTCTTTAGTACCATTTAGTAAACATCTTTATGTTTTTGTTTTTGTTTTGTTTTATGTAAGAGGAAGCCCAACTCAAATTTTGCTTAAAAAGTCTAAGGACAGGATGAAGTTTACATAGTGTCTCTGGAGTTTGGCTCTTCCCTATTTAATTAATTAATTTATTTGACAGAAAAAGAGGGGGAGAGAGAGAGAGAGAGAATGGACATGCCAGGGCCTTCAGCCACTGCAAACGCACTCTAGATGCGTGCACTCTCTTGTGTATCTGGCTAACGTGTGTCCTGGGGAATCAAACCTGGGGCCTTTGGCTTTGCAGGCAAATGCCTCAACTGCTAAGCCATCCCTCCAGCCCCTGGCTCTGCCTATTTTATGAATTAGCTTTTCTTAGGCTGTGGGTAGAAACTAGGGCCACACAAACCCTCATTTATGTGAGGAGGGAAAGGGAAAGGAAGATGAAAAGGGATGGGCTGAGGAAGGGGAGAGGGAGGAGCTCCACCATCAAGCAGCTCCGAGCTTCGGACAAATGGAATGAGCTGAATAGGTACTGTCTAGTCATGCTGACCGGAACGGCTCACGCAGCCTACCTACCTTAAACCCATCGCTGTAGCCACAGGACTGGAGTTATCCTGACTGGATCAACCAAGACGTACTCAGGGGCTTTGCATGCAGGCTGTCCTTCCTCCCAAACACCCACCCAACCCAGTGCTCTTAGCTCCCGAGGTCAGAGAAGACTGGGTGTGTTCCAGCTGATAGGGCCGCAGGCACAAGCCAGTCCTCCTAAATTGCATGGCTACTTTCCAGTGAAGGACGAAATGAACAGATGTTGAAAATGTTCACTTACTCTTCACAACATCCTATAGATGAAATTCCATGGAAAGATAAGAAAGATGACTGAGGAAAAGCAACTTTCTCAGGACCCAAAGGTCAAGAATCAGAATCCCTCAGGATGCAAGCCCAGGCCTGTCTGATTTCCCATGCTTGGTCACTAGACTCCACAGCTCCAGATCTTATGCAGTGTGTAAGTCTCATGACGGTGCCCACCTCTACCAGGCAAGCATTCTTTTGTGATCCTCCAGGTATGTGGAGACCACCTTGTGCCCAGGCTCCTCCCCTTTAATAAGAGCCAGGGGTGCTTCAGGTGGTACAACGGGCTTGAGAGGCTGCTGGGCTCCACCTCCTTCAGGGAGTGGCACATGCCTACTCCAGTACTGGCCAAGGCATTGGTACCAACCAGGGCAGCGTTCCCTGCTCCCTGGTCAGGGCCATTCATCAGGACAGCAGAGCATCTGTTCTCCGAGGACCCGTCTGTCAGCTCCGCGTCCTTGTCTGGCCTCTTGCTGTTGTCTTCCTTTGACGTCTCACCTAGGTTGAACTTTCTGGATTCACGTGGTTCTTTGTTCCAGACCTGCACCAAGCCTGGTCATTTCTTCAGCCCTAACGGCCAGCATGGCGGGTTGTCTCTGCTGTAGAGTTCAGCTCGCTGACCATGGCTGCCTTCAGAAGAAGATGGGGAACACACCTCAGAGAGAAGCCCCCACCCCCATCATCTGTGTCTGTCACACAGAGGGTAGGACTATAGCCTATGTGCTGGATATTTGACCTAGACACCCCACCCTCCAAATGGGGACTCATTTAACCTGCTGTGTCCTATTGCCTGAGTTTCCGGAGAATGACTTTCAGCACTGACATGTGCACCCATCGAGCTAAGCTCCTCACTGCTCCTCGCTTGCCTGCTGTTTCCTCGTGTGATTGGATTACAGAAAACACTCAGGAGGGGACAGAACACTTCCGAGGTGTGGGCACACAGAGCTCGTGAGAGCCATTTGAGTGTCTCACTGAAAGACCTGGGTCCACTGCGGAGCCTGAGAGTCCTTGTCCAAGGCTGGACACTGACCTGACATATCCCCATGGTGAGCTCCAAGGTTAAACTGAGGTCACTTGAGTTAAACGAAGATAAGCAGATGTTTCTGGGCAGCCTCCACTCGGGAGTAACATCACAGCTGGGCTGCCAGCAGGGGCGGGAGGAGCTGGGGCTGCAGGGGCTGACGTGGGGACCAGCCCGCAGTGACAGCCGCGCCTGCACATTCGTCACCACCGCCTGCACACTTCTGCAGTCATACCCTTGCGTTTATGATGAAGGAATCACGAGCTGTGGAGAATTACTATGTTGCACACAAAGTGTTATGGCCAGAAGCGAGAGGAAAAACAAATAACAGACATTTGAGTCTGGATTCTTCGGAGCTTCTTGCAGCAGACTTTTCAGGTGTAGAGCTGTCTGTGCAGGGCTCCAGAAGCCTGCTGGGAAGCTGCTGCAGGACGTCAGCTACAGAGAAGAAATCCAGCCAGCCTGGCTTAGATAAGACAAGCACATCTGCCCTGGGAAGCTGGGAGTATCTGTCTGGGCAAGAGGAAAATCTGAAGCTGGGACTTTAAAAAAAAATGATCATAAAAGGCCGGGCATGGTGGTTCACGCCTTTAATCCCAGCAGAGAGGTAGGAGGATTGTTGTGAGTTCGAGGCTACCCTGAGAGTGCAGAGTGAATTCCAGGTCAGCCTGGGCTAGAGTGAAACCCTACCTTGGAAAACCACAAAAAAAAAAAAAAAAAATCATGCTGGGCATGGTGGCTCACGTCTTTAATGCCTGCACTCAGGAGGCAGAGGTAGGAGGATCTCCATGAGTTCAAGGCCAGCCTGGGACTACTGAGTGAGTTCTGGGTCTGCCTGGGCTACAGTGAGACCCTACCTTGAGAAACCAAAAAAAAAAAAAAAAAAAAATCACATCCTATTCTTTTAAGAAATAGAACAAGAAATGACGAGGTTAGTTTTAATGGCGTTGTTTAAATGTTTGCTCACTGCTGATGTGCTGATGAAGCACACACCCAGGAAGCTCTGTGGAGAAAGCAAGGAAGGGCAGAGAAGGGCAGGTGGTGGAGGGAAAGATCTGAGGCAGGGCAGTCAGGCTACCCGCGCTGGCATCAGCCTCCTATCGTTGTGAAGCCCAGAAGCCTCAGAGGGCTGCGGTGAGGTTGAAATGAGATCCGTGGAAAGTGCTTAGATCAAGGCCAGGCACATGCTACCATACCAGCGTGGGGAGCTACAAACACTCAGTTATCCCCGGTTGTGTGCAGCTGATTTCTGTAATAGATTGGCGAGGTTCTGTGACCATTGTTAAGAGACAAAGTCACAGCCGGGTGTGGTGGTGCACGCCTTATTCCCAGCGCTTGGGAGGCAGAGGTAGGAGGATCGCTGTGAGTTTGAGGGCACCCTAAGAATACAGAGTGAATTCCAGGTCAGCCTGGGCTACAGTGACACCCTTTCTCGAAAAACCAAAAAAAAAAAAAAAAAAAAAAATCACAACAAACTTGGTTTCAAGAGTCTACCTGGCTGTGATTTGTAATTCTGCCATCCTCAACATCTCATTCTTTAAAATAGAATCTGTTCTTCTCAGCTGAACAGAGCAGGGAACAAAATGGACTGGTTCTTTCAGTTAATTTCCTTGAAACTGGGAATATGATGCCAACAAACCAGTCTCAAGTTTTTATTTCACTAATTTTTAAAATTTATTATTATTTTTAAAAAATAATTTTTCTTAAATAATTATTTAGTTATTTGCAAGCAGAGAGAGAGAGGGGGAGAAGAGAGACAGACAGAGAGAGAATGGGCACACCAGGGCCTCTAGCCACTACAAACAAACTCCAGATGCATGTGCCTTTTGTGCATCTGGCTTACATGGGTCCTGGAGAATTGAACCGGGATCCTTTGGCTTCGCAGGCAAATGCCTTAACCACTAAGCCATTTCTCCAGCCCAATTTATTATTATTTTTATTGACAACTGCTATAATTGTAGACAATAACCCATTACAATTCTCTCCCTTCCCCCACTTTCCCCTTTGAAACTCCCCTCTCCAACATATCCCCTCCCCCTCTCAATCAGCCTCTTTTATTTTGATGTCATCTTTTCTCTTGTGTAGGTAGTGTCAGGCACAGTGAGGTCATGGATATCCAGGCCATTTTGTGTCTGGAGGAGCCTGTTGTAAGGAGTCCTACCCTTCCTTTGGCTCTTACATTCTTTCTGCCACCCTGAGCCTGGGAAGATGTGATAGAGATATTTCAGTGCTGAGCACTCCTCTGTCACTTCTTCTCAGCACCATGGTGCCTTCTGAGTCATCCCAAGGTCACTGCTATCTGAAAAGAGAACCAGAAGTGAAAGTCCAACCAGAAGTAAGAAAAGTGCTTATTGGGCAGTAACATTAATATATGGGTGTGAACATTAAGAGAAGTGCCTACTGGGCAGTTTGGTGAGCATAGTATATACATTTAGCCAGACACGAGCAGACATTATATCCCTAGGGCTCATGACTACCCCTGTTGTAGGTTTTCAGTATCGGGGATGTATTCCCTCCCATGGAGTGGGCCTCCAGTCCAATTAGAGAGCGGTTGGTTTCCCCCATAATAGGCATGTGTGACTGACTGCATTGGGGTTTGGCCCTGTTCTTCTGGGGCCTGGTGCAGGAAGCAAAACAATGGCTTCCTGTAAATTTTACTTCCACTGCATACTGGCTGAGCAACCTAACTCCTTCCCCTGCAAGGTGAACTAGTATGTGTAGAGTCACTGTTGCCTGCAGAGCCCGGCCCCATAGCAAGTTGAACTAATATGTGTAGAGTCACTGTTGCCTGCAGAGCCCAGCCCCATAGCAAGATGAACTAATATGTGTAGAGTCACTGTTGCCTGCAGAGCCCAGCCTCATAGCAAGATGTGCTTCAGTTCCATAAAATGTTAAGTTGGGCCAAGTCCAACCCTTTTACTGTCTTTTTTTGTTTTGTTTTGTTTTTGTTTTTGTTTTTCGAGGTAGGGTGTCACTCTGGTCCAGGCTTACCTGGAATTAACTATGTAGTCTCAGGGTGGCCTTGAACTCTCAGTGATCCTCCTACCTCTGCCTCCCGAGTGCTGGGATTAAAGGCGTGCGCCACCATGCCCGGCTGCCTTTTACTTTCTTGATGGTATCCTTTGAGCATAAACAATTTTTAATTATGATAAATCCCAACTTGTCCATCTTCTCTTTTATCACTTGTGAATTTATTGTTGTATCTAAAAACTTGTTGCCTAATTATTAGAAAAATCTGTTCCTAATATTCTTCTGAGAGTTTAGAGCTTTATTTAGCTCAGATTATTTCATAAATTAGCAATAAAACCAAAACCCAAAAGTAGGGTCTGTTCTAAATCACAGTATTAATAAGTAGCAGATATGTAATTTCTAAAAAAAAAAAAAAAACTTACTTTGCATAACCTAAATCAGTATAATTTTAAGATACAGACTTTCCAGTTATGTTAACCAATCAGAGTCTGAGCACCAGTTAGAGCACTGGGAAAGCTATTTTCTCGCGGCTGTGATAAAAACCTGACAAGAAGCAACTTCAGGAAGGAAGGAAGGCGTGTCTGGGCTCACGGTTTGAGGGGATACAGTCTGTCATCTTGGGGAAGACCTGGTGGCAGGAGCAGGAGGCAGCTGCCACAGTGCTTCTGCAGTCAGGAAGCAGAGAGAGATGAATGCTGGTGCTCAGCTCACTTTCTCCTTTTGACTCAGTCTGGACCCAGCCTGTGGGATGGTCTCACCCATATTCAGGGTGGAGCTTCCCTTCTCAGTTAAGCCAGAGTTGAATTTCCATAGCCCAGTCAAGTTGACATTCAGGATTAACTGTCATGGGCTGGAGATGTGGCAGTTAAAGGTGCTTGTTGCAAAGCCTGAAATTCCCCAGTACCCCCGTAAAGCCAGATGCACAAAGTGTCTAGAAGGCAAGAGGCCCATACTCTCCCTTTCTCTCTCTCTTTTTCCTCTCTCTATCTCTCTCTCTCTCTCTCTCACACACACATAATAAAAACATTTTAAAAAGATTAATTATCACACTTTATATTAATGATGAGAACTTGGTGCCCAGTAAGCTTTCGAAGTAACATCCCAAATCCATCCCTACATGGATGAGAGACAAGGTTGGCTTTTAAATGTAGGGCCCTCACTCTCATTGCAAGATATCTTAATAGAGAAATAAATGATTGTCACGGAAATCCTAATAAAGGGCTGTGGTGACACAAGGACCAGCCGATGACGTGACCTGGATCCCGGCGGCCTTGTCAACTCCCTGTCACGTCTGTGGAAATGCCCCTTGGTGGGCTGTGCTGATTTGCAGCAGTCAGAGTCCAGGCACCATGAAGCATCTGGGTTGTAATGGAGTCCCTGGCTGTTATTTTAAATCCAATTTTCCACTTGGCCTAGCAAGGCCAGGGGGATGTCAGAGTCTGTGGCTGAGGTCAGTCCTGGAAGGTGTCTGTCTCCATCTACATAATTCACTGGAACATTTGATGAAGGGAAATCTATCTTCGGTGACATTAGCCTTGGGAACTCTACCTGTGTGTTGGGGAGGGAGCAGCCCCAAGACAATCCTGTAGCCCTCACCACCTACACACCCCGGTTTCAACCAGGCATATTTATTTCCATGTGGGAATTCCTGGCGGAGAGCTAAGAACACAACTTAGAAGTCGTCCCCAAGTGGGAAATTGAACAGTACACTGAGCTCCTTTTATTTCTGTTTAATTTACCATCGGCACCATTACCATGATTCTGTTAATCATCTCACTAGCAATGATGTAACTTGGGACCGAGGTAATTGAAGCCAAATGGGGAAGATGCTTCTCTGTAGTATTCAGGCAGTGGAGACTGTCATTCACCTTCTCAGGGCTGGGCGCTGGCTCCTTCCTTTATTCAGGGAGCACAGCGCTGCCTTGGAATGCTGGCGGCATTAACTCCCTGCAGCGTAATGATCTCTACTCTTGGTTGGAGAGAAGTTTCTGCAATTTTCAGCTCTCTGCTGCTTGAAACTGCATCCTCACAGAGAACTGGCTTCCCGAGACTCCAGTGAGCACAGGCAAGACACAGCAGGCCTTTCAGTGGTCTGAGTACCATGGAGGATGCAGTCTGGGCTTTGGGCTCAGAGCCTGACTCCACCATGCCATAGCTGTCTGAGGTCCGAGCCTCTAGTGGTTAAGTTACCTACAAGAACAAACTTCTTACCTCACAGTGCTGGGCAGTTAGCAGACAAGGTGGGTCAAAGGCTGAAGACATCACTTGGCCTGTAATAGTAGCTCAGCAAATGCTGTTTATTTGAAACACTCTTAGTATGGAGGTGTGGGGGGTTCTTCTGAGTCACAGGAGAGTTTGGGGGACAAGTCCAAGTATAGCTTTGAGTACACTGACTGGAAGAGAAGCACCTGTGATGAGCAAAAATTGAGACTTTGGAGGAGCCACAAAGGTATCAGTGATGAGGCTTGGTCCCCATATGCTTTTAGACCAGAAGGCACCCGAATGTGGGGCCAGAGAACCTCTGCGATATAGTGTTGTCTGCTTCTCCATTCCAAGCTTCCTGTTAACATCTGTGAGGGTTCATCTCTGGTTGTCAGTTTGACAGACTTCAGGATCACCATGGAAACAGATCTCTGGTCATGTCTGTAATTTTATAGATGATTAGATTAGTTAGAATGGGAGGATCCATGGTGAATATGGGTGGCATCATTCCATATGGGTTGGATCCCTGGACTGTATAGAGAGGAGATCGCTAGCTGAGCACTCAGCAGTCGCTATTCCTTCTCTGCTGATATGACAGTATGACACCAGCTTTCTGCTCTGCAGCACTTCCCCTGACATGATACCATCTGTAACCATAAGCCAAATGAAACCCTTTTTCTTGCCTAAGCTGCTTCTGGTCAGGTATTTAGTTTCAGTGATGAGAACATAATTAGCACACCCTTGCTGCACAATGCTCCCAGTCCCTTCCCTCCTCCAGGAATTTCCCCTTCTCTGGCTTTTTAAAAATTTTTATTTTTGAGAGAGAGAGGCAGAGAGAGAGAGAGAGAGAGAGATAGAGAGAGAGAATGGGCATGTCAGGGCCTTAGCTGCTGCAAACAAACTCCAGACACATATGCCCCCTTGTGTGCATGTGTGACATTGCGTGCTTGTGTCACTGTGTGCCTGGCTACATGGGACCTGGAGATTCGAACATGAGTCCTTAGGCTTTGTGGGCAAGTGTCTTAACTGCTGAGCCATCTCTCCAGCCCTCCTCTGGCTTTTTGGCAGAGCTCTTTGTCCTTTCAGCTTCTTCCTGCCCCTGCCCATGCCTGCACCTCCCTGAAGCCTCCTCAATTTCAGGTCTGTACCGTCATCCTCTCTGATCCCTCTTCTCTGCATATGCCCCTGACAGCTCCTCTGGGATCACTCGGTGCTTCTCCACATAGCACTGGAAGCTGACTGGCCTCTTGGATTTAATGGGAAGTCCCTGTCCTTGTTCCCTGAAGCCTGAGCAGGGCTGTGGCTTAGCACTGTCTCCTTGGAGATGGTCTGTGACCTTGCTGAATGCTGAATATGGAAGCTTTGGGGCAGAGGGTGCAATGATGCTGGCTGGAGAACCCTCAGTCTTGGGTGAAGACTTCTAAGCCAAGGCAGCCGGGGTTGCCACACCATGTAATCTCTGCCTTCCAGGAGCCTGGCCTCGGACTGCTGTGTTCCCGCTTCTGACGTCTTCACGGTGAGGAGACTGAAGCCCAGAGAGGCCATCCTCTGCTTGTGACATGTATCACAGCCAAAATTTGGACCTAAATGCTTTGCCTTCAGGATACGTGATCTAGACCCCCACACCCGCTTTCCCACACACGTTCCTTGCACGTGCTTTTCTTCTTGGACCCGCCTCCCACCCCTCACACCTGTTTTAGATCTACAGGCCAGGTGACTTGATCCATACCCAGGCGTGCACCTAGATCAAGGTGTGGTCATCAGCACCCAGAATCCTGAAGTTGTTTTGCTTTTCAATATTTTTAGCTATTTGCACATGTGAGTGGGGGTGGGTCAGCCTGAATCTCTTGCCACTGCAATCAAAGGCCAGGTGAGCCAGTTTTGACGTGGGGACTGCAGAACTGAACCCAAGTCAGCAGGCTTTGTAAGCAAGCTCCTCTCCCCGGCACCTGAGTTTATTTTCACACATCCTGGCAGTTATTTCTCCCCTTATGGCAGAGCGCGTTGGGTTTCTTTCTAGACACGTTGAGCAGTAGCAGGCACAGGCTAGCCTAGAGCAGCTGCTCAAACAGCTCAGGAGTGCTGAGCCGAGAGAATGCCAAACACCAACCCAATGTTCGCTCTGTGCCAGAGAGAAGCAACCAGTAGGGTCACTGCAGACATGCAAGTTCCAATGCAAAAACATGAGTAACATGAAAAGCCAAGATAATATGTCCCCTCCCAAGCTGTCAACCCCACCATAATGACCTCAGTGAGAATTAGATGAAAATCCAGGCCAAAAAAAAAAAAAAAAGAAAGAAAGAAAGAAAAAGAAAAAAAACCCTCAAAAAATATAAATATATTCAAAGAATTCAAAGAAGACTTCTGGGCAAGATGGTGGACTAGAAGCTTCACCAGTGGAATCTGGTGGAAGAATGCAATCAAGATGGTAACAGATCACCAATTACCCAGAAGAGACAGGCTCTGCAAACAAACTCACTACCAGAGAAGCAGGCACAAAATGTCACAAACTGAAGACTCTGACTGGAGGGAACAAGCTGCCTCAGGGAGGGCAGGGAACATCCCCGGATGTGTGGCTGACAAGCACCAGGTCTGCAGGACCAGGCAGAGTGTGGGGATCTGGTCCAGACTGCAGGAATCACCAGGAACCCGACAGCCTCCTAGCAAAACCAGACATAAGCACACATAAAAAATACAGATAAATCTCTCTCATAAGCACAGATATAAAGATTTGCAATAAAATGCATGAAAACATAAGCCCATGTAAAACATACAGATAAATCTCTCTCATAAGCACAGATATAAAGATTTGCAATAAAATGCATGAAAACTGAATTCAAGAACACATCAAAAAACTCAGGCCAGGAGTAGTGGCACATGCCTTTAATCCCAGCATTCAGGAGGCCGAGATAGGAGGATCACTGTGAGTTCAAGGCCACCCTGAGACTCCAGAGTGATTTCCAGGTTAGCCTGGGCTAGAGTGAGACCCTACCTTGAAAAAAACAAAACAAGACCAAAAATCCCTCATGAGACCAAAAAAAAAAAAAAAAAAATTCATTCATGATCAAATTGGATTCATCCCAGAGATGCTATGTAAGACAAACCTATAGCAGACATCACATGTGATAAAAAGAGAAAAATTCAAAGCATTCCCCCTATGTGGTAGTTTGGATAGATGGCCCCCCATATACTCAGTGTTTTATTCATTTATAGTTTGCATCGGCACCACCTGGCTGGAGGCAGTGTCTCTGGATGGACCTTAAGGTGTGGTGGTGGGTTTGAGATTGCAATCTAAAGATATGCAAAGTGTGCCTAGCTGGAGTTGCCTAGCTGAGGTGTGCTGTGCTGTGTGGCTTGTGTGTTTACTCTCTCCACTCCTATGAAACATGTGGGCAGATCCTAGTGTCCAGCCCTAAGGTGTGTTTGGGGAAGATCTGGAATTCCAGCCGGAGGGCTCCTGGAGTGCGCTTGCTTACGGTGTTGGTGGTGGTATTTCTCTCTTGCGTGGACCTGTGAAAGGGGGCAGCTGCTTCTACCATTGTGGAACTTCCCCTGGATCTGTACGCTTCAATAAATCCTGTTCCTCCCATACACTGTGCCTGGTTTGGTAGTTCATCCCAGCAACATGAAGCTGACCGCAACAGCTACTATTAAGAAAACAAGTGGGCAGGGGAGGGAAATACCATGCATTTTTTGTATGTAAGTATAGAAGTTGTCAATAAAAAAATAAAAAAAGAAAGAAAAGAAAACAAGTGACAACCAATGCTGATCAGGATGCAGAAAAGGAGAACCCATACTCACTGTTGACAGGAGGGTGAACGTGTACAGCCATTATAGAAATCAATGTGGAGTTTTCTCAAAAAGCTAAAATGTTCACAGTGGCCGTCGTGGGCTCGCAGAGTCTGCAGCACTTCCCCCAGCCCTCTCTGGGTTTGTGGCCCACTTCTTACAAACGCAATGAATCCAATGAAAACCACCACGGTCCCCAGCAGTTTCAGTCACATGCCCCCATTTGGACCCTGCCTCAATGCGTCCACAGCCTGTCACTCTGGGATGCCACTCAAAATGCAACTCTGGCTTGCCACTATGGAGGCTCAAACTTAGGCAAAAAGTACATCCATACAGGATGAAGACCCCAGAGAATCAAGGGAATGGAATGTACCCTCCTCCAGGCCTTGGCCTTCCATAATTGTTCTAGGAAGAGAGATGCGGTTGTCAACCAGAGTATTTGTTTCATGAAGTGTGTATTCAAGTGGAAGGAATGACATCCAATGGGAATTTGTTTAGTTTTATTTTCATCATAGTGGCACAAGCTTGTGGGGTACACTACGGTATTTTGGTTCACGTAGACATTCTACAATAATCACATTGGGATGAATAGCATATTGTAGTAGACAGCTTTAGGTTTGTTGAGATGAACTTTTTGTTTGTTTGTTTTGGTTTTTCAATGTAGGGTCTCACTCTGGCTCAGGCTGACCTGGAATTCACTATGTAGTCTCAGGGTGGCCTCAAACTCTCGGCAATCCTCCTACCTCTGCTTCCCGAGTGCTGGGATTAAAGGTGTGTGCCACCATGCCTGGCCATATTTTCTTTATAACAAACAAATGCTCTTAGTGGTCATCCTACAAATATTAGGGTAAAGGTCCCAATGCTTACCATAGCTCACACAGGTTTGTAAAATCTGGCTCACAATCCTTCTTCAGGTTCATTTTGTGATGTCTTTCCTTCCCTTTCAATGTCAGTGAGTCCCACAATGCTCTGTGGCACATACGTGCCTGCACTCACACATGGGAACACACATCAAACACACATATACCCCCCCACACACACACAAAGCTGTTCAGGAAGGACTGTGAGGGCTGGGGGCATGAACAACCTGCTTCAAGGACGTGGCAAGGAGAAGGTTCTTATGGGCTCTAGTACCGTCCTGGGACTTCCTCAGGGGTGCTCCAGAAAAGCAGCACAGCTTGGATTTCCCCAGGACACAGCAATCTTGCCAGCAGTATCTGGAGGGCTAGGACAGCATCATGTGTGGCTTTCAGACAGTGACAGTCAGGAAAATACCAGAGCAAAGAATATGTAAGGAAAGCTAGTGTAAATAGGTGACCCGGCCATGGTCAGCCAGAGACACACGGCAGGCGTCCTCCCAGGGGCCCCACGGAGACCCAGTTATCCACTGCTTCTGCTTTCACACTGTCAGTGGTGGCACCTAGCATGCCAGCTGCCTCACATACCCAGAGGTGCTCAGGTGTCACAGGGGCCTGAGGCAGGGAGGGGAAGGCACGAGAGTTGTTTTGCTCTTAATAAAGAATAGCAAATGATTTTTAAAAATTAATTAATTAATTAATTTGTTTGTTTATTTGAGAAAGCAGGAGAGAAAGAGGCAGAGAGCGAGAGAGTGAGAGAATGGGCATGCCAGGGCCTCCAGCCACTGCAAACGAACTCCAGACGCATGTGCCCCCTTGTGCATCTGGTTTATGTGGGTCCTGGAGAGTCAAACCGGGATCCTTTGGCTTTGCAGGCAAGTGCCTCAACCAGCTAAGCCATCTCTCCAGCCCTAGCAAATGATTTTTGAGGTAATGATACAGCAAGTACTTATTGAAAGGCCTCCATTTAAACTCACAGGACCCCTTAGGACGTGTGCTGTTGACTCTAAGGCCTACATGGGAAAACAGAAGCAGATCATTACTGTCTCCTCGTGGTCACACAGCTTGCATGTAGAGGAGCCATGCAGGCTCCTCACTGGACTAGGCTGGGCTGCCTGCCCCTCATCAAGGCCTAGGTGGTCTGCAGGCCTCCTCGACAATGATTGGATTTGTTGCCTTGCTCTGGTGGAGGGTCTCCCCCACACCTTCTCGGGACTCCAGATCAATAGCAGTCCTTCCTCTCAAAGAAATGTATATCATAGCTTGCTTAAAGTCAGGGAGGTGTATAGCAGACAGGGAAGGAGTTCGAGGCCCTACCTTAGATTAACCTGAAATCCAGGCCTTCAGGGATCTGTCATGAGCCACAGAGAGGTGCTACTGAGTCCTTTAACTGTGCCTTGGTTTCCTCATTGGTAAAACAAAATGGCTAGTCCTCAGCATCTATAGATTACAGTAGGCTTTACAATGTGTTAACTTTAATTATAAGTCACAAAGGTGGGCCCAAGAAAAACTGAATTAAAAAATGAGAAGCCTCTTATGTAAGACTCAAAGAGCAAAGCCCTCTGAAGGTAAGGGCTGGAAAATTTGAGCACATCTAATTTACAAATTCTCCATGACAGGAGACACCATAGCCAAGGCTAAAATGAAAACACCCAGGACAGGGAGCACTAGCTCCACACACAGAGAAGAAAAGCCTCTTACCTGCTCGACACAAAGGCCTGAGCAGATTCTAGGTGGGAAATGCCTCTACAAAGATGGCATGCTCAGGTAGACTTCTGTAGCAGACAGCTTCAGGTTCGCTGAGATGAACTTCCAGACCAGGCACAGTTATGGAGGAAGGAATATTATTTATTGAAGCTTACAGATCCAGGGGAAGTTCCATAAAGGCAGGAAAAGCAGCTTGCTCTTCACAGGGCCAAACAGAGAGAGAGAAAGCCAACCAGCCACCACAGCACACAGAGCAAAACTACAGCCAAAAGGTCACACAGCACACTTCAGGAACTCCTGCTAGGCACATTTGCATATCTTTACAATGGACTCTCAAACCCACCATTAACACCTTAAGACCGGCCCCCAGTGACATTGCCTCTAGCAAGGTGATTGCAAATGCAAACTATAACTAATAAAACACTGAATATATTGGGGTCATATATTCAAACTACCACAACTTCTAATAGGAAAATGAACATTTAAACATGAACAAGATGTTATCTTTCATGAGCTACATTGGAATATTCAAATACTGGGTAAAATCCACTGTAGGCCAAAGTAAAGAAAACAATGGCTCTTAGGGAGACAGTGGTCATGTGGGAGGCAGTGGTTCTATGAGAGGCAGTGGTTCTGTGAGAGGCAGTGGCCGTGTGGGAGGCAGTGACCGTGTGGGAGTCAGTGGTCCTGTAGGAGGCAGTGGTCATGTGGGAGGCGGTGGTTGTGTGGGAGGCAGTGACCGTGTGGGAGGCAGTGACCAGTGACTGTGTGGGAGGCCGTGACCATGTGGGAGGCAGTGACTGTGTGGGAGGCAGTCGTCGTGTGGGAGGTGGTGGTCATGTGGGAGGAGGCGGTGGTCCTGTGGGAGGCGGTGGTCCTTTGGGAGGCAGTGGTCATGTGGGATGAGGCAGTGACCATGTGGGAGGCAGTGGTCATGTGGGAGGCAGCGGTTGTGTGGGAGGCAGTGACTGTGTGGGAGGCAGTGGTCATGTGGGAGGCGGCGGTTGTGTGGGAGGCAATGACCGTGTGGGAGGCAGTGGTCACATGTGGGATGATTAGCAGATGTGGGAGGCAGTGGTCATGTGGGAGGCAGCGGTTGTGTGGGAGGCAGTGACCGTGTGGGGTTTTGGTGGTCATGTGGGAGGCGGCGGTTGTGTGGGAGGCAATGACCGTGTGGGAGGCAGTGGTCATGTGGGAGGCAGTGGTCATGTGGGAGGCAGCGGTTGTGTGGGAGGCAGTGACCGTGTGGGAGGCAGTGGTCATGTGGGAGGCGGCGGTTGTGTGGGAGGCAATGACCGTGTGGGAGGCAGTGGTCGTGTGGGAGGCAGTGGTCATGTGGGAGGCAGCGGTTGTGTGGGAGGCAATGACCGTGTGGGAGGCAGTGGTCGTGTGGGAGGCGGCGGTCGTGTGGGAGGCGGCGGTCGTGTGGGAGGCGGCGGTCGTGTGGGAGGCATTGGTCGTGTGGGAGGCGGTGACCGTGTGGGAGGCAGTGGTCGTGTGGGAGGCATTGGTCGTGTGGGAGGCGGTGACCGTGTGGGAGGCAGTGGTCGTGTGGGAGGCATTGGTCGTGTGGGAGGCGGTGACCGTGTGGGAGGCGGTGGTCGTGTGGGAGGCGGTGGTCGTGTGGGAGGCAGTGGTCGTGTGGGAGGCATTGGTCGTGGTGTGGGAGGCGGTGACCGTGTGGGAAAATACCAGGCGGTGACCGTGTGAGGCGGCGGTCGTGTGGGAGGCATTGGTCGTGTGGGAGGCGGTGACCGTGGGGAGGCGGTGGTCGGGTGGGGAGGCGGTGGTGGGTGGGAGGCGGTGGTCGTGAAGGCAGTGGTCATGTGGGAGGCAATGGTCATGTGGGAGGCAGTGGTCATGGGGAGGCGGTGGTCGTGTGGGGAGGCGGTGGTTTTGTCTTGTGGAAGGCAGTGGTTTTTGTGGGAGGCAGTGGTCGTAATGGGAGGCAGTGGTCATTGGGAGGAGGCAGTGGTCATGGGGAGGCGGTGGTGGTCGGTGGGAGGCGGTGGTCGTGTGGGGAGGCAGTGGTCATGTGGGAGGCAGTGGTCATGTGGGAGGCGGTGGTCGTGTGGAAGGCGGTGGTCGTGGAAGGAAGGCAGTGGTCGTGGTGGGAGGCAGTGGTCATGTGGGAGGCAGTGGTCAAATGGGAGGCAGTGAGGCAGTGGTCCTGGTGGGAGGCGGTGGTTGTGTGGGAGGCAGTGGTCGTGTGGGAGGCAGTGGTCATGTGGGAGGCAGTGGTCATGTGGGAGGCGGTGGTTGTGTGGGAGGCAGCGGTTGTGTGGGAGGCAGTGACCGTGTGGGAGGCAGTGGTCATGTGGGAGGCGGCGGTTGTGTGGGAGGCAATGACCATGTGGGAGGCAGTGGTCATGTGGGAGGCATTGGTCATGTGGGAGGCGGCGGTTGTGTGGGAGGCAGTGACCGTGTGGGAGGCAGTGGTCATGTGGGAGGCAGTGGTCGTGTGGGAGGCAGTGGTCGTGTGGGAGGCAGTGGTGTATGTGGGGAGGAGGCAGTGGTCATGTGGGAGGCGGTGGTCGTGTGGGAGGCAGTGGTCATGTGGGAGGTAGTGGTCGTGTCCTTTAGGAGGCCTTGGTGGTCATGTGGGAGGAGGCAGTGGTCATGTGGGAGGAGGCAGTGGTCATGTGGGAGGCAGTGGTCGTGTGGGAGGTCAGTGGTGGGCCCAAGGAGGCGGTGGTCCTGTGGGAGGCAGTGGTCATGTGGGAGGCAGTGGTCATGTGGGAGGCGGTGGTTGTGTGGAAGGCAGTGGTCGTCTAGGCAGTGGTCATGTGGGGAGGCAGTGGTCATGTGGGAGGCGGTGGTTGTGTGTAAGGCAGTGGTCGTGTGGGAGGCAGTGGTCGTGTGGGAGGCAGTGGTCATGTGGGAGGCATTGGTCATGTGGGAGGCGGTGGTCGTGTGGAAGGCAGTGGTCGTGTGGGAGGCAGTGGTCATGTGGGAGGCAGTGGTCATGTGGGAGGCAGTGGTCATGTGGGAGGCGGTGGTCGTGTGGAAGGCGGTGGTCGTGTGGAAGGCAGTGGTCGTGTGGGAGGCAGTGGTCATGTGGGAGGCAGTGGTCATGTGGGAGGAGGCAGTGGTCGTGTGGGAGGCAGTGGTCATGTGGGAGGCAGTGGTCATGTGGGAGGCAGTGGTCATGTGGGAGGAGGCAGTGGTCGTGTGGGAGGCGGTGGTCGTGTGGGAGGCAGTGGTCGTGTGGGAGGCAGTGGTCATGTGGGAGGCAGTGGTCATGTGGGAGGAGGCAGTGGTCGTGTGGAAGGCGGTGGTCGTGTGGGGGGAGGCAGTGGTCGTGTGGGAGGCAGTGGTCATGTGGGAGGCAGTGGTCATGTGGGAGGAGGCAGTCGTGGGGAGGCGTGGTGTGGGAGGCGGTGGTCGTGTGGGGAGGCAGTGGTCGTGTGGGAGGCAGTGGTCATGTGGGAGGCAGTGGTCATGTGGGAGGAGGCAGTGGTCGTGTGGTAGGCGGTGGTCGTGTGGGAGGCAGTGGTCGTGTGGGAGGCAGTGGTCGTGTGGGAGGCAGTGGTCATGTGGGAGGCAGTGGTCATGTGGGAGGAGGCAGTGGTCGTGTGGAAGGCGGTGGTCGTGTGGGAGGCAGTGGTCGTGTGGGAGGCAGTGGTCATGTGGGAGGCAGTGGTCATGTGGGAGGAGGCAGTGGTCATGTGGGAGGCAGTGGTCATGTGGGAGGCAGTGGTCATGTGGGAGGCGGTGGTCATGTGGGAGGCAGTGGTCATGTGGGAGGCAGTGGTCATGTGGGAGGCGGTGGTCGTGTGGAAGGCGGTGGTCGTGTGGAAGGCAGTGGTCGTGTGGGAGGCAGTGGTCATGTGGGAGGCAGTGGTCATTGGGAGGAGGCAGTGGTCATGTGGGAGGCGGTGGTCGTGTGGGAGGCAGTGGTCATGTGGGAGGCAGTGGTCATGTGGGAGGCAGTGGTCGTGTGGGAGGCAGTGGTCATGTGGGAGGCAGTGGTCATGTGGGAGGCGGTGGTCGTGTGGGAGGCGGTGGTCGTGTGGGAGGCAGTGGTCGTGTGGGGGGAGGCAGTGGTCGTGTGGGAGGCAGTGGTCATGTGGGAGGAGGCAGTGGTCATGTGGGAGGCGGTGGTCGTGTGGGAGGCAGTGGTCATGTGGGAGGTAGTGGTCGTGTGGGAGGAGGCAGTGGTCATGTGGGAGGCAGTGGTCGTGTGGGAGGAGGCAGTGGTCATGTGGGAGGAGGCAGTGGTCATGTGGGAGGAGGCAGTGGTCATGTGGGAGGCAGTGGTCGTGTGGGAGGTAGTGGTCGTGTGGGAGGAGGCGGTGGTCCTGTGGGAGGCAGTGGTCGTGTGGGAGGCGGCGTCATGAGGGAGGAGGCGGTGGTCGTGTGGGAGGAGGCGGTGGTCGTGTGGGATGAGGCAGTGACCATGTGGGAGGGAGTGGTCATGTGGGAGGCCGTGGTCATGTGGGATGAGGCAGTGACCATGTGGGAGGCAGTGGTCGTGTGGGAGGCAGTGACCGTGTGGGAGGCAGTGACTGTGTGGGAGGAGGTGGTGGTCGTGTGGGAGGTGGTGGTCGTGTGGGAGGCGGTGGTCGTGTGGGAGGGGACAGTGGTCGTGTGGGAGGAGGAGGTGGTCCTGTGGGAGGCAGTGGTCGTGTGGGAGGCGGTGGTCGTGTGGGAGGCGGTGGTCGTGTGGGAGGAGGCAGTGGTCCTGTGGGAGGTGGTGGTCGTGTGGGAAGTGGTGGTCGTGTGGGAGGGGACAGTGGTCGTGTGGGAGGAGGAGGTGGTCCTGTGGGAGGCAGTGGTCGTGTGGGAGGCGGTGGTCGTGTGGGAGGCGGTGGTCGTGTGGGAGGAGGCAGTGGTCCTGTGGGAGGTGGTGGTTGTGTGGGAAGTGGTGGTCGTGTGGGAGGCGGTGGTCGTGTGGGAAGTGGTGGTCGTGTGGGAAGTGGTGGTCGTGTGGGAGGAGGCGGTGGTCCTGTGGGAGGTGGTGGTTGTGTGGGAAGTGGTGGTCGTGTGGGAGGCTGTGGTTGTGTGGAAGACTTAGCAATATTTGTGAAATACTCACCACACTGAAGAGCTCTCACGATACTCAGTGTTGGGTGCCAGGGTTCTCCACCCTGTGTTGTTCATGAGGCGCCCACACCTGCCTGCAGGAAGGTGCAGCATGGCCTGTGGGTGGCATACACAGGGTCTTGGGCTGAAAGTACAGGACTCTGTAATCAACTGGTTGTCACTCAGTGCCTGGAGTCTGAAGTGGGCTAGGGGCATTTGGGAGGAAGGTGGGATACAAAGAAATGCCCAAAGTTAGTACCTATGAGCTGGTGCTTATTGACCTTGCACAATAAAACAATGAATGGGGCAGGAGAAAAAAGCCAAAGTGTTCATCTAGAAATAAGCTTTGCTAGATTTTTGCAGTTATATGTAAAAATTAAGAACAGTGTATTGGGCTGGGCGTGGTGGCACACGCCTTTAATCCCAGAACTCGGGAGGCAGAGGTAGGAGGATCACCATGAGTTCAAGGCCACCCTGAGATGACAGAGTGGATTCCAGGGCAGCCTGGGCTAAAGCGAGACCCTACGTCAAACAACAACAACAACAACAAGAACAGTGTGTTGGAAACATGTAAGGACAGAAAGAAATTGTAAGCCTTATCATTGAGTAGGAGAAGGTAAACTGTGGAATGATACGGAGTATGACAGCATCCCACCCAACAGTTATCAGTTGACATAGAAGTCGCCATCGGTGACCGTCTGGAAACATCAAGTGAACATGTGATTCTGGGGAAAGGGTCTGAGGTAGAGTTCAGGAGGCTGTTCCTCATCTATATAGTTTTAATTTGCTTAAAAGGGAAATACATATAGGCACTTCTTGTGTAATCTTCAAACTATGGTTTAGAGCGAGGCATGGTGGCGCACGCCTTTAATCCTAGCACTTGGGAGGCAGAGGTAGGAGGATCACCATGAGTTCGAGGCCACCCTGAGACTACAGAGTGAATTCCAGGTCAGCCTGGGCTAGAATGAGACCCTACCTTGGAAAAACCAACCAACCAACCAAACAAACAAAAACCAAAAAAACTATGGTTTAGGGAGTGAAGAGATAACCCAGTGGTTAAAGGCACTTACTTGTAAAGCCTAATGGTCCAAGTTCAATTCCCCAATGCCCACAGCAAGCCAGATGCACAAAGTGGTACATCTTGAGTTCATCTGAAGTGGCAAGAGGTTCTGGTGCACCCATTCCCCTCCTGACTCCTGCTCACTCTTTCTCACTCTTTTCTTGCAAAAGAATAACAAATATGTTTTTGGAGGGAGGCAGAGACAGGAGGATCACTGTAAGTTTAAGGCAAGCCTGTTAGACATAGTGAGTTTCAGGCCAGTCAGGGATACATAGCAAGACCCTATTTCAAAAAAGGAATTTTAAAAAGTTTTTTTAAAAATCCTTTTTAAAAAAATGTACTTAGGCAAGTGGTGTTTGCAACTTCCCCTTCCTAGCCTCCAAGGAGCAGGACTCCTATGCCACAAGGTACGGGGTCTCCCGAGCCAAACCTCCTCTCCTGGGAGCGCCTCTTGACAGCTCTTCATGAAGAAGCACGCCCTGCCACAGCTCTGCTCTTCCCCTTCCCCTTCCCATTAGCATCATTTACACAGCGTTGGCATTTGTTCACAGAGCTAACTGCAGGGTGATTCTGCAATCACAGCGGCGACTTTTGTTGTTGACATTTTATTTTCAACAAAGATCGAAAGGGGCTGGAGAAAGGCTTAGCGGTTAAGGCGTATGCCTGCGTAGCCAAAGGATCCAGGTTTGATTCTTCAGGACCCACGTAAGTCAGATGCACAAGGGGCACACACACTGGAGTTCGTTTGCAGTGGCTGGAGGCCCTGGCGTGCCCATTCTCTCTCTGTCTGCCTTTCTTCTCTCTCTCTCTCTCTGCTTGCAAATTAATTAATTAATTAATTTTTAAAAAGATTGAAAGGTTGAGCGGGTGGTGTTAACATTCAACCAGGTGTTCCAACATTCTAGCCAAAGACTCTGCAAATGGTGAGCAGCCCAGGAAACATGTCACAAGGGCTTGTCAATGTCCCTCCACCCCACCCCCGACTTTTCAATGCACTTCTGATAAATTGCTAATGAACATTCTTCATCAACCTCATTATTCCCCAGATTTAAAACCATAGTTACCTTTTGAACTTGTCACAGCTACGTGTCACAAGGCAGCAAGCAGGCAGCCACTGAGTCCTGTCGATTCCTCCTCTGCCAGGTCTTTGCACTGCTCCCGGAAGGGTGGGCTGTGCTGAGCACGTGGTGTAAGACTGTAATCTCTCCTGGGCCCATTCTATTGACTTCCTTAATACTGTGTCCACTAAAATCCTAGACTGCATTTAATTTTTTTAGGTGCTTTTATGTACATTAAACTATTAGTAGTAAGCTGGCTGCGGTGGTACACACCTTTAATCCCAGCATTCATGAGGCTGAGTTTGGAGAATCACCATGAGTTCAAGGCCAACTGAGGGCTAAAGAATGAATTCTAAGTCAGCCTGGGCTAGAGTGAGCACGTGCCTCCAGCAACAACACTCCCAGAAGTCATTAAGAATGGCTTCCTCACCAGGCTCTGAGGTGCCTCAGCTGTGAAGGAGGGTGTGCTGTTCTGATTTTCTGATTCTGCAGCAGGGTGAAGCCAGCCTTAGAAAGCTCTAGGCAACAGTACACAGCGACTCAGCTGCCAGGGCAGAGGAAACACGTGACCTCCCTGTTGGGGTCCCCCCCAAGGCCAGCTCAGGAGGGACGATAGGGTCTCTGCCGAATTGGGGTGAGCAGCGCGGAGTCACGACACAGACTCCGGGAGTTGGGTGAAAGTGGAGCGAGAATCCACAAACTCGTTTATTCAGGAAGTGTACATGGGTTTTAAGGGGCTGTTAATTCTTGTATGGGGTGGTCCCCTTTTGGTGACCAATGACAGCTTGTCTCTGGACAGGACATCTCGTAGTAGGCTTCTCGCGAGCATGGGGCTGTAACTGTTGTCACATCGAGCCTGCGCAAAACGCCACTTTTACAGAAGCCACTTCCTGTTGTCTTTTGCCATGCGGTCTGGCTAGGACCAGGCCTGTATTGTGCCATACATATCCTCCTTTTTGTTTTTATTATTGGCAACCCTGAGAGGTATGGTTTATTGCCAAGCCATTGTTGAACCCAGGCCCCAAGGGATCATCATACGTGACAGTGCCTGTCTTAGGTTGTTCCATCTCATGGAGACTTACCCGTCATGGGCCAAATGCCACCTAGGTGAGGAAACCTGAGGGGGATAGCCTGGTATGGCTTTTGGAAAGCCATTGTTGAACCCAGGCCCCAAGGGATCATCACATGTGACAGTGCCTGTCTTAGGTTGCCCCATCTCATGGAATCTTACCCGTCCTGGGCTGGCTGCCATCCTGGTGAGAAAACCCGAGGGGTATGGCCTGGTATGGCTTTTAGCATGAGGTCTGGCTAGGACCAGGCCTGTATTGTACCATACATATGAGGCTGTTGCCTAGGAGGCATGGAAGGGCCAAGTGGGCGTGGCTCTGTGGCATGTGAACAGTCCCAGCAAGCGAGAGAATCAACTAGAGAGCCTGAAGAAGAACTGGGGTAGGACAGGTTGCTGGGTGAGTTCACCCTAGCGTCATAGTCAGTAGCATTGAGTGTCCTTAATGGTAGCAGCTCAATGTAATGAAAGGAGTTGGAAAGGCGCCAGATGTTGGGGTCCCCCCCAAGGCCAGCTCAGGAGGGACGATAGGGTCTCTGCCAAATTGGGGTGAGCAGCGCGGAGTCACGACACAGACTCCGGGAGTTGGGTGAAAGTGGAGCGAGAATCCACAAACTCGTTTATTCAGGAAGTGCACATGGGTTTTAAGGGGCTGTTAATCCTTGTATGGGGCGGTCCCCTTTTGGTGACCAATGACAGCTTGTCTCTGGACAGGACATCTCGTAGTAGGCTTCTCGCGAGCATGGGGCTGTAACTGTTGTCACATCAAGCCTGCGCAAAACGCCACTTTTACAGAAGCCACTTCCTGTTGTCTTTTGCCATGCGGTCTGGCTAGGACCAGGCCTGTATTGTGCCATACACCTCCCACTCTGGCTCATCCTGTCACCTGTCCACTGTGCTCTAACGTCCTCCACCTGACCTGCATGCATTCCCTGTGCCCCAAGTCCCACAGTGGGGACAAGTGTGTACTGTACTGGCACGAGGATGGGCTCTGGGGTCATACAGACCTGGGCTCTCACATCGGGCTGAGTGACTTACACAAATTATGTACCATGCGGGCGCTGGGGTTGTTCTCCCAGAGAGCTTCTGGTCCATCACTACGTCTGCCTCTTCCCACAGAGGCCTGCAGCTCCAGCCGCCTCCCCTGCCCTCCCTGCCCGCCTGCCCCCCAGCTCCGCCTGTCGTCCCTCCCTCCCTCTGGCTGCTCTTCTCTTATTCTAGAAAGACGGGTCGCATTCTCAGTGCACAGCACAGCCACTGACACCAATATATCGCCAAGGTAAGTCACACGGCTGCTTTCTGGAATCTGAAATCAAACAATACTTAAGACTGCAGGGGAAAGAGAGTGCTCCCCCCATCCTCATTGCGGGCATAATCAATGCGGTTCTCACTCCCTATGGCTGCATGTGCGTGTTTGCACGTGCAATGTATCTACTTAGCTTGTGTTCTGAAGCCCAGGTCTTCACCCGGCAGTTGAATAGACAGCCATCTTTCCACATTGGGAAACACTGGACATATTATTTATTTATAAGAGCTGCTTGGTATATGGTGTTCTGTATACTCATTTGGGGGAGTGTATCATTCACCGCTTCATGACAAATCACCCCCTGAACTCAGTCACTGAAAACAATTTTAAATATCTGTATAAAGGTCTGGAGAGATGGCTTAGGGGTTAAGGCGCCTGCCTTAAGAAGGCTGGTTCCAATCTCCAGCAGTTCCAATCTCCAGGTCCCACGTTTAGCCAGATGCAAAGTGACGCAAGTGCAATGCCACACTTGACCACAAGGGGGCGCACACATCTGGATTTTGTTCACAGCAGCTGAGACACTGCTGGCGTGCCCATCTCTGTCTCTCTCTCTCTCTTTCTGTCTCTGTGTCTCTCTCCAAAAAAATAATTTAAAAAATTAAAAAAAAAATAAATATTTGTATAAACCCAACTGTACACCCACCCTACATCATGCCGGGAAGCTGGCTGCTGTTGGTTGAGCCCAACCTCAGCTGGACAGAAATGCCTCAGCTTATACCTGCTCTGTCAATAAGGTGTGATGGCCCAGATCTGTGCTCCCAGCATCTGGGAGACTGACCCAGGACAATGCCGTAAGTTTGAAGCCAGCCTGGGCTACACAGTGAGTTCCAAGCCAGCCTGGGCAAGAGACCCTGTCTCAAAACAACAACAACATAAAGCATGTCTTTGCCTCAATCCTCAAACCAACTCATCTCCCAGAGCCAACCCTGTTTTATTTGCCTAACAACTTCTGTTTTGCTGAGGCTGGTGGTTCACACCTAGAATCCCAGTAAAGTAGGACAGGGGAAAGCTAGCTCCTTTTAGGCAGTTTCAGCTAGAGACTGAGGCCCAGAGAGAACCAGGAGATGCCACCCCACATGACATGAGAATGGAATTCTTGGCAGAAATGGAACTCATGGGCTGGAGAGATGGCTTAGCAGTTAAGGCATTTGCCTGCAAAGCCAAAGGAACCTGGTTCGATTCTCCAGGACCCGCGTAAGCCAGATGCACAAGATGCGCATGCATCTGGAGTTCATTTGTAGTGGCTGGAGGCCCCAGCATGCCCAGATGCATGCACCCCCTTGTGCATCTGGCCTACATGGGTCCTGGAGAATTGAACTGGGGTCCTTGGGCTTTGCAGGCAAACGCCTTGACCACTAAGCCATCCCTCCAGCCCCTGTGTTGCCTTTTTTCCTCTCTGGGGGTTCTCCTGGACTTACCTCTTGCTGCTTGGATACAATTGAGTCTGGCTTTGCCCTCACCCAGCCTAGCTGGGTGGGGGAGCATAAAACTTTCTTGGCCCGAGGAACTCTTCTGCTTGTCTCTGCTCTGTAGTTTGGGGTGACTTCTCACTCTGCTTATGATTTTCTCTGGTTTCTGAATCTACCATGTGAGTACTTCCCTTATACTCTAGATCTACCACGTGTGTGCTCTCACCAACTCCAGGCCTGCTACCTGAGGAGTTTCCTTAAACCCAGGGGAACCGTGAGTGGACTCTCTTCATTACTCATTTCTCCTCTGCATTTCTTGGTCTCGCTTTGACATTTTCTTTCTTATTCTTCCTTGATCCTCAGTTTGTCCTCTTGACTTCCCTCCATAGGAAAGCACATGGCAGCTGCCATGTGTGTTCTTTCTAAGTCTCCTTACATACACTCCCAAGTTCTATCCTCCGAGTTTGTGGCCCCACCTCAGTCTTTCCTTGAAAGCCTCAGTTTACCTCCTCTACACATGCTTGCAGCTCTACTCCAGCTTTTACACAAAAGTCTCAATTTCTCGTAAATGAACCTTATAAACTCTGCAGTGTTTCCACATGAGAGCATGCTTGCTGCTTCCCACGAGATCAAGACTCTGCTCTAACCCTCCTACATCCCAATTTCCCGTAAAAACCCCACAACTTGTGATTTCTCTCTAAATAAACTTAACTCATAATTTATCCTTCTTGAGTCTGTCTTTATCAATTCTTTGTTAAAGGTAGGACAGAACCCAAACTTGGGGTTCATAAATTTGGGGTAGCCCTTGTGAATCAAAAAATCCTGTATCACCCACAAAGCCAAACGTCACATGTTCTCTCTCATATGTGGATCCTAGCTACAAATGATTGGACTTCTATGTGAGTAGGAATAAAACTCAGTAGCAGAGGCCAGTAAGCTAGGAAGGGAATATAAAGGGAATATAAAGGGAGAGAGGGGGGACTTAATAGGATGGTATTGTATATATGTAAGTAGAAGAACAGATTAATGGGGGTGAAAAGGCCTAAGTGAGGTCAGGGAAGAGATTGAGTAAAGGAAAGGTGGAGTGAGGGCTAATCAAAATCTAAGAGAATATAAATAAGTCATATGGAAACCTACTTTTCTGGACAATGGAACACTCAGAAGCCATAGATTGTTACTAGAAAAATTTTAGAGCCAGGGATGGGATACCTTCCAGTGAGTTGTTGGCCAGGGAGGTCCCTGATGCCCCCCAAACTTTACAGGCCATTTCCGAGGCCCTTGGTTCCCCACCAGGAATATATGGTAAGACCCTGTTGCTGAAGACCCTGCATACTTGAAAGGTCACTGAGAAATCCTGCTGGAGCTGAGCTGAAAACTTCCTCCTCCATCTAGTCCAGTTGACAGAAAGTTTAGAAAAAGCTATGCTGCATGCAGTTCAATGGGAGAGAGAGAAATCACCAGTGGAGATACTCAATAGTGGATGCTGCAAGCCTTAAATTCGGCCAGCCAGGCCAAATGAGCCAACAGGTGTAACAGTGGCATGTCTGTTATGGGAGAAACCAACCACTCTCTAATTGGACTGGAGGCCCGCTCCATGGGAGGGAATACACCCCTGATACTGAAAACCTACAACAGGGGTAGTCATGAGCCCTAGTATAACACCTGCTGGTGTCCTAAATGTGTAACGCTCACCAAACTGCTGGTGTCTGGCTAAATTCTCTTCAGATATATGACTAGAAGGCATGATGCTGAGAAGAAGGGACTGCCCAGTACTGAAATATCTCACTTGTAGCAGACTAATGTCCATACCCATTATATATTAATGTTACTCAGATCACTTTTCCATAAAGGCAGGAGAAGCAACCTGCTTTTCAGATGGCACACAGAGCAAAACTTGGGAAAAGCTGACTTAGAAGGAAACATGATGCTGACTCTCAAACCAACCACACCTTAAGACAGAGGACCTGCTCAGCACTGACATATCAAACTATAACATCTTCCAAATATATTGGCTCAAACTACCACAGTCCATTGCAGAAGAGGTGGCAGAAAGAATGTAAGAGCCAAAGGAAGAGTAGGACTCCTTACAACATGCTCCTCCAGACACAAAATGGCCTGAATATCCATGACCTCATAGTGCCTGACACTACCTTCACAAGACCATAATAGGAGGAAAAGATCATGACATCAAAACAAAAGAGAGACTGATTGAGAGGGGGAGGGGATGTGATGGAGCGTGGAGTTGTAAAGGTGAAAGTGGGGGGGGGGAAGTACCATGGGTTATTCCCTATAATTATGGAAGTTGTCAATAAAAAGTAAATTAAATGAAAAAAAAAACACCCTGAATCAACAGTAGCACTCAGGAGGCTAAAGTGGGAGACTTGTCAGTTTGAGGTCAGCCTGATCTGCAGAGTGAGTTTGAGCTACAGAGTGAGTTTCAGGGTCATTCTAGAGTTCAGTTAGGCCCTGCCTCAAAAAACCAAAACAATCACACACAAAAAAAAAAAAAAACTTCTGGGCTGGAGAAATGGTTTAGTGGTTATGGTGCTTGCCTGAGAAGCCTAAGGACCCAGGTTGGATTCCCCAGTACCCACATAAAGCCAGATGCACATGGTGGTGCATGCATCTGGAGTTCTTTTGCAGTGGCTAGGGCCCTGGTGCACCTATTCTCTATCTGCCTCTTTCTTTCTCTTTCTCTTTCTCTCAAAAAAAATCAAACTTCTGCTTAAAAATTCTTGTGTTCATTTTAAAATCTGCAAGTAATATGACTATTTGTCTTTAATGTGTCTATTTTAGACAACATCTTAGAAAGGGATTTTGTATACTTTCTGATGTTTTTGTGCTTGTGCTGGAGGTCAAACCTTGCACATGTAGAACATAACAGGTTATTTAAAATATTTTATGTGGGGCTGGAGAGATGGCTTAACAGTTAAGGCACTTGCCTGTGAAGCCAAAGGACCCAGGTTTGATTCCCCAGAACTCATGTAAGCCAGATGCACATGTGTTTGGAGTTCATTTGCAGTGGCTGGAGGCCCTGGCGGGCCATTCTCTCTCTGTCTCTCTTCTCTCTCTCTCTCTCTCTCTGCTTGCAAATAAATAAACAAACAAATAAATAAAAATTAAAATATTTTATGTATGAGCCAGACATGGTGGTGAATGCCTACAATACTGGTATTTGGGAGGCTGAGGCCGAAAGAATAAAAATCTGAGACTAGCTTGGGCTACATAGCAAATCTCTATCCCAAAAATAAACAAAAAGAAAGAAGAAAAACCACACAGACAAAACCCAGTGATAATAAATGCCTGTGATCCCAACACATAGGAATCTGCGGCAGGAGGATTGCCATGAGTGTGAGGCTAGTCTGGACAACATAGCACACCCCTCTGTTAAGAAAAAGAAAACCCACACGTTAAAATGTGTGTGTGGGGGGCGCTTGCTTTGGTTGCTTAGTTCTCAACACTAGATTGTGTCATGACGTCTCACTTCCACTCAAGCCCCTCCTGGCCTGCTTCTTGTTTCATTCCACATTAAGGACCAATGGACCTCAACAATGCAATATGCTGGGCCATAACTGAGTTTTTCAGATTAAATGGCTACTGCCATCTTCCCTGCTCAGCACATTCAAGATGCCACGGAACGTTGATAATATAATGTGGTGGGACACAGCAGAGTTTCGACTTCCGCCGGCTGGGCTGCACCGTTTCTATTTAAGGAAATGAGCACAGGAGCTTCCTCACTAAACCGCAGAGGCAGCTCTGCACAGGTTCAGGGAGGAAGCCTATTAGGGCTCCCAGCGGGGGACGTGAGATGGAACCATCCTAGTGAGGCGCCCAGCTCCCAGACTAACTTGGAAGAATGTGCCTGTGCTTCCAGCACATTCCAGGGCCACACAAAAGGTGCTGTGGTTTTTCAACAATATTTCAACTAGACTCTGGAAAACAATTCTGACTGCAGTATTGCTGTGAAGTTATCTGATTAGTTTCATTAGCTAAAATATTTCTAACTATTAGTATTATTAAATTATATAGTTGAGATGTCTGACATTCATGATTTTGTCCTTCTTTTCTTACCTACCCATAAGTAAAGGAAGAATAGCACAGGCTGAGCTCAAACTCTCCATTAGTCCTGTGTGCACCACCAAGTTAGAAATGATTTGACCTTTTTTTTGTTTGTTTGTTTCTTTTGGTTTATTGAGGTAGGGTCTTGCTCTAGCACAGGCTGACTGGAATTCATTGTGGAATCTCAGGGTAGCCTCGAACTCTCAGAACTCAGAGTGATCCTCCTACCTCGGCCTCTTGAGTGCTGGGATTAAGGGCATTCACCACAATGCCCAGGAGAGAGAGAGAGAATGAGAATAAATGGGCACACCAGGGCCCCTAGGCACTGCAAAAGAACTCCAGACATATGTACCACTTTGTACATCTGGCTTTACATGGGTGCTAGGGAGACAAAACCAGGACATCAGGCTTTGCAAGCCACTGAGCCATCTCTTCCACTCTGATTTGACCTTTTTAAGGACAGAAGTTGTTTTTTTTTAAAATATTTTATTTTTGTTATTTGAAAGAGAGAATGGGCACATCAGGGCCTTCAGCCACTGTGAATGAATTCCAGATGCATGCACCAAGTTGTGCATCTGGCTCACATAGGTGCTGGGAAATTGAATCTGGGTTCTTAGGCTTCGCAGGCAAGAGCCTTAACCACTAAGCCATCTCGCTAGCCCAGAAGGAAATTTTGATTTCATCTGTACAAGTAGTTTCAGCAATTGCCAGTTCTAAAGTCTACATCATCTACATTGTAAGGAGAATCAGCACATGAGCCAATCCAACACCATTTGTGCGTATGTTGACCAAGTGCCCCACCTACATGCAAACCCAGGTTTGCCTGTGAGTTCAGGCACTTCTGTGGCTTAAGTTCTGAAATTTGAAACAATCATAGTGAAAACAATTTAGAAGATCACAGGAGAAAAAGAAATCTTTAAACATATACCAGTGGTCTATGAGAGAGTTCCTAACAGGAAAACCTGACAAAGGAATTCGCAGATCGTGAAGAATGGCTGCCGCGTCGCTGGCTGTAATGGCCTGGAAGATGCTGGTCCTTTGGTCACCCCGCGCGTACCGACCGAGTTCCTACTAGTGCTAGTACACAAGACAGCAGTCAGTAAAACAGACAGACCCCTATCTTCCTGGAGCTCACATCCTAGCAGAGAAAGAAGACAGAAAAGATAAGTAGATTAGCTGGCAAATGGCGGCGATCAGAGAACAAACGGAGGGACAGGACTGGGGCTGTGACTGCAGCTTGCCACTGACTGTGCAGAGAAGCTTCAGAAAGAAAGAACAGTGGGAGGAGAGGCAGGCTGGGTGGCTGGGGCAAGCGGCTATGGAGCATGGGAGGGCCAGGTGGAGGCTGCTCAGAAGTCAGTAGCTGGGAGGAACTGCCCAGTGCCTTGTAGCCAGAGTCGGGGCTCAGCTAGGCGGCCATGTGTGTTTGCGAGCAAGGAGGACATCCACTTTGTACTTCCGAGGGTTCCTCTGCCGATGGAACGAGGCTCGTGGGTAAGGCAGGATGGGACAGAAGCAGACCACTTAGGAAGGGTTTGTTAAGGTCAGTGGTTTATAGTCTTGAAAATTATGGACTTGGCCAGGTAGTGGTAGCTCGGGGCAGGAGGATCACCAAGTGTTTAAGGCCAGCATGGGCTACAGGGTGAGTTCCAGGTCAGACTGGGTTACAGTGAGACCCTATGGTGAGATACAATGACGACTTTTAGCACTTCATCAAGGACATGAAAGAGATCGTGTGTGTGATGAAGACGATGACCCCATTGCAGTGGTAAGACAGCCTTCTCCTGTGCTGGGATCGGCAATCTTACCCACTGTCACTTTTGTACCATTGCCGCAAATGCTAACAGAGCACATCAGGTCAGGCTCTGCCTGCAGTGGTCTCGCTGTCTGGGGTGGCCGCAGCACTATAGCAGCGCTTTCTTCTCCCCTGGACAGCCTGGGCGTCACTGTATCTGCTAAGCTGGTTTTCAGCATCAGAGATTGTGTGATAGTGGTAGTGAGACTGGAGCAGAAGTGAAGTAGTCAGGAATATTTTATTTTGTGTGTGTGTGAGAGACATGGTATGTGTAATGTGGTGTGCACACATGTATGTGCCCAGCAGTGCCCCATGTGCTCACCTGCAGTGGCCAAAGCAGCACGCTGGGAGCCCTGCTCCACTGCTCTTCCACCTTTTCTTTGAGCTGGAGTCTCTTACCAATACCGGAGCTTGCTGTTGTGTTGTTTGTGTGAGTCCTAGTGATTCCCTGGTCTCTTTGCAGGCCTGGGGTTACAGCCATGCCCAGCTGTTTATGTGGGGTCTGGAGATCAAACCTGAATGGCTTCAGGTCCCCTCAGCTCTCAAGCTCATGCAGGAAATGCGCTTAACCATTGGGCCATCTCTATAGCCCTCTGGGTGTATTTGGAAGGCTAGGACTTAAGTTATTTCTGTTAGGTATTTGGTCACAGGGATTCACAAATCTCTATTTAAAGTCACAGGCCTGGGATGGAGGGATGGCTTAGCGGTTAAGGTGCTTGCCTACAAAGCCAAAGGACCTAGGTACAATTCCCCAGGACCCGCATACAAAGTGGTGCATGTGTCTGGAGTTTGTTTGCAGTGGCTGGAGGCCCTGGTATGCCATTCTCTCTCTCTCTCAAATAAATACATAAAAATATTAAAAAATAAAGTCACAGGACTGGATGACATCATAAGTCATGAAAGGAGTAAAAGAAGAGACATAAAGACCAAGGTGAGAACATGTGACAATGAGACAAGGAAGGAGTCCACAGGAGATGAAGGCATGGCTGAGAAGGAAGATCCATAAGCACATTCATTTCTCATGGTGTGGAGCTGACAGCTTGCGAGCAACCTGTGGCACGGTCAGCTTTCAGGACACAGATCACTGACTTCTCATTGTCCCTCACTGGGCAGAAAGTGGGTGAGAGCAGTTAAGAGGACACTACTGTGTCCCACCTCATGACTTGTTGCCAAGGGCAGTCCCAGATCAGTCGTGCCAAGACAGAGGGTTGTGTCAGAAGGCTCCTGAGTTCTGGGGCATCCACATTCCACCTAAGCTGATGGGGTGGCCTGAGAGCATCAACCTTTGCAAAACGATTTTAGCCACTGTTGGGGAACACTGTCCTCTGATACGACAGTGCTGTTGCCTTCTTGAACTATCCCCAGCTGTGAGTACCTGCATGAGACCAGTTCAAAACTGAGCCCGTTAACCTTCCACCATGGAGGGGTGCATGAGGCTGCGCCCCAACCTGGGGATATGTGAGGCGTTTCCAGGGAAGTTTCTTCAGTGGTGTAGCCACTTGTAAGCTGCCATGCTCTTGTAAGCAATGCCAATAAAACTCAGTCAAAGCCGAGTGTGGTGGCGCACACCTTTAATCCCAGCACTCGGGAGGCAGAGGTAGGAGGATCACTGCGAGTTCAAGGCCACCCTGAGACTACATAGTGAATTCCAGGTCAGCCTGGGCCAGAATGAAACCCTACCTCGAAAAACCAAAAAAACTCAATCCACCAACCTAGACCTGGGAAAAGTTCACATACCTACTGTTTAATCCCACCACTAACAAATTATTATTATTATTATTTTTAGTATTTTGGCATATGTAGCCTTTAAAAAATCAAGGTTAGGGCTGGAGAGATGGCTTAGCGGTTAAACGCTTGCCTGTGAAGCCTAAGGACCCCGGTTCGAGGCTCGATTCTCCAGGACCCACGTAAGCCAGATGCACAAGGGGATGCATGCATCTGGAGTTCGTTTGCAGTGGCTGGAGGCCCTGGCGCACCCATTCTCTCTCTCTCTACCTGCCTATTTCTGTATCTCTCTCTCTCAAATAAACAAATAAATAATAAAATATTTTTAATAAATCAAGGTTAATCTTGTCATCTTACTTTCTAATTTCTAACTATTGCGAGCTTTCCCATTTGCTATGAGGATGCATAATATTCTATAAAATGCCTATGCTATAATTTAACTTGCCTCCTGTACTATTAGACTACTGTTAGTGTCAATTATAACAAACTCAGTGTACTTTGGGGATGTTTAGTTTCATTCCAGAACTACAGGGACGTGAACGGCTTCACATTAGGCAAAATGTTCAGACAATATATTGAAGACTGGGAAGGTCAAACGAACTGTGAAGGTCTTTTAAAATGGCTTTGCTATTCATCATTCTGCTTGGGAAGTTTAGCTTCCAGCAAGGAGAAGAATCATGAAGAGCTTTAAAGAAACAGAGTGTTCAAGCTCACATGGGCTCTGTGGACAAATGGGTGAAGACCCACTGAACACCTTGCTGTGATCCCTAATGCATCAATACCAAAGTCAAGTAGGAGCAGTGGAGTCCCGAGACAGGCTAAAAACGGCTAAGGTGAGGTAAGTTTCTTGAGCCTTCTGAGACCCCCAGAGGCCAGAGGGACTACAGTCAATTCTCTCTTTGCAGAGGTCATTATTTTGGAACTTATCGAAAAATTGAACCATCCCTAGCTTTATAACCTGTTTAAACACTTTTTTTTTCTGTTTTGGGTTGAGACAGAATCTTGCTATGTGTATTGTTACTTTTCTCACTGCTGAGACCAAACTATGCAAGAGAACAGCTTAAAGGAGGAATTCTTTGTTGTAGCTCATGGCTTCAGAAGGATGGGTATATGGTTTCCTGGGCTCGTGGCTTGGCAGGGCATCATGGCTGGGAAGCATGAGGTGGAGTTCTTCACCCAGACAGGAAGCAGAGGCAGGAGGGCGCCGGGGATAAGATCCTGCCATGGACCTGCCCCCAGTGACATCCAGACAGGACCCATCTAATGCTTCTACAACATTCAACATATGAGCTTTGGGGGATATTTCAAATCACAACATGACGGATCCAGGTACACTCCCAAACTTTCAATCCTCCTGCCTTAGCAGAAGTGCTGCTAAGGTGTGTGCCACCAAGCTTGGCTCTTCTTTCCATATTCCTCTGATCAAGAACTTTCTAGACCAAGTCCACAATCAGCTATAAAGTCATGGTTTATTAATGGTCCTTTATACTAGGTGTCAGACGTTACTGTCAGACATCAGCTTTGCGTATGTAAATTTACAAGGTAAGTTTCAGTCAATCCTCTCTCTTCACAGATGGAGAACCTCCAGTTGCTTAGCTTTCTGATTTCCAAAAGCAAGTTCTGTAGAGCCCTACCCCACTGTACTTGTCTTCTCCCATGACCAATCTGGGATCCTATGAGGGGTTGCTCAACGTGGTAGCAGTTCCCTCGCAGCTGTCTCTAAAGAAAGATGCAGTCAGGTCCAAATTGTTGGGACAAACATCCAACCAAACACTGTTTATGCAAGAAAGGGATGTATGGGCTGGAGAGATGGCTTAGCGGTTAAGGAGTTTGCCTGCGAAGCCAAAGGATCCAAGTTTGATTCTCCAGGACGCATGTAAGCCAGATGCACAAAGGGCACACGCGTCTGGAATTCATTTGCAGTGGCTGGAGGCCCTGGCATGCCCATTCTCTATCTGCCTCTCTCTCTCTCTCTGGTTGCAAATAAATAAATAAACATTGAAAAAATATTTAAAAACAAGAAAGAAAGGGATGTACTTCAAGCTTACAGATCCAGGGGAAGTTCCATCAATGATGCAAGAAGCTGCTTCCGGGCTGGAGATGGCTTAGTGGTTAAGGCACCTGCCTCCTGAGCCTCAGAACGCTGGTTCCAATCTCCAGGTCCCACATTTAGCCAGATGCAAAGTGACGCAAGGGCGCAATGCCACACTTGACCACAAGGGTGTGCACGCATCTGGATTTCATTCACAGCTGCTGAGAGACTGCTGGCACGCCCATCTAGCTACCTTCCTCTCCTCTCTCTCTCTCTCTCTCCAAATAATAAATAAATAAATAAATAAATAAATAAATAAATAAATAAATAAATAAATAAATAAAGAAGCTGCTTCCTTCCATCCATCCAAAGAGAGAAACAATTGCAGCAAACAAAACATCACCACCCGCAGACAGCAAGCAGAAACCCAGAGCTCAATATGCCCCCAGTGATGTGCCCCCCTCCAGCCGGCTGCTGGAGACTTTTTAAGTCACAAGCTCAACTTTAATCCCAAATCCCTGAGGCTATGGGACACACACACTGACATTCCGACCACCGCATGACCTACTGAGCTGTCTCCCTGAGCTCTTCCTCACTCAGAGCTGTCAGAACTCCACTGAGTCACAAGCCAGAAAAGGTCAACGACAGCCACAAACTCTGCAGCAGGAGTTGGAGAATCTGCGAAGGACCCTCGAAGAGTCCGGCAAGCATGTGCAGCTATGTGAGCCACTTGACGTCAGCACACGTCTGCCCTGCGATGGTCACGCCAAGACAGCCAGGGGAACGTGAACAGAAAGCATGGTTGTGCTCCAGGAAAACTTCATTTACCAGAACGGGCAACAGTGTGCACCTGGCCACGGGGCAGCGGCTTGCTAACCCCACACCGGGCAATCCTGGACCTCGTCTTGCATCATAAACTGGTCTCTCTGGAAGAAGTGAAACAGCAAAGGTAGCTTAAATTTGTAAAGCACTGCTTGGCTTGTGCAGATAAAGTGTGCCAGGAGCTATATGAAGGTGGGGCACAGGATGGGCTCAAGTGTTTGATTCTGGTGTGCAGAAGATCCGAATACCTGAGTGCTTTGGTTCTGTGCTCTAGTCCAGCAGTCAGGCCAGATTCACACTCCTGGCATGGCAGTGGGAGCTAAGCGGCACACCGCCTGTCTGTTCCCCCTGTGGGATGCTCTTAGCAGTACATTACCTTACTTCCACCAGCAAGAAGCATGACCCGCCGTCGGCAACTTCATGACACACCTCTGTCCTTCCACTCTAACACGTGGGAGGTTCAGTGCAAGTGGTCCCTCTGGCTGACCCCAGTAAGTAACGAAAAGCAAACAGGTGCATAGGACCAGGATTCACACCCCTTCCTACACCCAACAGGAACTGTTGCAAAAGTAAGCTACTGTAGAGTTTGATCTAGCCTGGGTTAGTGAAGTGCTAGCTTGAAGCAAAAACAAGTTGAAAACATCCCTCACCACCACTGGACAGCTTCCTGATCGAAGGCATGCTTTCTGTCACTTGTAACTTTTTGTGGGAGATGATTGAACCCAGGGCTTCACACTAGCAAGCCAACTGAGATACACCTACATGCCTTTTAAAAAACTGTCTGAGCCGGGCGTGGTGCACGCCTTTAATCCCAGCACTCGGGAGGCAGAGGTAGGAGGATCGCCGAGAGTTCGAGGCCACCCTGAGACTACATAGTTAATTCCAGGTCAGCCTGGACCAGAGTGAGACCCTACCTCGCAAAAACCAAAAAAAAAAAAAAAAAAAAAAAAAAAAAAAAAAAAGTCTGTTGGGCTGGAGAGATGGCTCAGCGGTTAAGGCGCTTGCCTGCAAAGCCTAACGACCAGGGTTTGAGTCCTCAAAACCCATGTAAAGCCAGATGCACAGTGGCACATGCATCTGGAATTCATTTGCAGTGGCTGGAGGCCCCAGTGTACCCATTTCCTCTCTCCTAGCAAATAAAATATTCTAAAAAATATAAAAAATTGTATATTTGTGCCTGTGTCTACGTGTGTCTGGGGGGGGGGGGGCACACCTGAGTTTCTTGCCACTGCAAATGA
Source organism: Orientallactaga sibirica (assembly GCA_036365145.1). Classification (NCBI taxonomy): domain Eukaryota; kingdom Metazoa; phylum Chordata; class Mammalia; order Rodentia; family Dipodidae; genus Orientallactaga; species Orientallactaga sibirica. The sequence continues at coordinate 5,682,936 of JAEOAD010000047.1, read as the reverse complement.
AGGCCAGACAGACGTGTCACTTTTTTGCGTGTAGCTTTTTGTGGGAGACTGAACCTAGGTCAGGAGGCTTTGCAAGCAAGTACCTTTAACCACGCCATTCTCCCAATCCCACCACATGCCTTTTTACTCATTTTGAAAGTCTCACTAAGTTGCCCAGGCCAGGCTTGAACTTGCAATCCCAGCTTCCTATGTATCTGGGTTACAAGTGTGTACCACCTGCTTGCCCGTTGCTATTTATTAACTCGGTGCCACACCTCGAGAGCCCCGCTTTCTTTGAACATTCCTCCACAGTGCTCTCTGCAGAACATGCTCCTCTTCCATGTCTGGATGAACGCAATGCACCACACATGCTGATGTTAGCTTCCACAAAGGCAAACAGGACAAAGATGGGTTTTCTTGGTGGAAAGAAAATAGATTGGTGTCTCTAAATGCCCATCTGCTCACGGTATAAAAGGACACCCATCTGTCACTGTCTAGGGCTATGGAACACTTGTTCTTCACAACAGTTTAACAGCAGCAATTGCAGTTGAAGAGTGAACTCTTGGAAGCCCTATCCTCATGCAACACTTAGCTACAGGACAAAAGCACCCCACCTGGGGGAGGTGAACTGCAAAGAACTCAGACAGTTGGGCCGGAAGAGAGTGTGAGGGTCTCTGGATGAAGCTCTCAGAAAACAAGACAGGTGCTAAGGAGGAATAGTTTTTGAGAGCCAACTAAAAAAAATTGTTTTATTGAAGGAAAGGAGGGAGGGAGGGAAGGAAGGAGAGAATGGGTGCACCTCGGCCTCCAGCCACTGCAAACAAGCTTGATACATGTCACTTTGCACATCTGGCTTACATGGGACTGGGGAATTGAAACTAGGTTCTTGGGCTTTGCAGGCAAGCGCCTTAACTGCTAAGCCATGTCTCTAGCCTGAGAGCTAACTTTAAATAGTAGGAAGTATTGTTCATAGGAAAAAAAGAAAAAAACACAAAATTTGATAGTTTCAGCTAAAGAAAACCCATTCTTCTTTCTATGGGCCTCAGAACTTCTCACCTTCATCCATGTATGTCTGTGCAGGAAATCTCTCAAGACCAAGCTGGACAAGGGACACGCATGAAGTCCCGGCTACTTGGAGGGCTGAGGAACAACTGCTTGAGCCCAGGAGTTCTAGACCAGCTTGGGCAACACAGAAGACAGCATTCTCAAAAAAACAAAACAAAAAACAGACCACATAAATATGTACCTTAATGGATACTATCAGAGCTCTGCATTCAGTAATGCGTTGAATTCAAAGCCTGGTGGAGAAATAGCCGGGTTGTTGAATCCAGTGAAAACAGCAATCAGTCTTGTAATATGGGCAGTACCATCTTCAGAAGCCCCCATCCTACCCCAGTTGACAGTTCAGTCTTCTAACAGAAGCCAGGGGACAATTCCCTTTTGATATAGGCTTTGCCATTCTGAGTCTCCTCTGTGACCGTGCACTGGGGTAGCCACACAGCATGACAAGTCTGGCAGGTTTCAAGCTGGGAGCGTGGGTGCTGTATCTTTAGAAAGGCTGCCTGAATGATCAATGACATCACCTAACAGCCACCTGAATGGATTCACATAGTCTGCCAAGAGAGGGGCCAAGGAAACGTGCCTAAGGCCACAGAGGAGACCGGGTGGCAGCTGGGGGACCCAGAGCTGGCGCTCAGCACCAGGCTACGCTGTGCGCTGATGCTTGCTTCCACAGAGTAAGACACACATGCCCAGCACTCCGACTAACCTGTTTTAGTTTTTCAGTGCTGGAAATTGAACCTAGGGCCTCATACATACTAAGCACTTCTACCATGCCTATTAAAAAAAAAAAAATTCCTCTAAGACTTGTTAAATGTTTATGATTTCACAAAAGGCCTTATAGAATATTTTGACACTAATAACTCTTATACATTTTATTTTCCATTTCTTTCAAACCAATTATAAATGAGTTTTATGGTGACACACGTTTTTGAGATACAGGGTTAGCTCTGTACATGAATCATTTGCAAAAGGTCCAAGGCTAGTAACAAGCAGAAGCAGCGTTCATCCACTGTAGAAGCATCTGAAAGCTAGGTATGCATAGGGACTCTGAGTCCATGGGCAGTGCTACACCAGGCAAGGCTACAGAACACTGGCCAATGAGAAGGTTCAAGTGAGAAGGGCAGTGGATGAGGAGGCCAGCGGGACGTCCACAGAGGATACAGGAAGGAAGGAAGGAGGCTGTGCTGTGCTTGGTGCTCTCCAGCTGGAGGATCCTCAGTTGACCCAAGAACTGAACAGCTTTGTTCTGAACACCCTCCTCAGGAGGTCTGCAACACACGTGCCCTTCTTTGTGCTGCTGGTTTAATAAAATGGCCCACGTTAATAAATTATTACTGTTTACAATTTATAGTAAGAAACTTATAAAAAAAAAACAACAAGGAGACTAGAAGAGTGTTCCAAAAGTAAGCCAATTCAAACGGTTTCCAGGTCAGCAAGGGAAAGTGACCCTCAGTAAATCTGTTCAACAGACTTCTGAGACAAGGGCCCCCGTGGAGCACACGGATGAGTGGCTCCCTGTTTCCGGCTGAGATCCCCAACTCTGACTTCTGGATGGCTGGGAAAGGTGCGGCCATCCCTCACTCCGGGGAGTCCTGCCTGCCCCATCCCACACGAGGAGAAACAGCAAGTCAGCTGGTTGTGCTTCAGGCTTCACGGTGTCTGGAGGCTGTCTCGGTCACTGGAGGCTGTAAGTGTGGGTTGAACTGTTCAAGGTCAGGGTCACAATGAGTGAACGAGGATCTTTCTTGTTCTTGTGAACTGTGATTTTTCCTTTCAAGGCTTCCCCTAGGAAAGATAGCAAAGCACGTGTGTCTAAGAGTGCAGGGGTCTGGCCTCAGATCCTACACAGTCTCTTTAGGCAGTGCTCTATTTCACTACTTAAGACTTTTGATTTCATGATTTATTTATTTATTTTGAGGCAGGGCTTCTAGGCCTGGCTGACCTAGAGCTCACTCTAGCCCAGGCTGGCAATCCTTCTACCTCAGTCTCAGTGCTGGGAGTAGAGCCATGCCTGGCTCTTTTTAATTTTTAAACCTGAACTCTAAAACATTTATTTATTTATTTATTTATTTATTTATTTATTTAGAGAGAGAGAAGAGAGAGAGAGGCAAATATAGAGAGAATGGGCATACCAGGGCCTTCAGCTGCTGCAAATGAACTCCAGACGCATGCCCCCACCTTGTGCTTATGAGGGTCTTAGGGAATTGAACCTGGGTCCTTTGGTTTTGCAGGCAAGTGCATTAACCACTAAGCCAGCTATCTTTTTAAATTTTTAATTAACAGACTTCACATTTTAGAGCAGTTTTATGTTTCACTAAGTTTTGAATGAAGCAAGAACTACCTGTATACCATAAGGATCAAATCCTTTTGGGAGAAAGAAAAGCTACAGATAACTGACCTTTTATAGCAAAAATAGTAACATCTGAAAAATTAACATGAATTTCCAGACATGTATAACGGATACTATTTTCATGACTTACAGGAAAACATAAGTAAGACATTTTCCCACAATATTTCAAAGATTTTTGCACATGCACACATACATTCTCTTACTCAGGTTAATTAAATGGCACATGAAGGGTCACAGTAATAAATACATAACTTACACTGCAGGACTCCCTTCAATTGTCCAAGTCTAACTGAAGGACCAAGGCAGTGGCTGCCAGAGCACACAGATCCGTGTAATTCATCAGTGTCAAGGAGAGCAAGGCTGCTGTGCTGTGCTGTGCTGTGCTGTGCGTGTACACAGGGCACTGCAGACACGCTGGCGACAGCACCGGGTACCCACCATGTGCTGCTGCAGGCCAGTCAGAACAAAACATCCTGTGCCGATTCTTTCTGTGAGCTTTAGATGAAGCGACCAGAGCAGTGCGAGTTCATGGCGGTGGCAGAGAAGCCGGAAAAACACGCCATCGCACTTAAAGCTGAGGTAAGTGGCACGTCAAAGAACCCAGCTCTCCGTGAGATAGAAAGAAGCTCAGACTGACCTTAATACTTTTATTCTTTCTCTCTTTTTGTCGTGGTGTAAGCGTGTGTGTGTGCAGATGTGCATGCCCCATGGCATGTGTGAGGAGGCCAGAAAATGTTGGATGCTCTCTTCCATTGCTCTCTCTTTGTATTTCCTTGAGAAATGTCCTTAAGACACAGTCTTTTTTTACTTTTTATTTTTTAAAGTATTTTATTTATTCATTTATTTGAGAAATAGAGGGAGAAAGACAGGCAGAGAGAGAGAGAGAGAATGGGTGCACCAGGACCTCTAGCCACTGCAAACAAATTCCAGACACTTGCACCACCTTGTGCATCTGGCTTCATGTGGGTACTCCAGAATTGAACTTGGGTCCTTTGGCTTTGAAAGCAAGTGCCTTAACCGCTAAAAGCCACCTTTCTAGGCTACTTACTTATTTATTTTTTATGTCTGGAACTTGAACCTAGGGCTTCACTCATGCCAGACAAGTGCTCTACCACCAAGCCACAAAGCTTATTCCCAGCCTTAATCAAAGTTTCACATTTAAAAGCATATGGAACAGACTTGTACTTCAGTGTACGTGACTCTTAAAAGGAAAACAAGGGGCTGGAGAGATGGCTTAGTGGTTAAGGCGCTTGCCTGCGAAGCCAAAGGACCTTGGTTTGATTCACCAGCACCCATGCAAGCTACATGCACAAGATGGTGCATGCAACTGGAATTTGCTTGCAATGATGGAAGCCATCATGCCCATTCTCTCTCTCTCTCTCTGCCTCTTTCCCTCTCTTAAATAAAATAAGTTTTAAAAAAGGAAGACAAACCCCTGCAGGAGAGGAAGAGTTCTGCAACTTTCCACTCCACATTCTGGAAGACAGGCCCTCCAGTCTCACATTGCTGGTCTCACAATGCCAGAAGGAGTTTAACCACTCTAGGTATGCAATTTATTTTGGAGCTGCTTTTAGAACTAGTTTGTGTATAAACCAAACCAAATAAAACACTTCCATGTTGCTCTCAGTCACATGCATTCTAGATGAACTCTTATTTCAGGCGAATCCTCAGCTTAAAAAATTTCCTATTCTATCTATTCCCAGAGGTGGACTTACCACTACAGAAACCATTGACTGTTTCTGAAGATAGGAACATAAACACACACACAGCCCATCTCGACAGAATGACTGTGCAGGTAAACTGAAAATATTCTGTGTATTGGGCTGGAGAGGTGGCTCTGCGGTTAAGGCATTTATTTGCAAAGCCTATTTGATTCCCCAGTACCCATGTAAAGCCAGATGCACAAAGTGGTGCACACATCTGGAGTTCATTTGCAGTGGCCATTCTTTCTGTCTCCCTTCTTTCTTACTCTCTTCACTTGCAAATAAATAAATAAAATAAAATTCTATGCACTAAAAACTCTTGTCATATTACCTGTGGGTTACTAAAATAAGTTTCACATATGGTAAAATTTCCCAATTAGACTCATGACTTTAATGTAACTTAAAATTTTGCAGTGTATTTTAATATAAAATATTCATAGTATAAGCCCAACTATAGATACTCTTTTAAACATGTCAAGAGAAATTTCGAATACCAACCTGAAAGAATACAGTGAAATTTTGAGAACATCAGAGGTGGCAAAAATAGGCTAACCACATCTAGTAGCTACATAAATGCCCTGGGCACAGTGCCATCCAAAGTGATGAGGAAACTCTGAGCTGTAGGACAAGCATGTTAGTGTATTATTTATTACAGGCAGAGTCACAGCATGCCACACACTACCACAGATCAAGAAGGAAAGGCAGATAACTCATACTGCCCTACAACTCTTCTCCTGTTCTCCTGCTTTCGTGTGCGTGTGGGGTATGTGTACACATGCATGTGCCCACGCACATGTGTACGGAGGCCAGAGGACAACGTGGAGTACTCCCCCCGTCGCTTTCCTCCAGGGGACGGCGTGGAGTACTCCCCGTCGCTTTCCTCCAGAGGACAACGTGGAGTACTCCCCCCGTCGCTTTCCTCCAGAGGACAACGTGGAGTACTCCCCCCGTCGCTTTCCTCCAGAGGACGGCGTGGAGTACTCCCCCCGTCGCTTTCCTCCAGAGGACGGCGTGGAGTACTCCCCGTCGCTTTCCTCCAGAGGACGGCGTGGAGTACTCCCCGTCGCTTTCCTCCAGAGGACGACGTGTGAGTACTCCCCGTCGCTTTCTCCAGAGGACGGCGTGGAGTACTCCCCCCGTCGCTTTCCTCCAGGGGACGGCGTGGAGTACTCCCTCCGTCGCTTTCCTCCAGAGGACGGCGTGGAGTACTCCCCCCGTCGCTTTCCTCCAGGGGACGGCGTGGAGTACTCCCCCCGTCGCTTTCCTCCAGAGGACGGCGTGGAGTACTCCCCCGTCGCTTTCCTCCAGGGGACGACGTGGAGTACTCCCTGTCGCTTTCCTCCAGAGGACGACGTGGAGTACTCCCTGTCGCTTTCCTCCAGAGGGCGGCGTGGAGTACTCCCCCCGTCGCTTTCCTCCAGAGGGCGGCTCCCCGTGGAGGACTGGAGTACTCCCCGTCGCTTTCCTCCAGAGGACGGCGTGGAGTACTCCCCGTCGCTTTCCTCCAGAGGACGACGTGGAGTACTCCCCCCGTCGCTTTCCTCCAGAGGGCGGCGTGGAGTACTCCCCGTCGCTTTCCTCAGAGGACGGCGTGGAGTACTCCCCGCTTTCCTCGCTTTCCTCCAGAGGACGACGTGGAGTACTCCCCCCGTCGCTTTCCTCCAGAGGACGGCGTGGAGTACTCCCTGTCGCTTTCCTCCAGAGGGCGGCGTGGAGTACTCCCCGTCGCTTTCTCTCAGAGGACGGCGTGGAGTACTCCCCGTGTCGCTTTCCTCCAGAGGACGTCGCGGGAGTACTCCCCGTCGCTTTCCTCCAGAGGGCGGCGTGGAGTACTCCCTGTCGCTTTCCTCCAGAGGACGACGTGGAGTACTCCCTCCGTCGCTTTCCTCCAGAGGGCGGCGTGGAGTACTCCCTCCGTCGCTTTCCTCCAGAGGGCGGCGTGGAGTACTCCCCCCGTCGCTTTCCTCCAGAGGGCGGCGTGGAGTACTCCCTCCGTCGCTTTCCTCCAGAGGACGACGTGGAGTACTCCCTCTGTCACTTTCCTACCTTGTTTCCCTGGGACAGAGTCTCTCACTGAACCTGGAATGAGCTCACTGCTCTCTGCTAGACCGACCAGCGACTCTCCTGTTCTGCCACCCTCAGCAGGTGTGTGCGGAGGGGTGGGGATTAAACCCAGTTCCTCACCCAAGCACTCTTACCCAATAAGCCACCTCCGCAGCCCCTCCACTAATACATTGAGATGTTATAACATGGGTGTGTGAAAATCCGTCTGGGGAATGAGCGAAAGGAGCAATTAACTTTCTGAGGAAAATGACAGTTTAAGAGAAATGACCCAAGTTTGAACAGGGTAAGTAAGAATTCACCACATAAGAGGTCAAAATAGCTGCCCTGTAGAAGACTATTGTGCATAAGCCACAGAAGAAACCAGGACAGTGAGCTGAACATATGCAGTGCAGGGCTGGGGTGTGACTCAGTGGAAGTGCTTGCACACATGCAGGAGAGGCCCTCGTTCCACACACCAGCACCGCACTGACTCAGTCTTCCTTCCACACACCAGCACCGCACTGACTCAGTCCTTCCACACACCAGCACCGCACTGACTCAGTCCTTCCACACACCAGCATAGCTGCCCTGACTCAGTCCTCCTTCCACACACCAAGCACAGTGACTGACTCAGTCCTCCTACCACACACCAGCACCGCACTGACTCAGTCCTCCTTCCACACACCAGCACCGCACTGACTCAGTCCTTCCACACACCAGCACCGCACTGACTCAGTCCTTCCACACACCAGCACCGCACTGACTCAGTCCTCCTTCCACACACCAGCACCGCACTGACTCAGTCCTCCTTCCACACATGGCAGCACGATTGTGACAGGATGGCCACAGTGAAGAATGGAACGTTGATGTCTAAAAACACCCGAGGTTAAAAGGATGTCGTCTCTTTGCCCTGCTTCAGTCCTGCTGTGTTCAATCTTGCTGGAGCCAGAGTACATGATACCATCAAGATTTTATTTCTATAGCACTGAGACTTCAGTGTGATGGAGACAGTAAGTTGTGGCTTCCTCTAACGCTATCTATTTCCATCTATTACATTCAATTTACACATCAACAGTGAGTCAAAGCAGTGTTAGATCCCTGTGAAGCAGAATGAACAGATACTTCCATGGCGATGATCTGAGTCCCCACTTATCAAACCCTAACACTCCACCCTCTTTGACATGGAAACCCTCTCTAGCCTGTCCTGATCCCACTTCTAGCCTTTTTTAGTGGCAGGCTCTGTGATGACTTTTTCTGTCTATGTACATATAAGACACTTAAACTTCATATAAGTAGTATAGCACAGGAGTTTGTCAGATATCACCCATCCATTTACCTAAACATCAAACATCCATCTATCTAACCATCATCTAGCAGTTGACTATTGACACAAGGTCTCACTGCACATAGCAGGCTGGCCTTGAACTTACAGCAACCCCTCTGCCTCAATCTCCTGAGTGAAGTTGTTTTAGAGTTTGTTCTTTGTGGTCAACATATGTGTTTACCCATCTTCTGAAGAACATTTAGGCTGTTTCCTATTTTACATATCTACAAATTGCTGCTTAGAAGATAGAGACTGTTCAGACTACAGGTCCAGGATGAACTCTACTGCTGGTGTGATGGGACATCGAGACTAAGCCAACGACATCTCACAGCAAGAGCACAAAAGTTCATTTGGCTACATTGCTACCAGCAGTGGGCACCGTTACATTTTCTGTACTTCTCCATCATGTGATGGGTGAGAAAGTGGCTCCAGCTCCGGCGTCAGTCTTTTCCTGAGCTGGTGGTAAAGGTACCAACCTTTTATTGAGACTGATGCTCTCAGCATGTCTGCCGCCCAGAAGGCTTTCCGCAAAGGTGGGACAAGAAGACTTTCATGGATCCTAATTCTTGGAGTTAGGTGTGGAGGTGTGCGAGAGTTATTAGTAAGCAATTTGTGAGATGAAAACAAAGGAATGAGCCAGGCGTGGTGATGGCCTCCTTTAATCCTAGCATTAGAGAGGCAGAGGTAAGAGGATCACTGTGAGTTTCAGGCCACCCTGGGACTGTATACATAGTGAAATTCCAGGTCAGCCTAGAGCAAGACCCTACCTTGAAAAACCAAAAAGACTACAAAATTTGAACAGCCCTTGAATAACATGGAACGTGTGTGTAGGTGGAGAGGAGATGGCAGAAAGTATCTTACATAAATCTTTTTGAGCCCAGTAACTAGTGTGTGACACTCTCTCTAATTTGTACTTCTGTCCGTTATTTGTTTAGTTACTCAGGAAATGAAATAATTTTCATTTATATTTCTATGCTATTAACTATTAAAGAAACATGTTCTCAATTCTTGTATCATGGTTTTGAGCTATATACGTTCTCTATTTATTTTAGAAAGTCAAAATTACTCTTAAAGGGTGGGGCTACAGCTCAGTGGTAGAGCACTTGCCTAGCATGCATGAGGCCCTAGCTTCAATCCCTAACACTGCAAAAAGCCAACAAAACACCATCAGATTCAAAATTGAACATTTTCTTGGAAAAAAATGTTTTTAATTCAATGACATACCTGAAACATACAGATGTAGAGTTATGAGAATATCTTACCTTAACAACCATGATACTATTCCAAGTATCACATAAACATGATTGTGAAATGAGCAACTACTATTTACTTCTGAATGTATACACTATCTTTTCTCTTTTTCTCACCTGCTTTAACTGAAAATGGCTTTTCCAGTAGGAATATTGTTTGTTTCCAGTGTGTTTTGGTGCTCTGAGGCCCGGTGGAGAACACGACCTGCATTGTGAAAGTTCGGAAGCAGTTGATGATGTACAGGATTTTTAATATCACGGTACATTAATCTACTAAATCAAATACAAGTCCAATTGCTTACAACAGCAAAATGTTTCTGCTAACTAATTCTCATGAATCACACATGGACTTACCTTGTGGAGGCAATTCTTTTGAAAATATATATCAAAGTAGCCAGCAACCGCCTGTTTTAAAAAAATATAAATGATTGTTAAACCAATCATATGATGCAACAATTAATCACATAGCCTATTTAAAAAATTATTGATTTATTTATTAGAGAGAGAGGGTGACAGAGACAATGGACACACTGGGGCCTCTAGCCACTGCAAACAAACTCCAGATGCATGCGCCACCACGTGCATCTGGCTTACGTGGGACCTGGAGAATCGAAACAGGGTCCTTAAGCTTCGCTGGCATGAGCCTTTACCCACTAAGCCATCTCTCCAGCCCAGCATAGCCTTTTAAGGCATGACAAATTAGAAAACCAGACCAGACATCTCTTCAACTTAGGACAGGTCACTATTTTCCTACAGAAGATGTTCTAAGTAGAATTAAGTAATATAACCAGCTTTTCTTTCTCACAGTGTAATAATAAGGACAACAGGCTGAACAAATAATGTACGTATAACGGATGTCCAGAAGGTAAGTGCTAAACCAGCCTGCACCCTCAGCTCCAGTCCAGCTTCAACACCTGCCTGGCAGGGCGATGCCCGGAAAGATGAGGAGCGGCTCTCCTCAGAGCCAGCCCAGCCCGCATGACCACAGCCTCCACCCACTGTGTCCTGGTTGTGTTATGAGCACAGAGCAGCACACCCTCTCATCTCGTAGTTCACCATGGCTTCCTCTAATTCAACTCAACCAGTCTTAAGCAAGTTACTAAAAATAGTTTTGTTTTTTTCTTTTGGTTTTTGAGGTAGGGTCTCATTATGGCTCAGGCTGACCTGGTTATTCACTATGTAGTCTCAGGGTGGCCTCAAACTCATGGAGATCCTTCTATCTCTGCCTCCAAAGTGCTGGGATTAAAGGTGTGTGCCACCATGCCTGGCCTAAGAATAGTTTTGTTAGGGGATAAATAAAATCATTCTTAAATGGGACCTAATTTTTTCTAAAAATAAAATGAATATAAATAATAGCATGCAGGAAACAAAATCCTGTTTAAGTAAAAACCTAAAAAGGAAAATGTTAAAGTTAACACTAACACCTGTGACAGTATAGAAAGGTCTTTTGAAAGAGATAAACATGGGCTGGAGAGATGGCTTAGCAGTTAAGGCATTTGCCTGCAAAGCCAAAGGATCCCGGTTCGATTTTCCAGGACCCATGTAAGCCAGATACACAAGGGGGCGCATGCATTTGGAGTTTGTTTACAGTGGCTGGAGGCCCTGGCGTTCCCATTCTCTCCCTCTTTCTCTCTCTCTGCCTCTTTCTCTCTCTCAAATAAATAAATAAAATATATTTGGGAAAAAAAGATAAACACATTCAGATAAATAAATCATTTCACCTTTTTTTTTTTTTTGCCTAAAATTTAAATGATACCATTCCTTCTCCTCTCACTAATGAATTAGTTTGACTTAATCCATTTTCAAAACAGGCATTGAATTAAGCTTATCAAGTGTTTTAAAAATAAGACACTGGTTATTGAAAACTAGTAAGTCAATATGAAGTCTGTTCCTTTTACTAAGAATGTGGTGTTTTATTTATCTTGTAGGGAAAATGTGGATTGGGCCCAAAGAAAATCCAATATTCAACCTTGAAGTTCATTACATTTTAGACATGAAGAGACAATCAGGAGGCTCTCTATAATTCTACCAAACAATCACAAAGCAATGTGGTGTTTAGATACAGATTACTGTTGAAAGCTATGTGCTTAGAAGGACAAAGTTTCTAAACAAAACCTAGTATTTATTTCTTTATTATTTATTTTACATGTGTAAGTGGTGTGCATGTGTGGGTGGATACCACACTGATGTGGCCATTCTCTCTCTCAAATAAATAAATAAATAAATACATTTTCTTTAAAAGAATGTGGGACAAATGATTGGACTTCTATGTGAGTAAAAATAAAACTCAGTAGCAGAAACCAGTAAGCTAGAAAGGGGATATAAAAGGAACAGAAAGGGAGGGAGGGAGTACTTAATAGGATGGTATTGTAAATATGGAAGTAGAAGAACAGATTAATGGGGGTGAAAAGGCCTAAGTGAGGTCAGGGGAAGAGATGGAGTAAAGGAAAGGTGGAGGGAGGGCTAATCAAAATCTAAGAGGATATAAATAAGTCATATGGAAACCTACTTTCTGGACAATGGAACACTCAGAAGCCATAGATTGTTACTAGAAAATTCTCAGTGCCAGGGATGGGATACCTTCCAGTGAGCTGTTGGCCAGGGAGGTCATAGATACCCCCAAAACATTATAGGCCATTGCCGAGGCCCTTGGTTTCCCACCAGGAATAGATGGTAAGACCCTATTGCTGAAGACTCCACATACTTGGGCTACAAGGTCAATGAGAAATTCTGCTGGAGCTGAGCTGAAAGCCTCCTCCATGTGGACCAGCTGACAGAAAGTTGAAAAAAGCTATGCTGCATGCAGTTAGTTCAATGAGACAGAGAAAACACCAGTGAAGGTACTCAACAGTGAACACTGTAAGCTTTAAATTTGGCCAGCCAGGCCAAATGAGCCAATGGGTGCAATAGTGGCATGTCTGTTATGGGGGAAACCAACCACTCTCTAATTGGACTGGAGGCCTGCTCCATGGGAGGGAATACATCCCTGATACTGAAAACCTACAACAGGGTTAGTTATGAGCCCTAGGGGTGTAACGTCTGCTGGTGTCATGCTAAATGTATATACTATGCTCACCAAACTACCCAGTAAGCACTTCTCTTAATGCTATTCTCACTTTTGGTTAGAGAAGCTTCTCTTTTCAGATGGTGGCGACCTTGGGATGACTCAGAAGGCACCGTGGTGCTGAGAAGAAGGGACAGGAGTGCTTAGCACTGAAACATCTCTAACACATCTTCCAAGGCTCAGGGTCCATTGTGGAAGAGGGGGCAGAAAGAATGTAAGAGCCAAAGGAAAAGTAGGACTCCTTACAACATGCTCCTCCAGACACAAAATGGCCTGGATATCCATGACCTCACTGTGCATCACACTACCTACACAAGACCATTGTAATAAGAGGAAAAGATCATGACATCAAACTGAAAAGAGGGACTGATTGAGAGGGGGAGGGGATATGATGGAGAGTGAAGTTTCAAAAGGGAAAGTGGGGGGAGGGAGGGAAGTACCATGGGATATTGTCTACAATTAAAAAAAAAGTATGTGGGATATACTAGGTCTGGGGTACTAGCCATGGTGTCAACATCCACCAGGATTCTAAAACACATCTCCAGACATATGATCCACCCACCCAAGGCAGGGTCTTGTTCTAGCCCAGGCTGACCTGGAACTCACTCTATAGTCTCAGACTAACCTTGAACTCACAGCCTTAGAAGCCTTTTAAGCACTAGGGTTAAAGGTGTGCAACACCATATCTGGCCATTCTCTTTTCTATCAAACATGCCAACAACACTGAAAACATGTATTTAAATTGCTCTTTTTCTTTCCTTTCTTTTTTTAAAAACATTTTTTTAAACATTTTTTAAAAGTTTAAAAATATATTACTTGCCGGGCGTAGTGGTGGACATCTTTAATCCCAGCACTCGGGAGGCAGAGGTAGGAGGATCACCATGAGTTCAAGGCCACCCTGAGACTACAGTGAGACCCTACCTCAAAAAACAAAAAAAAAAAAAATATATATATTTTTTTTACTTATTTGAGAGAAATAAGTAGATAGAGACAGACAGACAGAACAGATACACCAGAACTTATAGCCACCACAAATGAACTCCAGATGCATGTGCCACCTTGTGCATCTGGCTTTAACTGGGTACTGCAAAACTGAACCGGGGTCCTTTGGTTTTGCAGGCAAGTGCCTTAACTGCTAAGCCATCTCTCCAGCCCTTGTTCTCTTTTTCATATCAAATGTGCCAGCTGTTTTGAGACATGTGGTTAAATCACTTTGCTTTCTTTTAGACAACATTTTATTTGTGAGGAAAGAGACAAAACAAGTGAGCATGGGCACACTAGTGTCTCCTGCCACTACAGATTAACTCCAGATTAATACGCGTACCACCCTATGGCCCTGGTTCTACATGGGTACTGGGGAATCAAAGGCCGGCAAGCAATGCAAAAAAGCCTTTAACTACTAAGCCACTTCCCTAGTCCACTCTGTTTCTATCGAACGTGCCAGCTGTTCTGAGAACGTGTGGTTAGGTCACTCTCTGTTTCTATCGGACGTGCCAGCTGCTCTGGGAACATCTGGTTAGATCCCTCTCTGTTTCTATCAAACGTGCCAGCTGCTCTGGGAACAAGTCCACTCTGCCTATAGAACACAACATGTAGCTATTTTTCAATTATGGTTTTACTGCCCTGTCACCATCACTGTGACAGGCCATCTCTGAGTCTCTTAAGTATTAATTTCAACGCACTTATATTTTCCCTGTGGAAGTCATCCAAACCTAAGAACCAGCAACCAAACAGGAAATTGGAAGCAATGACTACTAACTAGTAACAGCATTAGAGAAGTGGAGCTCTTAGTTGACATGCTCTTGGCAAATATCAGATAGGTCAGAAGCTGGAGCACAGAACACATTTCTCTTTTGTTCCACATGTATGTCTTGTCAGAGCATTGAGAACTGCCAGTGGGCTAGGCTAATGTGCAAAGACAGGCCACATACACATAACTAAAACTTCTTTCTCCAAATCATTCCAGCAGAGATCTGAAGAGGAGAGAGAATGGGTGGTGATGAGTAACAACAATGAAAAGATCAAGAAAGAAGACAAAAGACAGAGGGAAAATACACACACACAGTGGATTTCCAGGATGGACTGATCACTCCTAAAATCTGTTGATAATCTGCCACCGTTCTGTGAAGCACACAGGGAGATAATACAAAAGCATGTGGCTTGATCGGACATTCTCAATTCTATGGGCTTCAAAGGCTGTTGCGGAATGAGTAGTTCTTGTCCTTCTTACAGATTTCACACAGGAATAGAGAGTCATTTTAGAAAACACTGTACAGCTCATTTTGCTTGCTTCCTTTGTATGCATAAGTAAAGGCAGTTCTCTTGAACAGAGATTCAACACTGAGTGCTACATGTGCATTGCTGTGACGGGTCCTTACAAAGGGGCACCGTGAGTGCATGTATGACGATGGTGGCCACTGAAATACAATCAGTCTAGACTTCTGAGGAAGGAGGAAATTAAAAATTATCATGATCGCTATCACCTGCAGGGAGTAATTCATCATTTCTGTTCCTCACTGGTATCACGTTGCACCAGCGCGTGGTTACAGCAGATACAATTAGGCAGCTGGCACGGGCGGAGAGGATAATGTGCTTTTGATGGAGTTTACCCAAGCATGGAGACAGCGCTGTAACCCATGCAGCAGGATCACTGCGACAAAAAGCAAGTCATTGTTGGCTGGATTATTTCTTTCACATTCTTAACACAAGTCTGAGGCCAAGAAAGAGTACGCAGATAATGCAAACAACAAAGCAAAACAAAACAAAGATGATTACAGTTTACATCATCATGTAAAAACCAACCAACCCAAGAAAACGACAAACGCGTACCACACAGCTGCTGCATGTATAGCATGGGCTGTGCTGGGATGACGGCGCAGAGACCAGCAAGCGCAAGGCTACAATCGCCTCCACGACGAACTCTACCTGCAATTACACTCTTCTTCAATTAACTGTTTTATCCCAGGAGTAAATGTGTATCTCTGCTTCCTTTGTGAGCCCTCCAGGGGACAACACCCAAAGCGCCATGTGCGCCTTGAGGGACACTGCCAGGTGAGTGTTTAACATAGACCCAGAAGATGGGAACAGCAAAGGGACAAAAGGTCTTTAAAAAAAAAAAAAAGGCACTTTCACTACAATTCACTTTTGGTTTATTTAAATTCTTTCCAGGTAACAACTGAAACTCCTTCTCGATTTAGACTGCTCCTTTAAAATTTCAAAACTGCTTATTAAAAAGTATTTTTAGGGCAAACTGAATCATCTGGATAGTGTGTGTAGAGTGTGCAGTTTGCTTTGTAGAAAGAGAAGGGGACTTCCTATGCTGCCCAGGCTAGTGCTACACTCCTGGGTTCCAGTGATCCTCCTGCTTAGGTCTCCTGAGCAGCTGTACTAACGGCATTCTCTAAATGCATGCTGGTGGCTCAAACACAAGCACCCCGGTTTGCCTTAACTGTACATTTATTCCTAACTACAAACACAAGATGACATTATTTTATATAGTTAGTATTGAGATCAATATGTTTGCCTCAATCTTTCATTATTATCATCAGCAGCATCACTAGATTTTCTGAGACAGTCTCACACAGAACAGGCTGGCCTCAAGCTTACTTTGTAGCTGAGGCTGGCTTTGCACTTCTGGTCCTCCTGCCTCTACCTCCTAAGTGCTGGCAGTAGAGGTGTGCAACACTTGCTTAGCTTACAAATCTTTTAATGTATATGCATATGCAGGTAAGTGCTATGGCTGTAGGAATATGGGACTGTAGAGGTCTGGCTTCAAGCCTCCAGGGGATGCTAAAAATTCAGCAATGACACTATTTTATAACATGAATGATACATCCAAATTAACAAAGCACAGTAAAAGATTAACACCCTAAGGAGCTAGGTTGAACTATCCAGTACCCACATAGGCAAGATGCACAAGGTGGAGCTCGCACCTGGAGTTTGTTTGCAGTGGGTGGAGGCCTAGTGCGCCCATTCTCCATACCTGCCTCTTTCTCTCTCTCTCAAACAAAAAGTTTTTTTAAAAGATTAATAAGGGTTGGAGATAATATGGCTTAGCAGTTAAGGTGCTTGCCTATGAAGCCAAAGGACCCAGGTTCAATTCCCCAGTACCCACGTAAGTCAGATGCATAAGGAGGTGCATGCATCTGGAGTTTGTTTACAGTGGCTAGAGGCCCTGGCGTGCCTATTCTCTCTTCTATCTCTCTCTCTGCTTGCACATAACTAAAATAAAAATTTTTAAAAAAAAGGTTAACCAGTGCTCACTTTGGGAGCACATACACTAAAATTGGAACAATACAGAGAAGATTAGCATGGCCCCTGTGCAAGAATGACACACACATTTGTGACATGTTCCATATTAAACAAACAAAAAAAAAAAAGATTAACAAGGCTGGAGAGATGGCTTAGCAGCTAAGGTGCTTGCTTGCAAAGCCTAAGGACCCATGTTCCTCTCTCCATATCCCATGTGAGCCAGACACACAAAGATGAGGAAAATGCAAAGTCACACATGTCCACTAGGTGGTGCGCTTGGAGTTTGATCACACTGGCTGAGGCCCTGGCACGCCAATTCTCTCTCTCCCCTCTTGTTCTCTCTCAAATAAAAATAAAAAAGATTAATAGTAAAATGGAACAAATATAATTTATGAACATTGTTTCTCAAAATATTGTCTTACTAGACTCACCTCCCTTCTTGACATCCTAATGACACCATGGAAGGCAAAACACTGGCTAAGAGAGGACTACCAACAATGATGTTATCTAGCCTTCTGCTAACAGATATTGTAATAGCTTGGAGATTTTTTTCATATTTTACTTATTATTTTCAAGGGAGAAAGAGAATGTGCATGCATGCATGCATGGGTACACCAGGGCTTTCTGCCACTGTAAATGAACTCCAGACGCATGTACCACTTGGTGCATCTGCAATTGAACCTGAGCAATCAGGCTTTGCAAGCAAGTGCCTCTAACCACTGAACCATCTCACCTGCCTGGAGTGTTGGAGTAGTACAGTGACGCTCTCTAGTGAGGAGCATCAGTGTGATGCATTTGTGTTGCATTTTATACCTAGAATTTGACAAAGTTGAAAAACCACAATATTCAGGTTTTTAAAAATTTTTATTTTTTGAGGTAGGTCTTGCTCTAGCCCAGGCTGACCTGAAATTCACTATGTAGTTTCAGGGTGGCCTTGAACTCATGGCGATCCACCTATCTCTGCCTCCCAAGTGCTGGGATTAAAGGCATGCATCACCATGCCCAGCTTAATATTCAGGTTATTTTATGTGTATGACTTGTAGACTAGCTTTCATCCATCTTGGAGAATTCTCAGCCATCATCTCTCCAAATATTTTGGATTCCCATTTAAATACCACACTCTTCTCCTATCCAATGACTCTTGGCCCTCCCTCTCCTGCTTCATCACTGCATGCATCTCTTGTACATCTTTCTGGACACTTTTTTAACGTGAAAGAAGTTCACTGACATTCTTTACACTGATTTTTAAAGACCTGCTGCTGAAATGATACTGTTGCAGCTTTAGGGTATTTGTTCTTTTTCAAATCGGATTCTTTTTATTTTTTTAATGCAACTTCTTTTCTCCCTGGATGCAGTAATCAGTTATTTCAAAATCTATGGCTATATATAATGACCGCACTACCCGAAGTGTTCTCATGCCGGTCTCTGCCGCTCTTGCACAGTGATGTCTTTGTAAAGTGGTTGCTTCTGACTATGTTCTGCACATTTATTTTGAAAAGTTCTTAAATAATCTTGAACGTATTACAATTATCTTCTATAAAGGATTTGTTTCTTCAAGGAAGTTGAGGGGGCCAGAAAATCAAGATCACCTTGACCAATACCAAGGATTCGGATTTCCAGGGTCATCAGACATGCCTGGCTGAGGGTTGAGCTACCTTCTATTGGCACTCCCGTTTTCCTTCTATATATCCTTGAGCTCAGTCTTTCAGGTTCTCAATGCCAAACCCTATGGAATTACCAGGGTCTACTTATACATTGCTACCCACAGGAGGGAGAAACAGGGCCCGCAAGCCTAGAAGTTGCTTCCTGAGTGTTGGGTGCTTACAGGGCAAAAGCAGCCCCAAATGTCAGTGTTGTTTCTTCTCTTCTTCCTTTTCCTTTTTTCTTTTTTTTTCTTTTTTTTTTTTTCAAGGTAGGGTCTCCCTCTAGCCCAGACTGACCTGGAATTAATTCTGTATTCTCAGGGTGGCCTCCCTACCTCTGCCTCCCAAGTGCTAGGATTAAAGGCATGTGCCACCATGCTGGGCTTCCTTTCTTTTTTCTTTTTTGGAGACAGGGTCTCAGGTAGCCAAGGCTGACCTTGAACTCACCGGATAGCAGAGGATCACCATAAACACCTGGTCATCCGGCCTCTACCTACTGAGTGCAAGGATTCTAGGTATGTGCTATCACATACAGTTTATGTGATGTTGAAACTGAACACACAGGGATTTGTGCATGCTAGGCGAACTGATGAGCTAGAACCCCTCTTTGTGTTTTCTTAACTCTCGGAAGCACATTACTTATTATTATACATTACTTATTATTCTGAGACTTTGCAAAAGGTAGTATTTTCTGTTTTGTTCAACTTCTGTAATTACTCTTAGAAAAAAGTAGTCTCATTTCATATGGTCTGCCATTAGAGCAGGCAGACTGTTCACTACACTGGTCTCACCTGCACCATGTCTCCCACCTCCAGCTCTACCATCTCATCTGTTACTGTCTCAGTTTACATGTTCCTGATGGGCAGTCTTCCTAAACACACACTGTGGACTGTGCTCTACCTGCTAGTGCCTGGAGTCCCAGCTACTCAGGAGCTTGAGGAAGAAGCTGATTGGGGGCAGGCGGCCAGGCGGCCAGGCTGGGTGTATTAGCTACTCTTGTTGTGACCAAATATCTGACAAGAAACAACTGAAGGAAGGGCTTCTTCCAGCTTCCAGTTTCAGGGAAGACAGAGTCATGGTGGGGACGGCATGTCAGCAGGATCAGGGTGTTGGTCACATTGCACGGACATGCAGAATGCAGAGTGGACAGGACATGAGGTCCAGCTACATAACACCAAAACCTAGCCAAGTGACCCACTTGCTCCAGCCAGGCCCCACCACCTTCCTAAGCTAGTGCCACCAGCGGGGACCAAGTTGTCAAGCCCATGGGGACCTTTCCGTACCCAGTGCTGGCTCAACAACCACAACCCCAAGACAACAGGAAGGAAAAGGGCTTGTGGCCATGGCAAAGGTTAAAAATGAGCATTGTTAAATCATTTGTGGGGGTGGGTGACCATGCTGCAGCCAGCACCAGTTATTCTGAGACATCTTTCCCAAGTGTAATCTGAGGAAGGAGCTCTGGACAGAACTACACAGGAGGAGAGGAAGGAAGATAAGGTTCAACTGATGTTGTAGAAATAAACACTTGAATGAATAAACTCTCTTCTGAAGTGTGAGGGGAAGGACACCTCTGCCTCCTTACCAGAACCCTTCTGTGAAATGTTCAGCGGCTGGGCTAGGGTTTGTTTTTTTCCACTCAGAAGCTGCTGTTTCCAAGAAGGTTAGCTTCTTTAGCTGCCTTGAGTTCTGGCTTTCTATTCAGAATTCAAGTGGATTTCTTGTGGTGGTAGTAGAATCTCTGAATACTGCTGGATGAAAGGACAACTTACACTTGGGCCCACAGAACTCATGTCTGACCAGCCTGTATCCATGCTGTTAGATGCTGGATAAGGAGAAAAGAAATACACCAGGCCACTGTAGTGCAGCCTTGGGTGAAAATGGGTCCCCATGCACAGCAGTGGCAGAGGGACAGACAGGGCTTGAGAAGCTGCCAATCTGTAGGAATGAAGCACTGTGACAGAAGGCAACCTTCCCCAAGGCATCAGATACTGCGGACCTCGGCCTGTGGAGAAATGAGTTTTTGTTGTTGCTGTTGTTGTTGTTGTTGTTTTGTTTTTCGAGGTAAGGTCTCACTCTGGCCCAGGCTGACCTGGAATTAACTATAAAATAGTCTCAGGGTGGCCTTGAACTCAAGGCGATCCTCCTACTTCTGCCTCCCGATTGCTGGGGTTAAAGGTGTGCGCCACCACGCCCGGCAAGAAATGAGTTTTTGATGGAGTATGTAAGCAAGTCAGTTGTGCTTGCTCAATTCTGATGAGGTCAAACCCACCTATGAAATCAGAGGCCTACAAACCTGTGAGCAAACAGATATGTTAAAAACTTTTAGCTGGGCGCGGTGGTGCACGCCTTTAATCCCAGCACTTGAGAGGCAGAAGTAGGAAGATTGCTGTGAGTTCAAGACCACCCTGAGACTACACAGGGAATTCCGGGTCATCCTGGGCTACAGTGAGACCCTACCTCGAAACACCCCCCCCAATTTTTTTTTAAAACACTTTCTTTTTTTTGAAAGTGGAGCATAAGCCAGGCATGGTGGCACAAACTAGTAATTCCAGCACTCAGAAAGTCAAGGCAGAAGGATCATGAGTTTGAGGGCAGCTTGAGATTCAGCAACATAGCTAGACCCTGTCTGTAACAACCAGAGTTCAATGACACCTAACATGATTGCGTTAGGAACCCAGCATTTTCTATGTGCCAGGTAAAGCTGGACATACTTGTATGAATTATATCACATAGCCAGCATCATCTCTACTTCTAAGAGAAAAAGATAAGAGAAAAAATAATAATATACCTAAAGTCATATTGTAAATTCAGGTTCTGTGGGTCTAAAATGAAAGCTGTTAACTCCTTATGAAGTATAGGTGATGAAAATTTAGTTTTTAATTCTTGACTTTTCCTTCCATGAATATTGAACCGTCCTGTCAATGCATAACACACACACACACACAGACACACACACACAGACACACACACACACACACATACATGTCCCCCCACACACTTAGCAAATATGAGTGTCAATATTCACAGTGGTATCTGCCAGGATATAGTCCAAAGAAATCTGAACTGAGAAGGTATTTTTCTTATAGGTCATTATTCCAATGATCAGCACTTGCATCAAAGAGAACACTACCTGGTCAAACTCATTCGTCATCACGACCTAGTGCGGGCACTGGCAACTTCTGTGACGAGCTGGGTCACACTCCCCTGACAGCCTTGCCCGAGCCACTGCTATTAATAATCTAGTTACATTGTTTCCACACCCACTGCTGTGCTTGAGCTGGACATCTTCGTCCTGCTGGAGGACACTTATTCTGACATTACAGGGTTCAAGCAGGACTCTGTCACTATCTAGACTGAATGAGTACAATGTAGTTGAGAACTTCAGGACTCCAGTCAAAGTTGTTTCAGAACAAACTGATATTAAAATACTTCAAAAATTTTTACTTTTATTTATTTATTTGAGAGAAAGAGGAAGAGAGAGAGAATGGGCACACCAGGGCCTCTAGCCACTGCAAACAAACTCCAGACACAAGTGCCACCTCGTGCATCTGGCTTACGTGGGTCCTGGGAAATTGAACCTGGGTCCTTTGGCTTTGCAGGCAAGCGCGAAGCCATCTTTCCAGCCCTAAAATATTTTTATAATACAATCTGGAGGCTTTAAAAAGGCAGTGATAAGAGCTGGGTGTGGTGGCGTATGCCTTTAATCCCAGCACTTGGGAGGCAGAGATAGGAGGATCACCATGAGTTCAACGCCATCCTGAGACTACATAGTGAATTCCAGGTCAGCCTGGACTAGAGCAAGACCCTACCTCAAAAAAAAAAAAAAAAAAAAGGCAGTGATAAACTCTTTGATCTGCACTTGCAATATTCTTCACAGCCTAGCTTTCCAAAATCGATACTGACTACATGCACCCATTATCGTTCTCCCTTCAGGGTTACACATTGTGTGGATGTTTACACTCTTTGACCAAGTGTGAACAGTGATTTAAACACTGTAGATGGGCTGGAGAGATGGCTCAGCACTTAAGGTACTTGCCCATAAAGCCTAACTTCCAGAATTCAATTACCCAATACCCACATAAAGCCAGATGTACCAAGTATGCATTTGGAGTGAGTTTGTAGTGGCTCGAGGCCCTGGTGAACCCACTCTCTCTTTTCTGGGTGTGGTGGTATACACCTTTAATCCCAGCACATGGGAGGTGGAGGTAGGGGGATCATTGTGAGTTCTGTGAGTTCAAGGCCAGCCCGAGAGTACACAGTGAATTCTTTTTTTTTTAAACTTTAATTTTATTTATTTGAGAGCAACAGAAAGACAGAGAAAGAGGCAGGCAGAGAGAGAGAGAGAGAGATGGGCGCACCAGGGCCTCCAGCCACTACAAATGAACTCCAGATGCATGCACCACCTTGTGCATCTGGCTTACATGGGTCCTTGGGAGTTGAGCCTTGAACCGGGGTTCTCAGTCTTCACAGGCAAGCACTTAACTGCTAAGCCATCTTTCCAGGCCTACATAGTGAATTCCAAGTCGGCCTGGGCTACAGTGAGACTCTATCTCAAAAACAAAACAAAATATGTTTATATACACACATACGTGTGTGTGTGTGTGTGTGTGTGTGTGTGTATGTATGTATGTATTAGTCTTTTTTTTTTTTTTTTTTTTTTGGTTTTTCAAGGTAGGGTCTCACTCTGGTCCAGGCTGACCTGGAATCAACTATGTAGTCTCAGGGTGGCCTTGAACTCACGACGATCCTCCTACCTCTGCCTCCTGAGTGCTGGGATTAAAGGCGTGCGCCACCACGCCCGGCTTAGTTTTCAAGTCTTGACTTGTCTTTCTACAAAAAAATGTAATGTTTTATTATTATTTATTATATGATTTTTCCCCTTCATAGGTCATTACTCCAGGGACCGCCACCTGAATCAAAGAGAACAAACACTACCTGGCCAAACTCACCATCGTCATGACCTGGTAATGCGCATTGGCAGTGGGGCATAAATAAACCTTGTAACAGACTCTTTCTGCTATCCTCAATGAATACACACCTAAAAGTAAGTGCAAAGTAGGAAACATCTAACTTTTTAGAAATTATTTTTCTTCATGATGTTTTAAACAGAAGGTATAAAAGTAAACAGAGGGCTGGAGAGATGGCTTAGCGGTTAAGGCGCCTGTCTGCTAAGCCTAAGAACTGGGTTCCAATCTCCAGGTCCCACGTTTAGCCAGATGCAAAGTGACGCAAGGGCGCAATGCCGCACTTGCCCACAAGGGGGCGCACGCATCTCGATTTCGTTCACAGCAGCTGAGAGACTGCTGGAATGCCCATCTCTATCTGTCTCCCTCTCTGTCTGTCTCTCTCCAAAAATAAATAAAATAATAAAAATTAAAAAAAAAAAAAGTAAACAGGAAGCAACTGACATAGGAATGGCTTGAAGAACTCCAGTTTTTTTTTTTTTGGTTTTTTGAGGTAGGGTCTCACTCGGTCCAGGCTGACCTGGAATTAACTATGTAGTCTCAGGGTGGCCTCGAACTCCCAGCGATCCTCCTACCTCTGCCTCCCAAGTGCTGGGATTAAAGGCATGTGCCACCACGCCCAGCTTAGAACTCCAGATTTTAAAAGGCTAAAATTTCTAAGGTGTAGTGTCAAAGGCTTTAGACACTGGGGTTGGAAAAGGAGAGAAGATAGGCAATGCACAGGGTGACCTGGAGTTTAATACAAAATAAAACCCAGAACTATATAGCACCTTTTTTATTTTCTCATTCTTAAGACTGTTACCGTTCTGGGATCAGTGACTGAGCAACCCTACTCTTAGCCACTATGTGTACTCTGGGCTCAGGATCTTCCCAATGCACCCTTCTGACCCTATCACAAGGCTTCATCAGCATCAACAACCACCTCCCACTGTTCTAAACCAGAGAAAACACAGGTGATGGATGATCTGGGATGTTCTCTCCTCTGCAGACTCCACTTTACAGGTTCCAGGCAAGCTAGGCTTCTTTGCGTAAACTTGCACAGATTAGGTGAACATATTAATGGCGGTAAGGGAGCACAGCATTTCTACACACGAATATAGTATGCACTGATCAAATCTACTCCTCCTTCCCTAGCAGGCTCCCTAGGTGCCAGCAATCACCATCCTATATGTGGTTTTCATACAGGAGAGGGAACACAAGGTGCCTGTCTTTTGGGGTCTGGCCTCTTCCACTAAACACAGTATCTTCAGTTCCATCCACCTTGCCAACAACATGATTTCATTCTGCCTTATGACTGAACAAAGCTCTCCTGAGCGAGTACACACACACTGACTGACTTGACATCTTGCCTACTATGGACAGTCTAAGTCATCCCTCTGAACGCAAGTTTCATTTTCCTGGAGACACACATGGGAGTGGGTTACCTGGATCACATGGTGGTTCTACTTTTGGTTTCTGTGCAGCCTCTCCACACTGCGCTGCATAAGGACTACTGACTCACGTGTGTGCAGCATCTCCACACTGCGCTCCATAAGGACTACTGACTCTCGGAATCTCAGCTGGACTGATGGGTCTCTACACTGCACTCCATAAGGACTAGACTCACGTGACATCTCTGCACTGCACTCCATGGACTAGACTCTCGTGTGTGCAGCATCTCCACACTGTGCTCCATAAAGACTAGACTCACGTGAATGCAGCATCTCTCACTGCACTTTCCTGGTGCAGCATCTCCACACTGCACTGCATAAGGACTACTGACTCTCGTGGTCTCCACACTGGACTGCATATGGTGACTCGTTCTACACTTTAAGGACTACTGACTCTCGTTCTCCACACTGCACTCCATAAGGACAGCCATCTCTACACTGCACTCCATAAGGACTACTGACTCCAGCATCTCCACACTGCACTCCATAAAGACTAGACTGCACTCCATAAGGACTACTGACTCTCGTGAGCATCTCCACACTGACTGCATCTCCACACTGCACTGCATAAGGACTACTGACTCACGTGTGTGCAGCATCTCCACACTGCACTGCATAAGGACTACTGACTCACGTGTGTGCAGCATCTCCACACTGCGCTGCATAAGGACTACTGACTCACGTGTGCAGCATCTCCACACTGCACTGCATAAGGACTACTGACTCACGTGTGTGCAGCATCTCCACACTGCGCTGCATAAGGACTACTGACTCACGTGTGTGCAGCATCTCCACACTGCACTGCATAAGGACTACTGACTCTCGTGTGTGCAGCATCTCCACACTGCACTGCATAAGGACTACTGACTCTCGTGTGTGCAGCATCTCCACACTGCACTGCAGCATCTCTGACACTGTGCAGCATCTCCACACTGCACTGCATAAGGACTACTGACTCACGGTGTGCAGCATCTCCACACTGCACTGCATAAGGACTACTGACTCACGTGTGTGCAGCATCTCCACACTGCACTGCATACTACTGCACATCCACACTGCACTGCATAAGGACTACTGACTCACGTGTGTGCAGCATCTCCACACTGCACTGCATAAGTGCAGCATCTCCACACTGCGCTCCATAAGGACTACTGACTCACGTGTGTGCAGCATCTCCACACTGCGCTGCATAAGGACTACTGACTCACGTGTGTGCAGCATCTCCACACTGCGCTGCATAAGGACTACTGACTCACGTGTGTGCAGCATCTCCACACTGCACTCCATAAGGACTACTGACTCACGTGTGTGCAGCATCTCCACACTGCGCTCCATAAGGACTACTGACTCACGTGTGTGCAGCATCTCCACACTGCACTCCATAAGGACTACTGACTCCATCACGGACATCTCCACACTGCACTGCATAAGGACTACTGACTCACGTGTGTGCAGCCTCTCCACACTGCGCTCCATAAGCACTGACTCCGTGTGTGCAGCATCTCCACACTGCGCTCCATAAGCTACTGACTCACGTGTGTGCAGCATCTCCACACTGCACTGCATAAGGACTACTGACTCACGTGTGTGCAGCATCTCACACTCGCTGCATAAGGACTACTGACTCACGTGTGCATCTCCACACTGGACTACTGACTCACGTGTGTGCAGCCTCTCCACACTGCGCTGCATAAGGACTACTGACTCACGTGTGTGCAGCATCTCCACACTGCACTGCATAAGGACTACTGACTCACGTGTGTGCAGCATCTCCACACTGCACTGCATAAGGACTACTGACTCACGTGTGTGCAGCATCTCCACACTGCGCTCCATAAGGACTACTGACTCACGTGTGTGCAGCACACTGCGCTGCATAAGGACTGACTGAGCATCTCCACACTGCACTGCATAAGGACTGACTCGTGTGCAGCATCTCCACACTGCGCTAAGGACTACATAAGCATCTCCACACTGACTACTGACTCACGTGTGTGCAGCATCTCCACACTGCGCTGCATAAGGACTACTGACTACTGAGCTGCAGCATCTCCACACTGCACTCATAGTGACTCTCGTGTTTCCTCTGGAACTGACTCTCGTGTGTGCAGCATCTCCACACTGAAATAAACTCACGTTTCAGCTGCTCTGTCACCTCTGGAATCCGTAAACCTGAAATAAACCCTTTCCTCACCTCAGCTGCTTCTGTGCTGATGGTTGTTCCAGAAATGAGAAGTTAACAGCAACAGTCCCCCCATGACAGACATGGAGTCAGTCAGCAATACCCTGCCACAACACAAAATTTACTTAATGAAGCTGATTAAAATATTGGCCAGATGTCTCATGGAAATCTACAATGTAAGTTCAAGACAAACTTTACTATTTCTATGCAGCACAGATGTGTTTCAATAATTAGTTTGTTTAGCTAATTAGCTCTGCAAGGTCAAAATTAGGTCAACTTACTCCAGAAAGCAAAAGGAACTGGTTTAATATCCCTGCAATCAGTGGTCACCAGATTTTTGAAAAGTTTTTTAAGAAAAAATATATTTTAAAATATTTTATATTTATTTATTCAAGAGAGAGAGAAAGCCAGACATGGTGGCACATGCCTTTAATCCCAGCACTCGGGAGGCAGAGGTAGGAGGACTGCTGTGAGTTCAAGGCCACCCTGAGACTGCATAGTGAATTCCAGGTCAGCTTGAGCTAGAGTGAGACCCTGCCTGGAAAAGCCAAAAAAAAAAAAAAAAAGAGAGAGAGAGAAGAAAGAGGCAGAGAGAGAGAGAATGAAAATGAACGGGCACGCAAGGGCCTCCAGTCACTGCAAACGAATTCCAGACACATGTGCCCCCTTGTGCATCTGGCTTATGTGGGTTCTGGGAAATTGAACCTGGATCCTTTGGCTTTGCAGGCAAGCCGCCTTAACCGCTAAGCCATCTCTCCAGCCCTTTTCACAAGCTTTGAAAGAATGTTTAAAGAATACTATTGCTGGGCTGAAGGGATGGCTTAGTGGTTAAAGTGCTTACCTGTGAAGCCTAAGGACCCATGGTTCAACTCTCCAGGTCACACATAAGCCAGATACACAAGGTGATACAAGCACACAAGGTGGCACTCATGTCTGGAGTTCCATGGCAATGGCTAGAGGCCCAGCATGCCAATTCTCTATTTCTCTCTCTCCTCCCTTTTTTGCCCAGCAAAAAACCCAAAAAACAAAAAAAAACCCAAAAACAAAAAATAAAGAATGTAACTGCTGAAGTTCTTTTCATAAGCTATTAGAAGATTTTTAAAGCTTAATTAAAAAATAAAACAAAAAGTACACTGAACAAAGAATCACTGAGGTTGGCTTATAAACATTTTAAAGTTTCTTCTCACAGAATTGTGGCAGCCTGAAAACCACTGGTAACTCAAAGGGTGAAACTGAGGCTTCCTGTATCTTTGAGCCACTTCTCCACACTAACATTCAAGGGGAAGAGCCTTCAAACACTGATCCAGTCAGTCACTCAGAATGGAAGGCCTGACTGAGGCAGCACGTGACAGATTTCAAGCTCACCAGCTCCTTGGACCTTCATTTACCATAAGAAACCCTAAACAGGAAGGCTCGATTATTTTTGATTGGTTTTACAAGCCAATTTATTTAGACACTTGTTTACATATAGGATGGAGAAGTTTCAAAAGACCTTGACTCAGATACAATAAAAAGTAGATATAGCCAGGCGTGGTGGCGCACGCCTTTAATCCCAGCACTCGGGAGGCAGAGGTAGGAGGATCACCAAGAGTTCAAGGCCACCCTGAGACTACATAGTGACTACCAGGTCAGCCTGGGCTAGAGTGAGACCCTACCTCAAAAAAACAAAAACAAAACAAACAAAAAAAGTAGATAAGTAGATACACTAAATGATCATATTTTCCATTAAAACCATGGAAAAGAAGAAAGGGGACTTGGTGTAAAGCAGCTATTTCTTTGCAGAGCTTCTGGCAGCATGGGGTTGAGGCAGAGCATGGCAGCTCACTCCAGTGAACCACATGCAGATACCACACTGAGACCAGGGGAAGCCTGGCATCTTCAGTGGGAAGCGAGTAGCTGTTTCTGGGCACGACAGCCTTCAACTTTAATCTATACTTGCCCCTTTCTTTATACTAAGATACCAACTCTTAAGAAACAAGGAGATTTCCATGTGGCCATTCAACAAATGGGAGGAAATGTTTTAGCAGGTGTAATCTCTGTCTCATTCTAGCTATGACTGTAAATAAAAACCAAACTACACCACACATGAAGGAACCTGACATAATGAGGAGTCTCAACTGCTTTCAGAGAGGAACAAGACTTTCCTAGTTAAATAAAGTGTCTTTCAAAGCTCAGGACAAATACAGGGGCCATGTGGTGGTGTAAAGGATCAGTTATGCCCAGGAACAAGAAGTCAGGGGCTGGAGAGATGGCTTAGTGGTTAAGGCATTTGCCTGCAAAGCCAAAGGATCCTGGTTCAACTCTCTAGGCTCCACATAAGCCAGATGCACAAGGAGGCACCTGGAGTTTGTTTGCAGTGGCTAGAGGCCCTGGCACACTCATTCTCTCTCTCTTGAATAAATAATATATTAAGCCAGGTATGGTGGTGCATGCCTTTAATACCAGCACTCAGGAGGCACAGGTAGGAGGATCGCTGTGAGTTCAAGGCCACCCTGAGAATAGAGTGAATTCCAGGTCAGCCTGAGCTAGAGTGAAAACCTACCTCAGAAAACTAAAAAGAAAGAAAGAAAGAGGGAAAGAAAGGGTTATGCATATATTCAAAATAAGCTTACTATTCAGAAATCATCCATCTTTGGCCATGTGTTCAAGTTCAGGCATAAGAAAGCACCCAGTCACCTGAAGGCTATGCTGGGCAGGACAAATCCCACACTCGCCACTCTTCCTTAAAAAACTCACTTCCTCTTCCTTCCCAAGGTCACTTCATCTTTTTACCAGGCACTGTTTTCTTTTTTCACCATCCTCACTAATTCCTCTGACGCACTCATCCCTTTAGCTGTATTTGTCATGGCATTCGCCTCATAAGTAGGGTGACTAATCTGTTCAGACTATGCTGGTATAATAATTCCAGCCAGCCGTAGGGAGCAGGAGCTGGCACCACCCCAAAGAGCCAAAGAGAGGCAGAGCAGATCGAGGAGTGAGCTGGGACTCACAGACAACAAAACGTATTACAAGACTTAGGCCACAGTATCTTACTCATGTCAGCTCACATTGCAGTAAGCATGTTGGGAAGGAAAGGGGGTCCCCAAGAAGTTTAGATGCTTAACCAACAATTACTAGGTATTAAAATGCACAGATCTTCTTTCCATCTGCTTCAAGGGTGAGGCTTTACTCATCTCACCACACAGATCCTGCAGTACCATCTCTGAAGAGGAACACATTTTGATTTATTTGCACCTTTTTCTCTCTCTCCCCAAAGTGCTAGACTATGGGCTGAAAAGCAAAGCTACTGACTGTCGTACATGCAACACATTTCATGCTAGGTCATGTGCAGCATACAAGCTGACTGCTTCCACACTTTGAATGTTGTTTTATTAATTTGTGCAGTCCCATTAAGCTCATTATCAAGGCTTTTTTTTGGGTGGGGTGTCAGGAAAAAGCAAAGACATTTTGGTTCATGAGTAAAATACGTAAACAATTTCTATCCCCACCAGTGAAACTTCAGAAATAGCAGCCCAGTCTAATTAAAATGGTCATGAGAACTAACTGAAGGCATTAGCATCTTAGCTAATGTTCATGTGCACAAGGATTATTGTCACTGCTGTTGTCACCAGAAGATAGCTTCAATTACTAGTTATTTGACAGAAAATCCTCAGGAAGCCAGGCATGGTGGCGCACACCTTTAATCCCAGCACTCGGGAGCTTGGGAGGCAGAATTAGGAGGATCGCCGTTAAGTTCAAGGCTACCTTGAGACTACGTAGTAATTCCCACATCAGCCTGGGCTAAAATGAGACCCTACCTCGGGAAAAAAAAAAAAAGAGGAAAATCCTCAGGCGAGCTACACAGTACTAAAATCTGTATCTTCAGTGTTGAGCACACCCAACAACAAGGTGGGAAGCAAAGCATTCCTCTCCAAATACTGAGCAAATTCTCAGCAGTACTCTCCAACCAATGCCCATCTGCCAATTAAACCCTGTACCTCCCCACTTCCAAAACACTTTTAAAAAATGTTATTCACTTATTTGTGTGTATGTGTGCAAGGAAGCACACAGGACATGGCACATGTGTAGAGGTCAGAGGACAAATTCAAGATGTATGTACCTCACTTCTTTCACACAGGGTCTTTTACCACAGCACTACCAGACTGCAAAGAAATGTCAGATCAGCTGGTCCATGAGCTTTGGATTCTCCTGCCGTCACACACATGCACCACTTTGCATCCGGCTTTATGTGGTTACCTGGAATTCAACCTGGGCCGGTAGGCTTTGCAAACAAGTACTTTTAACTGCTGAGCCATCTCCCTGGCCCTAAACTATTTTTCAATACCAAAATTTTGGTTATAACCTTTGGGTTAAATAGACATCATCAGGGTTTTCTTGTTTTGTTTCCTTAATTTTTACTTACAAAACTAAGGACAGATACAGTTTCTCTTAACACTGAGCTTCTTACACTACCCATCGGAAACAATTCTAAGCAAGCGAGCATGCTGACTGAGAGAAGAAACGGGTGACCAGTACGGGGGTGGAAAAGCACACTGTGGTCCTGATGTGGGGGATCCACCTTTCTCTTCACACTACTGACAGGCCTGGGATAGACAATCCTAAGGTGCAGTTCTAAGGATTGTTTCTGGAAGATGAGGCCCTCCAATGTGTCAACGAATGACCTAAACTACTTTAGTAAATGACTCTCATTGTAAGCAAGCTGATCTAGATCCTGGCACCGACAGCCACAACCAACAGATCCAAAGAGCACAGGCAACAAGAGTCAGCATCCTTGTGGTGGTTTGATTCAGGTGTCCACCATAAACTTAGGTGTTCTGAATGCTAGGTTCCCAGCTGATGGAGATTTGGGAATTAACACCTCCAGGAGGCACTGTATTGTTGGGGGCGGGCTTATGTGTATTACAGCCAGTGTTTGGCACACTCTCCTGTTCTTGTTGTCCACCTGATGTTAGCC
Organism: Orientallactaga sibirica; assembly: GCA_036365145.1. NCBI lineage: Eukaryota > Metazoa > Chordata > Mammalia > Rodentia > Dipodidae > Orientallactaga > Orientallactaga sibirica. Next base: position 5,650,737 of record JAEOAD010000047.1, on the reverse strand, counting down.
AGGAGGTGATTTCCACCCCTGCTCATGCCATCGTTTTCCCCGGCTATCATGGAGCTTCCCCTCGTATTTGTAAGCCAAAATAAACCCTTTTTTCCCCCTCAAGCTGCTCTTGGTTGGGTGATTTCTGCCACAATATGAACCTGACTGCAACAGTCCTCTAGATGCACGAGGAGAGTCAGCGTCCTCCTGATACACAAGGCACAACTACACGTGACTGGCAGTGGTGATGCGTGTACTTGACTGTCTTATCTATGATCTTCTAGTGAAGGCCAGTGAAAAGAGATGAAAGGTCACTTAATAGTGATGATGATAAAAAATGATTTGCAAAGCCAGATGTGGTGGCTCACGCCTTTAATCCCAGAATGCGGGAGGCAGAGGTAGGAGGATCACCATGAGTTCGAGGTCACCCTGAGACTACATAGTTAATTCCAGGTTAGCCTGAGCTAGAGTGAAACCCTACCTTGAAAAACCAAAAAAAAAAAAAAAAAAAGATTTACAAGACTTCTTCCCTGTGTGTTGTCCAGTTTTACTTATGATGGTTGTTAAATTCCTAGAGATTACTAGTATCAGAACATACAGGAGTTAAACCATTTATTCTGAAATTTTAATTGACCAAATAATTTCAATTACTAAAATGCAAAATTAGAAAATTTGTGAGAAATGCAGAAAATATAATATAGCTTTTCACTAATTAACTGAATATAATGGGTGTTTGAAGGTCACAAAACTAGAATCTAAATATTTACCCTTTAAAAATTATAAAAACTTCAATTAAATGACTCTACATTTGGCCAAGGACGACTCTTCTTCCTCGCACTGCCTCGCTGGCGTACTCAGCTGAAGTCCAGTCATCTATTAAACCAGACCTTCTCAATGACCTATCAAAGGTGACGACAGCCTGTCAAAGGCAAGAGCCACGTTCATGCATCACACCCTGCTAATGAACTCCTTTCTGTACCCATGAGCCACACTGAGGGAGTGCTGCAGAAGCAGAAAGAACAGCTTACCGTACACGTGGACGTCTTGGTGATTGCCAAGGAGAAGTCTGAAGAAAATTCCAAGTCTGACGGAGATGTGGTATGGCAATCTATATGCTACTTAGAAGAAAGGAAAGAGATTAGCAAAGCTAAGGGAACGAGACTAACACTACTCCCCTCTTACACACACAAGCAGTGCTGTGTAAACCACGGAGTCATAAACTTTAATCACACTATTGCCGACATTATTTCCAAATTTAAGGGATACTTAATTTTTTCTTCTTACTAATTTTTATAATCCCTCCCTCCCTCCTTTCTTTGCATGTAGCCCAGGCTGCCTTGGAACTTTCTGCTCAAACTGAGGATGACCTTGAACTCCTGAACTCCTGAGAACTGGGATTACAAGCAGGTTCCAGCACATCCATCTTATGCAGGGCTGGGTTTGATCTCAAGGCTTCATGCATGCTAACCAAGCACTCTATCCACTCAGCCACAATTAAAGTTTTTTTTTTTTTTTAAAATCAAATTAATATCGTCTACTTCACCTTCCTATAAGCAATACTATGCATTAAACAATGGCTCTCATCTGTTAAATTTCAAGATATACCAAAATAACATCTTCAAATGAAAATAGAGAGCTGGAGAGATCACTCAGCTGTCAAAAGTGCTTGTTTGCAAAGCTTGCCAGCTCGAGTTCAATTCCCCAGTACTCACGGAAAGCCATGAGTCTAGAGTTTATCTGCAGCTGCAAAAGGCCCTGGTGCACCCATTCTCTCTCTCTCAAAATAAATGGAAATACAAAATAATTAAGAAAAAAAAAGAAAAGGACTTCAAATGAGAAATAGTTTTCTGAGCTAGGCATGGTGATACACTTTTGGTTCCAGCATTTGATAGGAGATCTATGTGAGTTCAAGGCCAGCCTGGGACTACAGAGTGAAACCCTACCTCAAAAACAAAATGTAAAAAGAAAAAACTAAGAGTTTTCTGTGCTTTACCTCCAATGATTTTGTATTCCACCAGCCACCTTTGCTATGTTGCATATAGTAACCGTTGGCCTTTAGACTAGTGAAGGGGAAAACTGTTTTTAAAGTTCATTTCCCTCAGTGTATCTACAGATGTTTGTTATGTGTTAGGAAAGCTAATAATTCAAACCCCAAGAACCAAAACTATTTAGCCCTGCCTGTGCCAGGGTCACCTCAGCTCACTCTGGAGAGGGAGAGGCAGGGGTCCCCCTTAAGGCATTATGGAGAGAGTGGCAGGGCAGGAGGAGGTGGTGAAGCAGAAATGGCAAAACAGAAAGACTTAAGTCAAAATAAATGCAAATGACTCAACCAGCTCAAAGTTAAGTTTGAAGGTAGATAAGCTGAGTAATAGTATAAATATAAAGAGAAGTGATTCCAAATGGATGATAGGGTCAAGTACAAATATGACGTTGAATTGTTTAAATTAGAATTGGAAGAGGCCTTCCATGTAAAATCAATACACAGAAAGTCCTCTATATCTGGGATACAAATATTAAAGAAAAACTTTCACCTGTCCTACATGTGCAGACTTTCTCCTTCGTCCATTCCCTAAGTAACACAGCCCTCACTGTGCATGATGAGCTGTGACTTTTTAAGAGTGCAGGAGGATACGTACACACCCGACATCCTGTGCAAGGGCCTTTGAGCATCCTCACATTTGCAGGCAGTCCTGGAACCAATCCCTCAGACACAGAGGGAAGACTACATTGACTTAAATAAGGAACTCAGAAAAAAAAAATGGCAATACTATTAATTAAATAAACAGGTAAAACACCTACCTTAATATCGCAAGGGTCTGAAATAAGTGTCTTTGGATCTAAAACTTCTACAACTGCTTCTGGAATAACTGCCTTCTTCATGCAGGACATGTTGAAGCCATAGACATCATCCCAGAAGGCAATTCTATCAGCATGCTTACTCAAGTCACTCACTGCCACCAGGCTGATGGTGCAAACGTCAGGGTACACTGCCACCAAGAAAAGGCCAAATATAAAACGCAACCCAGTGTAGAGTAGGACTGGGGGGAGGGGGGAGGTGTTAATGGAGACTTTTAAGGAGGGAGAACAACCAATGTCCCTCTTGTACTCTTCAGAAGAGACACCTACCATCATGCTGATAAACTGATATTAGGATTCAAATAATGGGTTATTATTAAAATTACTAAAACAATCTTAAAATAAGTATCATTAGGCCAGGCATGGTGGTACATGCCTCTAATCCCTGCACTCAGGAGGCAGACATAAGAGGACAGCTATGAGTTCAAGGCAAGCTTGATGCTACAGAGTGAGTTCAAGGTCAGTATGGGCTAGAGTGAGACCCTACCACCACAAAACAAAACAAAAATAAATAATAAATGAATATAACTAATAGCCAGCACTTGGAAGGCAGAGGTAGGAGGATCGCTGTGAGTTCGAGGACAGCCTGAGACTACAGAATAAATTCCAGGTTAGCCTGGAGTGAAGCCCTACCTTGAAAAACCAAAACCAAAACAAAACAAAAAAACCCCCAAAATCATATTAAGACAACTTGAAAATGGTGCTAAATCTTTATTTTCTCTAATCCATAGTCCTCTGAAATATTCAGAAAGGAAGAAGCCATTCAGAAAGTTATGTAGAATCTGAAAAATCAAGTAAAAATTTATAGGTGCATAGATGACCAATGTATTAGCTTCTCCTATTCAAAACACAAGGATGTTTTTATGATCAAGTATGTGCCACTCTAATTTAAAGATTCTACAGGACCTTACTCCTCAAGAAACCTGCATGTAACATGGCAGTTAAAAGGAGGGAAGGAGTAGGGCGTGGTGGCGTATATCTTTAATCCCAGCACTTGGGAGGCAGAGGTAGGAGGATCACCGTGAGTTCGAGGCCACCTTGAGACTACATAGTGACTCCCAGGTCAGCCTCAGCTAGAGTGAAACCCTACCTCAAAAAAAAAAAAAAAAAAAAAAAAGGAGGGAAGGGAAGAAGGGAAGCACAAGGAATTCTGGGAGCACACAGCAGAACCGGCCAATTTAGACTTGGGAGCAAGGCTCTCAGATAGGGGTGGAAAGGAAAAGTGGGCACTAGGCAGTGAGAAACATGCACAGAGGCCACCAATAAGAAGTGGCACAGGCTGCCGAGATGGCTTAAGGGTTAAGACATTTGCCTGTGAAGCCAAAGGACCTTGGTTCAATTCCCCAGGACCCACATAAGCCAGATGCACAAGTTGGCGCATGCGTCTGGAGTTTGTTTGCAGAAGCTGGAGGTCCTGGTACACCCACTTTCTCTCTCTCAAATAAATAAAAAATAATAATGGCACAGACGATCTATGGGGCAGAAGCTGAGATACAGTCTATAGAAAGGACATCATTAAGTCACAGCACTGAACTGGACTTTGCAGCACCATCATTAGCCATTTCAGAGGACGCAGGACAAGCAGAGACACACACAGAAGCAGATGTAATAATCCAGGTGATGTTAAGCAGGGGAAGGTTGTGGGACTGGAAAGGAAGTAACTTCCAGGGGCAGTTAGGAGACAGAACTCAGGGCTCTGAAACTGGATCACGGGTGACAGGGCTTAGCATTAGCAATGGAACAGATGAGCCATTAACTTCTAATGGAATGAATTCAGACAGATGCAGGATGAATACGAATGTTTACTGCTCCTGACAGATGCATAGTGAGGAGATGAAACACAGCTCTGAAATTCACAAGGTCTTCTGGGCCCAAGATACAAATCTGAGGACTGAACAGCAAACAGAAATGCAACCAAGGGATCTCAGAGACCTGGGAACATGCATGGTCAGCACCACACTTGGGACACAGACGAGAAGACGAGGCTGAGAAAGATACCCAGAAAGTGTTGCAAGTTACAGAAAGGACCGTCTAGGAAGAACAGCTGTGAACAAGTGGGAAAGAGATTTAGGAAAAAAACCTAAAAATACCTTTTCTCTTCCTTTGGACTTATAAACAAAAGTTAACTTTCCCTTTAAATAACTCCAATATCAAGTCTTAGAGAATTCAGACTCAACTATAAGTCATGTTTCGTATCAACCGAGAACCAGGATGAAAGTACAAAGAAATGCAGGAAAGAAGCACTCTCAGGAGTCCTGCTTCCTCCAGCGTGAGCTGTGGACAACCTCCTCCTTCGCTCAGCACGGTTCCACCTGTGGACATTTTCTTCAATACAGTGGCACCAAACTATCACCCACTGACACCCAGGATAAGGTCTGCTGGACCCAACAACAGTGTCTAAACCTGCTGTAAGTGACACCTAGGATAAAGTACCCAGTGCCACCTCAGTCATCCCCAGGGGAGATGTGACCAAGATGTGCCAGCTGCACTGGTCAGGGCTCACTGCCATGCAACTGACATACACTCTTCAAAGAGAGATGTTACTGGGACTGCTGACCAGCAAGGATACCCAGGGGACGTGTGCATTAGTTCCCTGCACTACATGGCTGGCTTCTTGACATCCTCTGCTGGCTTTAAGTGACAGCTGCAGAAGCTTGCTGCATTGCAGCTTGAATTCTCAGCCCTAACAAGAAACACAACAAGGGGACAGGTGGCAAAGCCCACTTTCCACTGTGGTTACTGTGAAAGCAGCCATAAACAGTGTACGTGGCTGTCTTCCAGTAAAGCCTTGCCCACAAAACAGGCAGCAGACAGAACATATCCAGAGACCCAGCAGACAGAACATATCCAGAGACCCTGGCCGAGAAGGAGAGGGGATCATCAGAGGCCACCAGACTGAGTGGCCCTGGAACCATAGTCTATGGGAACCAATGCCCTGTAGTCACATAATACACACCCCGTCCAGATACTAACACAGCTCGTGAAATTCTACTTTTGCTGACTTCAACTGCTGTCGATTCCTAAGTCCAGGTCGATAAGCTGCGAATCACAGGTCCAGTCCAGTGTGCTGCCTGTTTTGTCAATAAACTTTAATGAGGGCTGCAGATATGGTTTAGCCATTAAGGCATTTGCCTGCAAAGCTTAAGGACCCAGGTTTGATTCCCTAGCACCCACATAAGCCAGAAGCACAAAGGGGTGCATGCATCTGGAGTTTGTTGGCAGTGGCTAGAGGACCTGGTGTGCTCATTCTTTCTCTGTCTCTCTTCTATCCCTCTCTTGCTTTGCCTGCACATACATTAATAAAATTTAAAAAATAATCGTTAAAAAAACTGTAATAAGGCCGGGAGTGGTGGCGCACGCCTTTAATCCCAGCACTTGGGAGGCAGAGGTAGGAGGATCGCTGTGAGTTCAAGGCCACCCTGAGAGTACATAGTTAATTCCAGGTTAGCCTGGGGCCAGAGTGAGACCCTACCTCGAAAAACCAAAAAACAACAACAACAACAACAACAACAACAACAAAAAAAAACTGTAATAAGAACAACTCTGCATTCATTTCTTTACTTGTCACTTAGGCTGCACTGGGGAACTTGCCAGAAATGGAGGGTTGAGGGGGGGTCATATGGCCTGAGAAACGAAGTATTTATACCCTGGCCCTTGACTCTACCTCCAGTAATGTGATGTTGCAGGAGACACCATCAAGAATAGAGTTTTACTCAGAAGCAATAGACTGTTACTAGAAAATTTTCAGTGCCTGGGACAGGATACTTTCCAGTGAGCTGTTGGCCAGGGAGGTCACAGATACCCCCAAAACATTATAGGCCATTGCCGAGGCCCTTAGTTTCCCACCTGGAATAGATGGTAAGACCCTATTGCTGAAGACTCCACATGCTTGGGCTACAAGTTCACTGAGAAATCCTACTGGAGCTGAACTGAAAGCCTCCTCCATGTGGACCAGCTGACAGAAAGTTGGAAAAAGCTATGGTGCATGCAGGTCAATGGGAGGAGAGGAAACACCAGGGAAGGTACTCAACAGTGAACACTGCAAGCCTTAAATTTGGACGGCCAAGCCAAATGAGCCAATGAGTATAATAGTGGCATGTCTGTTATGGGGGAAACCAACCACTCTCTAATTGGACTGGAGTCCTGCTCCATGGGAGGGAATATATCCCTGATACTGAAAATCTACAATGGGTAGTCATGAGCCCTAGGGTGTAACATCTGCTGTTGTCAGGCTTAGTGTATATACTATGCTCACCAAACTGCCCAGTAAGCACTTCTCTTCATGTTCTTACCCATATATTAATGCTACTCTCACTTTTGGTTAGAGAAGCTAATGATGACCTTGGGATGTCTCAGAAGGCACCATGGTGCTGAGAAGAAGGGACAGAGAAGTGCTCAGCACTGAAACATCTCTATCACATCTTCCAAGGCTCAGGTCCATTGCGGAAGAGGTGGCAGAAAGAATGTAAGAGCCAAAGGAAGGGTAGGACTCCATACAACGTGTTCCTCCAGACACAAAATGGCCTGGAAATCCATGACCTCACAGTGCCTGACACTACCTACATAAGACCATCATAATAGGAGGAAAAGATGATGGCGTCAAAATTAAAAGAGACTGATTGAGGGGGGAGGAGATATGATGGAGAGTGGAGTTTTAAAGGGCAAAGGAGGGAAGTAACATGGGATATTGTCTACAATTATGGAAGTTGTCAATAAAAAATAAAATTTAAAAAAAGAATAAAGAGTTCTTTATGCAAATACATTATAATTTACTAGTAGCAATGAAACAGTTTTGAAACTAAGCAGGTAAGAAATATAATTCTAGCTGGGCGTGGTGGCACACACCTTTAATCCCAGCACTTGGGAGGCAGAGGTAGGAGGATCGCTGTGAGTTCGAGGCCACCCTGAGACTATATAGTTAATTCCAGGTCAGCCTGGACCAGAGTGAGACCCTACCTTGAAAAACCTATATATATGTATGATTCTATTTCACAAAGGTATAAAAACCATGGCTTTTGTATTTTGGCCTATGAGTATTTATGAGGATATATATATATAGTGGGGTCCATGTGGCCCAGATCCACCTCTGCACATACAGCTGCCTTGCTGTGGGCCTGCCTTCCTTCCTGCCAGGATCCTGACCAGCCTGTACCTACACATTCTCATACATTTTCCATTAGAGGTTTTCGGAGAAACAGTAATTGAGTAATTATTCCTTCATGTAAGTGCAATTAGCAAAGTGCTGATTGGACAAAAACAGTCCAGCACCACTGGGAATTCAGTGTGGCATCTGCGTCCTTCTCGACTCACTGCCCAGAGAGCAGTTGTCACCACAGTGAACAGACCAAATGGGAACTTCTTTATCCCCTAGAAAGGCTTCACAAGCCATGCCCACCTACTCAATGCCAGCATCACAGCTGTATGCAAAGACCTCAGTGTGCTGGGGCTCAGAACAGGAATGGTCGCGATGAACTGAACAACTGAGGAAGATTTCATGAAGCAAATCAGTGCCAGCAAAATGTTGAACATGGGCTGGAGAGATGGCTTAGTGATTAAGACACTTGCCTGGGAAGCCTAAGGACCCAGGTTCGATTCCCAAATACCCATGTACGCTCGATGCACAAGGGAGCACATGCAGCTGGAGGCCCTGGTGTGCCCATTCTCATTCTCTCTGTCTGTCTCTCTTCTCTCTCTCTGCTTATAAATAAATATTTTTAAAAACTGCTGGATATGCATGACAGGAAGTAAAGTCAAAAGTCATCACACCAGCATTACCCTGGGAGTCAAGTGATCTAAAACAGTCACTGATTTATATGAAAGGATAGCCTTAAAATTAAATAACATTTGAAAATTGGGCATATTCCACCAGCTTTGCCTTATAAATAGTGATTAGCAAAATGAAAAGAGAGACTGATTGCGAGGGGGAGGGGATATGATAGAGAGTGGAGTTTCAAAGGGGAAAGTGGGGGGAAGGAGGAAAGTACTATGGGATATTATCTACAATTAAGGAAGTTGTCAATAAAAAAAAAAAACCTTTTTAGGGCTGGGGAAATGGTTTAGTGGTTAATGCATTTGCCTGCAAAGCCTAAGGACCCAAGTTCAATTCGCCAGGACCTACGTAAGCCAGATGTACAAGGGGGTGCGTACGTCTGAAGTTCGTTTGCAGTGGCTGGAGGCCCTGGTGTGCCCATTTGCTCTTTCTGCCTCTTCCTCTCTTTTCTCTCTCTCAAATAAATATCTTTTAAAAACCTTTTAAGCCGGGCGTGGTGGCGCACGCCTTTAATCCCAGCACTCGGGAAGAAGAGGTAGAAGGATCACCATGAGTTCAAGGCCACCCTGAGACTACATAGTGAATTCCAGGTCAGCCTGGACCAGAGTGAGACCCTACCTCGAAAAACAAAAACAAAAACAAAAACAACAACAAAAAAACCCACTTTAATATAATAAATAAATAAATAAATAGTGATCAGGCTTAGCTAGACAAACATGGTTACAATAAGCTTTGAAATCTATGTGTTGGAAAATTAGGAAATAACATCACTGAAATATGGCTGGAAAAAAAAAACCCACCAAAGTAACAACTGTGAAATTGCAGTGGACAGTGAATGATGGAGATGGTGATGGATACAGGTGAGCCAGTCCCCGTAGGCACATATGTACAGAGGGAAGTGCTGTACACTATGGAGACATGGTGAGCCGCTGCCCACGGTGTTTACATCCCACATAAGGAGAACTGGTGAGACACTGCCCACAGTGTTTATATCCCAGGTGGTCTAGAAACAAGTGTAAAGAGGGAAGTGCTAGGCAGAAGGCAGGCATTAGTTCACTGCATCCCTTCTATAAAGTGTAAGTTGAGCTCTGATCTTAGGTTCACTGGCTACAATTCAGAAGGAGATGTAACCATCACAAGTCAACTACTATTTTTGAACAATTTCTTTTTACCGCAGCACTGGGGAATGAACGGAGAACTTTCATACAAGCTAAGCAAGCACTCTTCACAGAGCTACATCCCCAGTCCTCTTTCTACATTTTGTATTCCCAGTCAGGGTCTCACACTAAGTTTCCCCACTAGCCTTCAACTCACTGTAGACCAGGGAGGCCTTGAACCTCAGATCCTTGTGCTTTAGTCTCCAGAACAGCTGGGCTCACAGAACAGCTTTGAAAGAGTTTCTAAAGCTGAATTATAACCTTCATTTTACACACGAGAGAATAAATTTTGGAGTCTGTACAGTCACACCAAAATGACTGTTCTTGATTCTGAACAAGGAAGCAAGTCAGCTGATACAAGAGGCTCAGAGGAAGGCGTACCCCTAGAGTGCGCACACTCCCTATTGTCATCCACACTGTGCACTTTCCAAACGTAAGAACCCCACCTTTCCAAAGTGCATGAACAGTTGTCAGAAGAGAAAAAGGAAGGAGAAAACAGATGGAGAAAGATAGACATTAGAAGAATTAATTACGAGAGAAAAATGGCAGTGTTCAGCTTGCCTTCTTTGGCTCTTACCTCCCTTGCGCCAAGGCACCATCACATGACCCAGGTGTCACTAAAGAGTCTACTTTGAAGAGGGTGACATCTGCTGTGGGTATGTTCCAGCCACACATAGTGCCTCACTTGTGACAAGACCTCACAGGTACCAGGGTGCACAATCACTCTTTCTAAAATGCTTACACCACTGCTGGGAAGAACTTCCCTCAGAGAAAACAGGAGAATAAGCCTCCACATCATGGCGTGAGCCCCACCTACAGCAGACACAGTAAAAGAATGAACCACTTGCTGCCGCTGCTGGGGTTTCTCTGACTGTTACAACCAACCTCGAGCAGCACGGCCCACACTGGTGCTTCTGTATATACCTCCTCATTGCCTTATTATATTAGTTGCACAAAACTATGGAATGAACTGGAGTTATTAGTCTCCTTTTCCTCCCTCTGTATGGCTCACATGGCTGCTGTCAGATCTTCAGAAAAACCAAAGAGCACCTCCAGGTGGTGTGGGAACAGTTGTCTGCATTCTCCCTAGAAGTTCACTGTGAGTCAGACTCAAAGAGCCGTCCTCTAGTAGGCAAAGAAGATGTGGTGAGAAGAATATGACCCAGGCCCAGAAAGCCAAACGTCACATGTTCTCTCTCATATGTGGATCCTAGCTACAAATGATTGGACTTCCATGTGAGTAGGAATAAAACTCAGCAGCAGAAGCCAGTAAGATAGAAATGGGATACAAAGGGAATAGAAAGGGAGGGAGGGGGGACTTAATAGGATGGTATTGTATATATGGAAGTAGAAGAACAGATTAATGGGGGTGAAAAGGCCTAAGTGAGGTCAGGGGAAAAGACTGAGTAAAGGAAAGGTGGAGGGAGGGCAAATCAAAATCTAAGAGGATATAAATAAGTCATATGAAAACCTACTTTTCTGAACAATGGAACACTCAGAAGCCATAGATTGTTACTAGAAAATTCTCAGTGCCAGGGATGGGATACCTTGAGTTGTTGGCCAGGGAAGTCATAGATAACCCCAACACTATATAGGCCATTACTTAGGCCCTTGGTTTCCCATCTGGAATAGATGGTAAGACCCTATTGCTAAAGACTCCACATGCATGGGCTGCAAGGTCACTGAGAAATCCTGCTGGAGCTGAGTTGAAAGCCTCCTCCATGTGGACCAGCTGACAGAAAGCTAGAAAAAGCTATGCTGCGTGCAGTTCAATGGGAGAGAGAGAAATCACCAGTGAAGATACTCAACAGTGGACACTGCAAGCCTTAAATTTGGCCAGCCAAGCAAAATGAGCCAATGGGTACAATAGTGGCATTTCTGTTATGGGAGAAACCAACCACTCTCTACTTGGATTGAAGGCCCGCTCCATGGGAGCGAATACATCCCTGATACTGAAAACCTACAACGGGTAATCATGAGCCATAGAGGTGTAACATCTGCTGGTGTCAGGTTTAATGTATATACTATGCTCACCAAACTGCCCAGTAAGCACTTCTCAATGTTCATACCCATATATTAATGTACTCTCACTTTTGTGTAGAGAAACTTCTCTTTTCAGATGGTGGTGACCTTGGGATGACTCAGAAGGCAGAGGAGTGCTCAGCCCTGAAACATCTCTAACATACCTTCCAAGGCTCAGAGTCCATTGCAGAAGAGGTGGCATAAAGAATGTAAGAGCTTAAGGAAGGGTAGGATGCCTTATAACTTGCTCCTTCAGACATAAAATGTCCTGGATATCCATGATCTCATGGTGACTGACACAAGAGCATCATAACAGGAGGAAAAGATCATGACATCAAAATAAGAGAGAGACTGATTGAGAGGTGGAGGGGATATAATGGAGAGTGGAGTTTCAAAGGGGAAAAGGGAGGAGGGAGGGAATTACCATGGAATGTTGTGTACAATTATGGAAGATGTCAATAATAAATAAATAAATAAATAAATAAATAAATAAATAAATAAGAATATGAATGCAGGAGCTAGGCAGACAAGAGCTCCTATACAAGGCCTGGCCACTTGATGGCATGACCTGGTTTGAGATTGCTGCCCAAATCTCCAAGGCTGTGCTGAGGGTCACATCCAGTGACATAAAAAAGGGCAGAGTACCTTATTAGACAGCTACAAGGGAAGATGCAAATGATAATATTTCCTTTAGTCATTAAAAAGGTCACTATAATTCTAGAAGTACATAACCAATGTCACAGGGTAAAATATATCTGAAATCTCTAGTCAGGTTCATAGCAGAGATCAGGAACATACCGTGAGATAGCTATAGAAAATATCACTATATTTTTGAGAAAAAAAAGGAAATATATTTAAATTGCTACCATAAAAATCAAAAAGACCTCTAATGTCCTGGACAATCTGTCATGTTTTAGCTTCAAGACTTTGAACCACCACAACCGCCAACTGCAGGATACAGGCAGACAGGAGGCAAAGCACTCTGTCCAGTTCATTCCAGGTAACATTCATCAATTTTGCTGGCTGTGGAGACCACTGGTTGACTCTGAAGCTGTGAGAAAAGGAATGTGCTAGGGATGCTGAGCAGAGGGGAAAGAAACCATTCAGCTCAGTTGTAACATGTTCTGCCAGATGTTCCAGAAGCTATGGAATTTCCTCAAGTGACAAAGAAATAAACATAACCCTGCTCTTAAGGACAACATTCAACCCAGCAAAAGGCCCAGGGGATTCCATCCTATGCCAGCATGCAAGTGAAATGATAAAAGGTATTCCACAGATACAGGGGGACAAAAAGCTTCCAAATTTATTGGGATTTACTTATACAATATGGGGTAAGGGGCACTGAAAAACTGTCTAGAACCAAGTGATTGACTAAATGTTCTCACTAAATAGAGTAGCAATGCTTACAGTTAAGGAGGTCATCAAAACTGCCACTGAAGGGAATAATATCCAACTTGGGGAAAAAGTAAACAATATGAGAATTAAAAATGAAGTGTTGGGCTGGAGACATGGCTTAGTGGTTAAGGTGTTTGCCTGCAAAGCCAAAGGACCCAGGTCTGATTCCCCAGGACCCACATTAGCCAGATGCACAAGGGGGTGCATGCATCTGGAGTTCCTTTGTAGTAGCTGGAGGCCCTGGCACACCCATTCTCTCTCCCTCCCTCTTTCTCTGTCAAATAAATAAATAAATAAAAATAATTTAAAAATGAAGTGTTCCTTAGATTGTTGATTTGATTATCAAAAGCTTCCAACCACCCCCCAAAAAATACTTTTTCAAAAATGCCATTAGCAAAAAAAAAAAAAAAAAAAAATGCCATTACCATGGCCTGGATATCCATGATCTAACAGTGTCTGACACTACCTACACAAGACCCTCATAATAGGAGGAAAAGATTATGACATCAAAATAAAAGAGACTGAGAGGGGGAGGAGATGTGATGGAGAGTGAAGTTTCAAAGGGGAAAGTGGGGGGAGGGAGGGAAGTACCATGGATATTGTCTACAATTAAAGAAGTTGTCAATTAAATTAAAAAAAGCCATTACCAGGGCTGGAGAGATGGCTTAGCTGTTAAGGTGTTTGCCTGCAAAGCCAAAGGACTTCAGTTCAATTCCCCAGGACCCACATAAGCCAGATGCATAAAGTGACACATGCGTCTGGAGTTCGTTTGCAACAGCTGGAGGCCCTGGCGCACCCACTGTCTCCCTCCCTCTCTCTCTCAAATAAATTAAAAAAAATATTTTTTTTGCCGGGTGTGGTGGCGCACACCTTTAATCCCAGCACTCGGGAGGCAGAGGTAGGAGGATCGCCTTGAGTTCAAGGCCACCCTGAGACTACATAGTTAATTCCAGGTCAGCCTGGGCCAGAGTGAGACCCTACCTCGAAAAAAAAAAAAAAAAAAAAAAAAGAAAAAGAAAAAAAATTAAAATATATTTTTAATGACATTACTAGGCTGGAGAGATGGCTTAGCGGGTAAGGTGTTTGCCTGCAAAAGCCAAAGGAACTTGGTACAACTCTCCAGGCCCCACATAAGCCAGATGCACAAGGGGGTACATGTGTCTGGAGTTTGTTTGCAGTGGCTGGAGGCCCTGGCCTACCCATTCTCTCTCTTTCTCTGTCAAATAAATAAAATAAAATAAACAATAAAAAAAAGCCATTACCCTAGAGTCCAGCATCTCTTACATAATGTTCTACTGAAAAAATATGGCGTACAGTATGTGGAAGCTCCTTCGAATAGAAACATCTCTTCTCTCTACTGGGAACTTTCTCAGCCACGTGAACTTTATTTGAAATTTAAAGGCCCATTTGGTTCCATGAGACTAAAATGAAAACTACTGAAGGTGAAACTTCATACTCACCTGATCCTCCTTTTGCCAAGTACTTGTTCTTTGCATAAAGGACAGAATCTAACATAGACTCAAAAAGAAGAAAATACCCCTGCATAAAAAAATGAAAACATGAATTTCACAAATGTGCACGTATCTATAAACAGATCTATTTAAATACCAGTATTATCCTTTTAGCAACAAAAAATTAAAACAAAAGATTTGCCTCTCTGCCACATAATATTCTATGAACTCAGACATTACTTATTATTTGTCCACATAGTAATTATGGAAAATAATGCCAGCTTATAAAGTGGGTCCAAGAAGTCTCTCTAACAGCAGACTACCCTGAACCTTTTCTATTGAGGTTCTCGTTTCCAAACAGACTCTTCAATGAATGAAAATACGGGAAAGAAAATTGTTAGCCAACCCTTCAACTGTTCGCAGGGATGCGACAAGATTAATCTACAGCAGCGACCTGAACAGATTCAGCCTCTATGGGAACATGCTTCAGTGTCTGCAGAACTCAATGTCACATTGGGGCAGCACAGGAGATGCTGACCACATTATATAATGTCTATAGCAGTCAACCACAGAGACCTCCATGGACCACAGCTCTCACGAGCACTCACAGAGGAATACCATCACACAGCTCTCACAAGCACTCACAGAGGAACACCATCACACAGCTCCCATGACCACTCAATAAACACTCATCACACAGCTTTGGTAACCACTCACAAATGAACACCATCTCACAAATCTTACCATCACCAGCAGTGACTTGGCCCTGGTATTTGCTTCTTTGCCAAACTGATTCACCACTGAGAAAGTGTCAGCAAACACAGCCTTAGCCACAAGGCTCGCACTGGTGTGCTTACATGGGGAATGTTAAGGGTCAGGCCGGACTACTTTCTAGGAGGGGCTTCTTGATTATTTGAGTCTTATGCTAAACCCTCCATCCATGCCTGGGTACTCAGAGAAGAAATGATGTGTGGAATTCAATTAGTACATTTTTGAGATCTGTCATAACTCATGCAAATCTGTGAAGACAAATGCTTACAAATATGCATCTTTTCACCAAGTAAGGTGAATTATAATTACTGCTAAGAAACTATTCAACGTAAGACATGTATTTAACCCATGTGAGGAAAAAAAATCAGCTTTTGAGTGAAATGATGGCTCTTATTCACAAGATGGTTAGACATGAAAACATTAAAATAGCATTCAAATTCATATTTGAGTACAAAGTAAGTATTCGTAATAGGCCAGACATTTTGTAAGACCAAAAATGCTTATTATTGGTTTGGTCCTGCCCATCTATTTCTAGTCTATCTTTTTCAATTAATACAGCTAAAGGTAGGTATTTTAGTCCCACATGCTCAAAGTCCACCTGACTTCCATCATTCACAAACTGAAAACCATGTTTGAATCAATAACTGAAAGCAGCTCCTCTGGCCACATGTCCAGGGACTGCATCTAAGATGATGTTCTCATCGCCTTCCTCAGAGACTAAACGGCACTGCACTGCTGAGCGGCTCTGTGGCCACCACCAATGCAGTGTTAAGCTGCAGACTTCTGGACTGGATGTAAACCGTAGATAAACCCCCTTTCCTAGGTGACCTCAGACAAGTTCTCATCATTGTGCTTCTGCTTCCTCATCTTCAAAGTGACAATAACAATAACATTCTAATGCACAGGATGTTGCAAGGATTAAATGTTAATATATGAAATCATAGAATCACAACCTTAGCTAAATTAAAAGGTGTATCACCTGGGCTGGAGAGTTGGCTTAGTGGTTAAGGCACTTGCCTGCAAAGTCAAAGGTCCTGGGTTCAATTCCCCAGTACCCACCTAGGCCAGATGCACGGGTGACACATTCATCTGGAGTTGGTTTGCAGCAGCTGGAGGTCCTTCATGCCCATTCTCTCTCTCAAATAAATAATTTGTTTTAAAAAGAGCTATATTACTTATGGTCCAGCATGGTGGCACACAAAGAGGTAGGAGGACTGCTATGAGTTTGAGGCCGGGCTGAGACTACAGAGTGAGTTCCAGGTGTCAGCTTAGGCTAGAGGGAGACCCTACCTCAAAGAAAACAAACAAAAAGAATATACTTATGAAGAACTCCTTGGAATTTTAAAATTATGTTTGAGCATAAACATTTATAAAAGTCAGGCGTGGTGGCGCATGCCTTTAATCCCAGCACTTGGGAGGCAGAGGTAGGAGGATCGCCATGAGTTCAAGGCCACCCTGAGAGTACAGAGTGAATTCCAGGTCAGCCTGAGCTAGAGTGAGACCCTACCTCAAAAAACCAAAAAAAAAAAAAAAAAAAAAAAAATTGCAAAACTAGGACTGGAGAGTGGTTAAGGGCACATGCTTGCAAAGCCTTTCAGTCAGGATTTGATTCCCCAGTACTCAAAGCCAGATACATAACATGGCACATGTGTGTGCAGTTCGTTTGCAGTTGCACAAGTCTCTTTGTCTCAAATAAATAAAAATACTTTTAAAAAATGTATCAGACTAACAATTACTTCGATGAAAGATCCTGTTACAACTCATGAGTCAGGACAGAATTCTTGCTGGTCTTTTTCAGAAGTCTATCAGAATATATTTTCTATTTTTTATTAATTTCTTTATTTTTATTTTGATTTCATGGGTTTTTATTTTAAAGAATTTTTTTGAGATGGGGAACAAGGGGAAGGGAGGGAGTGAGGGAAGGTAATGATCACCAGTGGCAAACACATCATCCATGAATGCTGTGCCTGCTTCCTATTTCTCAGCTAATCTTTACTAGATCCAAGACTTTCCAAAAGCAATGCTGAAATGCCTTAAGTGACATGTGTAAAGGCTCAGCATAGTGCCTAGTACACAGTAAACACACAATGACCATGACATGCCTATTTAATGTGGTGGAGGTTTCCACATAGCATTGGTGGCAATAGGTCTTAATTGTGCTAATGGATAGAAGCAAAAGGCTAAAGCAAGCCTTCTTTCACCTCCCCCATTTTTCATCTCCCTCTGTTGTCATGGGTCTATCATTCATTTGATATTTTCTTTTTTTTTTAATGGGGGGAGAGAGAGACAGAAAGAGGGAGAATGGGCGCACCAGGGCCTCCAGCCACTGCAAATGAACTCCAGACACATGTGCCACCTTGTGCATCTGGCTTATGTGGGTCCTGGGGAATCAAACCGAGGTCCTTTGGCTTTGCAGGCAAATGCCTTAACCACTAAGCCATCTCTCCAGCCCTGATAAGATATTTTCATTCTAATACCAAGATTGCTTCTGCATAAGTTTCAAAGACTTCCTAACCCTTAAAGAATAAGGGAAGTAACCAGTCCATGGGAAAGCATTCCCTCCAAACCCCCAACAGAAGCTCTGTCCCATGGTGATGACATTTCACTACTTCCTTGTTTCAAATGGTTGGACTTCTCTGAGGTCACTAGGTAAACCACTCTCCTTTATTCCTTCCTTCGGGTCTACTTCCTTAACTAATTCATTAAAACACTTATGAGTTAGAATATTAATTTTTCTGTGTCAATTTCATGCTACTGACATAAGCTCCAGGAAAAGCAAGGATGTGGTCCATGCTTGCTTGCTTCTTTCTTTTCTTTTCTTTCTTTCTCTTTCTCTCTTTTTTTCAAGGTAGGGTCTCGCTCCAGCCCAGGCTGACCTGGAATTCACTCTGTAGTCTCAAGCTGGCCTTGAACTCAGTGATCCTCCTACCTCAACCCAGCTAGTCCATGCTTCTCGAAGCTGTCAGGAGCAGGGTTGGGAATGTGCCTGATACACAGCAGGACTCAGCAAGGAATTCCTGGATGAATAGGGAACAGCCAACATTGTGTATTATATGTGTTAATGGGAAACAATGCTGCTTTTGAAATTCTTCTGGTACAAGTTGAAATTAATTTTTTTAAATGATGACTTGCTTTCTAAAGCTGAAAATAGTGACAACTGTTCAAAGTACTCAGTGCTTTACAAAGATTATGCCATTAACTCTTTAGAGTACAGGTTGCTGTTTCCATCCACTGATGAAGACACCAGGACTTAGAAACGCTAAGCCAAAGGCGGAATAGCAGCCAGTGCTCACCCCAACAGTATCTGCTCACACGGACAACAGCACGTGAACTGAAAGGCATGTGAGCCTCAGTCTAACAACGGCAGTCACATTCTGAAGCGCTATTCTGCGTGCTTGAGCCAATAGGCTTGACTGTCAGTTTACATGGGTAATTTAGGAACTAAGTGTTCCAAAGTGAACAACTTTCCACAGACCACATTCATATCAGAAGGTAAGGGCTGGAGGGATGGCTTAGCAGTTAAAGCGCTTGCCTGCAAAGCCAAAGGATCCTGGTCCGATTCTCCAGGAACCACGTAAGCCAGATGCAAAAGGGGGCACACGTGTCTGGAGTTCATTTGCAGTGGCTGGAGGCCCTGGCATGCCAATTCTCTCCCTCACTCTCAAACAAATAAATAAATAAAATATATTTTTAAAAAGACTAGAAGGTAAAAGGATGTGAGTTAGTGTTCAGGGTGACAGTTTAGTGGGCTACTGGCTCTTAGTCACACCATCTGTGGTAGTATGAATGGATGTCCCTCAATAGGTCAAGCTTGTAACTTAGATCTCAGCAGCCTGCTTGGAGGTGTCACTGTGGGCAGATCCCAGGGTCCAGCAGCACGGTGTGTTTAGGGGAGGATCTGAATTCCACCTAAGACATGCAGAATGTCTGAGCTCTCTCTCCCTGGGGTTCCTGGAGTATGCTTGCTTATGCTGATGGTGGTGGTTTCTCTCTATGCGTGGACCTGTGAAGGTGAACAGCTTCTTCTGCCATTCTGGGACTTCCCCTCTATCTGCAAGCTTCAATAAATTCCTTCCTCCCAGAAACTGTGTCTGGTCTCGAGGTTCATCCCAGGGACTTGAGGCTGACTGCTACACCATCGATTGTGAAAATGTTAGTTTGGAAAATGAAGGCACATACTGAATTAAATGTAATACTAAATATGGCACTGTGAGATAAAAATGAAATACCTTGTTAAAAATACAGCGGGAGCCAGGCATGGTGGCGCACGCCTTTAATCCCAGCCCTTGGGAGACAAAGGTAGGAGGATGGCTATGAAATCAAGGCCACCCTGAGACTCCATAGTAAATTCCAGGTCAGCCTGGGCTAGAGCAAGAACCTACCTCAAAAAAAAAAAAAAAAAAACAACAACAACAAAAAAACAGCGGGAGCTGGGCGTGGTGGCACACACCTTTAATCTCAGCAATCAGGAGGGAGAGGTAAAAGGATCATGTGAATTCAAGGCCACCCTGAGACTACAGAGTGAATTCCAAGTCAACCTGGGCTACAAGCAAGACCCTATCTCAAAAAGACAAACAAACAACAACAACAACAAAAAACAGCGGGAGATTAATCCCTTTTGCTACCAGTTAAGGTCCTTTCTCTCAGCTTCCCAGTTACTACTTACTATAGGCTCAACATGTGACTAGCCAGACTTTAAATTCCTGAGAACTGCCCTTGGTCCTGAAGAAGTCATTCTTATGGTAACAAAGCTCTGCTGCAAATGCCTGCTGGTCTGCAGAGTCATTCAGACTGCAGTCTCACAAGCCTGTAGGGTGCAATCTGGAAGGAGTACAATTGATCTTTGCCTCAATGGTGCTCATGGAGCATTCTTCTTTCAAATGTAGATTTGTAAAATTAAATACTGCATTTGTCCTTCAAAAATTAAACACTACAAAAGAACAAATGGAATTAAATAAATCAGGGACCAGTTACTACTATTCATGGAAATCTTGTCTAAAATGGTTGCTCCAGGATCTTTGTGGCACAGTGATGAGGAAATGTGAGACTTCCTAGTATAAAGCACTCCTCCTTACTTCAAATAGCTCAGTTACTAAAACACCCTCGGGCAAAGCTGAACTTTTAAACAGTGAGTCAAAGGATAGTTACAAATGAAGTTAACCTGTAGAGAGCCTACTGGCAAATAGCCAATGATCTGAAATCATGTAATGATAAAATAGAAAATTACTTGCAACAAATACCAATCCACCAACTTGAACCAGAATCCCTGGAAATGCACATTTAGCATTTCAACCTGAATGCCAGACAGAGACTTCGAGTTTTTGTTGCCAGACTGAATGAGTGGGTCAAAGACATAAGTGTAAGAGGGAAAAGACTGAAGGTTGTAGAGAATATTTACACCTTCTTGGGGTTTTGAAAAGTACTTACCATGAGAAAAAAAAAAACCAACAAGCCAAGCATGGTGGCACACACCTTTAATCCCAGCACTCAGGAGGCAGAGGTAAGAGGATCACCCTGAGTTCGAGGCCACCCTGAGATTCCAGGTCAGCCTGAGGTAGAGTGAGACCCTACCTTGAAAAACCAAGGAAAAAAAAGACCAACAGGTTGGACTCCATTAAAGCCTAGAACCTCTGCTCATCAAAAGACAAGAAGAGCCCATCACAGGTGGTGTGGTGGTTGATTCAGGTGTCCCCCATAAACTTAAGTGTTCTGAATGCTAGTCTCCCCAGCTAATGGCAAATGGAAATTAAAGCCTCCTGGAGGTGGTTTATTGTTGGTGGTGGGTTTATGGGTATTATAGCCAGCTTCCCCTTGCCAGTGTTTGGCACCCTCTCCTGTTGCTATTGTCCACCTGATGTTGGCCAGGGGGTGATGTCCACCCACTGCTTATGCCATTGTTTTCCCTGCCATCATGGAGCTTCCCCCTTGAGCCTGTCAGCCAAAATAAACCTCTTTTTTCCCCTACAAGTTGCTCTTGGTCAGGTGATTTCTACCAGCAATGTGAACCTGACTGCAATAGATGGGAAGGTAACTGGTGCAGCCTCAATGGAAATCAGTGTGGGAGTCTTCAAAAATTAGAAAAAGAACTATGATACAAACCTGGGTATAAACCTGGGTACATGTCTGTGGGACTCTAGGCCACTTACAGTCAAAGCCCTGAACTTTTGTTCACTGCAGCACTGTAGCCAAGTCATGGAGTCAGTCTCGATGCCCAGCAACGAGAATGGATAAAAAAAATGGATAAAACGGGAATGGATAAAGATAATGATCTATACAAAATGGATTTATTCAGCCATAAATAAGAATGCAATTATCTGATCTGCAGGAAAATGTCAAGAACTGGAGATCATGTTAAGTGAAAGAAGTCAGACTCAGAAAGACAAGTACCACATGCTTTTTCTTCTATGTGGTAAGAGAGCTATCGAGTTCTACATAAGTCAATATAAGTGTTAAAAGAAAGCAAAGAGGGCTGGAGAGATGATTAGGGGTTAAGGCGCCTGTCTCCTAAGCCTAAGAACGCCAGTTCCAATCTCCAGCGGTTCCAATCTTCAGGTCCCATGTTTAGCCAGATGCAAAGTGACGCAAGGGTGCAATGCCACACTTGACCACAAGGGGGTGCACGCATCTGGATTTTGTTCTCAGCAGCAGAGACACTGCTGGCGGGCCCATCTCTGTCTTCCTCTCCCTCTGTCTCTCTCCAAAAATTGAAGAAAGAAAGAAAGAAAGGAAGGAAGGAAGGAAGGAAGGAAAAGGAAGGAAGGAAGGAAGGAAGGAAGGAAGGAAGGAAGGAAGGAAGGAAGGAGGCAAAGAAACAACTACCATAAAGGTCAGGATAGATTATCACTAGGGTAGGGAGGGAGCTGAAGCTCTGGGGCAGGGAGGGCATTGTAGCTGAAGGTCTGTATGTCTGGGTTCTTTTTGTTTGATCTCGCCAATAATTATGCAGTTGTTGATTTTATGACTACTGGTATACCACATGGGAAAGTTTATGCAATTATCTGTATGTATTTCACAGAATGAGAGGTCATAAAAGGCTGATGTATAACAAGTACAGCTGGTGAAAGCAAACACGACACACATGCCGTGTGGGCATAATGGGTCAGGACATGCGTGTGTGGAGGAAAGCCAACAGCAGGTTGTAGGTATGGGAAGGAAGACTAATACTTTGGCTTGTGTGTTTGGAAACACACCCCTCACCACCTGGGACTCCTGATCCTCCTGCCTCAGCCTCCTGAGTGCTGGGGTCCCAGGTGTGTGCCACCAGGAAAGGCTCACTAGTTCTTATTTACCCTGAGCTCTTCTGTATCTTTGGCCATGTTCTGTTATGGTTATGCATTATTCATAAGATTAACAAAAGGAGCCAGGCGTGGTGGCTCACGCCTTTAATCCCAGCACTTGGGAGGCAGAGGTAGGAGGATCACTGAGAGTTTGAGGCCACGTTGAAAATACAGAGTGAATTCCAGGTCAGCCTGGGCTAGAGTGAAACCCTATCTCAAAAAACCAACAAACGGACAATGTATCACATGCTGAACACATTCTAAAAAGACTTAGTTGTCTTTCATACTACTTTGGAAACCAAAAATGGAACCAATGTATAAAAAGATACAGTAAGGCTATAGGCGGAGTATTGAGAGACTTACAATGTGTAAAAAGATACAGTAAGGCTATAGGCAGAGTATTGAGAGACTTACAATGTGTAAAAAGATACAGTAAGGCTATAGGCAGAGTACTGAGAGACTTACAATGTATAAAAAGATACAGTAAGGCTATAGGCGGAGTATCGAGAGACTTACAATGTATAAAAAGATACAGTAAGGCTATAGGCGGAGTATTGAGAGACTTACAATGTATAAAAAGATACAGTAAGGCTATAGTCAGAGTATCAAGAGACTTACAATGTATAAAAAGGTACAGTAAGGCTACAGGCAGAGTATTGAGAGACTTACAATGTATAAAAAGATACAGTAAGGCTATAGGCAGAGTATTGAGAGACTTACAATGTATAAAAAGATACAGTAAGGCTATAGGTGGAGTATGGAGAGACTTACAGGTGTTCCTTGCATCACAATGGGAGTTCATCTCAGTGAACACATCACAAGCTGAATGTACTCTACGTGGAGTACAATGAATGCCCCCACCCACCATACTGCACAGCTGCCCATGGTGCAGTGTGGACCATCTGTTGTTTCCATCACTGTGAACTTCTCACGTACTGATGGCCTGCCTAAGGAAGCCATACCTCAGAAACTGAGCCATTTTATGCTGAGGACCATCTGTACACATATAAGAAATCAATTTAAACGTAAAAATGCAGGTTTAAAAAAAGCACTGGGGATGTGGTTCCGAGGTAGAGAGTTTGCCTAGTATGCACAAGGACCTAGGTTCAATCCCAGTGCCCTAAGAACAAAAACAAAGAAAATAAGAAGGAAGAGAGTAGAGGAACAGATAGCACTCAAATAGAAACAATCCCACATCTGTATGACTAAAGAACCAAAAATATGATCATGAATAAAGATACTTTGTAATGACAAAGAAGCCAAACTATTAAAAGGACAGGACTACCCTGATGGACACGCCTCCTGTAACCTGAACATGATCGTGCTGACGGACATGTTTCCAACAACCTTAAACATGAGCATGCTGATGGATGTCCCTCCAAAAACCATACAAGGCTACTTGAAGCAAGAACTGACAGAAGAGAAACAACCAGAACTTGGGTGGAATTCATTACTCTTTCCTCAGTTAAAACAACAACAACAAAAAGGGGCTGGAGAGATGGCTTAGCAATTAAGGCACCTGCCTGCGAAGCCTAAAAATGCTTATACAAATCTCCAGGTCCCACGCAAAAGTGACACAAGCACGCAATGTCACACATGCACACAGGGGCGCACACGCCTGAAGTTTGTTCACAGCAGCTGAAAAGGCCCTGGCATGCCCATTCACTCTCTGCCTCTTCCTCTCTCTCAAAAAAAAAAAAAAAAAAAAAAAAAAATTGGGCTGGAGAGATGGCTTAGTGGTTAAGGCATTTGCCTGAGAAGCCAAAAGATCCCAGTTCAATTCTCCAGGACCCACATAAGCCAGATGCACAAGGGGCACATGCATCTGGAGTTTGTTTACAGTGGCTGGAAGCCTTGGTGTGCCCTGTCTGCCTCTCTTCTCTCTCTCTCTCTG
This sequence comes from Orientallactaga sibirica, assembly GCA_036365145.1. Taxonomy (NCBI): domain Eukaryota; kingdom Metazoa; phylum Chordata; class Mammalia; order Rodentia; family Dipodidae; genus Orientallactaga; species Orientallactaga sibirica. The sequence goes on along the minus strand of JAEOAD010000047.1, from coordinate 5,626,165 downwards.
ATTGCAAATAAATAAACATTAAAATAAAAATAAAAAAAAGAAGTAGACTAGAGACTGGAGAGATGGTTTAGTGGTTGAGACGTTTGTCTGTAAAGCCTAAGGACCCAGGTTTGACCCCACAGTGCCCACTTAAGGCACATGCACAAGGTGGCACATGCTTCTGGAATTCATTTGCAATGGCTGGAAGCCCTGGTATGCTCATTCTCTGATTCTCTCTCTAAATAAATAAAATATTAACAAGAAAAGTAGACTAAATAAGAATTTTAAAGACTTGAATGCTATATATAAAGAGCCAAGTTGATCCAAGTGCAAATATAAGAGAAGACATTCAGCCTAAATAAGTGAGGGACATCCAGAAAGACAGAGCGTATGCTGGTCCAGGAGACCAGAGTGAAGGCAGAGTGATAAAGTAAACAAGTAAACAACCACAGACACCTAAAACACTTCCTCACAGTTGGAAATGAAAGAACATGCTTCTAAATAATCTGCGTCAAAGCAGAAACCATAGGGTAACAGTCTGACTAGAATTTGAAGGGTGCAGACACAGGGGCTGTCAGAGGGAAACTGCTTCCCCACACTAAATAAAAGGGTGGGAGTGCATGCCATTTCCTTTGAGCTGCATTCTGCTGAGAGCAGCCCCATGCATGCAGTAGCCACACAAGACATGTGAAGGAATAAAATATGCCAGGGGGTGAGATGCACACGCCTTTGTGACAGACTGAGAAATTGCAAGACAGTAAGAAATTTTGGGTCTTGAGTGACAGGGCTAGGACAGAAAATGAATGTTCTAGTGCTTTTACATCAGCACATACTCAGAAGATGGTCAAATCAGTGCATGTAAAGCTGACGCTCAGCAGCTCCTGCCCTCTGTCCTACCTGCATACCACCTTGTATGCAGCTCCTGCCCACTGTCCTACCTGCGTACCACCTTGCACGCAAGAAAACAATCAGCAGTGAGGCCTACTGACCTGTGTGTGTCCTATGCTGGCTACTGTCCTGCGGGACAAGGGTCTTCCTGTTCCCATCTGCCAGTAAGCAGCATGCCTTTTCTACAGTCAAGCCTTCTGAAGATCAGAGCTCAGGTAAAGAGACCCAACCCTGTACAATCTCACCTCAAAGTCTGAGACACATTCAAAGTTTAGAAGTCCTTCTCCCACTAGGTGACACTCTGACTTTATCAGCACCAGACAGTATTCAAGCCAATCCTGTCTCCCAACTGCAGCCAACTGTCCAATATGAATAAGAAAGGGAGCTAGGGCTGGAGAGATGGGTTAGTGGTTAAGCGCTTGCCTGTGAAGCCTAAGGACCCCGGTTCGAGGCTCGATTCCCCAGGACCCACGTAAGCCAGATGCACAAGGGGGCGCACGCATCTGGAGTTCGTTTGCAGTGATGTAGGCCCTGGCGCGCCCATTCTCTCTCTCTCTCTGCCTATTTCTGTATCTCTCTCTCAAATAAATAAAAAATAAAATACTAAAAAAAGGGGGGAGGGGGCTAGAGAGATGGCTTAGTGGTAAAGGTGCTTACCTGAGAAGCCTAAGGACCCAGGTTCAATTCCCCAGTACCCACATAAACCAGATGCACAAGGTGGTGCATGCATCTGAGTTCGTTTGCAGTGGCTAGAGGCCCTGGCATGTCCATTTTTATCTGCCTCTTTCTCTCTTAACCTCTAATAAAAAAATTTTTAAAAAAAGAATATGAAAGGCAAAACTTGCCTTGCGATCTTCCCCAAAGCACATGCTGATCCTATACTAGATGCAGTCTCCAAGGGTGCAAATGCGTTTCTTTAATAACATCCCAAACCCCAAACTGGCTGAACAAAAGACACTACTTTTAACCTACTTTTACGAGTACAACTAAGATGCAGCAGCTAGCACTGATTAAAGAACAACAGTGAAGCAATGTAAGAATTTGCTATGGTCTCCGTGTGTCTCCCTAAATATATATATATTCAAACTTAATTGCCAATGTTTGTTAAAATTAACCAAGATAAATATGTTTCATGTGCAGAATCTGTGTTTTAAAAACACACACACAAAGCTGGGCACACAATCCCACACTCGGCAGAGGTGGAGGAGATGGCCACCCTGAGACTGGTTAAGGGGTCAGCCTGGACCTTGACCCTACTGGGTGGAGAGATGGCTCAGTGGTTAAGGGGCTTACCTTACCTTACTGGGTTCGATTCCCCAGTACCCAAATTAAGCCAGATGCACAAAGTAGTGCATGCATCTGGAGTTCGTTTGCAGTGGCTAGAGGCCCTGGTGCACCCTGTCTGTCTGTCTGTCTGTCTCTCTCCCTTGCTTGCAAATAAATAAATAAAATTTAAAAATATTTTTTAAAAAAATTATAACAGAGGACTACATGGGGAGGAAGGGGTCTAAAGAGAGAAGGGAGACTAAGAAAGGATAATGGGGGGAGAAAAACAAATATTGCATGTTTTCTCTCATAGGTGCACTCTCAACTCAGAACTATCTACCTTATCTATCTTTATATAAGACATGAAAAAAGAACTATCTAAGGGGCGAAGTAAGGGAGGGTAATGGGGGTAAGAGCAAACTACAATTACATTCTTATTACAACAAAACTTAATCCCATTAATTTTGTGTACTAACTAAAATATAATTTAAAAATTGTGTGCGGGGGGGGAGCCAGTCATGGTGGTGCAGATCTGTAACAAAAATGCTGTTGTGCATGCATGCGCGCACACACAGAAATAAGTAGGGACTTTATAAAGCAATTGAGCAGAGGGTATACATGACCTCACAGTGGTGGACACTGCCTACACAAGACCCATATAATAGGAGGGAAAAAATGGTGACATTAGCCAAGCAAGGTGGCTCATGCCTTTAATCCCAGCACTTAGGAGGCAGAGGTCAGAGAATCACTGTGAGTTCAAGGCCGCCTGGGACTACATAGTGAATTGCAGGTCAGCCTGGGCTAGAGTGAGACCCTAACTCGAAAAACCAAAATAAAAAAAAAGTCATGGAGGGGGGTTGGAGAAGAGAAAACAGAGGGGGTGGTAGGGATTATGCTCTGGTATTATTATCTACATGTAGTACTCTCTCTGCCTCTTTCTCTCAAATAAATAAACAAAAATCCAAAACCAAATGTAAACAAAACAAAAATCCAAAAACAAAACAGCAACAAAACTAAACGGCTTGTTTCATGCTTGGGCAACAGAGAACAGCAGGAGGAAACACACTGGCACCTCACAGGTAAGATAAGGAAAGGTTCTGGCCCCATGACAGCAGACAACATTTCAACACCAATGGCGTAATGCAGCCCAGGAAAGGTTCTGGGGTCTGCTTTCTGGACGTTGATCCACCAGGCCACAGAAATATTCCTAAGTAATGATGCTGCAAAATTCTAAAAAACTACTGGTCATAATAAAGAAAACAAAATAGGACTCTAGGGCCATGCCGCTCCGGGGGGTGTGCACACGTGCATGTGTTGTGACACTGAGAAAGAGAACCCTTACATCTCATGGGCATAATCAAAAAGTAGTTAACAGCCAGGCATAGTGGTACACGCCTTTAATCCCAGCACTCAAAAAGTGAGTTCGAGACCAGCCTGGGACTACAGAGTGTCCAGGTCAGCCTGGGATACAGTGAGACCCTACCTCAAAAAAAAAAAAAAAATACTAGCTGAGAGAAGAGACAATTTAGGGCTGATTTTATAAACCCCAAGGCTATATAGAAAAATCCAAGTGCGGGATTACAGGGCATTTGAATGAGTGCTCTGAGCATCATGACAATGACACAAGCCTCCCAGCTATCTGGCTGCCATTGCTGATGACAGAAGACAACACAGGTGTCAGTCAGCCACATGTCCACTGTGTCCTACACCTCTCAACTCAGAACTATCTACCTTATCTATCTTTATATAAGACATGAAAAAAGAACTATCTAAGGGGCAAAGTAAGGGAGGGTAATGGGGGTAAGAGCAAACTACAATTACATTCTTATCACAACAAAACTTAATCCCATTAATTTTGTGTACTAACTAAAATATAATTTAAAAATTGTGTGTGTGTGTGGGGGGAGCCAGTCATGGTGGTGCAGGTCTGTAACAAAAATGCTGTTGTGCATGCATGCGCGCACACACAGAAATAAGTAGGGACTTTATAAAGCAATTGAGCAGAGGGTATACATGATCTCACAGTGGTGGACACTGCCTACACAAGACCCATATAATAGGAGGGAAAAAATGGTGACATTAGCCAAGCAAGGTGGCTCATGCCTTTAATCCCAGCACTTAGGAGGCAGAGGTCAGAGAATCGCTGTGAGTTCAAGGCCGCCTGGGACTACACAGTGAATTGCAGCTCAGCCTGGGCTAGAGTGAGACCCTAACTCGAAAAACCAAAATAAAAAAAAAGTCATGGAGGGGGGTTGGAGAAGAGAAAACAGAGGGGGTGGTGGGGATTATGATCCTGGTATTATTATCTACATGTAGTACTCTCTCTGCCTCTTTCTCTCTCTCAAATAAATAAAATAAATAAAAATCCAAAACCAAAAAGTAAACAAAACAAAAATCCAAAAACAAAACAGCAACAAAACTAAACGGCTTGTTTCATGCTTGGGCAATAGAGAACAGCAGGAGGAAACACACTGGCACCTCACAGGTAAGATAAGGAAAGGTTCTGGTCCCATGACAACAGACAACATTTCAACACCAACAGCGTAATGCAGCCCAGGAAAGGTTCTGGGGTCTGCTTTCTGGACGCTGATCCACCAGGTCACAGGAATATTCCTAAGTAATGATGCTGCAAAATCCTAAAAAAGTACTGGTCATAATAAAGAAAACAAAATAGGACTCTAGGGCCATGCTGCTCCAGGGGGTGTGCACACGTGCATGTGTTGTGACACTGAGAAAGAGAACCCTTACATCTCATGGGCATAATCAAAAAGTAGTTAACAGCCAGGCATAGTGGTACATGCCTTTAATCCCAGCACTCAAAAAGTAGAAGCAGGAGGACTACTGTGAGTTCGAGACCAGCCTGGGACTACAGAGTGGGTTCCAGGTCAGCCTGGGATACAGTGAGACCCTACCTCGGAAAAAAAAAAAAAAAAAAAAAAACTAGCTGAGGGAAGAGACAATTTAGGGCTGATTTTATAAACCCCAAGGCTATATAGAAAAATCCAAGTGCGGGACTACAGGGCATTTGAATGAGTGCTCTGAGCATCATGACAATGACACAAGCCTCCCAGCTATCTGGCTGCCATTGCTGATGACAGAAGACAACACAGGTGTCAGTCAGCCACATGTCCACTGTGTCCTACACTGCCAAGACTAGACCTCCATGCCTGTAATGTCAGCCTAAAACCAGAGGGGGAGGGGAGAGGGGAGGAGGGAAGGAAAAGGAAGGAGAGAAGAGGAGGGGGAATGGGGAGAAAATGTATGTTTCTCTTCAAAGTTTTGTCAGACAGCCAGAAGCAAGTCATAGAGAACACTTCTCAAAGCAGGAGTGTCCACTGGTGGAAGAAAATGTGAAAAGGTAGAAAACACTTAGAGCAAAAGCTGTGACCACAATCCAGGAGCCAGTTGTTCATACTCAGCTGATAAATTTCAGTCCATACAAAAATTGACAGGACAGGGCTGGAGGGATGGCTTAGCAGTTAAGGTGCTTGCCTGCAAAGCCAAAGGATCCCGGTTTGATTCCCCACATGCACAAGGTAGCACATGCATCTGGAGCTTGTTTGCAATGGCTGAAGGCCTTGGCACTCCCATTCTCTCCCCCTCTCTCAAATAAATGAATCAAAAAAAAAAAAAGGGAGGAGAGTGAAGGACTTAAGGGGATGGTATTGTACATATGTAAGTAGAAGAACAGATTACAGGGAAGGGAGAGGTCTAAGCAAGGCCAGGGGAAGAGATTGTATAAAAGGGTGTGTGGGGGGGGAGAGGGTGAATCAAAATTCAAGATATTCTGAGTAAGACATATGTAAACCTACTTTTTAGAATAATGGCATATCCAGAAGCCATAGATTGTTAGTAGAAAATTTTCAGTGCCAGGAATGGGATACCTTCCAGTTAGTTGTTGGCTTGGGAGGTCCCTGTTGCTTCCAAAACATTACAGGCTATTGCCAAGGCCCTTGGTTTCCCTTGAGAAACAGATGGTAAGACCCTGTTGCTGAAGACTTCACATGCCTGAATGGCAAGGTCACTGAGAAATCAAGCTGGTGCTGAGCAGAAAACGTCTCCCTGTAGCCCAGCCAACTGAAAGCTGGAAAAAGCTGCACTGCAGGCAACCCTATGGGAGACAGAAATCATCAGCAGTGAAAACAGTGGACAATGGAAACCTCAAGTTTGGCCAAACAGGCCAAATGACTGAAAGAGTGCAACAGTGGCATGTCTGCTCTGGAGGAAACCCACTGCTCTGCTCCCTAATTGGACTGAAGGCCTGCTCTAAGGGAGGGAGTATATGCCTGGTACTGAAAAGACTAATCAAAAGTCTATGGCAGGGGAGGTCATGAGCCTTAGGGGTATAAAGCCTGCTCTTGTCTGGCTAAATGTATGTATTATTCTCACCGAACTGCGCTGAAAGCACTATACTTAATGTTCATAGTCATATATTAATGCTACTCTCACTTCTGGTTAGAGAAGCTTCTCTTTTCAGATGGCGATGACCACTGGGATGACCCAAAAGGCAACATAGTGCTGAGAAGAAGGGACGGAGGAGTGTCCAGCACTGAAACATGTCTAACACACCCTCCAAGGCTCAGGGTCCATTGCAGAAAAGGAAATGAAAAGAATGTAAGAGCCAAAGGAAGGGTACGACTCCTTACAATGCAACTGTCCAGATATTGGCCTCAATATCCACGACCTCACAGTGCCTAGTAATACCTTCACAAGACCCTCACAAAAGGAGAAAATGATGACATCAAATTAAAAGAGAGACTAATGGAGAAAGGGAGGTGATATGATGGAGAGTAGATTTGTACAGGGGGAAGGGAGGGAAATAACAGTTTATTATGAAGTTGGCAATAAAAAATATTAAAAAAAGGTGCAAATGCAACTGGAGTTCATTTGTAGAAAAAAAAAGTTTTTAAAAAGGGGACAGTATACTAAGAAAACTACAGTAATACTGTTTAATGTTGGTTAAGAATGTAGATTTTGCTGGGCGTGGTGGTGCACGCCTTTAATCCCAGCATTTGAGAGGCAGGGGTAGGAGAATCGCTGTGAGTTTGAGGCCAGCCAGAGTCTACAGAGTGAGTTCCAAGTCAGCCTGAGCTAGAGCAAGGACCCTACCTCAAAACCACAAAAACAATAAATGTAGATTTTACAATGGTAGCTCCAGCACCACTGTGCAGATCACTGCCGCCTGGAGCTCCTAGGGACCACTGTAGCTGCTGCCAGTGTGTAGGGGGCTGTGAGCCCAGGAAGCAGGCCTCGCCACGCTGTACTAGCTCGCGGGACTCCTGCGTCTTCTTCAAGAATGTAGCTAGTCAGTCAATACACTCCCCCTTGCACAACATTCCTCTGAAGGTGGGCTCTAAAGAGGAAAGTGGCATTCCCACAGAGAAGGTATGAAATGAAGATGAGAATTTGGTTCATGTGGCTGTGGAAACACATTGGTGGACCAATGCTAAAATGGAGACTGCCACTGAGGAGCCACTGAACCCCGTTAAACGAGATGTCAGTAATAGACAGTTGTGTCTCCCCTTACAAGTGGAATTATGCGGCCCTCCCTCACACTTAGGAAGATCCCCATCAAAAAGATAAGGACAAGCTAGAGAGATGGCTTAGCATTTAAGGCCTAAGGACCCAGGTTCAACTCCCCAGATGTACAAGGTGGCACATGTGCAGAAGGTAGAGCACACATCTGGGGTTCATTTGCAGTGACTAAGGCCCTGGCATGCCAATTCTCTCTCTCATAAATTACAAAAGCAAAAGATAAGAACACGAACTGCTATGGAGATAATGATTCCACTGATGTTTGTGAAATAGGCTCAAAGGTTCTTTCTTGTAGAGAGGTGATTGAGGTGAAGATCCCTGGGCTTCTGAATCTATTGAAGAGGGGGAAACACTGGAAATTAATTGCTAATAATGTAAATGATCCTGAAGCCAAAAGGTTTTATGACATTAAGAAATTCAAATGTGGGCTGGAGAGGTGGCTTAGGTGGTAGAGAATGTAAATGCTCCCTGGAGAATGGGGAGGGGTCTATGAAAGAATGGAAGCCTAGGAGGATGGGAAGAAGTGCTGTGGAACACTGTTCAGAACACGACTCTCTGGTGCACTCTTGGCTTCACAGTTGTATCAACAGCACAGAGCCTGCACAATACTACACCTGTCAGTATCTCATCATGGGGAAGAAGGACCCACGAGACCGCTTCCTCCCTGAGTTCTTAGAGGCAGAAAATGGTAACTAGGGGAAAGGAGCTCAAGAGCCCCCCAGAGTATCTATGGGCAGTTACTGGTCACTGGGGAAGGGAGAGACATTTTCTTCAGTAGTGTAGCCACTGGTCAGCAGCCCATGTTTCTGCAAGTAATTCCTCACCTAGGATTCTGAGGGCAACTCTAATATAACTTACTGGGACACCAAAAAAAAGGAATGAAAATGTCATAATGAAACCCACTGTAATATAAACTTAACATGTCAATAAATGTTTTTCTATTTTTTTGGAAGGGGTTGCTTTTTGACAAGGTAGTGTCTCACTCTAGCCTAGGCTGACCTAGAACTCACTCTGTAGAGCCAGGCTGGCCTCAAACTCACAGCAATCCTCCCACCTCTGCTTCTGAGTGCTGGGATTAAAAGTGTGCACCACCATACCCAGTTGTTTTTCCTAAATAAAATAAATAAATATAATTGATTAACTAACACGCCAACAGCAATGACCTAGCCAGTTTTTAACTATTTGGCACATATTTTATAAAGAGCTAGGAAAGAGGTATTCAGAGGTTCTCAACACAAGGAGATGCTATGTGTGAAGAGGTGAAAATGCTAATGATGTTGACTTAACCATTAAAAACTTGTTACATTATCACATTGTCCCATAAATATGTGCAAATCGAGGGGAGGAGGGGCAGGAACGAGAAACCCACAAACCACACCTCACATACATACAAAAGGCACTGCTAATGGCAGACCATCCTTGGTTCTAAATGAAAGCACATGACTATTAAATTTGAACATTTCAAAAACTCCCTAAAATTCTTCCTATTTTGCTTGGATTACTACTATATTCATTCAGAATTATTAAAATTAAACATAATTCTTTTAATTTTTCATAAATTCCATACATGAAAATATTTCTAATCAATAAGAACTTGCACAAAAACTTCATATTCCCAAGCTTTAATAAAATCTTTGTGTCCAGAAAACACTTCATCAAATTGTTATCAATTAACCAAATTGGTTGGTAAATATATCACACATTTTAACTTATACACACTCTAAAAATCACTCTATGAAGCCAATGATTTAATGTTTACTATGTTAACAGTATCAGTGAACTCTATAGGAAAAGGGATGCTGCTCACACAGCCAGCACACTGGTCAGGGCAGTAAGCATCATGGCCTCATTGACTAACCAGTCCTACCACATCCTGACCACTCCTGGGAGCTTCCAGGCAAGCATTTATCCCTACAGACCTAGAAAGGAGATAAATAACATTTCTGTTGTGGTTTTTTTGTTTTGTTTTGTTTTTGTTTTTTTGAGGCAAGGTCTTGCTCTAGCCCAGGATGACCTGGAATTAGTCTCCAGCTAATCCTCCTACCTCAGCCTTCCAAGTGCTAGGATTAAAGGTGTGCACCACCATGTACAGCAAGAGCTACTTTGTTTGTTGGTATTCTCTCTCTCTTTCTTGGTTTTACAAGGTAGGGTCTTGCTCTAGCCCAGACTGACCTGGAAATTCATATACTCTGAGGCTGGCCTTGAACTCACAGTGATTCTCCTACCTTGGCCTCCCAAGTGCTGGGATTAAAGGTGTGCATCACCATGCACCTGTTGTGATTTTAAAAGTAAAAAAATATTGCCAAGGTTCAGGGTCCATTGCAGAAGAGGGGGATGGAAAGAAGGTAAGAGCCAAAGGAAGAGTAGGACTCCTACAACGTGCTCCCTCAGACACAAAATGGCCTGGATATCCATGACCTCACAATGCCAGACACTACCTACATAAGTATATAAGTATATAAGATATAAGACCATCATAATAGGAGGAAAAGATCATGACATCAGAATAAAGGAGAGACTGATTGAGAGGGGAAGGGGATATGATGGAGGGTGAAGTTTCAAAGGGGAAAGTGGGGGAAGGGAGGGAAATAACATGGGATATTGTCTACAATTAAAGAAGTTGTCAACAAAAATTAATAAATTAATTAATTAATAAAAATAAAAACAACAACAAAAAAATATTGCTGAAGGCTCCACATACTTGGGCAAGGTCACTGAGAAATCCTGCTGGAGCTGAGCTGAAAGCCTCCTCCATGTGGACCAGTTGACAGAAAGCTGGAAAAAGCTACACTGCATGCAGTTCAAAGGGAGAGAGAGAAATCACCAGTGGAGATACTCAACAGTGGACACTGCAAACCTTAAATTTGGCCAGCCAGGCCAAATGAGCCAATGGGTGCAATAGTGGCATGTCTATTATGGGGAAACCAACCACTCTCTAATTGGACTGGAGGCCCTCTCCATGGGAGGGAATACATCCCTGATACTGAAAACCTACAACAGGGATAGTCATGAACCCTAAGGGTGTAATGTCTGCTGGTGTCTGGCTAAATGTGTATACTATGCTCACCAAAATGCCCAGTAAGCACTTCTCTTAATGTCCACACCCATATATTAATGCTACTCTCACTTTTGGTTAGAGAAGCATCTCTTTTCAGATGGTGGTGACCTTGGGATGACTCAGAAGGCACCATGGTGCTGAGAAGAAGGGACAGAGGAGTGCTCAGCACTGAAACATCTCTATCACATCTTCCAAGGTTCAGGGTCCATTGCAGAAGAGGTGGCAGAAAGAATGTAAGAGCCAAAGGAAGGGTAGGACTCCTTACAACATGCTCCTCCAGACACAAAATGGCCTGGATAGCCATGACCTCATAGTACCTAGCACTACCTACAAAGACCATCATAATAGGAAGAAAAGATGATATCAAAATAAAAAGAGACTGATTGAGAGAGGGAGGGGTATGATGGAGTGGAGTTGTGAAGGGGAGGGAGGGAATTACCATGGTTGTCTATAATTATGGAAGTTGTCAATAAAATAGAGCTAGAGAAGATGGCTTAGTGGTTAAGGTGCTTGCCTACAAAGCCAAATAACTCAGGTTCTATTCCACAGGACCCATGTAAGCCAGTTGCACAAGGTGGCACATGCATCTGGAGTTCATTTGCAGGGCTGGTGGCCTGGTGCATCCATTCTCTCTCTAGCTGCTTCTTTCTCTCTCTTTTTCTCTGTCTCTTAAATAAATAGGTAAAATATTTAAAATAAAAGTAATAAAATTCAACTTAATTTTTTTAAAGACTAGTCAAAAAGTCAGTGCCATTTTAGAATAAACTACTCTAAAAAGTTGAAGCTTTTTTAAAAAAATTATTTTTATTTTTTGTGAGGTAGGGTCTTGCTCTAGCCAAGGTCAACCTGGAATTCACTATGTAGTCTCGAGACCCTCCTACCACTGCCTCCCAAGGTACTGGGATTAAAGGTGTGTGCTACTATGACTGGCTGGTTGAGGCTGTTTTAAAACAGGGCCACTGTTCTGCCATTTGTCAAATATAATGAAATATGGAGAAGCCTCTGCCTCATTCATTACTTCCTTTCTTATTTTACCAAAGAAAGTTTTTCTTTCTCTCTGTAAACACTTACCATCCACTCAGATATAATGACATCCACCTTTTCAACAGGAAGATGGACTTCTTCTATCTTTCCTTTAATTAGTGTAATGGTATCTTCAAGTTTATTTAGTCTGAAAGTTACAATGAATTAGATTAGTAGGTTAAACAAATTCTGAAAGTGATAAACTCACACAATATTTTTTTTTTTGCTAATTGTTCATTTTTTTGTAAAACAAAAGCATGTTCAAAGTTTCTTTATCCCTGGGTCTTGGAATTACTGTTTGGTTACTTTATGAATACCTCAAAATATTTCCAGTTAATAAGGCAACACACTGAACCAATAATAAAAACTTCAGCTTAATCAAGACTATGTTTAGCCGGGCAGGTGGCACACGCCTTTAATCCCAGCACTTGGAGGTAGGATTGCTGTGAGTTTGAGGCCAGCCTGAGACTACATACTACATAATGAATTCCAGGTCAGCCTGAGCTAGAGTGAAACCCTATCATGAAAAAAGAAAAAAGACTGAGAGGTGGAGGGGATATGATGGAGAGTGGAATTTCAAGGGGAAAATGGGGAGGGAGGGAAGTACCATGAGATATTGCCTACAATTATGGAAGTTGACAATTAAAAAAAGTAACTAATTATTTAAAAAGTTAAAAATAAACCTCAGGCTGGAGACATGGCTTAGTGGTTAAGGCGCTGGCCTGCTAAGCCTAAGAACCGGGTTCCAATCTCCAGGTCCCATGTTTAGCCAGATGCAAAGTGACGCAAGGGCGCAATGCCGCACTTGTCCACAAGGGGGCGCACACATCTGGATTTCGTTCTCAACAGCTGAGACTGCTGGCACTCCCATTCTGTCTCCTTCTCCCTCTCTGTCTTTCTGTGTCTCTCTCCAAAAAATAAAATCATTTTTAAAAATTAAAAAAAAAAAATCTCTAGGTCACCCCTCTCAAAAAAAGTAAAATAAAAAAGAATGCATGTTTATAATACAGTTCCTGTCTTTATTTTTATCTTACTTTTAAACTCTTATCTAAAACACAATTAGCAAGACCAGATCAACACCAACAACGAAAGCATAGTATGCATGAGTCAGTGTGTGTGTGGCGAGAGAATGAGAAGGCAGATCCTTAACCCTGATGTCTATCAGAGCAGCCAGCTTCACCTTCTCAGCTAGCTGTCAGTTTCCAGTACTTGCCTTGTTGACAGCACAAGATCACATGTTTGGGAACACCATGTACACATGTCCAGCACAACAGAGTATCAATCCCACACACCATGGAGAACTGAAGCCCTCTCCTAGTCAGGAGTCACTGTGTTGCCTGACAGGGTGGCTCAGGATTCATTCTATTTGCTGGTTATGCACACTGAGATGTATTAATGCTCATTTATATTTTGTACTTATTTTATATCTGTGTTGTATTTTTAAAGAATATTTTTGTTTATTTGCAAGCAAGCAAAGAAAGAAAGAAAGCATGCACATGCTGGGGCCTCTTGCCACTGCATGCACCATCCTGTGCATCTGGCTTCATGTAGGTACTGAGGAATAGAACCTGGGCCAACAGGCTTTGCAAGCAATCACCTAAACTGCTGAACCATCTCTCCCGCTCTCTATGCTGTATTTCGTATACAACAGAGAAAGGAAGAATGTTCTGAGTTTCCTTAAGGAACACTTAATAAAGAATGCAGCAACTGCCTGCTATCTACTGAAGTGGCCGGGTTTCCACAACTGTCAGCCCTTCTGAAGAGAAAAGACATGCTTCTCAACATAGCAGAGCATCCCTGCCCGGCTCGCTGAAACAAGACCTGCGTTCTGTAAGCAGCCATCTGCTCAGGCTGGTTACTATGTGCTACAAGTCAAAATCCTATCTGCATCAGTAATTACTCACTCAAATATGAATATAACAGGGGAGATTATGATTTCAGAGTGTACACAGGCCCCTTAGTGCCCAGGAACCTGGATAAAAAGTGCTTAAGGCAGATGCATCCTCACCAATAAGTGGCTTCAAGGGACTGCCAGACTTTACCATCACGGGCCTTCGGTGCATCAGTCTCAATGGTTCCTCTTACTCTAGGCCTAAAGGAATCTCTTCAGAAGCATGTTCTAAAAAACTAACAGTTTAATCTACAGAAGTATTCAATTTAATAAAAAAGCCTTTTCAAACCATTCTTTTAACTCAGCCAATAAACACTAAGTCATCAGCTGTTTTAGAATGAGGGCAACTTACTGCCCTATCTTTTTTTTTTTAAATATTTTATTTTTTATTTATTTATTTGAGAGAGAGAGATACAGAAATAGGCAGATAGAGAGAGAGAGAATGGGTGCACCGGGGCCTCTAGCCACTGCAAACGAACTCCGGATGCATGCACCCCCTTGTGCATCTGGCTTACGTGGGTCCTGGAGAATTGAGCCTCGAACCAGGGTCCTTAGGCTCCATAGGCAAGCGTTTAACCGCTAAGCCATCTCTCCAGCCCATTACTGCCCTATCTTAAACCTGACTTCACTCATGATGCTTCACTCAATTTCCTATCCTGGGCACTCAGACACAAAACAGCCCATGCCCTTAGCAGTATGGTCAGAGGGAAGAGAAGAGAAGCAACACAAGGCCGCACAGGATCTCTACAGTCAAGTCCAGCTAACTGACATAGACCTTCATCTTTAGTCTAACTGTTATGCGGTAAAGGAAATGCTGACAGACTTAGTCCTACAGAGCCATCTCTTAATAGCACCTCACATAATAAGAGCTTCTAATTTCACATTACAACAGCATGTCTTTGATCATAACTAGAAAGCAAGAAACCCACATAAAACCAATTCTGCAAGAACCGTGACGATCACTCAGTGCTACGTTCAAGCATGGCTGGCTGCAGCACAGCAAACCCACTCTGCAGGAGAGCTTTACTCCCTCACAAGAATCTTGAGTCTGCATTAGCTACTAAAGATAAAGTCTAGCAGGGCTGGAGAGATGGCTTAGCAGATAGGCGTTTGTGGTTCAATTCTCCAGGACCTATGTAAGCCTGATGCACAAGGGGCACACGTGCCTGGAATTTGTTTGCAGTGGCTGGAATACCCATATTCTCTCTTTCTCTGCCTCTTTCTCTCTCTCAAATAAATAAATAAAATATATTTTTTAAAAAAAGAAAGTCAAGTAATATCACACTCAAAATTAATTTTAAATCAAACCTTAAAATACACCTACCTTGAGCCAAGCGTGGTGGCACACGCCTTTAATCCCAGCACTCCGGAGGTAGAGGTAGGAGGATTACCAAGAGTTCAAGACCACCTTAAGACTACATAGTGAATTCCAGGTCAGCCTGAGCTACAGTGAGACCCTACCTTGAAAAAAAACAAAAAGAAAAAAAAGAAAAGAAATAAATACACCTACCTTATGATATCCATAGCCTGGTAAAGTATTTCAGACTGGTCAACTCCAAGAACTTTCTTTGCGCCAGCTTTAGCAGCAAACATGGACAGAATTCCAGTTCCACATCCAACATCCAAAACCACCTGGTATCATAAAAAACAAGTGTTGCTGAATTTAAAATTTTACTGATCAAATATGGTAATTTCTACTTAGGGGAAATAAAATAGTAGTATGAGTTATATTAAAGCAATAAATATAATACATTAGACCCAAATGCTAAATTTAGGAAACGTTTTCCATGAAGCAAGTAACTCTATAGAAGCAATAGAGGGTCACTATTTTCAGCTGCTTCACTGTCCATTTGCTCTAATGTAGGTACCATAATTCTAAATTTTAACAAAATAAACTCTTTCAACTTTGAGTACAAAGAATTAAGCAAAACAGGGCCTGGAGAGATGGCTCAGCAGTTAACGCTTGCCTGTGAAGCCTAAGGACCCTGATTTGAGGCTCAGTTCTCCAGGACCCATGTAAGCCAGGTGGCGCATGCATCTGGAGTTTGTTTGCAGTGACTGGAGGCCCTGGCATGCCCATTCTCTCTCCATCTATCTGCTTCTTTGTCGCTCTCAAATAAAAATAAACAAAAATTAAAAAATAAAAAAAATAAGCAAAACAGATTCAATACAAGATATAGAAAGTAACCAGTCCCAGGCTGGAGAGATGGCTTAGCAGTTAAGGCACTTGCCTGAAAAGCCAAAGGACCCAGGTTCAATTCCCCAGGATATAATAGTAAAAAAGAGATGGACCTTGTTTCTGAGGATGGCAACCAAGATGGCCCTCTGGCCTCCACCTGCATGCATACATGTGCAGCTGCACACACAAACATACACTAAGGAGATACATCATTGAGAGTGTGTCTCATACACATCAGAGGTACATCCACACAAAATATTGATTAAATACTCATTCTGAAACTGAGAATGTGAGAGAAGGAACAAGGCAGATGGGGATCACACAGCTGGTAAGCAAGAGCCAGCATTCAAACATTTCATTCCAAAGCCTGTGCTTTAGTTATATTTTCACTGGATTTAAATGATTTATTACAAGCAGCTAAGAATTCAGTGGTAAGACAGATGCATTACAACTTGACAGAGGTGCCAGTATCGGCCTGGGAAGATAGTTGAGCATGGACCTGAATCAGGGCTATTGCTGTGTCTGATTAACATTTGCTGGTCACCCACTACAGAAGCAGTTTTCAGAAAACTAGTAACTGATGAAACATTTCAGCTAACTGGAGGATAAACAGCAAAGCTACATCCACATTTGATGTGGGGAACAGAGCTGCACCCCCACGCATCATGCTGCCCGCAGATTACCACAGAAGACTTCACCACATTTCACTATGTTCTGTCTGTGGATGAAAGCAATTTGAGAGGCGTGCATAGAAATAGCAATCCAGGTACAAACTGAAAAAACTACACCTGAGCTGCCTTGGAGCTATGATCCACAGAGACAGCTCATCCATGAAGATCCCAGAGAGGGCAACGACTCTGACTTTGAGCTCATCTACCAGGAGTTCCACAAGTCATGCAGGGTCTTCCTGGAACCTGCCTCCCAACCTCCCGACTCACCCCCCAGTCCTGGGCCCAAGGATAGTGGTCTTCCTTAGGCCCAGGCCCCATCCGTCTCTGCGGCTGATTTACTCTTCCCTCAAAATAGCTGTGGGGTAATTAGTTGTATTTGCAGAAGAATGAAAATGTTTAAGTCAGTTTGAGATACAGCAAAAAGCAAATAAAAAACCAAAAACCTTGATAGACTCAAAGACAGTGGTGGGGATACCAGAACAAATCAACGTCATTTTACAAAACGAAGAAGACAGATGTGTTTTCGCCTACAACAAAAACCTGAGTGAATTATAACTGTAGATAACAACCAAAAGCAGAAAGGCACCTGACTGGGAATATCTTCACTGAACACAAACAGAAGTTAATTATGAATGGGCAACAGAATGATTCTATGTCACCCCAAGTTAAATTAATGTGAGCTGCCATATGGCCTCCACAGGGGTTTTGTGAACTGAAACAGTATTAAGGAAGGAAAGAAGGAAAGCAGGCAGTGAGGAAGGAAGCAAAAACATTTTTAAATTCAAGCACCCTTTTGAAAAATTGCTCTCAGGGGCTGGAGAGATGGCTCAGGTAGTTAAAAGCATTTGCTTGCAAAGCCTGCCAACCTGAATTCAATTCTCCAATACGCACATGAAGCCAGATGCAAAAGTGGTGCATACATCTGGAGTTCTTTTGCAGTGACAAGAGGCCCTGATATGACCATATACTCACTTTCTCACAAATATATATATGTATTTCAAGGTAGAATTTCACTCTAGTCCAGGCTGAATGGAATTCACTAGGTAGTTTCAGGTGGCCTTAAACTTAAGGCAATCCTCCCAAATGCTGAGATTAAAGGTGTGCACCATGCCCAGCAAAAAAAATTATTTTTTTAAAAAATGAAAAAAACTTCTCAGCTGGGTGTGGTGGTGCACACCTTTAATCCCAGCACTCGGGAGGCAGAGGTAGGAGGATCACCGTGAGTTCGAGGCCACCCTGAGACTACCTAGGTCAGCCTGAGCTAGAGTGAGACCCTACCTCAAAAAAAAAAAAAAAAAAAAAAAAAAAAAGAAAGGAAAAAACTTCTCTACTTCGTCATACACAGCGTGACATAGACACTGGCGTTCATTATGACACAGAGCTCACCTAATGGTGATAAAAGTAAGGAGACAACAATGGGACTAATGTCACTACTGGGTCCACCTTAACTGCTCACCATTCTACATTGACACTCTGTTATTCAGAACGTGGTGATGAAGGCTGAGGACAGTCGACTAGAGCAAAAGCCTCAGGGCTCTTTTCTCAGTTGCATTATAATGAAACTGTCAGCCTACTGGTATGATGTCAACGCAAAGCCAGCTACATGTAAAACACAGACATACTATATAGTGACCATCTATAAATCACCAAATGCTGCCTGAGCATATGGTATCACATATTCCAAATCCATACAGTAAAAATAATAAAAAGTATGCTAAATCAATTAGGCACATGAAATTTCTACATTTAATATTTTTAATTACAGAAAAAGTATGCCCTAAATATGTTTAAGGAGTTAAAAATTGGGCCAGGCATGGTGGCACAAGCCTTTAATCCCAGCACTAGGGAGGCAGAGATAGGAGGATCGCTGTAATTTCAAGGCCATCCTGAGACTACAGAGTGAATTCCAGCTCAGCCTGAGCTAGAGCAAGACCATACCTTGAGAAACAAACAAACAAACAAAAAAAAAAAACGAAACCAAGAAGTTAAAATATTGGCATGCAATACATTAAAGTTACTTTGAAAAACCAAAATTGCCAAGTTAACCCCTAGTACCTGGGACAAAGCAGAAGGAAAAGCACTCTTCATTACTCTCAGCCCATGCTGACTTGGGAAGGAGAGCCGAGGGAAGAAGAGTAGCAGAGCCCAGACCGACTGCTTCCCACTTCCCTTCAGTTCTCAGTTCTCTGCACAACAACGCTGTCAGGAGGAGGCTAGAGGCAAAGTACCCACACCTACAACTAAAGACAGACTGCTCCAAATTCACAATACTCGTTCTCAATGACTACATCTTACAGTGACTAGTACCTTAACCCCTCAGTATTTCCTTACTCAGAATGCAATAGAAAAAAGAAATTCCTAATTAGCTGCTTAAATTCCTATGCTATGCACATCACACAGTGCTAAGGGAAGGTGGCTCAAACACATGATGATGCTTTTAGAGTAACAAAACTTCAGTATCAGGAAGGATTTAAAAACTACTGGCTAGGCTGCAGAGATGGCTTAGTGGTTAAAGTGCTTGCCTGTGAAGCCTAAGGACTCAGGTTCAACTCCCCAAAACCCATGTAAGCCAGACGGTGAAGCATGTGCATAAGGTCACACATGCCTAGAGTGAAATTTTTGGCTAGAGGTCCTGCCACACCAATTCTCTCTCATAAAATAAATTAAAAAATAAAAAACTACTTGCTAATAGATGTAGAGAGATCCCCAGCTGCCTAAATTCACAGCTAGATCCTGACTGCTTAACAAGAAGATCATAACGTCTACAACACTCATCAAAGAAAGAGCAAAGCAAAATGACACCTGAACTGTATGGCAACATGTTCAACAGTGACACAATTCACTTCACTGGGAACCAAATGGTTTCTTACATGTGCATTCCAGTTTCCAGTCAGAGTACAAAAAGAAAACCACAGGACACACTGAGTCTCTGCTACTGTGACACGTGAGATGCTAACGGACCATGATATCAATATGAAATCACTCCCGTGTCCATGTGAGATCAACTACAAGCAGTAACTCATTTCAAGCCTTTCACAGCAGGTCATGCATTGTCCTTAGGAATTTCACATTGCACTCTGCCCAATGAAACTCTCTCTCAGGAAGGAGAACACCAATCCAGACATACCCAGGCAAGGTGAAAAGCAGGAGAGGCCACTCACAAACACCAGCAGGAGTAATGCCCATGAAATCCACTTAGTGACACCTCTAAAATGAAGTGAAAATTACAAAAACATGCTGTGTTCTCAGAAGACATATTTTTGAGGTTAAAGACATCAGAGAAAAATTAAGTTATACAATGGCAGAAATTCAAATTCTTGACTAAATTATTTCTAGTAAGAACAGATAAGCTGAAAACCTGAACTGATTAACCATGACAATAGAGAAAGAAGGGAAAGAGAGCCAGAAGAAAATGTGGAAATAGTCATAGAGGATAAATTTCACAGGCACAGTGCACACAGCCACCTTTTAAAGGAATGTTACCACTGATAGTAAAGAGAAGGGTCTCACAAAAGGAAGAAACTTTAGCCAGGGATGAAAGCAACACCTTATAATATATAACCCTATTTATATAACATTAATTTTTTCACTACTTATACCCAATAATAATTGTCTGTGTTGACATGGGGCTTATCTAATACACTGCAAATTTACATCAATTACTACACATCAAAAGTGCAGTTTAGGGCTGGAGAAATGGCTTAGCAGTTAATGCATTTGCCTGTGAAGCCAAAGGACCCAGGTTTGAGTCCCCAGGACCCTCATAAGCCAGATGCACAAAGGACACATGCATCTGGAGTTCATTTGCAGTGGCTGGAGGCCCTGGTGTGCCCATTCTCTCTCTGTCTCTCTTCTCTCTCTTTCTGCTTGCAAATAAATAAATAAAATTTTTTTTTAAAAAAGTACGGTTTAGCGCATAGACTCTGGCTGCTAAGTCTCCCCTACCCCCCATAGCGAGCTGCTGGCCAGAAAGACCCAGGAGGTCCTCAAAACAATGTAGACCATTGCCAAAGCACTTGGTTACCTGCCTGTTCAGGTCAGGTTCACGTTGCTGGCAGAAACCACCTGACCAAGAGCAGCTTTTGGGGAAAAAAAAAAAAAAGTTTATTTTGGCTTACAGACTTGAGGGGAAGCTCCATGATGGCAGAGGAAAACAATGGCATGAGCAAAGAGTGGCTATCACCCCCTGGCCAACATAAGATAGACAACAGCAACAGGAATGTTATGCCAAACACTGCCAAGGGGGAAACTGGCTATAATCCCCATAAGCCCGCCCCCAACAATACACTGCCTCCAGGAGGCATTAATTCCCAAATCTCCATCAGCTGGGAACCTAGCATTCTGAACACCTACGTTTATGGGGGACACCTGAACCAAACCACCACACTGCCAGTGCTAAAAGGTAAGACCCTATTGCTGAAGACACCACAGGTTGTGGTCGCAGGACATTAGAACAGCATACTGGAGTTAAAAAAGAGGGGCTGGAGAGATGGCTTAGCAGTTAAATGCTTGCCTGTGAAGCCTAAGGACCCCGGTTCAAGGCTTGATTCTCCAGGACCCACGTAAGCCAGATGCACAAAGGAATGCATCTGGAATTTGTTTGCGGTGGCTGGAGGCCCTGGCATGCCCATTCTCTCTCTCCCTCCCTCCCTATTTCTGTATCTCTCTCTCTCAAATAAAAAATAATAATAAAAAGAAACTAGCTCACTCCTGGCTAGACCTCATAGTGCTGGAAATCCCTATGGGAGCCAAGGGGACAAATCACCAACAACATGAATAAATAGGGGACCTTGCATAGTATAAAGTCAACCAGCCAGAAAAGAAATACACACATATGCAATAGTGGCACACAGCCTCTGTGGGCAACCAACTGTTGTTCTCTGGTCATGAGGGCCACTCAGTGGGAGAGAACTCTTATCTGGTACTAGAAACCAAGTCAGAATCCCATGGTCAGGAAACTCATAGATGTCAAAGAGAAGCTCCCACTGCTCTCTGGAGAATAAGAGTGGGCTTGAACACCAAAAGTCTCTGTAATCCATGCTGCACTCACTCTTGGTTGGAGAATCTGTTTTATTTTGTAGGTGGCAGAGAAAACAGAGAACTAAGATCCCTTGATAAGAAGCTAGCTGACTGAGGCCTTCGTGACCCCAAAGTGAATATCATAACCTCACTGAGGAGGGCTCCAGGGAAACAGGAGCAGTGGTGAGGGGGTAAAAGAGAATAACCTCTGTGTGTGTGTGTGTGTGTGTGTGTGTGTGTGTGTGTGTGTGTGTGTAAATTAAATCTTAAGAAAACGTGGTTTAGAGGTCTGGAGAGGTGGCTAAGTGGTTAAAGGTGCTTGGTTGAAAAGCCTGCCACAACCCATTCTCTCTCCTCACAAATAAATTATTCAAAAAAAATGGTTAGGCAAAATTATTTGGACAAGCAAAGTTAACTATGCAATGTCCTTGCAGTTAGTGACTTTCAGTGATAAGAAAAAGCCCCATTAGCTTCTGGAAGCATCCACTGCAATGCCACTCCAGCGATAGCTGAGCAGGGGATCTGCACTGCCTAAGAACCCCAGAATGAAAGGGATGACTGTGCAGCCACACGCACACTCACCTTGTCTCTGAAGATATGCGGATTCTGATATATAAAGTCTCTGTAGCTCTCCGTGCGTACCTTGTCCTAGGGAAGAGGAAAGGCAGGGTTACAATCACTGTCTGGATAGTTCTAGGATGCTATACATTGTTTTATCACATAACACTAGTTTCCAAAGCTACACTGTGCCTGAAAAACCTAGCGAGATTTTTTTCCTTTCCAAAGGAAACCAGTAAGGAATAAAAATAGAAAAATGTCTATTTAAAACCTATCACTGGAAGGACTAGAGAGAGACGGCTCCACAATTAACACTACCCCAAAAGTCAAATTAAATCTATGACATTCTTAAAATCTGTCAAGCACACGACCATGAGACCTGAGGGATCATAAGAGCCAGGAGCTGCTTCTTGAACCAGGTGCAGTGTGGCGCCTGACTCCCTGCACTGGAGCTAGAAAAAAAGAGGAGGGAGCCGGGCGTGGTGGCGCACGCCTTTAATCCCAGCACTCGGGAGGCAGAGGTAGGGGGATCGCCGTGAGTTTGAGGCCACCCTGAGACTACATAGTGAATTCCAGGTCAGCCTGGGCTAGAGTGAGACCTTACCTCAAAAAACCAAAAAAATAAAGAAAGAAAGAAAACTGTCTTTGTTTACATATACCTACATGTTTACATTTTGCATTTTTCTGTGTCGGTTTTCCTCTTTTCTTTTTTCTTTTTTTTTTTTTAATTGGTTTTTTGAGGTAAGGTCTCACTCTAGCCCAGGCTGACCTGGAATTCACTATGTAGTCTCAGGGTGGCCTCAAACTCACGGCGATCCCCCTACCTCTGCCTCCCGAGTGATGGGATTAAAGGCGTGTGCCACCATGCCGGGCTATTTTTTTATTTATTGGAGAAAGAGGGAGAGAGGGAGAGAATGGGCACGCCAAGTCATCCAGCCACTGCAAATGAACTCCAGATGCATGCACCCCTTTGTGCATCTGGCTTACGTGGATCCTGGAGAGTTGAACTGGGATCCTTTGGCTTTGCAGGCAAACACCTTAACCACTAAGCCATCTCTCCTGCCCCCAAAGACAGTTCCGGTCAACACCTGTCTGACTCATAATCCTATTTTGTTTCTAGGAATGTCTGTAGTAGGAAATGATCTGAAGAGTCTGCAAACCCAAACAATACAGGCCACTTTGTGAGATGTGTATCCTCAAGTCTCACGTAGACTATGACAGATGCAGGCATTCAACATTCTCATATGCACTGAGCCACTTCCTGGTGGACACACATAGCCTCCAAGTCAGGTGGGTAAGAGTTCTGAGGCCAAGGAAGTAAAATTATTAAAAATAAATCCCAGCCGGGCGTGGTGGCACACGCCTTTAATCCCAGCACTTGGGAGGCAGAGGTAGGAGGATCGCCATGAGTTCGAGGCCACCCTGAGACTACATAGTGAATTCCAGGTCAGCCTGAACTAGAGTGAGACCCTACCTAAAAAAGCCAAATAAAATAAAATAAAATAAATCCCACAAAACAAGAATTGTCACTTTGGATTTCACACTATGTTAAAGAAAGACAGTCAACCTGTGCGTATCACTTTTGTGAATTCAAACCAAGGACGGAAAAGAAAAATTACATCTGAGCTGACCTGTACTTGAATGATACATACAGCAGCTACGTACACAGCACTTACACTGCACCATGCAGAAGTAAACTGGAGTTAGCCAGGAGCCCTGAAAGATATAAACAGCAACTCTGTACACAGCACTTACACTGCACCACTTAGAAGTAAGCTGGAGAACAGGAGGATGGGGGCAACAAGCTGGAGACGGCCCAGAGCAGGAGGATGGGGGCAACAAGCTGGAGACGGCCCAGAGCAGGAGGATGGGGGAAACAAGCTGGAGACGGCCCAGAGCAGGAGGATGGGGGCAACAAGCTGGAGACGGCCCAGAGCAGGAGGATGGGGAAACAAGCTGGAATGGGGGAACAAGCTGGAGACCCCCAGAGCAGGAGGATGGGGGCAACAAGCTGGAGACCAGGAGGATGAGGGCGGAAAGAAAAGCAGGAGGATGGGGGGACATCAAGCTGAGCTGGGGGCAACCTGTACTTGAACAGGAGGATGGGGGAAACAAGCTGGAGACGGCCCAGATGAGGGCAACAAGCTGGAGCAGCAGGAGGATGAGGGCAACAAGCTGGAGGCAGAGCAGGAGGATGGGGGCAACAAGCTGGAGGCAGAGCAGGAGGATGAGGGCAACAAGCTGGAGACGGCCCAGAGCAGGAGGATGGGGGCAACAAGCTGGAGACGTTAGCAGGAGGATGGGGGCAACAAGCTGGAGAGCTGAGGAGGATGGGGCAACAAGCTGGAGAGGATAAAACAAGCTGGAACTCCCAGAGCAGGAGGATGGGGAAACAAGCTGGAGACGGCCCAGAGCAGGAGGATGAGGGCAACAAGCTGGAGACGGCCCAGAGCAGGAGGATGCAACAAGCTGGAGGCACAGAGCAGGAGGATGGGGGCAACAAGCTGGAGACGGCCCAGAGCAGGAGGATGGGGGCAACAAGCTGGAGAGGAGGATGGGGGCAACAAGCTGGAGAACCCAGAGCAGGAGGATGGGGGCAACAAGCTGGAGACGCCCAGAGCAGGAGGATGGGGGCAACAAGCTGGAGACGGCCCAGAGCAGGAGGATGGGGCAACAAGCTGGAGACGGCCCAGAGCAGGATGGAACAAGCTGGAGCTGGGGGGAAACAAGCTGGAGACGGCCCAGAGCAGGAGGATGGGGAAACAAGCTGGAGACGGCCCAGAGCAGGAGGATGGGGAAACAAGCTGGAGGCAGAGCAGGAGGATGAGGGCAACAAGCTGGAGGCGGCCCAGAGCAGGAGGATGGGGGAAACAAGCTGGAGACGGCCCAGAGCAGGAGGACAAGCTGGAGACGGCCCAGAGCAGGAGGATGGGGGCAACAAGCTGGAGACGGCCCAGAGCAGGAGGATGGGGAAACAAGCTGGAGAGAGCAGGAGGATGAGGGCAACAAGCTGGAGACGGCCCAGAGCAGGAGGATGAGCTGGAGACAGAGCAGGAGGATGAGGGCAACAAGCTGGAGACGGCCCAGAGCAGGAGGATGGGGGCAACAAGCTGGAGACGGCCCAGAGCAGGAGGATGGGGGAAACAAGCTGGAGACGGCCCAGAGGAGGATGGGGGACCAAGCTGTTGCCCAGGAGGAGGATGGGGGAAACAAGCTGGAGACGGCCCAGAGCAGGAGGATGAGGGCAACAAGCTGGAGACGGCCCAGAGCAGGAGGATGGGGGCAACAAGCTGGAGACGGCCCAGAGCAGGAGGATGAGGGCAACAAGCTGGAGACGGCCCAGAGCAGGAGGATGGGGGCAACAAGCTGGAGACGGCCCAGAGCAGGAGGATGGGGGAAACAAGCTGGAGACGGCCCAGAGCAGGAGGATGAGGGCAACAAGCTGGAGACGGCCCAGAGCAGGAGGATGGGGGCAACAAGCTGGAGACGGCCCAGAGCAGGAGGATGGGGGCAACAAGCTGGAGACGGCCCAGAGCAGGAGGATGGGGGAAACAAGCTAGATGCAGCTGGCCAAGAGCTGCAGAGTAGGTAGGGGTTAAGTCAGAGATGACCAAGAGTTGCAGGATCGGAGTAAGTAAGCTGAAGACAGCCGGGAGCCTTGAACCATACATACAGCAACTCTGTACACAGCACTCACATTGCACGTAGAAGCAACCAACAGTGGAAGGCATGGCAGGACGAGGGTAGGTCAGACACAAGTGCTGCATCTTGGGTGGAATCCCCAAGAATATGATACACACTACAGTATCCTAATGCTGCACAAGCCTTGCCCCTCACAAACATTTTGTGCCAATACAGAGATTTTGTTTAAGCCCATACGCAGATTTAATCCTTTAATCCCAGCACTTGGGAGGCAGAGGTAGGAGGATCTCTATGAGTTGGAGGCCACCTGAGACTACAGAGTGAATTCCAGGTCAGCCTGAGCCAGAGTGAGACCCTACCTCAAAAAACAAACAAAACAAAACAAAAACTATTTTACTTATGAGAACTGAAAAGGGAAATGCCCAGAATTAACCCCACTTTTGCTATATTTGTTTTACAATTTTTTACAATCAGGTTTATCTTTCCCTTTAACTTTTTTTTTTAAACTTTTTATTTATTTATTTGCAAGCAGAGAGAGACAGAGAGAGAAGAGAGGCACACAGAGAGAGAATGGGCATGCCAGGGCCTCTAGCCACTGCAAATGAACTCCAGATGCATGTGCCCCTCACACATCTGGCTTATGTGGGTCCTGGAGAATCGAACCGGGATCCTTTGGCTTTGCAGGCAAACGCCTTAACCACTAAGCCATTTATCCAGCCCATTTCCCTTTAACTTTTATTAAAATTAGTTCAAAACTACTAACAGAACCTGCTTAAGTAAATTTATATTCAAGCTAATTTTAAAATATCCCTTTAAAAGCCTACCATTTCATAGATTTTCCTGTTTTACTATTTATAGCACGGCATGGATTTTTGCTGAAACAAAACTTCCCAAGGCCAACATCACTACCGTCAACACTGTCACCCTGCCCATCCCTGCTCTTGACTCTCGCTGCTCCCACTTCATCAACAGCACCCCAGCCATGGTCCTAACCTCACAAGCTACTGCTCGGTTGAGCTCTACTGTACTCTAAGGCCTCTTTCTGCATGTCACCTGTGACTGGACTGCTTAGCAGCGTGAGGAAACCCACACAGGGCCTTGTGTCCAGCATGGCTTCAATTAAACAACCCACAACATGGGCATCTATACGAAAGCCTGAAAAGCCACTTCTAAGCCAGACCTGGTGGCACATGTCTATAATCTCAGCACATGGCAGGATGAGGCCAGAGGATCATGAGTTCAAGGCCAGTCTAGGATGCATTGAGAGTTGGAGGCCAGCCTGGGCTATATGAGACCGTTTCAAACAAACAAAACAAAAAGGCATTTCTAAAAATGTATTCTCGTCAGGCATGGTAGCGCACGCCTTTAATCCCAGCACTCGGGAGGCAGAGGTAGGAGGATCGCCATTTGTTCAAGGCCACCCTGAGACTACATAGTGAATTCCAGGTCAGCCTGGGCTAGAGTGAGACCCTATCTCAAAATACAAATAAATAAATAAATAAATAAAATAAATATAAAAATGTATTCTGGGGCTGGACAGCTGGCTTAGTGGATAAGACACTTGCCAGCAAAGCCTAAGGACCCAGGTTCAATTCTCCAGATCCCACTAAGTCAGATGCACATGGTGGCACATGCATCTGGGGTTTGTTTGCAGTGGCT
This sequence comes from Orientallactaga sibirica, assembly GCA_036365145.1. NCBI lineage: Eukaryota > Metazoa > Chordata > Mammalia > Rodentia > Dipodidae > Orientallactaga > Orientallactaga sibirica. Next base: position 5,598,797 of record JAEOAD010000047.1, on the reverse strand, counting down.
AGAGATCCTGGCATGCCCATTCTCTCTCTTTCCCCCTTTCTCTAATAAATAAATAAAAATAAAATATTTTAAAATAAATAAATAAAAATGTATTCTAACAAAAGGCTAACATGTGAATACAAAAACAAAGCTTTTTAAATCTATCCTTTACATCAACTACTAAAGTTAAACACCACGAGCAGGGCACGATGGCTCAAGCCTTTAATCCCAGCACTCAGGAGGCAGAGGTAGGAGGAGCAACATGAGTTTGAGGCACCCTGAGACGACATAGTGAATTACAGGTCAGTCTGGTCTACAGTGAGACCCTACCTCGAAAAAAAACACGAAAGCTAGCACTCCAGCAATGGGGCAGTATTGGAAGAGGAAGGAAGTGTCATGGGGTTATTCCTGCAAACACACCAACAGGAATGGGGCTGAAAGCAATGGGAAAGCTTACACACTATAAACTTTAAAATTACAAATAACAGTGTTTATATGCTGGCTTGAAAAGTACAGAAAGCTTGAGTCAGCCAAAGAGACAAGAGAGGGGGCTGAAGAGATGGCTCAGTGGTTAAGGTGCTTGCCTGCAAAGCCTAATGACCTGGGTCCAATTCCCGAGTAACCACATGGAGTTAACCACAAGGTGGTGCATGCATCTCAAATTCATTTGCAGTGGCTGGAGTCCCTCATGTGCCCATTCTTTCTCTTTCTCCTTGCAAATAAATAAGTAAAATTTAAAAGAGAGAGAGAATAGGAAAGAAAAGCCTTCATGCTGCACCACAGTAAGCAGCACTTCTATGGACACCTGCACACCAAGCCACGGCCCCTAGACAAAGGACCCACATAAAGCCAGACACACAAAGTGACACATGCATCTGGAGTTCGTTTGTAATCATTCCTTCTCTTAAATAAAGGGAAGAGACGGCAGTGCAACTTTCAAGATGGAGCCTTCACAGAGGACAAACAGGCTCACACTATCATGTGAAGACGCTAATAACCGACACATGGGTACACGTATCCAAGGAGAGATACATAAATAGGCACACGGGATTTCCTTGACCACTGTAGTGAAAACACATCTTGTGCAAGTTTCACGACCTTTGCCTTTCTAAGGAAACACCACCAGCACCATGCAAACACAGATACGGGGCACAGCACTTACACTGACAGGGCGAAGCACACGACCAGTCCTTTCAGAAAATGTTCCAGGCCATAGCGTTGACATTAACAAAAAATATGGGGTGAGTCCACTTCTTTAAACAAATTCCCACGACTCACGTATCAGAGACCTATTATTTCAACGTGATGCCACTACTCAGAGAGCACAACCAAGTCACGCCCTTAGTAGCGACGTGATGTAACTTTAAAATATTCCTCACAACTCCAGTTGTCATGAATTTGCTTATTTCAACTCTGATTCTGCGGAATTCACCAAATGCCTATTTTGCATGTTATTAAATAGAATGTTTCAGGGAAATCTAGTCTTAGTTTCCATTAAATAGAATAATCTTTACAGGAAAGCTATAGGAAGGGGTTTTTATTGGTTTTAAGAAAAGGTAATAACGATATCTAAAATTCCCAGAGATAAACAACTAAAATGTTCAATAATTTTTTATAATCCAATGTTTATTTTAAGCTAGTCAAGTATTTTCAGTTTTACTGTATTAAAAATCTTATCATCAGGGCTGGAGAGGTGGCTTAGTGGTTAAGGCACTTACCTGTGAAGCCTAAAGACCCAGGCTCAATTCTCCAGGTCGCACATAAGCCAGCTGCACATGGTGGCACATGCGTCTGGAGTTCATATACAGTGGCTGGAGGCCTGGTGCACCCATTCTCCCTTCACTTTTTCTGCCCTTTTCCCTCCCTCTCTCTCAAATAAATAAATAAAAATAAAAAATACTTAAAATCTTACTATCTTCATCTACAATATCTGATTAAAAGTACCAACTTTTCTTTTATATGAACATTTCCATTATGAAAATTAAAATAAATTAGATTTAAAGACTTGATTTGGCCAATTTATTAAATAGTTCTTACCCATGATGATGCATCATAAAAATTGTGAGAACTACTTATAATGAAACTTTCTAACAAAATGCTTTGTCTAGGGCTGGAGAGATGGCTTAGTGGTTAAGGCGCATGCCTGCAAAGCCTAAGCCCAGGTTCGATTCTCCAGGTCTCACATAAGCCAGATGCACATGGTGGCTCACGTGGCTAGAGGCCCTGGCGCACCCATTCTCACTCTCTGTCTCTAATAAATAAAAATAAAATAAATCTTTAAAAATTTTTAAAAATTATTTGTCTAAGCTAAGTGAGCACTACTACTACTACTACTTAAACCACTAATCACTTCCTTTTCAGGTAAAAAACAAACCTACAGTTACAATTTCCTTCTTGTTTAATAGCTGCTCTTGAGACCACGATCCCAAAGCAAGTGTTTTTCCAAGTCTTTCTGGAGTGAAGTGACTTCAGAATGACGAACACCAGGCTGCAGTGCCCACGCCTCGGTCACCTCTGCCCCTAAGGTCAGCTGTCAGCACAGGGCAGTTCCCAGTACCCAGAGAAGCCTGCTCTCCTGTCTTCCCTTAGTGGGCACTTGCTCAGTGGGCTGTGGCTAACCTTCAGCATCTCTTCATGGATCCCATAATGCCCGTAGGAGCTGAAGTAAACGCCGTCCTCATCCTCCTGCAGGTCTGCGATGGCAGTAGCGGGTGAGGAGCGGGATCTGACATCTGCGTTCATCACAAAATCCTGAGCAAATTGTCTGTAATCAATTTGAAATACACCCTTGAGACAGGTTTACTGGACCGTGAAAAAGGGAAGGCTAGAGTTTGGGGAATGGGCAGCAGGAGCAGATTGTGATGAGCCTTTTAAATCACTTTCCAGCTGGAGCAGCCGTGAGCGCCCCCTGCTGGACCCTGGACAGTAGCACATTCACTCCCAGTCATGAACACTCCTTCCTGCAAATCTTAAGACCATGCCAACTGCCTCAGTATAATTCTTTTTTCCCCCAAGATTTTATTTTTATTTATTAAAGACAAAGAGAGGGAGGAGAGAGAGAGAGAATGGGTGCACCAGGGCCTCTAGCCACTGCAAACGAACTCCAGATGCATGCGCCACCATGTGCATCTGGCTTACATGGGACCTGGAAAATTGAACTGGGGTCCTTAGGCTTCGCAGGCATGTGCCTTAACCACTAAGCCATTTCTCCAGCCCCTCAATGTAATTCTTTACACCTGCCAATGAACCAAATTCATGCATTTGCTTTACTCAGATTTATTTATATTGTTCTAAACTCTCTTAGCATCTCAATGTAGCCTATCTCAACTATTAATGTTCTCAAAACATAACTATCTTTTCAAATGGATAGAAAGTTAGTTCTATTTATAACACCAACACTGCCCATGGCAGCTCTAAAGCTTAGCTCTCCCATCTCAACATGGTATGTGAGGAGATCAAAGGGGCAAGAAGCAGACTAGGGTTGGTTACTAACTTCCTGAGCATAAAAACTGAGAAACCAGGATCAGCAAGACCATCTCAGCACTCCTTCATGCTAGGCAACTGTCAAGCAGGTGCTCAGGCAATGGCCACCAGCCGCCACCCCAGCAGGTCAAGGCAGCACACCCATCACACTTGTGTGAGCAGGGGGCACGCCTTTTATCCCAGCACTCAGAAGGCAGAGGTAGAGGAGGATCGTCGCTGTAAGTTCAAAGCCACCCTGAGACTCTATAGTGAATTCCAAGTCAGCCTGGGCTAGAGCAAGACCCTACCTCAAAAAAACAAAATAATGCTGGGCATGGTGGCATGCACCTTTAATCCCAGCACTCAGGAGGCAGAGGTAGGAGGATTGCCGTGAGTTAGAGGCCAGCCTGAGACTATAGAGTGAATTCTAGGTCAGCCTGGGCTAGAGTGAGACCCTACCTCAAAAAAAAAAATTTATGCCGGGCGTGGTGGCGCGTGCCTTTAATCCCAGCACACGGGAGGCAGAGGTAGGAGGATCACTGTCAGTTCAAGGCCACTCTGAGACTACAGAGTGAATTCCAGGTCAGCCTGAGCTAGAGAGAGACCCTATCTCAAAAAAAACAAAAACAAAAAAAATTAAAATAAATAAAACCAAAAATTTCAACACTGCATCGCTCAAAACTAAAAAATAATAGTTCTTCCACTTTTGAAAATCTAGGATAGGAAACTAAAAGAAATCAGGCAGGGAAACTGGAAAGCCAGAAATAACACGGAAAGTACTCAAGAGACATGAGTCAGAAAATTACCACAAACATATACTAATTATGATATGTAGTACATAACACCATCACACACATCAAATGCTATGTATCAATGCTGCTAGAATTAACTCCATGTGCTTCCACTACTCATCTGCGTTCCTTGTTGTTACCTATTCTGCCTTCTACTAGCCCTGTCCTCCGAGCGACCTAACAGTTCACTTGGTGACAGTTACTTCATCCTCTGCAGATCATCGCGGGCTTGGGCCAGTGCAGCCTCCGCAGACAGCGCCCGGGCCTCCATGTGCTTCAACTTCTCAACCACAGAGGAATTTTCACTGAGGCCGTTGGGGTATGAGAATGGGACAGACACTGGCTCGTAAAGATCTTCTACATCTAAAGAAATAAATGGACATTATTATCAGACTGCTTTTTAGAATAAATAAATCCCAAGTGCCTACCATGTGGTCAACTGGGAAAAATTATTTCAAGTACTTTTCAAACGTTTAACATTCAAACTGTTTCCATTTGAATTCAGAGTGTATTTGTCTGTTTCATTTGTTGGCTAACTCACCACAAGTATGCATTAACCACAGTGAACTAAATGCAGAAGACTGACCTCCACTACCACCTACCACAGGCACTGACAACATTACATCTCACCAAAACAAACCGAGACCACTACAATTACTCCTGTTTAGACATGGGTAAAATAAGACCACCAGCCCAAAGTCATACAGCCACTAAATGGAGGAGCTAAACTCCAACCCCACCCTGCCTTATCAGCCCACGTTCCAGACATTGCAAAGGCACCGCTCACCTCAGCCTATGCCTGTGCCATGGCCGCAGTGGCTATATCCATAAAAAGTCCAGCTTGGGCTGGAGGGATGGCTTAGTGGTTAATGCATTTGCCTGCAAAGCCTAAGGACCCAGGTTTGATTATCCAGTACCCACATAAGCCAGATGTACAAGGTGGCCCATGCATCTGGAGTTTGTTTACAGTGGCTGGAGGCCCTAGAGTGCCCATTTTCTCTCTCTCTCTCTCTCAAATAAATAAAGTAAATTTAAAAAATAATAACTATGTTTATCCCCTTTATCCATGATGACCTCACTCTTGGAGAATCTGCTTAAAAAAAAAAAAAAACAATAGGTGGCAGCTAAAACTGGGCAGAACCAAGATCCATCAATACGACAAGAAAAGATAGTTGACTGCCTAGCATGACACAAGCCACCTATATCACGTCTGCCAGGGCCTAGGAGACATGACAGACAATACATGAGTACTGCTCTCACTAACAGCCTTACAGCCAGCTCCAGGGAGATGGTGGTAGACAGTGAGGACACTCAAAACTAATCAAAGCAGAAACTGAGAGGTTGCAGAGAGCTTTACACTAAAGTAGACTTACAACATACCCACCAAGGCTCAGGGAACAAGGCTGAAGAGGAGGCAGAGAGGTGGTAATAACCACAGGATGGGAACAAGTATCCTGAGACATTGTGTACCCGCCCACAGACTGATGCATTCATCACCTCAAAGTAAATAAATATCAATAACCCCACTGAGGAGGGCCCTCAGTGGAATGGAGATAGGGAGGGGATGAAAGAGTATAACAGCTCTCGGGAGGCAGAGGTAGGAGGATCACTGTGATTTTGAGGCCACCGAGACTACATGGTGAATTCTAGGTCAGCCTGGGCTAGAGAAAGACCCTACCTCAAAAAATAAAAGGGGGGGGGGCCTGGAGAGATGGCTTAGAGGTTAAGGTGTTTGCCTGCAAAGCCAAAGGATCCCGATTCGACTCTCCAGGACCCACGTAAGCCAGATGCACAAGGGAGTGCATGCATCTGTAGTTCGTATGCAGTGGCTGGAGGCCCTGACACACCCATTCATTCTCTCTCTCAAGTAAATAAAATATATTTTAAAAAAAAAAAAAAAAAAAGAGCTCGAGAGATGACTTAGCAGTTTAAGGTGCTTGCTGGCAAAGCCAAAGGACCCAGGTTTGATTTTCCAGTATCCATGTTAAGACAGATGCTCAAGGTGGCACATGCATCTGGAGTTTGTTTGCAGTGGCTGGAGGCCCTGGCATAACCATTCTCATTCTCTCTCTGCCCTTGCAAATAAATTAATTTTTTAAAATAATATAACCAGATGGAAATAGTAATAATAAAAAAAAATAAACAAAAGAAAAGAAAAAAAGAATATAACCAGATGGGAATACGACCAACACACAATATGTTCATACAGTAAAGTTCATATCTGATGAGAAAAAAAAATCCCAGCGAAGGAAATGTTTTGTTCTGAAAAATCTTCCCATGTTTCAAAGCATCCTGTTCAAAGTGCTCAACAAGTTCATACTTGTACATAGGTGTGTAAATAATTCAGTTTTTCTGTGAAACCAGTCACTGACCGAGGCCTTCAGAGACTGACCTCCCTAACTGTGAAGGGTGCATTTCAAGACTCACGCTGCATGCCTACAACTCAACCCTGCATTTTCCCTTTACGCACCTACCGTAGTTTAAATGATAAACCCGGCACAGAAAGAAGCAATGCAAGATAACAGAACAGACCAAGATGCTACATTGCTGTGTGATGACGGATGGCCTCTCTCAAACAGGAGGATGTGAGAGTCAGCACTGCGATACCACAGCGTCAGTCCAGTCATCACAACAGCAACCAGGAAGGGGCAGGGAGCATCCAGTGTGGACACTCTGGCAAAAGCAGAATGCCCTTCCAGGGAGACACAAAGCTGGCTGGCACAATACTTCTTCACACTACCACAACCAGCATGTGATTTAAAACGTATAAACAGGCCAGGTGTGGTAGTGCACGCCTTTAATCCCAGCACTCGGGAGGCAGAGGTAGTAGGATCGCCACAAGACTACATACATAGTGAATTCCAGGTCAGCCTGAGCTAGAGTGAAACCTACCTCGAAAAACAAAAACAAAAAACGTATAAACTGTTCATTTCTAAAATTACCTATTTAAGCCAGATGTGGTGGCCTCTGAGACTATGTAGTGAATTCCAGGTCAGCCTGGACTAGAGTGAAACCCTATCTCGAACAACCAAAAAAAAAAAAAAAAGGAAAAGGAAAATTACCTATTTAATATTTTTGAAGTGCAGTTGAGCACAGAAACAGACAACAAGAGCCCTGACCGGGGGCTAACTATACATTTCGCAGAGGCACTTTACTCCCCTTGGGCCACAACAAATGGACAGTGAAGGAGATACAGCAGGTTCATCTTACCAAACTGAAGTAGAAGATCATCTTCTAATACTGGCTTCAAATACTCTTCCTTCTCCCATGGCACTGGCTTGTATATGGAATTCATATACTCAACTGTAGGATTCTGGATATGAATTAATTGCATCCTTTATTCATTGCATGGAAGCAAAAATCTCCCTAGTACAAAGAGGAATTTAAATACAAGAAACCAAGCCTACACTGCACGAAGTTGCAGTGTCTCTATTTCAGAAGTCTGTATTTACTTGTCAAGTGGCTTTGATTTAGAAAGTGATGACAAAAAAACTCGTTGAAGAAAGAACAAAGTATGTGAAAAATAAAACAAGAGCCAGGCATGATGATACACGCCTGTAATCTCAACACTCGGGAGGCAGAGGTAGGAGGATCACCATGAATCCAAGGCCACCTGAGACTACATAGTGAATTGCAGGTCAGCCTGGACTAGAGTGAAACCCTACCTCAAAAACAAAAACAGAAACAAAAAAACAAGAGCCTCCAAAGGGCTTGAAAAGCCAACTCTGGACTGTTTTTGATCGAGGGCAGAATGCAGTGTCCCCTCCTCTGGCCTTCCCCATGATACTGATCACCTCAGTGAGCCCGCCTGGCCGCCCACCCAGTGGTCCCTCACACCAGCACCCCAAATCCTTCACATGATCAGGGCACCAAGAGTCACGGGGACACCTCTGCCATGTCTACGTAAGACTGTAAATAAAGCTGTCAACTTACCTTAAGTCTAATAAAATTTATTAGTTTTATATATCCATAAAATTCAAGTCCTAAAAGAGAAAAAGAACAATTTTAAAACTAAAACCCAGTAATTTTAATATGCTTGTTCTGTTTAATCAAGCATCTAAAGATGCTCCTCTATACGTTCCTGATCCCTAGACTACCACATATGTACTGAACTTTATATCAAGAATCATAAATCATAATTTTAATACTTCTGCATATTTTACCTGAGAAACAGCCCTGGATGACAAGTGGTGAAGGACTTTTCTTGTATCTCTAAAAAAATTTATTATTTTTGAAGTTTTCCTCCTTTGTAAGAGTAACACAAATCTGGAACATGAGGTCCTACATTGGACCAATCCTTTGTCAGTGATCATTAGAAGTAAGAGTCCCTACACCCTAACTTGCAATAGCAATTCGAGTTTTGCTCAGACATGGTAGGAACCAAGTCTACTGGCCTTTCACTGAGTTCCACGATGCACACTAAGAAACAGTGAGGCACATTAGCCAACTCTAGCTTCCCACGCATGAAGCAGCAGCTACTATGAAGGCAAAGAGTAACTACCACTGTCAGGAGACAAAGGTGGTCAGGCATTAATCGTCATGGGACAGGGATCTTAAAATGCAACAGGAACAAAACAAGGGGGCTGGAGAGAGATGGCTAGCAGTTAAGGCACTTGCCAGCAAAGCCAAAGGACCCAGGTTCAATTCCTCAGTACCCAGACAAGCCATGGTGGTACATGCACCTGGAGTCTCTTTGCATTGGCTAGAGACCCTGATGTGTGTGTGCACACCCACCCCCTCCTCTCTCTCTCTCTCTCTCTCTCTCTCTCTCTCTCTCTCTCATCTCTATCTCTGTCAAATAAATTAAAATTTTTTTAATTTTTTTTTATTATTTTTCATTTATTTTTGGAGAGAGAGACAGAGAGATAGACAGAGATAGGTGCACCAGCAATCTCTCAGCTGCTGTGAACAAAATCCAGATGCATGCACCCCCTTGTGGGCAAGTGCGGCATTGTGCCCTTGCCTCACTTTGCATCTGGCTAAACGTGAGACCTGGACATTGGAACTGGGTTCTTAGGCTTAGCAGGCAGGCACCTTGACCCCTAAGCCATCTCTCCAGCCCTAAAAAATTTTTTTAAAAGAACAAAACAAGGAAAACGAGGCTATAGGTTACATGATTCACAACAGTTGGATTTGAATTTAGGATTTATAAACACACTGCCTAGTTATGAGACGTAAAAATCTACCTAGTATTTCCTATTCCTTAATGTTCCTTCCAGTTGTTACTACAATCAGAAACCACAAAGTCCAGTTCTGTCTATAACATTTATGAAACAGAACAATTGTTCTCTACCCATCTGAAGTGGAAGGCTTCACTATGTGTGACAGCATGCTTAAAAGCAAATCAGTAAAAATCACCTCAGTATTCTGCATTTCCCCTTGATGTCCTCACTCCATGCTACCACCCAGTCTCACAGGCTTTGAAGTTCATGTTACACTCAGACCTGATTAGTGCCTTTATAATAGACATCCTTGCCCAAGGTCTTTCCCTGCTTTTGAACACCTTAATTCTAATAGAATGAAAATATGCTGTTTTTTTTCTTTTTATTTGGTAGCCATCATAAGCTTAAATATAATGAATTTTATCCATTACTAATCTGTAGTGAAATGCCACAAGTCAGAAAAGTAGATCCTTAAGGTGCTGCTGTAGGTTTCACTCTATTGGATTTGTATAAAAAAAGAAAGGTTTAAAAGTAATGAACTCTGAACTTAAATGTTACAAGCAAAGCCATGTTTAAGAAGCACTCACTGGGCTGGCGAGATGGCTTAGCAGTTAAGGCGCATGCCTGCGAAGCCTAAGGACCCCAGTTTGATTCTCCAGGTCCCACATAAGCCCAATGCACATGGTGGCGCATGCGTCTGGAGTTCATTTGCAGGGGCTAGAGGCCCTGGGGTGCCCATTCTCTCACACACACACACTGTCTCTCTCCCTCTCTCTGTCACAAATAAATAAATAAAATTTTTAAGTCATTAGCTCTTTAAAAAAGCAGCAGCACTCACCATGCTTGTGGACCATGCTGTCGATGTTAAACTGATGCTCCACCTTACAGTGGGAGAACGTTTCCTCAGCTGATGTGAATAACCTAAAGGACAGAAGTAGTGACAGCCTCAGAGAACAGCCCCCAGGAAGTGCAATACTGACTTCTGGTTAAACAGGCAAACACTAGCATTGCTTTTAGAAAAGACAGCTCCCTGGGCTGGAGATATGGCTTAATGATTAAGACTCTTGCCTGCAAAGCCAAGGGACCCAGGTTCAATTCCCCAGGACCCACACAAGCCACATACACAAGGTGGCGCATGTATCTGGAGTTCGTTTGCAGTGGCTGGATGCCCTGGCATGCCCATTCTCTCTCTCTCCCCCTCCCTCCCTCCCTCTCTCTACCAGCCTCTTTCCCCCTCTCAAATAAATAAATAAAAAATATTTTTAAAAAGAAGGAAAGAAAGAAAAGACAAGCCAGCTCCCTCTGAAAGTCTCTCTCTCAAGACATGACACTTCCTGGACTAGGAGATGGCACAGCAGTTAAAGGCATTTGCTTGCAAAGCCTGCTGGCCTGGATTCAACACCCCAGTGCCAATGTAAATCTAGATGCACAAAGTGGCACATGAGTCTGGAGGTTGTTTGCAAAGGGAAGAGGCCCTGACATGCCCTCACTCTCTCTCTCAAACAAACAAAAATATAGATGCTTAAGACATGACAATTCCCTACTTGAGATTCTTTTCTTCTCCAAGTGTCACTCTTCTTCAAAGGCCGTCACCTGGCACGCCTCAAGCCACTTCCATATTTTTTTCTGACAGTGTCATGTAGCCCAGGTGACTTTGAACTTCAGATCCTCCTACCTCCATCTCCCAGGTTTTAGAATTACAGACATGTACCACTCACACATGTGGGTGCTGGGGATTGACCGCAAAGCTTCATACATGCTAGGCAAGCATTCTACCAACTGAGCTGCATCCAAAGACTCTCAAAGCGCTTTTAGAAATAAGCATGTGATGTAACTTTACAGCCTGGACATATTCCATAGTGATCTTGTTTTCCCACAGCACCTCATTACACACACAGGGAAGAGCACACCTTTTATTAAGTGACCTGCGTACTGAATGAAGGACATGAGACAGGCCTGTGCCGCAGAGACACCGCATACCCTTCTGCATGCCTGGCACACACAGGAGCAGCAGTTACATTTCAACAAACGTTTGCCATGACAGGTTATTTGCAGCATTTATGCAGCCTATCACAGGGCACTGCATCAAGGGGTGCTCAATAAATAGTGCTTTATGATACTAGAGACCCCCAACTTCTCCATGTGGGAATACCACGCCTACATACTAAGAATGCTGGGAAATGCTGACTGGGTAGCAGACCCCTATCAGGCTAGGCATGCATGCTTGCCCACAGCAGCCAAAGTCTGTTTCCTGATACGAAGATGCTGAATAGTAAGTGGAAGGAATGTGTTCTGGGAATACAAACCCCAGCTTTGTGACCTTGATCCAGTGACACTGCAGTGAAAAGAAAATCAGTTTCTCAGTGAGGGAAGGCAACGAAGAGCACTTAAATGGCTCAAATGGAAACGTGTGACCTCTGACACTCTGCGGGTCAAACTGTAGGATGGTGGGCTGAAGAGATGGCTTAGCGGTTAAGGCACTTGCCGGCGAATCAAAGGAGCCAGGGTCAATTCTCTAGGACCCATAGATGCACAAGGTAGCACATGCATCTGGAGTTCCTTTGCAGCAGCTGGAGATCCTGGTGCACCTACTCTGTCTCTCTCAAATATATCAAATCAGCCGGGCATAGTGGCGCACGCCTTTAATCCCAGCACTCAGGAGGCAGAGGTAGGAAGATCGCCATGAGTTCGAGGCCACCCTGAGACTACAGAGTGAATTCCAGGTCAGCCTGGGCCAGAGTGAGACCCTACCTCGAAAAACCAAAAAAAAGAATAAATAAATAAAACATTTTAAAAGATTGTAGGGTGGTAATAATGGGGGAGGTCTTGGGGGGACCATCTAGCTCAACGTGGTCTCCCAAGCATTACACACACAAGAAGTGTCTTTACCAGAAGACCCGCCCCTGATTTCGGACTATGCGTTCGTTACGTGTTTAGACTGCGTTTCAACATGCAGCCCCGAACCCCTGCTGGTGCTCTGGCCTCTTAAGCGCAACTGCAAGCATCTGCTTGGCTTACAACGTGCTCCCGCGGTTCTGGGGCGCTCGGCGGGCGGGCGCGCGCACGCAAGCACGCACGCACGCTCGCGCGGGCCGCGGCCCACGCCGCCTCGCCGGGCTCCGGCACGCACCTGTGGCAGAACAGGCACGGGGTGCGCCGCTGCTCCCGGGGGCGCTCCGCGTCCTCCTCGTCCTCGTCCTCGTCCTCCTCCTCCCAGGCCGCCTCGTCGCCGCTGTCCCACAGCTCCGGCAGGTCCTCGTCGTCCGGCTCGGGGCCGCGGCCGCCTGCCACAGCACACGGTCAACCGCGGGGACACCGGGCCCCCCCCGCTCCCCCGCCCTCCTCCTTCTCGCCCTCCCTCCGTCCCCCACGCGGCGCGGCGCGGTACCCACCCGAGGCGCCCGACGCGAGCGAGCACATGGCCGGGGATCCGACAGAACGCGCGCGCAGCCGCCTACCGCACGACCGGAACCCGGGAACGAGTGCGAGCGCGCGGCGGGGGACCGGAATCCCCGTTACGCCAGGGAACGCGAGCACGCGCCGGCCGGAGAGCGCTTCCGGTCACATGAGGCGGGGTGGGCGGGGCCAGAGCGGGACCGCGCCCTCGCTTGCCGCAGGGTTGACGCAGCGCGGGCGGGGCGGAGGCGGCAAGGGAGCCGCTTGGAGGTGACTTGTCTCGGCTTCTCGCCCCGCGGCCTTCGCGGGGGCGGGGAGGGGAGGGGACGAGGGCCCGCCTAGCGCTCGGAAGCTGGTGCCGCCGCGTGCTCCACAGCCCTACTGCCTGGACGCGCCCCGTGCAGGGAGGGAGAAAACTCCGGCGCCCCCTGGCGGCGGGGCGGGCACTGCGAACTGCGCTACATCACCTGTGCACCCATAGTGTGGGCGTGCCCTGTTGAAGCCATGTCTTCCAAAGGACGTGAACATACTGGGATCCGCTCACCTAACAATACCAGTTTAGAGGAGGAAAGGTTTCTCTCTGCTTACAAGTCCACGTTAGAGTCCACGCGCCAGGGAAGGCACGGTGGCAGGAAATTGAACTGGCTGGTCCCAGTCGGCACAGACAGACAGATGCACTGACCTGGCCCACCCAGCCATGCAGCGGTGCCTCCCACCTTTAAGGTGGGTCTTCCCACCTCATTTGACCTAATCAAGATCACCCCAACAGTGAGGACCGAGGTCGCCTGGGCCCTGCATAATCCTGCCAACAGCTCAGCTCAGTGCCTCACCCTGCGGACCCCTGAATGCTCCTCTCCTTTCTCTGTCAACCAGAAGGGCTTTTCTCCCATCACCATTTCTGGAATGGGTTCCTGTTATTCCAGGAATAGCCTGCCTTTTTCTCAGTAGCTACCATTTCCTCACTCTTTCCCTCCTTTCAGTTTCTTTCGCACAACACTGCCATAATTGACACTTTGATGCCTGTGGCACATATGACATAGCTTGGCCCACAAGAGAGAGCACAGAACTCATCAAATGAAGCTCCCGTGCATTCATTCTAGGATGCACAAAAATATCTGCCCCTCGCTTGGTTACACTGTTCACTGGTGTAGTCCCAGGGCCCGGCACATAGGTGGTATCCGATCAGCATTTGCTAAATAAATTGATGAGATTAAAGCCTTCCTTTACTGGGATCCACCCATCTTTTGCCTTCATAAGCTCTCTCCAGCAAGACTCATTCCTCTGTGGAATGAACATGCTGAATCTTACTGACACCCACGCCACTAGAAGGGCCAGTAAAGTTGACATTTGAGGACAGTGCAGGGCTTGGGCTGTTTGTTTCTGTTCAAACATGAGCACAGATTCGTCTCCATCATCCCACCCCACTATTGAGACGAAGGTTGAACTGTTCATGCCTGAATGTTTGAGAGTAAGGCAATAATAACATAATTTTTTTGTTTTTTTGAGGTAGGCTCTCGCTCTAGCCCAGGCTAACCTGGAATTCACTATGTAGTCTCAGGGTGGCCTCAAACTCACGGTGATCCACTTACCTCTGCCTCCCACGTGCTGGGATTAAAGGTGTGTGCACCTTGTCTGATCAAGTAATTTATAACTGGCCACTGAGATGGCTGCTTTCAGATGCTTTCACTTCTTGAGCGCAGGCCTGTTACCATGGAAACAAGCTTAGGCTCTTTAAAGTCCAACCAAGGAAATTTTGAGACAGGGTCTCATTAAGTAACCCAGGCGGGCCTTGAACTTGTGATCTTCCTTTCTCAGCCTCCCAAATGACAGGTTTATGGGCTTTCACCTGGCTTCCCATCTCCTTATAGCTCACATTCCAATATCCTGAACCTGTAGAAGATGCCTCTTTTCAGGGTGATTGACATTAGGAATGTCCTCTGTGTTCCAAGAATCTACACCTATATTAATTAAAGGAGATGCCATTTATTCTCCAATGTCCATCAAAGCTTGAAATGTACTTGGTCTACTCTAGATGCTAAACACTGACTGAATCGCTCAAATCAAGTGACCTGATTCTACAGCACAGAAGTTAAGACAAGTCTGAACACTGATCTTCATTCCACAGTGGAAACTGGGACCATGTGCTCCTTGTGGCTTTGGCCCTTTGGCCTTCGCCTGCCTGTCTTTAAAAGCGGACCACCTTGGGCTGAGGTTGCAGCTCAGTTGGTAGTTTTCTAGTGTGCACAACTCTTTGGGTTCCATCTCCTGCACTGCATAAAACTGGGCATTCAAGAGGTGGAGGCAGCGTGGGGGCGGAGGTGAGAAGTTCAAGGTCACCCTTGAACTACATAGCAATTTTAAGGCTAGCCTAGGCTACATGAGATCCTGTCTCAAAACAAAAGGGAAAGAGGAAGGAAGGAAGGAAAAGGAAAGGAAGCGAGCACCACCAATATGAGCTTCTCACGGTTGGGTACCCCAGAGCTGTGCTGTGTGAAGCTTTTGTGGTTAATGGTGTAGACCTTAGGCCAGTAAAGGCACACAAGTATTTCAGTTTTAATCACTCACAGGATGTATGAACAGCTAACTGGAATTACCTGAAAATAAACAGAGACAGGGAATTTGTGCAAAGTGGTTAAAAATACAAGCTGTCAGGCTGGGGGGATGGCTTAGCAGTTAAGGTGTTTGCCTGCAAAGCCAAAGGTCCCAGGTTCAATTCCCCAGGACCCATGTTAGCCGGATGCACCAGGGGGTGCATGCATCTGGAGTTCATTTGCGATGGTTGGAGGCCCTGGCATGCCCATTCTCCCTCTCTCTCTCTCCTTCTTTCTCTGTCAAATAAATAAAAATATTTTTAAAATAAATAAATAAAATAATAAAAATATAAGCTGTCAAGCCAGGCATGGTGTGAATGTCTAATCCCAGTACTCGGGAGGCAGAGGTAGGAGGATCGTGGTGAGTTCAAGGCCAGCCTGAGACTACAGAGTGAATTCCAGGTCAGCCTGGGCTAGAGCAAGACCCTACCTCAGAAAACCAAACAAAATAAAAACTAAAAAAAAAAAAAAAAACAAGCTGTCAGATCAGCAGCCAAGTGGGGTTAGACTCCTGACTCTGCTATTGCCTGGCTCCAGTTCTCCAGCTTTGGAGCCTTGGCCAAGGTGCTTAACCACAATGAGCCCTACATTCCTCCAGCTGCAATCCGAGTTTAAGAATGTAAACATAAGGGCTGGAGAGATTGCTCAGTGGTTAACACGCTTACCTGCAAAGCCCAAGGACCAGAGTTCAATTCCCTAGTACCCACATAAAGCCACATGCAGAGAGGTGCATGCATCCTGGAATGCATTTGCAGTGTCTGGAGGTCTTGGTGCACCAATTTTCTCTATCTGCCTCTTTCTCTCAAATGAATATTTTAAAAATAAAAAGAACATAAACATAGCCGGGCATGGTGGCGCATGCCCTTAATCCCAGCACTCGGGAGGCAGAGGCAGGAGGATCGCCGTGAGTTCGAGGCCACCTTGAAACTACATAGTTAATTCCAGGTCATCCTGTACCAGAGTGAAACCCTACCTCAAAAAACTAAAAAAAGGAGAAGAAGAAGAATATAAACATAAGAATGAAAAGAGAATGCACATGAGTGTGACTATATGGCTGTTCAGGAGGAGCCTAGAGCTCAGCAGACCCCTGATGGACACTGGCCACTGTGACATCATCATGGACTAAGGCTGTCCTCCACACTAACACATTTTTAACAATCTAAGCGGATCCCAGGATTTGTCCATTCATTTTTATTCCTTTATTTAATTCCTCTCATGAGTTAAAAGGTTGATTTTATAGATTTTATGTTCTACAGCAGTAGGAAAGGCATTGTTCACCCCCACAATTATGCGTAGTTAACTAGCCCATGTAGCTCACAGACAAGCACATCGAATGTCGGCCAGCACTCACCACGGAGCACACACAGGCTCAACTGCTGCTGTGACTGCGGCCTCCCAGAACCATCACAAATACCACTGGACCAAAACAAATGAACACTACGGACCCTCCCACAGCCCAACGGTTCCAGCTCAGAGGCTGTGGGATCCAGACTCGCCTGGTGGCCATGTGTACAGCCAGGCTCTGCGTGACTGACGGACAGAATTTTATTTCTTGGTTGGAGCTGCGTGGTGCACAGGGCCACTCACAGCCCACAAAATGACTGGTTTGCATTAGTTGCTGAGGTTGGTGCTCCCGTAGCATGGTCACAGCTTGCGAGCGCCATCAGCTTTGCCCAGGTCATGGATGGCCTTGTTCTCCAGCAGCTCTGTCTGCTTGCTGCCGGGTTGCACCATGTTGTTCAGCATGGCTCTAACCACCGTCACCACTGGCACCGAATGCCCACTGGCCCAAGAGTGGGGCAAGGAGCCAAAGAATTTCCGAATCATCCATTCACCTGGGCGGGATTCTTGCCTGTCACACAGTAGGACTCTAGGAGAAAAGAAAAGACAAGGAAGAGATGTGACTTTCATTCAGACTTTAGAGTGTGTTACAGACCACTGGATTCTGCCCCCCCCTCAAAACTGTCTGGTGAAACCCTAAGCCCCATGGAGGACTGCTTGGAGATGGGCCTTTATGGAGGGAATTAGAGTTAAAACTGATCTTAAGGATGGGACCAGATTAGTCCAGAGGGACTAGTGCCTTTATAAGAAGAAGAGAGGACTCCAGAACTTCTTCCCTGAACACACAGAAGAAGGTGGCACCTGCCTGCAGACAGGAGGGCCACCTTAGAAGACACCAACCCTGCTGGCACCTGGATTTCAGGCTTCCAACCCCTGGGCTTTGAGAAAAATCACTTTCTATGGTTTATTTCCCACCCCACCCCCAGGCTGTAGTTCTTGGTTATGACAGTCCCCACCTGCCAGCATGGTGGGTGTAAGGTTTGATTTGGCGCGTGAAGCAGATTTTAAAAGCAAAATGAATATAAAATGAGAAAAATGTAATCGATACAACCCAGGAAGTCCTAGATGACTCTGAAGCTGTCCGGTCTTTCAAAGTCTTTCAGAAAAGCAATACACAGATGGACATAGTGGCACACGCCTTTAATCCCAGCACTTGGGAGGCAGAGGTAGGAGGATCACCATGAGTTCAAGGTCACCCTGAGACTACATAGTGAATTCCAGGTAAGCCTGGGCTAGAGAAAGACCTAACTTTGGAAAAAAAAAAAAAAAAAAAAAAAAAAGTAAAGAAAAGCAATCCTCCACCCGCCAGCTCCTTTCCTATCACAGATTTCCTAGCTGCCAGCTACTCCCACTGGGCACTAACCGGCAGTGGCACACTCTTGGAGGCATGCCTGCTTACCCTGGCCGGAACACTGAGTAACGATCAAATTTTAATTCTTCAACCTTGGCTTCCACTTCTCCCTAGTAAGTTGAAAGAAAGAAAAGAAAAAAAAAAATAGAAAGAAAGCATTTCATCAAGACCAGTCTTCTCAGGTGAAGCCTAAGTGACAATAAGCGGGGGTTTTGAATATACTCTTCTTTGTGGGTCTTAAGACTAATAAATAGCCTGTCTAGAACTCAGTCCACAGACCCTGGGAGTTAAGGATGAGGTCATTGTTAATGGTGTGTGGCTGGGAGAGGAGCAGTCTGCTGAAGGATCAAGTGGCAACGGGACCATGCTCCCAGCATCAAAGCAGACCCAGAAAGGGTAAAGGTACGTTCATTCAGCCATCGGCGCAGCCCAGAATCTGCTCTGCAGGCCAACACACAGGTAACTCCAGTGGGTCAGAAAACCATGGTGATCCTAAGATGAAGGCTGGAGAGGTGGTTCAGCAATTAAAGCACTCTTGGCTACAAAGCCTAGCAACTTGAGTTTGATTCCCTAGTATCAGTGTAAAGCTAGATGCACAGAGTGGCCCATACATTTAGAGTTTGTTTGCAGTGGCAGGAGGCCCTAGTGTGCCCAATCCCTCTCTGTGTCCTTGCAAATAAATAAATACAATTTTTTAAAGATGACTCTAAGATGACCCACCCAGGAGATCAAGAATAATCCTTGATTTGCTTGCTTTTCTTTTTTAAGTCATTTTAAAAATTCTTATTTATTTATTTGACACAGAGAGAGAGAGAGAGAGAGAGAGAGAATGGGCGTGCCAGGGCCTCCAGCCACTGCAAACGAACCCCAGACACATGATCCCCCTTGTGCATCTGACTAACATGGGTCCTGGGGAATCAAACCTGGGTCCTTTGGCTTTGCAGGCAAACGCCTCAACTGCTAAGTCATCTCTCCAGCCCGATTTGCTTGATTTTCAATATTAACAAGCCCCACCCCTCCATCTCAGGAGACTGTGAAATGACATATAGCTGATGCTTCAGTTTATGAAACCATGAGTTTTTGTGCCAGGCATCTCCATGACAGAGAAGCCAGAGGAGCTCTGGTCTAACCAACCCTTTGTAAAGAATATAAAGCAGAAAAACAGCAACAAAAAATACACAGCAGAGCTGGGCGTGGTGGCAGAAGCATTTAATCCCAGCACTTGGGAGGCAGAAGTAGGAGGGTCACCTTGAGTTCAAGGCCACCCTGAGACTAAATAGTGAATTCCAGGTCAGCCTGGGCTAGAGTAAGAATCTACCTTGAACAAAAAAAAAAAAATACATAGCAGAGACCAGGGTGATAAAGAGAATAGACATAAAAAATAAACAGGGCTGGGGAAATGGCTCAGCAGTTAAAGGCACTTGTTTGCAAAGCCTACTGGTCCTTGTTCAATTCCCCAGTACCCACATAAAGCCATATGCACAAAGTGGTGAATACATCTGAAATTCATTTGCAGCAGCAAGAGGCCCTGGCGTTTTTTGTTCTCATTCTCTTCTCTCTCGTGGAAAAATTGTATTTAAGGCAATTAGAACCACAGTGCAGAACTGGCAACAATTGGCATTTACAAAGTGACCCACTGCCCTTAAGCATGAGGACTTACTTGTTAACCAGTGGGTCTGACCCAGGTGAGGACTCTTAAGACAGTGGTTGACCCATAACATGAAACTGGCTCCTGCTGGAGGTGGTTAAGCCAAAGCCAGGTGAGCCTCTGAGAGAGGATTTCACATTGAAAAGTCTTGTTAAACCGCCTCTAGAGCTGCTTCTGACACCCCAGCGTATGGTGTGCATCAGGAGGCGCACACGACAGAGCCCAGCCTGCCCTCCTTATGACACGGCACTTTTGGGTGCCCTTGGGAGCCTTAGCTCAGCTCTTAGGTGGGCTGTGACTCAGAAGGTAAGAGGCTACTGAAGCAGTTAGGGTGACTGGGCCCCAAAAGTAATAAGCAGGAATGTCTTTGGACCTGTCCTTGCAGTTTCCACTTTGCTAGAGATCAGAGAAGAATCTGCCCTAAAAAAGTTTCCAGATCTGTTTTTCCATAAACAATCTGAGCCCCTCCCTGGGAAGCAGCATTCCTGGAAGATTTAAATCTGATCCTGACATTATGATTGGTTAAACTCAGTCCAAAACTTGGTGTCATGGCTGGTTAGCTCAGCTCCCATTCAGGGTCTATAAATGACCTCAATTTGGGTCAAAGGGTGGGCTTCACCCCCTCTGCCTCCCTCATGGAGGGAGCTCTCTGCACTTCCTCTTTCCTTCTTTTAATCTAATCTCTCTAATTCTTGCTCTCTGTCCAGTCTATGGATTTTTAGTCCTTAAATTCATTTGACAAGAATCTGGGGCACCCTAAATTTATAGGTGCATTGATGTGTTGTGTATTGACAAGGAACCCCAAAATTTGTTTCACTGGAGCTTGATAGAAAGGAAAGACTCCTGTGTGTCCAGATGGGAGGGAGCCTCCAGAAAGGAGCAGAACTTACCGGGTGTGTGTCAAGGACCAGATTCACAGGGCTCTACGTGACAAGGACCAGATTCACAGGGCTCTATATGACAAGGACCAGATTCACAGGTTTTAGGGGAGAAAGGCTGGGTTTCTGCAATATGGAACAATATTTCTGGAAATCTTGGGCAGGGGTCACAGTTTCTGTTAGCTAGGCAGGGTGCAAACTTAATCTAGAAATCCCTTCTGGAGGGTGTAACTTTCAGAGAAGAAAGGCGATAAGGAAAGCATCTAGGTTTCTGTCAGCCAAGTGACAGTTCCCTTCTGGTCAAGGGAAAACACCATTCACTTTGGGGTTCTGTTACCCTGGTTTCCTAGCCAATTTCTGTCACCTATCACTAAATGGACACTGCAAGTTAAATAAACACGGATGTATTCATACTGACAAGAACACAATGTGCATGGGCATGGGTTTTTAAAAAAGGAAATGGGACTTTTTTTTTTTTTTTTCTGGGTTTTAGAAAGGCTGGGTTTCTGCAATATGGGACAATTTTTTTGGTTCTTGGGCAGGGATCAGTTAGCTAGGCTCAAACTCTGGCTCAGGTTGACCTGGAATTCACTATGTATTCTCAGGGTGGCCTCTGAACTCTTCACTATGGTCTCATCCTCCTCCTCCTACCTCTGCCTCCCGAGTGCTGGGATTAAAGGTGTGTGCCACCATGCTGGCTTTTTTTTTTTTTTTTTTTTTTTGAGAACATGGAGACGGTGATTAAACTTTCATCACGTCTCCGGAGGGGCAGGAGCTCTGTCCCCTCTGTCCCACTGAGGACACGAAATGTCTCCAGAACTGAGCTGCCACACCATCCCAGGCCAGAGCTAACAGGGTTCACAAGGAATAGACATGCAAATGGTCTTTCATATCACTCCTGCTTTCTAAATATATTCCTCCAAAAGTGGTCCCTGAGCTTTGAAAAATCTGTAATATGAGGCATTTAATGCTTTTTTTTTTTTTTTTTTTTTTTTTTTGTTTTTCAAGGTATTGTCTCACTCTAGCCCAGGCTAACCTGGAATTCACTATGTAGTCTCAAGGTGGCCTTGAACTCATTCAGTCCTTATACTTCAGCCTCCCAAGTGCTGGGATTAAAAGCATGTGCCACCATGCCTGGTTAATCTTTAAAACATATGATAGTATTTTGGGTTACTTACAATTACCAGTTACCCAAAGTACACGAGTGACAGAAACGTGCACAAACCTTCACTTGTAGGTATAAGAAGTTGCTGGACTTGTCGGCTCCCTTGGAGGAAAGCAAGTTGAAATGTCTGCAGCCTCCAGCTTTCGCCAGCTCTGCAGACTTCAGCACATAATCTCGGTCAACACGGACAAACCCTTCCTGAGGGGAAACAGGTTGACAGTTATTTCCCAATGCTGAGAATTCATTTTAAAGATGACTATCTGGCTTGGCTGGCTGGGCAGCCTGAGGGGGATCAGGGATCTAAATAAGACACTTCCAAGCCGGCCATGAAAGTCAGGCTGAGACCCTGGGAAAGGTTCCAAGGATGGTCCTCCAGACACACGCAGCAGCTTGTGCAGATCACAGGGACAATGACATTGAAGCAGACACCAAACATCCACAAAGAGCAAAGGAAAGATCAGGCTGGAAATAGTGCTGAGTCAGTTTTCACCTTGCATTTATTGCAGTGCCAGAAACTAAGGCCAAGGCCTCGCGGATGCCAGGCAAGTGATCTGCCACTGAGCCCGCTGCTCTGTCTTTGAATGACTTTACACCTCACACTCAGCTTCCCCCTTTTGTCCAGTGTCAGCTCTGTCATGCTAGCATCTTAAGGTATGACAGAGAAAACTCCCTAGGCATTAAAGCTAAAATGTTAATTTCTTTTCCCTTTTTTTTTTTTTTTTTTTTTGATTTTTGAGGTAGGGTCTCACTCTAGACAGGCTTCCACCATGCCCAGTTAATTTCTAATTTTTGTGTAGGCTTTATGATACACTGTAGGTTTAGTATGTGATGTATCTTCAAATGTTTTTTAAAGATTTAACTTTTTGTGGAGAGGATTTCCAACGTAGGGTCTTACCCTAACTCAGACTGACCTGGAATTCATTATGTAGTCTCAAGCTGGCCTCAAACTCATAGCCATCCTCCTTCCTCTGCCTCCCAAGTGCTGGTATTAAAGATGTGAGCAACCACACCTGGCTAGTTTTAACATTTGTAAAAGTATTTTATTTTTTTGACAGTGAGAGAAAGAAACAGGCAGAGAGAGAGAGAGAGAATGGGCACTATTGCAGTCAGGTTCACATTGCTGGCAGAAATCACCCAACCAAGAACAGCTTGTGGGGGAAAAAGGGGTTTATTTTGGCTTACATACTCGAGGGAAAGCTCCATGATGGCAGGGGAAAATGACAGCATGAGCAGAGGGTAGATATCACCCCCTGCCAACATAAGGTGGACAACAGGAGAGTGTGCCAAACACTGGCAAGGGGAAATTGGGCATAACACACATAAGCCCACCCCCAACAATACATGGCCTCCAGGCGGCGTTAATTCCCAAATCTCCATCAGCTGGGAACCTAGCATTCAGAACACTTAAGTTTATGGGGGATACCTGAATCATAGGCACACCAAGACTTCTAGCTACTGCAAACGAACTCTAGATACATGACCCTTTGTGCATCTGGCTTTATATGAGTACAGGAGACTTGAACTTGGATCTTTAGGCTTTGAAGGCAAGAGCCCTTAACCACTGAGCCAGCTCTCCAGCCCTCAGTTTTGTTGTTGTTGTTATTTGGGTTTTTTCCAGGTAGGGTCTCACTCCAGCCCAGGCTGACCTGAAACTCACTCTGTAGTCTCAGAGTTGCCTCAAACTCATGGTGATCCTCCTACCTCTGCTTCCTGAGTGCTGGGATTGAAGGCGTGCGCCACCACGCCCTGCTTTCAATTGTTTTTTAACTGATGGGTAAAATGTCTGGAGAAAATGACTGTAACTTCAAGGACAGCTTGAGCTACATAAGTAAACCCCTGTCTTCAAAAGCAATTTTTTTTAAGAAACAATTTCTTTTCTCCCTTTCTTCTTTCTTTCTTTCTTTCTTTCTTTCTTTCTTTCTTTCTTTCTTTTTTTTTTTTTTTTTTTTTGCAAGGTAGGGTTTCACTCTAGGCTGACCTGGAAGTTACTATGTAGTCTCAGGGTGGCCTTGAATTCACAGTGATCTTCCTACCTCTGCCTCCGGAGTACTGGGATTAAAGGTTTGCACCACCACGCCCGGCTAACTATTTTATTTTATTTTATTTTATTTTATTTTATTTTATTTTATTTTATTTTATTTTATTTATTTATTTTTAGGTAGGGTGTCACTCTAACCCAGGCTGACCTAGAATTCCCTTTTTTGGGGGGGGTGGGGGGTTGTTTGTTTTTTGAGGTAGGGTCTCACTCTAGCTCAGGCTGACCTAGAATTCACTACGTAGTCTCAGGGTGGCTTCAAGGTGATCCTCCTACTTCTCCCCCCCCAAGTTCTGGGATTGAAGGCGTGTGCCACCATGCCCAGCTGAAAAAAATTTTTTTAAGACCCTAATCTAGTGCTCAATCCAGTGAGGACCTTTGTTGAGTTTTCCTTCTTAATTCATATCTGACTATCAGCACATGGTCGATGCTCCTAACATCTGAATGAATAAAAAGGTAAATCCAGTCAGAAAAATGCAGAACCCTATGGCTATGAGGAGAGACACCCCCAGGGTCTAACCAATGGGCGTAATCCACTGTGTCGGATCAGCTCTTCAGATCCTCACCAATTCTGGCATCTGCAGACTAGAGACAACTCAGGAAAAGGTGAAGTATTGCTGACGCTGAATGTTCTGATTATATAAGGAGCTCTGAGGAGTGCGGGACGGGGCTGGGTTTCAAATCTGTAAACAACAGTCCGAGGCCTTCATAAAACCAGTAATCCACTCTGGTAGAGACTGATTTTCAATGTTTGGACAGGATGACAGGCAGCTTCCACAGATGACAGAGGGACCGTGGGATTTGACACATCTGACGCCTCACTGTACAGATAGATGGTATCAAGGCGCATTGGTGTGGTTAGCTGCTGGCTAGGGAGTGAGCCCTGGGCACAGTGTGGCACCTGGACTCTGAGCAGGGCTCATTCCACTGGAACCATCCTCCCCACCCCGCTCTCTGGAACTGATGGAAACAGTGGCCTTCAACTTCAAAAGATAGCCTCTCAAAGACCCGGCATCTAGGCACTGCTGCTTGTAAGGCAAGGGGAAATCTCAGCTGCAGAGGCATTGATCAAAGCTGCCAAATGGCTAACTTTAAATGAGCCAGCGTGGTGGCACACACCTTTAATTCCAGCACTTGGGAGGCAGAGGTAGGAGGCTACATTGTGAATTCCAGGTCAGCCTGGGATAGGCTGAGACCCTACCTCGAAAAACCAAAATAAATAAAGATTGAAGGCATTGTGGATTAGCCAGGTGTGCCCTTGGAAGAGGAAAGCAGAAGAGGTGAGAGCTATGCAGCGTGCAAGGGCTCATCCCCAAAGTGCTGGCTCTGAAGATGGAGGAAGGTGGTGGAGAGCCAGGGAAAGCTGGCAGCCTCCAGAAGCTGGAAAAGGAAGGGTATAGATTCTCCACAGGGCCTGGGAAGAAAGGTAGCTTGTCAACACTTCTGACTTCAGCTCAGTAAAACACATGACAGACTGTTAAGTTACAGAACTAGAACAGAAGAAATATGTATGGCTTTAAGCCATTAAGTTTGAAGCCATTTGTTAGAGACCAAAAAGAGACAAAAAAAAATTCTATTTTAAAATACCAAGATTTTTTTTTTTTTTTTTTTTTTTTTTTTGTCGAGGTAGGGTCTCACTCTAGCCCAGGCTGACCTGGAATTAACTATGTAGTCTCAGGGTGGCCTTGAACTCAAGGCAGTCCTCCTACCTCTACCTCCCCAGTGCTGGGATTAAAGGAGTGCGCCACCATGCCCAGCTTTTTTTTTTTTTTAGTTTTTTGAGGTAGGGTTTCATGCTAGCCAGGCTGACCTGGAATTCGTTACTTACTTTTTACATTTATTAAGTTAGTGTACAAAGTGATGAGTTTCATTGTGGCTTTCTGATCCATCATTACTCTCTTCTTTATCCCTCTTCTGCAGCCCTCATTTGTTGGTCCCCTGCAGGTAGTCCTTCCATCTGCTTTCATGGCACATGTATTCCATTACCCTCTTTTCTTTTCTTTTTTAAAACTTTTATTTATTTATTTGAGAGACAGAGAGAGAGAGAGACAGAAAGAGAAAATGGGTGCACCAGGGCCTCCAGCAAACAACTCCAGATGCACGCACTCCTTTGTGCATCTGGCTTATATCCTGGGGAATCGAACCTGGGTCCTTGGGCTTTGCAGGCAAACACCTTAAGCGCTAAACCATCCCTCCAGCCCATTGGTCATTACTTTTGCTTTTCCGGTTGATAACCCCTTTTTCCTTTATTGACCAGATCAGAATCTGGCCATCTTGTAGTGACTCAGAACATAGATTGTGCCATCAGCCATTCCTGGGCCCAAGGCTACTATTTTGTGTTTTCTTCCTCTTCTGCAGTATTTATGTCTCACAGAATGGTGTATTAAACAAGAAAATCTGAATCTGGATGTGGCAGTAGACATCTGTAACCCTAGCACTGAGGAGGCTAAGATAGGAGGATCACTGTGAGTCTCAGGCCAGCCTGGGTTCAAGATGAAACCCTGTCTCTCTCTCTCTCTCTCAAAAAAAAAAAAAAAAAAAAAAAGCCAGGAGTGGTGGCACACACCTTTAATCCCAGCACTTGGGAAACAGAGGTAGGAGGATTACCATGAGTTTAAGGCCACCCTGAGAGTACATAGTGAATTCCAGGTCAGCCTGGACTAGAGTAAAACTGAAAAAGAAAGAGAGAGAATCTGGAGCTAGGGATTGCTCAGCAGCTAAAGGAACTTGTCTGCAAAGTCTGCTGGTCAGGGGTCGGTTCCCCAGGACCCACATAAAGTCAGATGCACAAAGTGTATCTGGAGTTCCTTTACAGCTGCAAGAGGCTCTGTCACACCCATATTCATACTCACTCTCTCCTTCTCTGTGTCTTTCCTCACAAATAAATAAAAGTATCTTTTAAAAATGGTGATCTGGCCAGGTGTGGTGGTGTACGCCTTTAATCCCAGCACTCGGGAGGCAGAGGTAGGAGGATTGCCGAGAGTTCAAGATCACCCTGAGAATACAGAGTCTATCCCAGATCAGTCTGGGCTAGAGTGTGGCTCTACCTAAAAAAAAAAAAAAAATTGTTCTCTGAGGGCTGGAGATGGTTTAGCAGTTAAGACCCTTGCCTGTGAAACCTAAGGATCCAGGTTCAATTCCCCAATACCCACATATGCCAGCTACACAAGGTGGTACATGTGTCTGGAGTTCATTTGCAGTGGCTGGAGGCCCTAGCACACCCATTCTCTCTAATAAATACAATAAATTACAAATTTTTTAAAATGATGATCTGAGCCAGATGTATTGGCACAAACCTTCAATCTCAGCACTTGGGAGGCGAAGGTAGGAGGATCACCGAGAGTGCAAGGCCATGCAGAGCTGACCCCATTACCCTCTTTTCCCCTCCCCTTCCCTTCAGCTCTCTCCCTCTCCTCTGACCATCTCCTTTCATTCTTCCATGACCTGCTATTTTAGTTACATTTCTTTTCTTCTTCTTCTTTTTTTTTTTTTCTTCAAAGTAGGGGTCTCACTCTAGCTCAGGCTTACCTGGAATTCACTATGTATTCTCAGGGTGGCCTTGAACTCACGGCAATCCTCCTACCTCTGCCTCCCTAGTGCTGGGATTAAAGGCATGCGCCACCATGCCGGGCTTAGTTACATTTCTTGTTGCTGTTAAGCACTTATTTTGGTTTGTGATTTGAGGGGACAGCCAGTCAGCCATGGTGGGGAGATCATGACAGTGACCCTGGTGGCAGCCCATGGGTGCATGTGACTGGGACTATGCACTGCCCACATCAAACCAATAAGGAGGACCGGAAGCTGGCAGGCTACAGACTAAGCTCCTCCCTTCTAGTCCCACTTCCTCCAGCTAGGCGCATCCCCAGAAGTTTCACAACCTCCCAAAACAGGGCCACCAGCTGAGAACCAGTGAGGGCATTGTACATGCAAACCTTCACATAGTTCAAAAGGAAGCACTGAAAGCATGGAGGCACTCCATGAATCTTCCTAAGCTGCAATCCTCTGCAATCTCACCAGGTAGAAAAACAGAACATCCGGTTCTGTTCCTGAAGCCTTCCTGGTCTTCCTTTCTCACCTCACAGGTACATTCTCACACCCACACCAAGAAACAGGAAATCATCTCTATTTCCGTGGTTCATCACCATCTTTTGTGTTATATACTTTGACACTGGGACCTAAAGTACTGACTTGCAGGCTTGACCTAAACATTCAAATGCATAGTGTTGCATTTTAATTTTATTTTTGTTTATTTTTATTTATTTATTTATTTATTTGAGAGCAACAGACAGAAAAAAAGGCAGAGAGAAAGAGAGAGAGAATGGGCGCACCAGGGCCTCCAGCCACTGCAAACGAACTCCAGAGGCATGCGGCACTGAGTCCATCTGGCTTACATGGGTTCTGGGGAATTGAGCCTTCAACTGGGGGCCCTTAGACTTCATAGGCAAGTGCTTAACCACTAAGCCATCTCTCCAGCCCTATTCATTTTTAAACTGGTGTGGAAACAGACAGGTGTGGCTGGAATCCCAGCACTGGGGAGGCAGGGCCAGGTAGAGAAGCAAGCCTGGTGTATAGAGCAAGTTCCAGGCCTGCCAGGGCTAAAGAGCAAGACTCTTCCTTGCAATAAATGAACAGGTAGACAGACAGATATTATTGTGATGTAATCCATTCTTAACAGCATGAGAGAAATTAGAACAGTGAGAGAGAGGTGATTTTCCTTAGGCCCTTTCTCTAAACTGAGATTTTTAGATGTGCTGAAAGTGTGCCAAGAAAAGGCCAAAACTACAACATAGGAAAACTCTCGCCGAATTTCTCTTTCGCGTCTATTTCTTTCCCCTCATTCAAATTAAAACCAATAACTGGCTTGCTGTTCACGGTGCAATCACATAGCTGACTAGACACAAATTTTGCTTTTTCTTACGTTAGCACAACTGCGTGGAAGGGTTATTACAGTTGTCCATTAAAATGCTTTTTCTTTCAGCATGTTTTTTAAAATGAAGGGAGACTCAGCCAATCACAAGCCTCCAGACTGACGCTGTCTCCCTGGTTTAATCCAGAGCCAGGAGAGGGTAATTTGATTAAACTGAGACCCTAATTTATTTGGCTTTAGTTCTGGACCAACCTCTACTTAATAGAGTGCTGTCGCCCCCAATTGTTTGATGAAAATTAAAGTGACATAAATACCTTGAGACGCTTTCAGTCTGACCAGTCAGCAAAGGCACATGAATACCACCCCAGCCATCAGGCTCTGGCGTCCCTCCTTTCAACGGCCCAGCTAGCAAGTGACAAGGGCTCCTTGAAGGACGAGTGCCCACGCTGCTGTGAGGACCCCCACCCTCAGCCCATCATCCCTGCTCAATGGGCCCCGTTGACAAGGTGCCCATACCTTTCTCCAGAGCTGTCCTCTGGACAAAGCTAAATACTGTTTTATTAGCAATCAATGGCTGTTAATCCAAACCGATTTCACAAATCCTCTGAGGCCAAGCTGATTATAAATACGCATTTTTCTGAGCCCACTAAATCTTAAATTTCACTTCCCTCACCCCGATGGCGTGGCCTTTTAGCTGGTGAATGAAACTCAAAGGGAAAAGGGTCAACGGCTTTCAAAGACTTAAGAATCAAACTGAAGAGGGGTCCTGGGGACAGGCTAGTGACATCAGCACATACCATTTTGTTTGGCGTGAGGATGGTTCTACTTACAGATGGAAGAACGAACGTGTCTTTGAAATCTTACTCTTTCTTCTCCTCTAATAGCTCCAATCCAAAAACACCAGAGAAACAAACTGCAGAAGCTGCCGTGAATCCCAGAGACCGCTCTTCGTTCGTTGGCCATATGGCAAAAGAAAAGCTTCTCTTCTAAGAATATGAAATCCGCTGTGTCAGCATGCTTTTACAATGCCACAGCAGAGATGCCTGACCCTACGCTCTGAACTGGAGGAGTTCCTTTCCAGAAAGAGGAGCTAAGTTCCCACTGTAAGCTTCCTTCCTAGGAACTATGCAAAGGAACATACTTGATGCAGCTGAGGTCCCTTGTGGGCTCAGAGTCAGCAACGGAGAATTCCCAGCTACTCTGAAGTCTCATCAAAATCTAAACCCATGAGGGCTGGAAAGATGGCTCAGTGGTTAAAGGCACTTGCTTACAAGGTCTGATGGCCAGGATAATCTCCCCAGTGCCCAAAGCCAGATGCACAAAGTGGCACATATATCTGGAGTTCATGTGCAGTGGTGCACCCATCCTCTCTCTCAAATAATAGATAACTAATTTTCAAAAACCTCCAGACCTATGAAAGACGTCTTCACCAAAACTAGTTAACAATACTGTTGCTTACTAATAAGTCGTCCAGGGGGATGGAGGAGAGAAGGGGGTATGAGGAGGCTTGCTTATTAAAGATGTGAATACACCACATGGAAACATATATATATATATATATATATATATATATATATATATATATATATATGTAATTTAAAAAGAAAGTTCGGGCAGGAAGTAACCTATAGGGGTGGATAATGATGTGCCCAGAAGTCATAGATTGTTACGCGAAAATTCCAGTGCCAGGTATAGGATACCTTCCAGTGAGATGTTGGCTAGGGAAGCCCCTGATGCCTCCCAAACATTACAGGCTATTCCCAAGGCCTTGGTTGTTCACTAGAACTACATGCTTTGGCTGCAGGACATGAAGAACTCAAGCTACAACTGTGCTGGAAGCCTCTTCTCTGTTGACTAGCTGTCAGAGTGCTGGAAAGTGCTATGTAGCATTCTGGGGGAGAAAAGTTGTCAATGGTCTTAACCAGCAGTGGACCCCAGCTGGTCAGCGGGGCCACATGTGCTAACTGGTGCAATGGTGGCATGTCTGTTTTGGAGGAAACCAGCTGCTCTCTGGCTGGATTTGAGTCCAGCTACACAGGAAAGAATTCCTGCCTGGTACTGAAAATCTAACCAAAAGCCCATGGCTGGCAAGGTCAAAAGCCCTGCTGGGAGGATACTACTGTTGTTTGTGTACATGGATACACTATGCCCATCAAATTGCCTTCTAAATACTTCTGTTTATGTCCGTATATTCCTGCTACTCTCACTTTTGGTTAGAGAAGCTTCTCATTACAGGTGGTGGTCACTTACAACATGCTGAAAAACATCTCTAGCACACCCTCCAAGGCTTGGGGATCATTGTGAAAGAGGTGTCAAAAAGAATGTCAGAATCAAATTATGGGGAGGAGTGCTTTCAAATGCTGTCTTCCAGACACAGAGTGGCCATACATGACCTCATAGTGGCGGTCACTACCTGCACACAACCCGCATAATAGGAGGGAGAAAATTGATGGCATCAACATAGAAGGAGGAGTTGAAAAGAAGCAGGGTTTCAGCGGAGGGGATATTGGAGAGGGAACAAAAGAGGGTGGTGGGAGGTTGTCAATAAAAAGTTGTTAAAAAGGGCTGGAGAAATGGCTTAGCGGTTAAGGCGTTTGCCTGCAAACCCAAAGGATCCTGGTTTGATTCTCCAGGACCCACGTAAGCCAGATGCACAAGGGGCACATGCATCTGGAGTTCGTTTGCAGTGGCTAGAGGCCCTGGCGTGCCCCTTCTCTCTCTGTGTCTGCCTCTCTTCTCTCTCTCTCTATGATTGCAAATAAATAAATAATTTTTTTTAAAAGTTGTTAAAAAGAGGGGAAAAATCCTTTTGACAAGATTCCAATTCATAAATTGCTATCAAGTGGAGAGCAAGCATTCAGAACACACAGTTTAAGGGGAATACCTCAATCAAACCACTGTACAAGGCGCCCTGGCCCTGGCCCTTGGCACCATGTATGACGTCAGCCCTGTGCAAGGCCGCTCCTGGTCATGAGACCCAACAATGGTCAGAACAGAGCTGGGCACCTGCTTCTCATAAAAGAACTGGTAACAAAGCTCGCCAGCGGCATAGGCCCCTGTTCTGTCTGCACAGCTCTGCCATTGCGGCATAAATGCAGCAGTGTCCTAATTAACCTGCATTTATGGATACTAACATTTGAAGTTGAAAGTTCATGCAGCATGAAATTATTCTCTGAATTTTTTTAGTCACTCAGACAAAAACTGCTGATGGGTGGCATTTGGCTCAGACTATAGTTGGCAAACTCCCAGGTGAACAGAATACATTAGAATCGGAAGCCACACGATCCTAATGACACCCAGGAAATGTTGCAGTGGCTGGACCAATCACAGTTACATCTTCATGAGTTCAACAGAACCCAAGAGTCTGGACTGTTGGAGCTTCCTCCTAACACTCGAGAAACCTGAAGAGCTGAAACCACCCAAGCTCACTACCAAGTCCTTCGCACTCAAGTTCAGCGTCCATTGTTTCCAAGTCTATCTCAGCCTGCACTAGAGACAAGATGCTTGCTAATGTAAGGTGAAGGCTCTGGAGGCAAATACTCAGAAAACCAGGAGGTAGAGAGGATGGACACATCCCAGTGTCCCCAGAAGCAAGTCCAGTAGGGGAACATGACTGGCTGTATCCAAATCTCCTAAGGAGCCTGCAGAGACCACAGGCTTCCGGTGTTTGGCCTCAGAGGCCTGATGCAGCAGGTCTTGCTTAGCACCAAGTCAGGAAGCTTAGCACTGCCTGGTCACCTATGGTCTGAGCATCTGGTCAGCCACCACAGGACAGTGGGAGCCAACAGGCTGATTCTAAGCCTCCGTTCCAATGGAAATATGAGTGGACTGAACTTTATGGGTTGAAATACACTCCCCACCCCTGGATGCATATGTCAAAAGTGCTAACCTCCAGCACCACCTCCTTGAAAACAGGATCACTGCAGATGTAGTTATGATGGGGCTGGGATGAGTGGACCCTTCATCCATTATAAACTGGTGCCCTCATAAAAGAGAGGAAAAAACAGACATCTAGGGAAAATGCCATGTGCAATGGTGACTATCTCAAAGTCAAGGAGAATTTTTTCTTATGTACTTACTAATTACTTTTATCATTTCAAACTGATTTTTATTTCTGTGTGCATATACATGTGTATGCACATGTATGATCTGTGTGTGTATGCGTGCGTACATGACACAGCCTGCAGTGAAGGTCAGAGGACAACCTTGAGGTGCTTCTCCCCTCCTTCCACTTTCTTTCAAGTCAGGTTTCTCTCGTTGATTTTCCCATTGCTGCTTGCAAGCTTCAGGAGTCTCCCAGCTCTGCCTCCCATTGCCAGAGGCATGCTGGGATTACAGACCTGTGCCTTTGCACCTGTATCACCTGACCAGCAAGCAAAGAGGAGATCTAAATCAGGTGGACAGGCTTGCAGGCAAGCATCCTTAACCACTGAGCCATCTCCCAGCCCCCATCAACTGATTTTATAGGAGTGCAGAAGGTACTGAGTGGTGTGAAAAATGAAGAGCCACTCCCATTAAAAAAACAACAAAAACAAACAACACTTGGGAACTTCCAGCTGTGGGTGAGTTTTTCCTTTGGCTGGGCCTGGGCTGGCTCAGTAAGGGCTCTGCCTAGGCCTTAGTCCAGGCCCAGCCAAGGCGCCCCCCCAGCCCTTACTCTTCACATGGATTCTTTATTTCCTCCAATTCCCCACATGGCAGGAGCTCCTTGAACTTTCTTTTTTCCCCAGATCCATCTGGTCACGTGGACTCCTGAGCTACACATGGCCCACATGGGCTTTGGGGCTCAACATGGTGTACTTCTGTTCTCCCCACTTTATTTCCCCTCACCTCCCAGCCTTCCCCTTTCCACACTCCTTTGTAAAAATCTGAATAGAATGTGGTATTTTAAAAATCATTCTCTTGAATGTGGAACTGCCAATTCTTTGGTTAGTTTGCAGATATGAACTCAGGGTTTGGGGTTCCAGGAAGTACTCCAGAACCCCAATTTCCCCAATACAGATTTACATGGGTACTGGGGAATCAAACCCAGGTCATTAAGCTTTGCAGGCAAGTATTTTAACTGCTTAGTCATCTCTCCAGCCCTTTGCTGTTGTTACTGCTGTTTAGAAGGTCTCACTGTAGCCAAGGGTGTTTTGGAACCAGGCTGGCCTTGAACTCACAGTGATCCTTCTACCTCAGAGATTAAAGGAATGTGCCACCACACCTAGTTCAGCTTCAAGTTTTTTGTTTTGTTTTTTAAACAACTAGATTTTTCCATCCTGAGTTTTCCCAAATTATTTCAGAGTTGGGACAATCCTGCCAGTGACTAAGTCTCCATCTGGGAATAGCTACCTCATTATCACTATTAAAAACACTCACTCCTGGGCTGGAGAGATGGCTTAGCGGTTAAGGCGCCTGCCTCCTAAGCCTAAGAATGCTGGTTCCAATCTCCAGTGGTTCCAATCTCCAGGTCCCATGATTAGCCAGATGCAAAGTGATGCAAGGGCGCAATGCCTCCCTGACCACAAGGGGGCACACACATCTGGATTTTGTTCGTAGCAGCTGAGAGGCTGCTGGTGTGCCCATCTCTGTCTTCCTCTCCCTCTCTCTCTGTGTGTCTCTCCAAAAAAAAACCAACCAACCAAACAAACAAACAAAAAACTCACTCCTAATACTGGCTGATAAGGATCTGGAAACTCATTGTAACTTTGGGAATGCAAATCCTGCCCTGCCCGATGTAAAGATAAATGCATTACCAATGGAATAACAGGCTCACCACATGACAGAACTCCAGCAGTACAGGTTCTAAGCAAGCTATTGATTTTCTGTATATTCTTTTATTTATTTATTTGAGAGGGAGAGAGGAGAGGAAAAAAAGAGTGGGCACACCAGGGCATCCAGCCACTTCAAACAAACTCCAGATGCATGTGCCACCTTGTGCATCTGGCTTATGTGGGTCCTGGGAAATCAAACCTGGGTTCTTTGGCTTTTCAGGCAAGCTCCTTAATCACTAAGCTATCTTTCCAGCCCAAGTTTTTTGTATATTCTTAACTCTTATTAATATTGAGGATTTTTTTCCTATCTCCTTCCTTATAAACTGTTAATCCATGAATTACTGTCAAGCAAGCAAACAGCCTGATGATGCAGCCTCTCAAATGACTTTGTTTCAGAAATACTTTGTACAGAACATGTGTTATGTGGGTAACTCTGTTCTTGGCAAGCTAGTCCTCCTGCTTGGAAAATCAACAGCAGATAACCTCAAATAGGAGGTTTTTTCCTTAAATGGAACAAATGTTTACAAATTTAATTTGTACAAAAAGTATATCTGTAGCTGGAGAGATGACTTAGCAGTTAAGGTGCTAGCCTGAATAAGCCAAAGAACCCAGGTTCAATTCCCCAGCACCCACATAAGCCAGGGGCACAAGGTGGCGCATGCTTCTGGAGTTTGTTGGCAGTGGCTGAAGGTGTGCTCACATGTGCACTCTCTCTCTCTCCCTCCCTCCCTCCCTCCCTCCCTCGCTCCACCTTTCTTCTTTATTTTTTTAAATTTTTATTTTTATTGACAACTTCTTTAATTGTAGACAATATCCCTTGTTATTTCCCTCCCTTCCCCCACCCCTTTGAAACTTCACTCTCCATCATATCCCCTCCCCTCTCTCAATCAGTCTCTCTTTTCACTTTGATGTCATGATCTTTTCCTCCTCCTCTCTTCCCCTTTCTCACCCTCACTAATAACTAAATAAATTTTGTTTTAAAAAAGTATACCTAGGGCTGGAGAGATGGCTTAGTAGTTCTTCTGAAAATCTGATCCCCATATCTAGTAACCATTAACACTTACAATATAGTATGAAGAACAATATATTTCAAGATAAGAAAATTTAGTTTCAGGGCTGAAGAGATGGCTTAGCTGTTAAGGTGCTTGCCTACAAACTCAAAGAACCCAGGTTTTGGTTTC
Source organism: Orientallactaga sibirica (assembly GCA_036365145.1). Classification (NCBI taxonomy): domain Eukaryota; kingdom Metazoa; phylum Chordata; class Mammalia; order Rodentia; family Dipodidae; genus Orientallactaga; species Orientallactaga sibirica. Next base: position 5,563,194 of record JAEOAD010000047.1, on the reverse strand, counting down.
TACCAGGAATAAGATGGTCAGACCCTATTGCTGAAGACTCCACATACTTGGGATGCAAGGTCACTGAGAAATCCTGCTGGAGCTGAGCTGAAAGCCTCCTCCATGTGGACCAGCTGACAGAAAGCTGGAAAAAGCTATACTGCATGCAGTTCAATGGGAGAGAGAAAACACCAGTGAAGATACTCAACAGTGAACGCTGCAAGCTTTAAATTTGGCCAGCTAGGCCAAATGAGCCAACGGGTGCAATAGTGGCATGTCTGTTATGGGGGAAACCAACCGCTCTCTAATTGGACTGGAGACCCACTCCATAGGAGGGAATACATCCCTAATACTAAAAACCTACAACAGGGGTAGTCATGAGCCCTAGGGGTGTAACGTCTGCTGGTGTCTCGCTAAATGTATATACTATGCTCACCAAACTGCCCAGTAAGCACTTCTCTTAATGTCCACACCCATATATTAATGCTACTCTCACTTTTGGTTAGAGAAGCTTCTCTTTTCAGATGGTGGTGACCTTGTGATGTCTTAGAAGGTACCATGGTGCTGAGAAGAAGGGACAGAGGAGTGCTCAGCACTGAAACATCTCTAACACACCCTCTAAACTCAGGGTCCATTGCAGAAGAGGGGGCGGAAAGAATGTAAGAGCCAAAGGAAGAGTAGGACTCCTTACAACATGCTCCTCCAGACACAAAATGGCCTGGATATCCATGACCTCATAGTGCCTGACACTACCTACACAAGACCATCATAATAGGAGGAAAAGATGATGACATCAAAATGAAAAGAGAGACTGATTGAAAGGGGGAGGGGATATGATGGAGAGTGGAGTTTCAAAGGGGAAAGTCAGGGGAGGGAGGGAAGTACCATGGGATATTGTCTACAATTAAAGAAGCTGTCAATAAAAATAAATAAATAAAGGACTGGAAAAAATAAAATAAAAAATAAAAATAAAAACGAACCCAGGTTCGATTCCCCAGGACCCACAAAAACCAGATGCACAAGGTGGCGCTTGCATCTGGAGTTCATTTGTAGTACCTAAAGATCCTGCTGTGCCCATTCTCTTTCTACCTGCCTCTTTCTCTCTCTTTCACTCTCTCTCAAATACAATAAATTTAGTTTCCACTTGCACCTCAGTTTCATTATGTACAAGATGAAGATAATGAAATAACCATAATTTGAGAAAACTTAAAAATCATTTGCCAGGGCTGGGAAAATGGCTTAGCAGTTAAGGCATTTGCTTGCAAAGCCTGAGGATCCCGATTCAATTCCCCAGGATCCATATAAGCCAGATGCACAAGGGGGCGCATGTGTCTGGAAGCCCTGGCACACCCATTCTCTCTTCCTCTTTCTCTCTCAAATAAATAAATAAAATATTTTTTTAAAATCCATTTGCCAGGCATGGTGGTACACACCTTTAATCCCAGCACTTGGGAGGTAGAGATAGGACTGCCATGAGGTGGAGGCCACCTGAGACTACATAGTGAATTCCAGGTTAGCCTAGGCTAGAGTGAAACCCAACCTCAAAAAACAAAACAAACAGGGCTGGAGAGATGGCTTAGCGGTTAAGGAGTCTGCATCCTAAGCCTAAGAATGCTGGTTCCAATCTCCAGGTCCCACGTTTAGCCAGATGCAAAGTGACGCAAGAGCACAATGCCGCACGTGACCACAAGGGGGTGCATGTATCTGGATTTTGTTCGCAGTAGCTGAGAGGCTGCTGGCCGGCCCATCTCTATCTGTCTTCCCCTCTCTCTCTCCAAAAAAAAAAAAAAAAATCCATTTAAGTATAACATTACCAAACCCCTACAGTCAGGGCCATTATCAGTAAATTCATTGACAGATCAAAGATATGTTATTCTCTCTTCTTGGTATAAGATTTTATCATCAAATTCTGATTGACTTCATATACTCAGTATTCTTTTTGTTGTTGTTTGCAAGGTAGGGTCTCACTCAAGCCCAGGCTAACCTAGAACTTGTAGTTCCAGGCTGGTCTTAAATTCCCAGCAATCCTGGGATCAAAGGTTTACACCACCACACCCAGCTATACTCAGTATTCTGTCATCCAGCAGCTCTGCAAAAGGGCAAATTAACCCTAGAAATAAGTTGCTTAAAGTAAAAACAAACCAACAAATGACACCCAAATTACCAAAAGAGAAAAGGAAGAGATTAAGAGGGAGAGGAAAAGAGGGAGGAAGGGAAGAAAGGAAAAAGACAAAGAGGCTGAGGATTAACCTCAGTGATAGAATGCTTGCCAAGGAAGGCAAAAGCTCTGAGCTCAATCCCCACCCCTGAAAACAAAATCATAAAGGGCATGTGTAGAACAAAAAGAACTGGCTTTGTTATGAGATCTGTACCTATAACTCCAGGCAAAATGCTTGTTTTCTCTGAGCCACATTTTCCCTAGTAAAATGAAAACAAATGTTAAAAAATAAAAATAAAATATTTTCCTCTGACTGAAGCTACATTATACAATTTAAATGTAACCATTTATAATTTCCCCCAAAACATCCCTGGAGATTTGCCTTCTATCACCTGCTCTAAGGGGAACGCAGTTTGTTTTGCTGAGTCATCACCAAAGCCAGGCTGGCACCTGGGCCCAGAGAGCCGCAGTGTGCTGGAAGAAAGCTCTTCAGCACTTCTGAAGGGCACACCTCTTGTGACCGTCCCTGGGAAAAAAAAGACTGTACTGGCTGCTGGGCAGAAACACTACCCTTTCTAGAAGAGAAAATGCAATTCCAGTTAAAATCAAGCTACATACTCCAGTTCCCAGCTCAGAGCTCAAACCCAGGGGTGTTCCAGGGTGGACATGCCACACTGTTCAAGATGAGCAAGCCCGACTCCACTGAAAGCAGATACGTAGAATTACTTGTTGAACCACCAGGAAACCCAGGGAAACGCAACTGAGCCCACTACTTGGCTGGTGTAAACTGATAGTTCTTAACCATACTGCTCAGGAGCACGGGCCTCGTTACAAAGTACAGGAAGTCGCAAAGGCAGGATCACTGACCTGCACATTTAATATCTGACTCCATCAAGTAAATTGTGCCTAGGTAACAAACTAGAGTTAAGGTACAAATTAAATAAGATATATTAACATTTACCAAGGATCTACGTTATGGACCATGACTTTTAAACATGTAGTACCTTCTGGCTAAGAGATGATTCAATTTAGAAGACCATTAAAACGAAAATCAAATGTGTGTGAGGACAGGTTTGCGTCAGTGACTGCTGAGTCATCCCTGGGGCTGAGTCACGGCTGGAGGCTGAGTCATCACGGGGGTGCCTATGCCCTGAATCGTGCTAGCTCAGAAGTTTATAGTTCACTGTGAAAACAGGTTGAAATAGGAGTGGAAAAGAAAACTTCAAGTTTAAAACATTTATGGTGGAGACGGGGGAGGGCTTACTGCCAACAGTATGAGCCAATTCCTTTTGCTCCGACACCTTTCGTGGCTGCCCTTAGTCAGGGCGGGGTGTGAGGATGGCAGTATTTGCTATAGGCAGGACCATGTAAATATTTCCCTGGGGAATGACTCAGGGATTATTCTGAAGGGAAGATGTATTTATCAGTAGTGTTCAAAGTATAACAAAGAGAACAGATGGAGTCTTAAACAACAAAAGGTTACTTACATTTAAGCACTATAGTATGCACACAGAGAGTAAACCAGAAAGGAATCCAGTGAAATGAAAAAGGGTTTCTTTCTTACCGCCCCGGCTTTACTCCTGGTGGTACCCAGGCAACAGAACCCAACATCATGGCCTTGAAAGGCAGAAGCGTAGTCATCCAGCTTTTCAAAGTCCACCACTTCTTGATTCTAGACAAAGGAGGGCAAAGTTGTATGCAACCTTATTACTTCAGAAGAGACACAACACTATTCTAGATTTAAAGAACAAATTAAAGATCGTTAAATGAGGGTCTAACCACTTCATATCAAATTTACCAAATTAACTTTCTTCCACCAGAAAGCAATTAATCTGGGGCTGGGGTTAGAGCTCAGTGGGAGAGCACTTGCCAGAATATGTGAGACCCTGGGCTAAACTGAAAATCAACAATGTACATGTAAGTTTCTGATACATGTGATTGGACTAGTGATAAACCAGATTTCTAAAATCAAGGTCAATTATTTCTTCCCTATGGGAAAACAAGACTGGTTTGTACCTTACCAGAAAGGAGACAGTTAAGGAAGGTAAATGTGGCTACAAAGAAGGGTACTTGGAATCTCAAAACGAAGTGGGTTCAAGTCTTTGATCTATTTACTGTAAGCAAGTTTTTAAGCATATACCTCAGTTTTGTTCAGCTGTAAAATGTGGGTAATCTTTCTTTCAGTATAACTCATGAGCTACCTTCATTAGGATCAGAGGAAAGGGGCTTAAAAAAAAGTATAGTTCTGGGAAGAAGAGATGGCTTAGTGCTTAAGGCACTTGCCTGTGAAACCTAAGGACCTAGGTTGGACTCCCCAGAACCCACATAAGCCAGACACACAAAATGACACATGAGCACAAGGTGGCGCACTAATACGGAGTTCAATGGCAGTGGCTAGAGGCCCCAGCATGGCCAGGCCAGTTCTCTCTCTCTCTCTCCATCTCTCTCATGACCTTAATCCCAGCACTCAGGAAGCGGAGTTAGGAGGATCTCCATGACTTCAAAGTCAGCCTGGGATAGAGTAAGACCTTGATTTAAAAAAAAAAAAAAAAAAAAAAGGAAAGCACATTCCTGGGTCCCATCTCAATATTTGTGAGTCAGCACTTTCCATTGCTTCCACCATGGGATTCTAATCCTCATGGAATTGGAGATTACCAGCCATGCTGAGTATGAAGGAGTGCATGTCTGTGACCCCAGCCCTGGAGGTTCAAGGCTAGCCTGTACTTACAGAGACCCTTGACTCAAACCAAATAATCTGTGTCTGAACGTACACGTTTGCCATGAAGCTTGAGCAGTTCAAACGAAATCTTGGTTTTCTTCACTACCTTCAGCCCTTTCCAAAGAACTTTCCTGGCCCAGTATTCTACGTTAAGGCCCAAAGTGCCTGGTCAAATGAAGTGTCACCAAACGCTACTCATGGAAAATTGTAAACTTCAGGTTCTAAGTGCCAGGAGCCTTCCCACAGGCCCATGGAACTGGACTGTGGAGCCACCCAGCACCTGCCTGCACTTAAGCAGAGAAACCTGTTCTAAACCAGCAAGTCCTGATGGAGCACACACTTGCAAAACCATCTAAATAGGCACCTAAATAGGAATAAGAACATTCATCTGCAAGTCCGCTCAGCATGTGAAATGGTCCCTCTATGAAACGCCCGGGATTGGACCCTGCAGTGCTGGTACCAGGAGCACACTGCCTTGTTTAATATGCTGCAGTCCGTGGAGCACTCAGTTTACAGGGAGAACAGAATCTCCGCGTGGCTAGACTTCAGTCTGTCGGGAGTTATCACCAGATGCAAGTCTGGTGTATCATTTGTTGAGCCACAAACATGCCACTTACAAGGAAGGCATCATTCCACTTACTGACACAAGCCTGGGAAGCCAGGAGGAACAAATTCTTGGACCTTTCCCAGCCTGCAAAGTCTTTCAGATTCTCTGACATTATGTGACGTAAACAGCTAGATAAAATAAGCAACCGGGCCGAGGAAAATGCAAAGTTGCCCGACCATCTTTGGAAGCTGGCAGGCAGGCAGGCAGGCAGGCAGATATTAGTCTTGGGGGGGGGGTCACTGAAGGGTGGACTCCACCTCCTGTCTCCTTTGTAGTTACATATAAAGGGAAACATCATCCCTCCATAGAGAAGAGCCACTTCCTCCTGACGAGGGGAACAAAGTCTTCCAGCGCTGGGCGCAGCCTGACACTCCTCACCTGGTCCAGACACCACCCCGCACAGGCAGACTTGTTAGAGATGGGGCAGGAACAGCGACCCCCTGAATGGAATAATGCTCTTAACCCTGGTGGCAGTTGCCCACAAACCCTTGCGGCGCCTGGCCCATTCTGCTGAGCTCTAATTCAAACAGAGGAACGTTTTCTTTTTTTCCTTTCTGAACCTTTGGCTGCCAGCTGAAACCCTAAGTAGGCTGGCCTTGACGCTTGAGGCCTTTCTCATGTTCCCTCCACACAGTGTATCTCCTTTGCCTTACACACACCTCTTATCTGCCTAATTTTCCGTGGTCCCAAAACAAAGGAACTGGATGGTATGAAAATATGTCTTGCCAACCCCGTCTGGGACCTAGCTCCCACTTTAATGGTTTCTAGACCCAGAGAAGGGCTTTGCCACGTGACAAGGAGGCCTGCAAGTCAGGAGCTGGGCAGACTGGAGGGCTCTTCTGGATTGATCATGGCTATGTCATCATTTCTCCCTGTCTCCTCCCTGGTCCGCAAGTGCTCATCTGGCCTTAAGGCACGGAACACGTTCACCTCACAAAATGATTGCAGCTACTTTTTTTTTTTTTTTTTTTGGTCTCAGCACAAATACCCACCACATTCTTATAATTTTCCTCCTGGAAGGTGAGCTTTCTCCGGCCAATGATCGTGACTTTGGCAAACAGGTTCCCATCCAAGATTTCTTTTAACAGGACTCTGCCGGTTTCCCCGCTGGCTCCCAGAATAAAGACGGATTTTTTCTGCATCCTGAAGTCTTCCCGAAGCTTCTGCAGCGCCTCCTGCTCGCCCATGCTGGGAAAATAAGACTCACAGGGCTGTCACAGCATGCTAAGGGACAGTGTGTTGTCACCGCAGGGAACGAGGGTTGCTGATCTTCCGGGAGAAGATCCGGCGGCTCTGCGCCCAGGCTGCGGCGCTGAGTCACCTGCGGGGCGCACTGACCATGCCCGGGGAGGGTGTGCGGCCGCCGAGCGCTCGGGCCCCTCCCGGGACGCCGAGTCCCGGTCCTCGCGCGGCGGGCGGCAGGAGCACAGCGGCCCGGGACGTCCAGCGCGGCCGGCCTCCCCGCCCAGTCTTCCGGGACTTCCGCGTGGCCTCGCCACGCCCGGGGGCGGACCTGGGCGCGCGCCGGGGAGCTGCACCCGGGCGGATGCAGAGCCGCGGGGCTGTGCGGGCCCACCACCGACCCTGGCCTACAAGCCTGCGATCCCCCCTCCCCAACCCTCCCTCCTGCCTCCTAGGCTCAGCGCCTGCAGGCTCAGGCCAAGAGACATCCGAGCCCTGACTTGCCTGGTCCTCACTCCCCAGACTCCACCTTCACTGGTTCCCACTTCCCTGCATCTCAGCAGCCCTAGGGCGTGGGTTAGGGAGGTAGAATGACATCTGGACAGCGGTTAGCATGGGCCATGCTGGGTCCCAGCTCCTAATTAGAATCCAAAGGAAACGTGCATTCGCTCTCCTGGCTCCCTAGGTGCCATATGTAAGCCTGGACAAGCACAGCCAGTCAGGTGTTGTCAGACGGGTTGTTCACTTCCAGCAAGTAACACCAAGGCACAGTCGAAGCCTGAGCTGCAACCCCATCAGGTGGGGAAGGAAGGGCTTGGGTTGGTGGTGTCCTGTGATCTACTTGCCACCTCCAATCCTGCCTGTTTGGACTGCTGCCTCTTTGCACAGCAGGGTCTGCGTACTTCCTGTTATTCTGACAACAAATTCTTTTCCAGCTGAGGCCAACCAGGTCGACGTTTTTGCTTGCAGATAGGGGGCTCCATGGTTTGTTCCCCACTGGGCTATCTGCACAGGCCACTTGCATGGACTATGACCTTTGTGTTCCCAAAATACTCCTACACCAATGCAACGTATACATCTGTTTATCGGATCCATTGCAGAGGCCATTAATTGTATCCCCCTCTTTATTGTTCAGAATTGTTGTGTAATTAATATACAGTAAATTACTCAAATCCTAAAAGTTCAGGTACATGATTCCAGAACATTGTACGTATACCTAGGGATAAGGCCAAATGCAAGATGTCTAGTATTCGATATTCCAGAAAATGCCGTCATTCTTCCATCTCAGCAGTGCCTCTCCACCCCAGAGCCAGTCACTTACTGATAACTATCAACACTGGTTAGTTCCTCGGTTTCTAGAACTCCATTTGAATGGAATCAGGGGATTTTGTGTGTCTGTTCCTTTTTAATATTCGTCTCTGTGGTTTGTAGAGCTATGAAATAAATCCCAACAGCCTACACACTGGGCTCTTTCCTTCATTAAAAAAATACATAGGGGCTGGAGAGATGGCTTAGTGGTTAAGGCGCCTGCCTGCTAAACCTAAGAACGGGGTTCCAATCTCCAGGTCCCACGTTTAGCCAGATGCAAAGTGACGCAAGGGCGCAATGCCACACTTGCCCACAAGGGGGCGCACACATCTGGATTTTGTTTGCAGCAGCTGAGACTGCTGGCACGCCCATCTCTATCTCCTTCTCCTTCTCTGTCTTTCTCTGTGTCTCTCTCCAAAAAATAAATAAAATAATTAAAAAAATACATAGTCTTGGGCTGGAGAGAGGGCTTAGTGGTTAAGGCACATGCCTGCAAAGCCTAAGGGCCCCTGTTCGATTTTCTCCAGGTCCCATATAAGCCAGATGCACATGGTGGCGCATGCGTCTGGAGTTCATTTGCAATGGCTAGAGACCCTGGCGCACTCATTCTCTCTCTCTCTCCCTTTCTAATAAAAAATAAATAAAAAAATGAGCCGGGCGTAGAATCCCAGCACTCGGACCCTAGTTAATTCCAGGTCAGCCTGGACTAGAGTGAAACCCCCTCTCTAAATAAATAAATAAATAAATAAATAAATAAATAAATAAATAAATATATTCTTAAGAGTCCATTAGAAAGGGAGGAGGGGGACTTAATAGGATGGTATTGTAAAATGCAAGTAGAAGAACAAATTAGTGGGGGTGAAAAGGCCTAAGTGAGGTCAGGGGAAGAGATTGAGTAAAGGAAAGGTGGAGGGAGGGCTAATCAAAATCTAAGAGGATATAAATAAGTCATAGGGAAACCTACTTTTATGGACAATGAAACACTCAAAAGCCAATAGATTGTTACTAGAAAAATTTCAGTGCCAGGGATGAGATGCCTTCCAGTGAGTTGGCCAGGGAGGTCACTGATACCTCCAAAACATTACAGCCATTGTCAAGGCCCTTGGTTTCCCACCAGGAATAGATGGTAAGACCCTATTGCTGAAGACTACACATACTTGGGCTGCAAGGTCACTGAGAAATCCTGCTGGAGCTGAGCTGAACACCTCCTCTGTGTAGAACAGCTGACAGAAAGCTGGAAAAAGCTACACTGAATGCAGTTCAATGGGAGAGAGAGAAATCACCAGTGGAGATACTCAACAGTGAACACTGCAAGCCTTAAATTTGTCCAGCCAGGCCAAATGAGTCAACGGGTGCAATAGCGGCATGTCTGTTGTGGGGAAAACAACCACTGTCTAATAGGACTGGAGCCCCACTCCATGGGAGGGACTACATCCCCGATACTAGTCATGAGTCCTAGGGGTGTAACATCTGCTGGTGTCTGGCTAAATGTATATACTATGCTCACCAAACTGCTCAGTAAGCATTTCTCTTAATGTCCACACCCATATATTAATGCTACTGTCACTTTGGTTAGAGAAGCTTCTCTTTTCAGATGGTGGTGACCTTGGGATGACCCAGAAGGTGCCATGGTGCTGAGAAGAAGAGGACAGAGGAGTGCTGGGCAGTGAAACATCTCTAACACACCTTCCAAGGCTCAGGGTCCATTGAGGAAGAGGGGGCAGAAAGAATGTAAGAGCCAAAGGAAGAGTAGGACACTTTACAACGTGTTCCTCCAGACACAAAATGGCCTGGATATCCATGACCTCACAGTGCCTGACACTACTACACAAGACCATCATAACAGGAAGAAAATAAAAGAGAGACTGTTTGAGAGGGGGAAGGGATATGATGGAAAGTGGAGTTTCAAAGGGGAAAGTGGGATATTGTCTACAATTATGGAAGTTGTCAATAAAAAAATTAAATTAAAAAAGTCCATTTTCATGGGCCTTCTACCTAATGTAACAAATGGTTCAGCCAGTCCCAAGTGTTTCATGTGGCAAAAATTCCTTTTCATTTCTGGGATGCATTCCACTATTTCAATATGAAAATCCCATTTTCAAACACTCCACGTGAGAGAGCGCTAGGTCTGTTTCCAGAGGTTGTATGTGGCCCGTGGACACAACGTGCCTTTCTCCCAGTGAGCACGTGCTTTCAGCACTCTGCCAGGGCAGGCAGGCCATTTCTTCCCTTCATCTCCTTGCCATTGTAGCCTTTCCAGTTTTGAGCCATTCCATGGTCAAGTCACTGCTCATCATTTTTAACCACAGAGCCCAGTGTTTTGCTAGAAGCCAGTTCAGCTCCATATTTCTTAGCACCGCTGTCAAGATGGTAGGGCCTGGTGACAATGACATCACCAGTGAAAAGCAAACAAAGGAGCCAGGTGTGGTGGCGCACACCTTTAATCCCAGCACTTGGAGGCAGAGGTAGGAGGATCGCTGTTGGGCAAGATGGCTGGACCTGGAGGCTGGCAACTGGACATGGCCAGGGCCCTGGGCTGTGAAAAAGGGGTCCCTGGAAACAAAATTGCCTTCCCTATGTTGCCAGGTAATGAGCTGTCATCGCCCAGAGTGGGCAAAACTGGCAAGGCTCCCCCAGACGTGAATCCATTCCATAAGTCAGACTTTGCCCCCCACAGTTCCTGACCTGGGCTAGCTGCCCAAGAGACCCTCATGTGGCTAAAGTCATGAGTTTGAAGTCACAGCCTCCTGTTAATCTCTTCCACCCCTTCCCCTACCTTCCCTTATCCTTCCCCCATAGCTTTGAAGTTACTAATCTTCCTCTATCTAGATAACAGCCCAAACTATGCATCCGATTGCCAATCAGTCTGTAAGGTGCCGTCTCAACCTTCCCCAAGTGTTTATAAACTCACCCCCCCTTTCAATAAATGAGTGCTGTCCATCAGATGGTCTCCAGGGTGCTCATTGCCCCGTCCATCGCGCTCACCCCGCCAAAACCCTGCTGCTCCCCTTCCAACTCGTCTCTCCTCGCCCAAGACGTCGGTGGCCAAAACAGAACAAGCCCCACAGAAGCCACCTTGAGACTACAGAGTGAATTCCAGGTCAGCCTGGGCTAGAGTGAGACCCTACCTTAAACAACCAAAAAAAAAAAAAAAAAAAGCAAACAAAGGACATTGGTGCACACTTGAATCACGTGTGTATGTGTGTGTGCTACACGTGTGTTTGTGTGTTTGGTGTGCATCTGTTCATGTGTATGGGTACGGAGACTAGAAGTCAACATCAGGTATTTTCCCGTATTGCTTCTCCAGCTTATTATTATTTTGTTGTCAAGGCAGGGTCTCACTCCAGCCCAGGCTGTCCTGAAACTCACTCTGTAGTTTCAGGCTGGCCTCAAACTCATGGCAATCCTCCTACATCAGCCTCCCAAGAGCTGTGATTAAAGGCGTACCCCACCACTCTGGCTGCCACTTTATTATTTTAGATTTTATTACTTTGCATGTGCGTGGTGGGGGATAGGTCTTTAGTTTCTGCATGGACCACTTTGCATTTGGCTTTAAGTGGGTGCTGAAAAATTGAACCAGAGCTGGCAGGCATTACAGGCAAGTACTTTAAACGGCTAAGCCCTCTTCCCAGTCTCCTCCATCTTATTTTTATGAGACAGGGTTTCTCACTGAGCCCAGAACTCCCCAATGTGTCCAGACTAGCTAATCGGCAAGCCCCAGAGATCCTCCTGGGATTACAGGCACGCGCTCCACCCACACTTGTTTTTTCACATGAGTGCTGGGAATCCAGACTCAAGTCCTCATGATTTCACTGCAAGTATTTTTATCCACTTAGCTTCTCCAGCCCCTGGATCACATTTTTTTAAAGCTTTATCTTATTTATTTATTGGTTTTAAAATCACATTTTAAAGCTTTACCTTATTTATTTATTGTTTTTGTTTGTTTGCTTATTAATTTTTCAAGGTAGAGTCTCACTCTAGCCCAGGCTGACCTGGAATTCACTATGTAGACTGGGAATGACCTCCAACTCACAGCAATCCTTCTAACTCTGCCTCCTGAGTGCTGGGATTAAAGGCGTGTGCCACTATGCCAGTATGCTGGTTTTTTAAAAAAATATTTATTTAAAGCCAAGCATGGTGGTGCACGCCTTTGATCCCAGCACTCGGGAGGCAGAGGTAGGAGGATCACTATGAGTTCGAGGCCACCCTGAGACTACATAGTGAATTCCAGGTCAGCCTGAGCCAGGGTGAGACCCTACCTGGAAAAGCAAAAAAAAAAAAAAAAAAAAAAAAATATATATATATATATATATATATATATATATATATAATATTTAAATAAATATATACATATATATTTATTTGCAAGCAGAAAGACAGACTGAGAGAATGGGCATGCCAAGGCCTCCAGTTACAAACTCCAGATACATGCTCCACTTTGTGCATCTGGCTATGCATGGGTACTGGAGAATCAAACCCTGGTCATTAGACTCTGCAGCAAGCACCCTAACTGTTGAGCCATCTCTCCAGCCCCTGAATTACATGTTTCAGAGGGACTTCCCTGTTGTCCGTTCACTTTTCTTTCCCTCTTTGCTCCGGATGGACTGTGCATGTGGTCGTGGTGAGCTGCCATTGCCCAGGAGAAGAGGATGGAAGGCAAGAAGTTGGACTCTGAGTCCTGGGGGCGGGGTTCACAGTGCAGAAACTTCCTACCAGCCAGGTGCTGCCCGGCCACCACTGCACCACTGAGCAATGAGAAAGAATCAATGTGTGACCTGCTGGGCCGCTGAAATGCCACAGCAGCAGCTTAGCCAGCATTTGCACTAATATAAGATTCTTTTGGTCAATCTTGCCCAGGAATATTTACTGATTATCTCACGTGGGTACATGCTGTTCTGAGCAGTATAGATTTTCCCGAAATGAACTGGATATCAGACACAACCATTCTGACCTGGGAAGCAGGTTATAAATACAAAAGCACAATTTAAAAATATCATAAAACATCCCCTGCACTCAAACCAAATGAGTACACAGAAAAGAAACGAAACTCAGAGGAAGGCAAGCCTATGGCATCCGTGGTGGTTTGAGCTAGATTAGATGTTTCCCATTAACTGTGTGTTCTGAATGCTTGACCCCCCAGCTGAGAATAATTTAGGAACTGGAGCCTTGCTGGAGGTGGTGTGTTGTTGGGCAGGCTTACGGTGTTATAGCCAGCTCCCCCTTGCCAGTGTTTGGCACTCTCTCCTGCTGCTGCGGTCCACCTGATATTAGCCAGGACATAATAGCCAGCTTCTGCTCATGGCATCCTTTTCCCTGCCGTCATAGAGTCTGTAAGCCAAAGTGAACCCTTGCTTCCCAGACTCTGCTTTTGGTTAGGTGCTTTGTGCTTTGGGCCAGGAACATGAAGCTATCGGCAACAGCTTCCCTTCTCTGGAAGCTTGTGTCTGCTCACAAAAGTGTGAGATAATGCAACATGACTTGGGCTATGAGCAACCGGCTGGTAGAAAAGGAAAAGGAGGGGCTAGAGAGATGGCTTAGCGGTTAAGACACTTGCCTACAAAGCCTAAAGACCAAGGTTTGATTCTCGAAGACCCACATAAGTCAGATGCACAAGGTAGCCATGCTTTTGGAGTTCGTATGCAGCAGCTAGAGGCCCTGGAGTGCCCATTCTTTTATCTGCCTCTTCTCGTTCAAGCTCTTTCAAATAAATAAATATCAGAAAAGGGGAAAAGGAGGCAGACACAAGGAAACAAAAGACTTGCCTGCGACATTCAGGTATGAAAGGACGTCTGACCTTGATGAGGTCTCTGGCTACAAGTTTACTCAGCACAGAATAATCCCTCCAACTTTGCTGCAGTGGTTGACCACATCCCCACCAAAACTGCCTCTGACCTGGAATCCCCCTGTTGACCCAGGCCCAGCCTGGGCTTTCTTACCAGCATCAGGGGCCCAGCGGTGTCTCTGTAGGTGTCTCTGTCAGGTTCCCTCTTGTGAGTCACTCACCTGCCCTCCAGACCTTGGGCCACCCTCAGGATAGCTATAGTGCAGGGTGCCAGGCATGAACTTAGGGGAGAGGTGGAAGTAATCTTGGAGATATTGGATACTTAGTTGTTTGGCACCAGTAGAAATGTCTCCAGGCAAACTGTGCCTTCATGTGGCTTTGAGACTTGGGAGAGTGTGTCCTTCATGACATGAAGGTTGGGCATATTCCTGTCTGCCAGCTTTGGGAGTGTGGGCACATGGACATCCTTCCTCCTGTCCTCGTCACTCCTTTCCAAAAAGGGAGCTCATAATAGCGGCCATCTGCTTTCTCTTGGGCATCCACATCATGGCAGCTGCTGGGTCTGAGGCTGGGGTTGGAAAGATTTTTGTCTATTTTCATTTTCCTATCTGTAAAATGCTATTTCTTTTCTTTTATCCTTTCTCTTTTTTGTTTGTTTTTCAAGGTAGGGTCTCATTCTAGCTCAGGCTGATATGGAATTGACTATGTAGTCTCAGGGTGACCTTGAACTCACGGTGATTCTCCTACCTCTACCTCCTGAGTGCTGGGAATAAAGGCGTGTGCCACCATGCCTGGCAGGAGTTATTTCTTACATGAGTTTAAATTCACGGAAGAGACTTACCCATGATACCCTGAATGAAGACAGTCTATGTTGTAAGGACACTCAGAATGCGTAAGAGAGATAGAATCCAAGAGAAATCTAAGCACGAGATCTGATGTGGGACAGGGCCTCAGGAGCATGTCCTCAGCTCTAAGACTCTATGTGTCTTCACTTCACAGCAGTATTTTAATAATGTAATTAATAATGAAGACTTCAAGTAAGTGGTATCACGCCTGTTGTCTGAGACAGCAAATCACAGGAAAGACTACCTTGAAAAAGTGGGACGTAGACTAGAGTGAGACTCTATCTTGAACCCCCCCCCAAAAGTGAGCAAAAGAATAAGAGAAACAGACATGTTTCAGAAAGGATATAAGAAAATGTAGGTCACTACTTGTGAAAGAGATCATATAAACACATGTACTAACGGGCTGCAACTCTCCCCACCCCCAATACTCAGAGATCCCCATGGAGCAAACTAAGGCATCATCATGTTCCATTTCTGGCATAATTTGATGAACAATAAATATATTTGGAATAGAATTTTAATTTTTAAAATATTTTTTATTTCTTTGAGACACAGAGAGACAGAGACAGAGAAGCACACACACACACACACACACACACAGACACAGACACACACACAGGAGAGAGAAAGAAAGAGAGAGAGAGAATGGGCACACCAGGCCTCTTGCCACTGCAAACAAACTTCAGATACATGTACTACTTTGTATGCAGGGTGTGCTAGGGAATAGAACTGAGGCCATCAGGCTTTGCAAGCAAGCACCTTTAATCACTGAGCCATCTCTCCAGCCCTGAAATAAATTTTTTTTTTTTCAGTTTTTCGAGGTAGGGTCTCACTCTAGCCCAGGCTGACCTGGAATTAACTATGTAGTCTCAGGGTGGCCTCGAACTCATGGCAATCCTCCTACTTCTGCCTCCCGAGTACTGGGATTAAAGGCATGTGCCACCACACCCAGCATGAAATAAAATTTATAAAAAAAAGAATCCTAGTATGTAAGAGAATTGGGCACAACCAAAGTCAGGCACTGAGTTGGTGGGGCCAGGACCCATCTACCTCTGCTCTCCTCTGGTCAGCTTTGCTCTCAGACCTTACAACCTGAAGGCCGCAGCAGCTCCAGACCTTCATCCTCTGGTTTGTGGGGGTCAGAAGCAGCAGGGAGAAGTAGTGGAAGGTGAGAACAGGGAGGTGGGCTGTGCAAGATCTAGACAGAACCCTCCCAGGCGCTGGGCACAGCCTGTGGCGGTAGCCCTCCTGCCAGTCACATTTTTATCACGGGAATGAGCTACCTAAGGCAGAGAGATTTTTCAACAGAAAACAGATTTGTTCAGCTCACAGCTTGGGAGGCAAAAAGTCTCGACAGCATGTGAGATCCTCATGGTGGATGGCACCACAGTGGTGCCCATGTGAGAGGGGGCAATGTGGTAGGAAGAGAAGATCCAGAGAGCAAGGGGAGGTCTGTCTCACTCCTTTATGGTCATCCTGTCTCAGGAACTGACGGGGTCCCAGGAGAGCTGCGTTGGTCCCTTTCAGGTTGGGGTCTGCAATGACTTAATGGCTTCTGTCTAGGCCCCACCTCTGACCCACTGCCTGGTGACATCACTGCACTGTGGAACAAATTCCCAACATGTGAACCTTTGGGTGACAAGCCATGTCAGAACTGCAACACCCACACAGGAGGCAACTGGAGACTAACACCCAATCCTCCCTCCTCCCTCCCCTGGCCTCCTGAGGGCAGGCATTCCTCATTGGCCACTCTCAACTAGAGGCCAGAAGGGACTCATGCTGTGCACACCTGTTTCCTTCCCTCCAGAGAAGAGTGGAGAAAAGGGGAAAACAGGTTATTCAAAACATCAAGCCTGTCTTGAAGCAAACCCAGCAGTAAAGAGTATGAGTACCAGCAAAGTGGCCTTCCTTCCAACTGAGTCTGCAAGCTCCTGGTGGCCCAGACAGTGAAGCTGAGTAGGGCTAACTCCTCCACACACCAGAGACCAGGGACGAGGAAGGTGTCCCCACAGAGAGTACATGTCCCTTTACAGGAAGAAAGGAGAATGCGTGTCAACTGCTACCTAAGGGAGCCAGCCTTCATTTCCACTATTTTGTACATTAACTAAAGTTAATTAAAAAATAAAATAAAAGCTAAAAGCTGGGCGTGGTGGCGCATGCGTTTAATCCCAGCACTAGGGAGGCAGAGGTAGGAGGATCACCATGAGTTCGAGGCCACCCTGAGACTACATAGTGAATTCCAGGTCAGCCTGGGCTAGAGTGAGATCCTACCTCAAAAAAAAAAAAAAAAAAAAGCTAAAAAGGAAAAGAGTCCAGACCATGGCACTGGTGTACTTGTTTTCAGGTCTTGGCTTTGCCATGGTAGCCTTGGAGAGATCCTCTATATGCAAAGTGTGAGTGATGACCTGACCTGACCCTCAGAGCGGCCACCAGAGCAGCACATGAGGAGATCTGATGAAAGACCCAGGCCAGAGTAGCACCATGACAGGCCTCAGTCACTCTGTAGGCCACAGGGGTGAGTTCCCAAAATCAAGGGAAGAACAAGCAGTACTGGGGAAACCATAAACTTGCTGTGTGAGCATGACTCATGACATTCTTACTGTCCTGGGCTGGATGGCCCAATAAGATCCACCGTCTCAGAGTTTTGTAAATGTCAACCAATCAAATGAATGTAACTGTGCGTGCCAACCTGTTCAAATGTAACCGCCGTTTGCTAAGCCAATTAAGTTTGAAATTCCCCTAGACCTAGCCCGCCAAAATCCTAAGACCAATCAAGAACCCCTAAGTACAGTTAATGTTCAAATTAGCCAATAATGTGGTTGCGTGGGTGATAGTCCTCTCCCCCTTTCTCAAACCTCAATAAAAAGCCCACCATTCTGATTTTCTTGGCTCTTGCATAGATCCACTGCATTGGTGAAGGCAAGAGACCGAGCTTAAGCCCGAGTAAAAAGCTCTTTGCGTTTGCATACGTGTTTGGTCTTCCTTGGTGGTCACTGGGGGCGCCGTGAACTGGGCATACCACTGAGGGACGGGCATTGGGGAGGGGGGCAAGGACTTGCCCTCCTGCTTCCTGATTACCAGGCATGGGATGAACATCAGCAAGGATCTCAGGGCATGGCCACGGCAAAGTTCCACAGCAGCACTGTGCTGTTCTGGCTACTCACGGGCTTCTCTTTTGAACAGTACTGAGTAAAGCTGCCTGCGTGGAGATCAACAGCTCTCAGAGCTCCTCAGAGTCTGCAGCCCAGTTAAAGGAGACCTGCATGGTGAAGGATCCATTTCCTCATAGGACCCTCAAAGACTCTGTCTTGGGGAGACCACAGGGTGACCGGAAGCAGACTGCGCTTCAAAATGCTCCCTGAAAACCACTAAATAGATGCAGAATGATTTATAAATAGTAACTCATTTAATACTTACATCATCCTTATGAACAGGAAGGAGACAGAGGAAGGAGGAAGAGATGGAGGGTGGGAGGGAAGAGGTAGGTGGGAGGGAAGAGGTAGATACAGATAGGTGATAGGTAGTTTGATAGATCGATGGATAGTTAGATAGATGATGGATAGATGGATGGATGGATGGATGGATGGATGGATGGATGATGGATGGGCAGTTCAGATGGACACGAATGGATTTCGCAGGCTGTGTGAGACTGCAGGAGTAGGAGGAGAATCAAATAGATCAGGAAAGACTAGGTAACCCAGGTTGCAGAAAATTGCACAATTCCTAGCACAAGCACTAATCCAAGTAACAGAGAAGAAAAGCTGGTTTAGTGTGTAAGGGAGTGTGCAGGCCCTTACACCCCTGCAAGCGCTGGCTGCGGCTGCAGCTACTGAGCACGAGAGGGCGCCAGAGAAGGCGGAAATGCATATTACTGGACCGGCTTGATGGCTGGGAAGTCCCCTCTGATATTTATTTATGAGGATGCTTACTTGACCTTAAAGAACGGAATGACTATGCGTGTGGGTTAATGCGTAAAACTTTTAGTGGTGAGCATGGTGGTAGAGTGCTGCAGTGAATGGGCTCTGTCTGGGCTGGGCTGGCAGTTCGGTTGACAGAGTGCTTACACAGCACGCAGAAGCCCTGGGTTGCAGTCCCAGCACTGCATAAAATGGGTGTGATGACGTGCTGGAGGCAGGAAGATCAGGAGTTCAAGGTTATCCTCCTCTGCTACTGAGGTCAGCCTGGAATCTTTGTTATATATATGGCAAGGATATATATATATACTTGAGAGAGGCAGAGAGAGGAGGAGAGAATGGGCATGCCAGGGCCTTCAGCCTCTGCAAACAAACTCCAGATGCATGCACCCCCTTGTGCATCTGGCTTATGTGGGTCCTAGTCAAACCTGGGTCCTTTGGCTTTGCAAACACCTTAACCACTAAGCCATCTCTCCAGCCCTCTTTGTATTATGTTTATGCAATTTACTGTTGAGAGCAAGCAATGAAGGGAGAAAAATCTTGAAGTCCATGGGAGAAAGCCCCGGATTCTAGCATGGACAAAACTCTATTCTCTTTCAAGAAACTTCCAAAACCTCTATTTAAATTTAAAACCAGAGGGCTAGCTGGACTGTCCCAGGGGCAGAGGGAAGGGTGGCTGGGAGGCCCTGACAGTGAGGATTTGAATCAAGGCTTGATGATGTAATGCCGGGGGCGGACGCCAGAGGACACTGCGGTGCAACGCTGACGGCTCAGCCTCCACAGGGAACCACATGTCTACACAGCAATACCACAGGAAGTTCCGGGAGAAGCCAGCATTCTGTTTGTGAGGCTGTCACCCAAATACAGCAAGTCAAGCTTTCAATGCTTTATGAAAACTCGAGATACGCACAAGAGCAGCAAGAACCCTAAATTCAATTTCTAAACTCTTCCCCCAGATAATAAAATTAAGAAAAACTCACTACTCTCATTACAAATATCTTTTCCCCCTATATTGTTTCGGAAGAATTTTAAAACAGGTTCCAGATACCTTACTCTTTTGTTGTCTATTTCAGTTTGTATCCTTGCAGGGTTATGAAAGGTAGTTTCTCCTTTTTTTTTTTTTTTTTTTCGAGATAGGGTCTCACTCTGGTCCAGGCTGACCTGAAATTAACTATGTAGTCTCAGAGTAGCCTCAAACACATGGCGATCCTCTTACCTCTGCCTCCCAAGTGCTGGGATTAAAGGCGTGAGCCACCACACCCAGCTCTATTTTTTTCTTTTTATAAATCCAAGCCATTATCAATGTTAATAAAATTTCCTACATACAGTTGATATTCAAATAATTATAAATGTCTCTGAGTTCTTATTTTATAGCTGAGTTTGGGTCAGTAACCAAGTAAGGCCCATCAGTGGTATTTGGTCACCCTACTTCTGAAGGCTTTTTCAGTCTACATGAAATAGCTGTTTTTTTAACTTGTGCCTTTTTGAATTTGTTTGCTTGCTAGTTTGATTTTTATGCATAGTCTGGGGTTTCTGTTTGATTCCTTCTAATACCAGTAACTATTTTATTTATTTACTAACCTGAAACTCATTCTGCAGCTCAGGCTGGCCTCAAATTCATGACAATCCTCTTAAAGGTGTGAGCCACTACACCACTACACCAGGCTAATTTTTGCAATTTTGAAAGAAGAGAGACTTTTTTTTTTTTTTTTTTTTTGAGATTTTGTAGTCCCGGGTGGCTGGCTGGAACCCTTTAGGCAGCTCAGGCTGGCTTCAAACTTGCTTGTGGAAATTCTCTTGCCTCTGTTTCCCAAGTGCTAGAACATGGATTGTTTTTTAATTTTACTTTTACTTTTTTTGTTTATTATTTATTTGAGAGCAATAGAGAAAAAAAAAAAAGAAGCAAATAGATAGAGAATGGACATGCCAGGGCCACTGCACACGAACTCCAGATGCATGTGCCACCTTGTGCATCTGGCTTACGTGGGTCCTGGGGAATTGAGCCTTGAACTGGGGTCCTTAGGCTTCACAGGTAAGCACTTAAACACTAAGCCATCTCTCCAGGCCTTATATTTACTTTAAATTTGTTTTTATTGACAACTTCTGTAGCAGACAGCTTTAGGTTTGCTGAGATGAACTTCCAGACCAGGCACAGATATGGAGGAATGGATATTTATTGAAGCTTACAGATCCAAGGGAAGTTCCATAATGGAGAAGAAGCTGGACTGCTTTCACAGGACCAAACACAGAGAGCAAAGCCACAAGCCAAAAACACACAGCACAACACACTTCAGGAACTCCAGCTAGGCACACTTTGCATATCTTTAGATTGAAATCTCAAACCCACCACCACAGTTTAAGATCCGCCCAGTGACACTGCCTCCAGCCAAGTGGCTGCAGATACAAATGATAAACTAATAAAACACTGAATATATTGGGGGCCATCTATTCAAACTACCACAACTTCCATAATTGTAGACAATAACTGATTCTCTCCCTTCCCCACTTTCCCCTTTGCAACTTCACTTTCCATCATATCCCCTCCCCCTCTCAATCAGTCTCTTATTTATTTATTTATTTATTTATTTATTTATTTATTTAGTTAGTTAGTTAGTTAGTTATTTAGTTAGTTTTTTTCCAGGTAGGGTCTAATTGTAGCTCAGGCTAACCTGTAATTCATTATGTAGTCTCAGGGTGGCCTCGAACTCATGGAAATCCTCCTACTTCTGCCTTCTGAGTGCTGGGATTAAAGGCATGCACCACTACACCTGGCCTCTTTTTTGTTTTTATTTATTTATTTTTAATTAATTTATTTGAGAGAAAGAGGCAGAGAGAGAGAAAAGAGACAGAGAGAAAGAGAGAGACAGAGAGAGAAAGAGAGAGACAGAAAGAATGGGCATGCCAGGGCCTCTAGCCACTGCAAACAAACTCCAGATGCATGCACCCCCTTGTGCATCTGGCTTATGTGGGTCCTGGAGAATTGAACCAGGATCCTTTGGCTTTGCAGGCAAATGCCTTAACCACTAACCCATATCTCCAGTCTGTCCCTTTGAATTTTTATTTCATTTTTTTTAGAGAGACAGAGAAAGGGAGAGAGAGACAGAGAGAGAGAAAAAAAAGAGAGAATGGGCACACCAGTGGCCTCTCAGCTGTTGTGAATGAACTCCAGATGCATGCACCCCCTTGTGCACATGTGTGACATTGTGTACTTGTGTCATTTTTGTGTCTGGCTAAATGTGGGACCTGGAGTTTCAAACGGGCATTCTTAGGCTTCACAGGCAGGCAGCTTAACCACCAAGCCATCTCTCCAGTCTGCCTGAGCTCTTATTTTAATGTCATCATCTTTTCCTCCTATTATGATGGTCTTATGTAGGTAGTGTCAGGCACTGCGAGGTCATGGATATACAGCGATTTTGTGTGTGGAGGAGCACTTTGTAAGAAACCCTACCCTTCCTTTGGCTCTTACATTCTTTCTGCCACCTCTTCCACAATGGACCCTAAGCCTTGGAAGGTGGATTTGAGATGTTTCAGGCTGAGCACTCCTCTGTCCCTTCTTCTCAGCACCATGGTGCCTTCTGAGTCATCCCAAGGTCACCACCATCTGAAAAGAGAAGCTGCTCTAACCAAAAGTGAGAGTAGCATTAATATATGGGTACGAACATTAAGAGAAGTGCTTACTGGGCAGTTTGGTGAGCATAGTATATACATTTAGCCAGATAGCAGCAGACGTTACACTCCCAGGGCTCATGACTACCCTGTTGTAGGTTTTTTTTTTTTTTTTGGGTTCTTTTTTTCAAGGTAGGATTTCACTCTAATCCAGGCTGACTTGGAACTCACTATGTAGTTGCAGGGTGGCCTCAAACTCATGGTGATCCTCCTGCCTCTGCCTCCCAAGTGCTGGGATTAAAGGCCTGTACCACCTCGCCTGGCTCCCTGTTGTAGGTTTTCAGTATCAGGGATGTATTCTCTCCCATGGAGTGGGTCTCCAGTCCAATTAGAGAGCAGGTGGTTTTCCCCACAACAGACATGCCACTATTGCACCTGTTGGCTTATTTGGCCTGGCTGACTAAACTTAAGGCTTGCAGTGTCCACTATTGAGTATCTCCACTGGTGTTTTCTCTCTCTCCATTGAACTGCATGCAGCGTAGCTTTTTCCAGCTTTTTGTCAGCTGGTCCACATGGAGGAGGCTTTCAGCTCAGCTCCAGCAGGATTTCTCAGTGACCTTGCAGCCCAAGTATGTGGTGTTTTCAGCAGTAGGGTCTTACCATCTATTCCTGGTGGGAAACCAAGAGCCTTGGCAATAACCTGTAATGTTTTGGGGCATCAGTGACCTCCCTGGCCAACAACTCATTGGGTGATATCCCATCCCTGGCACTGAGAATTTTCTAGTAACAATCTATGGCTGTAGGTGCTCCATTGTCCATAAAAGTAGGTTTCCATATGACTTATTTATATCCTCTTAGATTTTGATTTTGGCCCTCCCTCCACCTTTCCTTTACTAAATCTCTTCTCCTGACCTTACTTAGGCCTTTTCACACCCCTATTAATCTGTTCTTCTACATATATATATATATATATATATATATATATATATATATATATATATATAATTTTTTTCCCCAAGGTAGAGTTTCACTCTAGCTCAGGCTGACCTGTAGCTCAGGCTGACCTGGAATTTTCTATGTAGTTTCAGGCTGGCCTCAAACTCATGGCGATCCTTCTATCTCTGCCTCTTGAGTGCTGGGATTAAAGGCATGTGTCACCACTTTCTACTTACATGTATACAATACCATCTTATTAAGTTCCTCCTTCCTCCATTTCTATTCCCTTTTTATCTCCTTTCTAGCTTACTGGCCTCTGTTACTGAGTTTTATTCCTTCTCGCATAGAAGTCCAATCATTTGTAGATAGGATCCACATATGAGAGAGAACATGTGACGCTGGGCTTTCTGGGCCTGTGTTACCTAACTAAGTGTAATCCTTTCTAGATACATCCATTTTCCTACAAATTTCATAATTTCATTTTTCTTTACTTCTGAGTAGAACTCCATTGTGAAAATGTAACACATATTTATTATCCACTCATCAGTTGAGGGACATCTAGGCTGGTTCCATTTTCTAGCTATTGTGAATAGAACAGCAATAAACATGACTGAGCAAGTATCTCTAAGGTAGTGAGATGAGTCCTTAGGATATATGCCTAGGAATGGTATAGCTGGGTCATATGTAAATATATTTTTAGCTGTCTCAGGAACCTCTACACTGATTTCCACAATGGCTGGACCAGATTGCATTCCCACCAACAGTGTAGAAGGGTTTTTCTTTTTCCACATCCTTGCCAGCATTTATTGTCATTTGTTTTCATGATGGTAGCCATTCTGACAGGCGTAAGGTGGAATCTCAATGTATATTTATTGATTGATTGATTGATTTTTGTTTTTCGAGTAGGGTTTCACTCTAGCCCAGGCTGATCTGGAAATCACTATGTAGTCTCAGGGTGGCCTCAAACTCATGATGATCCTCCTACCTCTGCCTCCTGTGTACTGGGATTAATGGCGTGTGCCTTCATTCCTGGCCTCAACATAGTTTTAATTTGCATTTCCGACATGTACTGTTAATGGACCACTTAGAATTATTAGTACATTTGTACTTTTTGTTTTTCATAAATCTTTAAAAAATATTTTTATTTATTAATTTATTTTAGAGAGAGAAAGAAAGAAGAGAGAGAGAGAAAGAAATTGAGAGAGAGAGAGAAATGGGCATGCCAGGGCCTACAGACAATGCAAACAAACTCCAGACACATGCGCCACGTTGTGCATCTGACTTATGTGGATCCTGGGAAATCGAACTAAGGTCCTTTGGCTTTGCAGGCAAGTGCCTTAACCACTAAGCCATCTCTCCAGCCTGTACTTGTTTGTTTTTTTATTTATTTATTTATTTATTTATTTATTTGACAGAGATAGAGAATGGGCACCCCAGGGCTTCCAGCCACTGCAAACGAACTCCAGATGCATGTGCCACCTTGTGCATCTGGCTAACCTGGGTCTTGAGGAATCAAACCTGGGTCCTTTGGTTTTGCAGTCAAACGCCTTAACCACTAAGCCATCCCTCCAGCCCTGTACTTGGTGTTATATTACTCTCAAAATGAATAACATGAGCTTTGCAGATAAATGGTTCAACTGCTATCCAGTTATGAGCTTTTCTTTATTTGAAAATTTGTTTCCTTGGTAAATAAATATGATGCTTGGGAGAATTCAATGAGACAATTTATGCAAAGTTTTGGAACTGCCAACAACTAGAAGCTGTCATCAGTACGCTTTACGTTTGGCCTGGCCTCACTCACTGTCATCTTGGATGAAGGGGATCAATTAGTTTAGTTTGGCTGAATTTACTTTCATGCTCAAACAATTATTGGATGACCATGGAAATCAGTATAGAAATACACTGGATTGTATTTGGATATACAAATTCTTCAAGAAGTAGAATTTTTTAAAATATTTTAGTTTTTATTTATTTATTTGAGAGAGAGAGATACAGAAATAGGCAGGTAGAGAGAGAGAGAATGGGTGCGCCAGGGCCTCCAGCCACTGCAAACGAACTCCAGATGCATGTACCCCCTTGTGCATCTGGCTTACGTGGGTCCTGGAGAATCGAGCCACGAACCGGGGTCCTTAGGCTCCATAGGCAAGTGTTTAACCACTAAGCCATCTCTCCAGCCAAGAAGTAGAGCTTTTTGTAGAGCCATTGCAGATGGAAATGTCCTATTACGAGTCAAGACGTGAAAGGAAGGCTTATTAGTACAACCCTGCTAGACAAGAACTCACAGCCACAGTTTTCCTTGACAACTTCTAGAAGCCCATCCCATGGGGACAACACAGGGACAGTTTCATTTCCTGGGCAAGATTGCCAAAATTGACTGATGGGAATTCACCTGGACATCCAGTCTTCCTATCAAATGTCTGTCACTGTGAATACAGGGCAGCGAATGGCTCAGCAAGGAAGTACTGGCTTGTGCACGTTTAGAGAGGACGCCATGAGTAGCAGGTGACACCAGAGTCCCTGAGGATCACTGAATGGGAATCTGGCATTGAAGAGAGTAAATATTCTGAAGGGTCACAAGGGTTTCTATCCCTCCCACAACCCATTGGCTGGGACCTATTTGGTCTGGAAGGAGAATTCATTTAAGAATTGAGACCTTGGGATGACTCAGAAGGCACCATGGTGCTGAGAAGAAGGGACAGAGGAGTGCTCAGCACTGAAACATTTCTAACACACCTTCCAAGGCTCAGGGTCCGTTGTGAAAGAGATGGCAGAAAGAATGTAAGAGCCAAAGGAAGGGTAGGATTCCTTACAATGAAATCTTCCAGATACAAAATAGCCTGGCTATCCATGACCTCACAGTGTCTGACACTACCCACACAAGACCATCATAATAGGAGGAAAAGATCATGACATCAAAATCAAAAGACTGATTGAGAGGGGGAGGAGATATAATGGAGAGTGGAGTTTCAAAGGGGAAAGTCGGGGGAGGGAGGGAATTACAATGATGGAAGTTGTCAATAAAAAAATAAAAATTTAAAAAATAGAGTTGAGACTTGAGGGCCAAAGAGATGGCTTAATGGTTAAGGCACTTGCCTGCAAAGCCTAAGGACCCATGTTCGACTTTCCAAATCCCACATAAGCCCTATGCACAAGGTGATGCAAGTGCCCAAGGCTGCACATGTGCACAAGGTGGCACAGTGTCTGGAGTTTGATTACAGTGGCTGGAGGCCCAGGCACACCACCTCTCTCTCCCTCTCAGTCTCTCATTTAAATAAAATAAAATAAAATAAAATAAAATAAAATAAAATAAAGTAAAGTAAAGTAAAGTAAAGTAAAGTAAAATAAAATAAAATAAAATAAAATAAAATAAAATAAAATAAAATAAAATAAAATGCCAGTCAGTTGGGCTTGCCTCAAAAAAATTTTTTTAAAAAAGAATTGAAGCCGGGCGAGGTGGCTCCCTTTAATCCCAGCACTCACAGAGGTAGGAGGATCACCGAGTTCACACCAGACTTGCATTTCAGCCTGGACCAGAGTGAGACCCTACTACAAAAAAAAAAAAAAAAAAAAAAAAAAAGTTCAGGTTCCCATCCCCACCACCCTACTCACCAGCCTTGCATTTCTCATCTATGCAAAGTTCAGGTTCACAACAGCTTCCCCGTGGACTTGGGGTGTTCACCAGAGTTCATGGGTCCCAGAAGTCCCTACCCCAGAGGAGCTTAGGGGTGGGTTGGGGAGGACATACGGGGATGCTGGCTGGATGAGGTTGGTGTAAGGGCCATGTGATTTGGTAGTTGGGAGAAGGTAGTTGAGAGAAGAGCTTGGCTAAGGGAAATGATTGGAAGAATGGGGCTGGGAATATGGCTGAATATTTGGTACTAAAAAGGGACTATGAAAACCTACCTCTCCTAATTTCTTCTCCAGCCTAAGTTGTCGCAGTCTGTCCCAAGCTGTCCTTTCCTGTTCGCAGTTTTGCCCCATCCTCCTCCCAGGGTCTCCCTGGGTAGGGATAGTGGAGGAGGGAGAGCAGGGTTCTGGAGGAAGCTGAGGAGTAGTTTTAGGGTGAGAAGACCAGCAAGGTGCTTGGACATTCACAGAATGATACTTGTTTTGTATCCATTCAATAAAAAATAAAAATAAAAATAAAAGAATTGAGAAGGAGGAGAAACTTGGGCCTATTCTCAAATAAATAACAAATTAGAAAGAAGAGAAGAAAAGATGGCTGCTAATATTTTAAGTTTATTTTGTGAATCTGAAGGAGTATATTTGCTATTTATTTTATTTTAGTTTCTAAGACAGGCTGGCCTTGAACTCCTGGTCCTCCTGCCTCTACCACCTCCTAAGTGCTAGAATCATAGGCATGTGCCATCACTCTGCCTCTTACAAGCATTTTAAAAATCTTACTTTATAATTAAAATATAGCATTTTGCCTCATATCTTTTTCTGGTAGGAATCCAACTACATGCAAATTAAATGAAAACATATTAACTATATTTTAAAACAAACGTACTTATTAGGTTAAAATCATTGTGTATACTTATTAAGAAAAAGTGAGCATTATTTGAAGGTAATGTAATCTGACAAAAGTTTTTTTTTAAGGTTTTTTTTCATTATGAGAGACAGCAGGAGACACACACACACACACACACACACACACACACGAATGAGTGTGCCAGGGCTTCTAGCCACTGCAAATGAACTACAGACACATGCACCACAATGTACATCTGGCTTATGTGGGATCTGGAGAATTGAATTTAGGTCCTTAGGCTTTGCAGGCAAGTGCCTTAACTGCTAAGCCATCTCTCCAGCCCAAAAGTTTTTTTTTCTATATACAGCAATAAAAATACCCTACCCATATGACATTGAAGAATAGTCACCATTTCCACAGTAACTTTGAAAATATCTGTTTCTGGGCTGGAGAGATGGCTCAGCAGTTAAAGTGCTTGCCTGAAAAGTCTAACGACCCGAGTTTGATTCCCCAGTACCCAGGTAAAGTCTGATGCACAAAGTGGCATATGTATCTGGAGTTCATTTGCAGTGGCTGAAGGCCCTGGCATGCCCATGTTCTCACTGTGTCTCTCTCTTTTTCTACTTGCAAATAAATAAATAAAAGTATTTTTAAAAATATGTTTCAATTAGTTTTCTATATGGCAAGATTATTACCTTTCCAATATGTTACAACATGCATATTAAAATTACAGTCTTAAATGCACTATAATCATTTTTTCCCCTGGGGTAGGGTTTCACTATAGCCCAGCTGACATTCACTATGTAGTGTCAGGGTGTCCTCAAACTCATGGCGATCCTCCTATTTCTGCCTCCCAAGTGCTGAGATTAAAGGCGTGTGTCACCATGCCCGGTTACTGCATGTCTAGCATGTACGAGGCCCTTGGTTTGAGCCCTAACACTGAAAAGAACAATTTAGAGTTCACATCTGTTGCAGTCAGGTTCGCATTGCTGGCAGAAATCACCCGACCAAGAACAGCTTCTGGGAAAAAAGGGTTTATTTTGGCTTACAGGCTCAAGGGGAAGCTCCAAAATGGCAGGGGGAAACAATGGCATGAACAGAGGGTGGCCATCACCCCCTGGCCAACATAAGGTGGACAATAGCAACAGGAGAGTGTGCCAAACACTGGCAAAGGGAAACGGCTATAATACCCATAAGCCCGCCCCCAACAATACACTGCCTCCAGGAGGCGTTAATTCCCAAATCTCCATCAGCTGGGAAACTAGCACTCAAAACACTTAGGTTTATGAAGGACACCTGAATCAAACCACTACACCATCTTACACGTTCACACTATGGGCCTCTTTAAGACTGATTGGTTTTCAGCCTGTAGTAGACAGCACCCTCACACAGGGGATCCCAACTGTAGGCCTAACATCTCAAAGCTTCAACATCCATCTGATATTCTCACACTTACACATTTTACGATCTCTACATAACTGTACAAAGTAAGCTGTTCCAAAACGGTTATTCCCGCCACACTAAGAGCCAGGGCTCCTGCTTCAGAAACCTGTGGCTGTGTTGTCTAAGGTCTGGGCAGATCTGTTTCTTCTTACAAACTAAATATAAGCCATATTCTTTAAGAATAAACCCTATTTCCAAGGAGCTTGCCCCTCCAGAGCCACATGACCTGGCTTGCTAGTCCTCTTCCGCTGACTCAAAGCCCACAGCATTGGCTACTGCAGACTGCAGATTCCCAAGTTCCTCCATGTGTTACGAACCCAGCCTCCAGTACAGCTCTCATCCTTGGAGCAATCACAGCCAGTCTCTTGGCAGGTGGCAACAGAAAGCAAAGACATAAATAGCTTAGAGAAAGACTGTAAGAGACCGCTGTGGGAAGGTGTGCACTCCCAGTTGAGCTGTGGCACCTGCTCCTTGTGTACAGCTCTTCTTTGCAAGATCTCCTTCTTCTTTACACATCTCCTCCAGTTCTTTTTTGTTTTTAACTTCTTTTTTTTTTTTTCAAGTCAGGGTTTCATCATGAAAGTCCAGGCTGATATGTAATTCACTATGTAGCCCAAGCTGGTCTTGAGCTTATGTAATCCTCCTACCTCCGTCTCTCTAGACCTGGGGTTAAAGGTGTGTGCCACCACACCCGGCCTTCTCTCTTGGTTCTTAGTGCTCCTCTGAGAAGCATGGCTCACTGTGTGCCATCCACACACGCTGGGTGGGGCTGACCTCACCTGTGGTGGCTCTGGTTGCTCTAGGCCAGTCTGGATGCCTCTTTGTCATTCCTCAGAAGTGCGCCAGGCACAGCAAAGCTTAGACCCTTTGCTTGAAGGCTGTAGAAAGTGACTTCCTTCCCAGGGTGTAGACTGCAGAGTATGTATGGCCTGCAGCCACTCAGGAACTGGGAAGGGAGTGAACCTGATGAACAATACATCCACACAGAAGGGCAGAGAAGAAGCCCCTCGTGGTGGCGCATGCCTTTAATCCCATCGCACGGGAGGCAGAGGTAAGAGGATCGCTGTGAGTTCAAGGCCACCCTGAGTCTACATAGTGAATTCCAGGTCAGCCTGAGCTAGAGTGAGACCCTACCTCAAAAAAAAAAAAAAAAAAAAAAAAAAAAAAAAGGCAGAGAAGAGGTGTGCAAAAGAAAGGGGCGGAGCCTAGCAGATTTCAGGGATCTTTTTGAGACTCAAATGTTTCAGGCAGAACACCTAAGTGATGGCCAAACGACTCCAGTTCCATTCCCCAGGACCCACGTTAGCCAGATGCACAAGGTGGCACACGCGCCTGGTGTTCGTTTGCGGTGGCTGGAGACCCTGGCGTGCCCATTCTCTCTCTCTCCCTGCCTCTTTCTCTCAAATAAATAAATAAATAAACAAACAAATAAAAACTCAGTGTGGTGGTGCATGCCTGTACTACAAGTCCTTGGGAGATGGGAGACAGGGGGATCTTAAGTTCAAGGTCATCTTCAGCTACATAGAAAGTTGGAGGTTAACCTGGGATTCTATGAGACCTTGTCTCAAAAAAAGTGGGGGTGGAGAGATGGCTTAATGGCTTAGCCATTAAGCACTTGCCTGTGAAGCCTAAGGACCCCAGTTCAAGGCTCAATTCCCCAGGACCCACGTAAGCCAGATGCACAAGGTGGCACATGCATCTGGAGTTCATTTGCAATGGCTGGAGGCCCTGGTGCACCCTGGTGCACCCATTCTCTCTCCTCTTTCTCTGTCTGTTGCTCTCAAACAAATAAACAAAAAAAAGGGGGGGGGTCTGAAGAGATAGCTTAGCAGTTAAGGCACTTGCCAACAAAGCCAAAGGGCCCAGATTTCATTCCTTAGTACCCACATAAAGCCAGATGCAAAAGGTGGCATGCCCATTCTCTATCTGCCACTCTATCTGCCTCTCTCTCCCTCTAATAAGTAAATAAAATAAAATGCTTAAAAAAACAAAAAAGGGAGGGCTGGAGGAATGGCTTAGCAGTTAAGATACTAGCCTGCAAAGCCAAACAACCCATGTTTGATTTCCCAGGACCCACATTAATCAGATGCACAAGGTAGTGTATGCTTCTGGAGTTTGCAGCAGCTAAAGGCCCGGATGCACCCATTCTCTCTATCAGCTTCTTTCTCTCTGAAATAATAAATAAATAAATAAATAAATAAATAAAAAGTTTAAAAAAGGGGGGGGGGCTGGAGAGATTGTTCAGTGGTTAAGGCACTTGCCTGTAAAGCTTAATGACCTGGGTTCCATTTCCCAGTACCCACGTAAAACCCAATGCACAAAGTGGCACATGCACCTTTATTTGCATTGGTTTATTTGCAGTGGTTAGAGGTCCTGGTGTACCTATTCTCCTTCTCTTCCTCCATCTCCCTCTTCCCTTCCCTTCCCTTCCCTTCCCTTCCCTTCCCTTCTCTTCTCTTCTCTTCTCTTCTCTTCTCTTCTCTTCTCTTCTCTCTCCTTGCAAATATACAAATTAAAAAGGTAAAAGTACATATCAAAGAGTTGTTTAAAAATTCTTTTGAGGACTGGAGAGATGGCTTAGTGGTTAAGGTGCTTGCTTGCAAGCCTGATGGCCCCGGTGTGAATCTCCAGGACCCACGTAAGCCAGATGCACAAAGTGGTGCATGCATCTGGAGTTCCATTTGCAGCGGCTGGAGGCCCTGGTGCACCCATTCTCATTCATTCTCTCTCTCCTTGCAGATAATACTAAATAAAGTTTAAAAATAAAAAAAACTTATGGTTTATTAACAGTAAATTTTTGATTATATATCTATTTTATACACCTAAGAGTGCATATAAATCTCTTGGGTCTTGGGTGGAAAAATGTTGACGTTCTGGTATGCAACATGGCAGCCATGTTGATCGTAAGCTAATGGAAGTTGGGATTTTCAGAGTCATGGTTAGTTCCACCAGTCCTGATGGTCACTACTGTTTGCCATCTCCAGACCCCAGCACTCCCACCAGGAGGAAGAGAACTGCTGAGCGGTATGCCTTTCAGAACAGGAATCCCCACCCCTACCCCCAGAGTAACCCTTGCGGGAGTGTCCAGGAAGACCAGGGACAATGAGCATCTGCCTCCAGTGACCACAGAAGCCTGGAGAAAACGGAGCAGAACTTCGGGTCTCTCTGGCCTGGTTAAGCTCCATCAAAATGTTTTATCACACATCCCTCCATAGTTGCCTGACTCCCCCAAACCGCCTCAAAGATCATCCTTCCAAGTTCATCCTGAAAGCTGGAAGTAGAACTGGATGAAGAATAAAAAATTCCCTTTGGATACTCTGAAGACACCTTGGTGCCCCACGCTGCCTTGGCACCTGTCTCTTACCTTAAACAATACACCCTTCCTTTGATAAGCTTGCTCATTCCTTACACTCTACTCTGCTGCTGTGACCAAATGGGGGTGGGGGAGGGAGAGCTGCTTAGGGAAGGAAGAATTTACTTTAGCTCATTGGTCCAGGGGATACAGCTCTCAGGTCAGGGCGGGCATGGTGGCAGGAGAAGGAAGTGGCTGGTCAGGTTGCAGCCACAGGAAGTAGAGGATGAACAGCAAGTGGAGCTGACGTATAAAACCTCAAGGTCTACCCATGGTGAGGAGGCTCTTGCACCAAGGTGCCACCTCCTAAGGGTTTCACGCCCTACCCACCCAGTGCCACCATCTGGGAAGCAACTGTTCAAACACATGAACCTACGGGGATATTTTACATTCAAGCCAACAGCATTGCTGGGCCTATTTTCCTTAATATCTATTAACATTAAAAAAAATCTGCCGGGCGTAGACACCTTTAATCCCAGCACTCAGGAGGCAGAGGTAGGAGGATCGCCCTGAGTTCAAGGCCACCCTGAGATGACAGAATGAATTTCAGGTCAGCCTGGGCTAGAGTGAGACCCTACCTTGAAAAACAACAACAACAACAACAACAACAAATTTTCAGTTACAGAACGTTCACAGTTCTCTCGCTCCCTCGGAACCCTGGGACTCTGGGAGTGTCTTTACCCACAGCGCGTCCCATCTGTGGCGCTTTATAAACAGGTCCCTCGAGTTACTGACACAGAGCTCTGCGTGTACCAGGTTTCTCTGTGGTCATCCCATTGGATGAAATCTGGGGCAAGGGCTGGAGAGATGGCTCAGAGGTTAAAGGTCTTGCTCAAAAAGCCTGACATCCTGGGTTCCAGTCCCCAGTAGCCATGTAATGCCATATGCACAAAGTGAAATTCATTTGTAGTGGCTAGAGGCCCTGATGTGCCTAAATACACACACACACACACACACACACACACACACATACACTCTCTCTCTCTCTCTCTCTCTCCTTCTTTCTCTCTCTCTGTCTGTGTGTGTCTATCTCTGTCTGTCTCTCTCAAATAAATAAATACATTTTTAAAAAATAATTTTAATTTTTATTTATTTATTTGAGAGAGGGAAAGAGGCAGAGTGAGATAAAGAGAGAATGGGCGCACCAGGGCTTCCGACCACTGCAAACGAACTCCAGATGCATGCACCCCCTTGTGCATCTGGCTTACGTGGGTCCTGGGGAATCGAACTGAGGTCCTTTGGCTTTGCAGACAAACGCCTTAACTGCTAAGCCATCTCTCCAGCCCCAATAAATAAATATTTTTTAAAAATCTGGGGCAGAGCCAACCCAGCTAACCCTTTCTCCTTCAGGTTCATCTTGGCCGGCTGCTTGCCTTTGCCTTGGGCTGTTGTAGTCTTTTGATTAAGGCCTTAAGTTAACAAGCTCATTTCACATCTAGAACTAAGACATCCCTTCCTTCTCTCCCCCTTCCAAATGAGGGCAATTTCATCCCTATCACTCTAAGATTCCTCACTCCCCAAAGCTCAGATACCAATTAGCCTCCATTGGAGATTAATAAACAATACAATAATGACAGATAAAAAGACTAATTCTTTGGCCCAGAGAATCACTTTAATTAATTTAATCCTGGCTGAGCGATCAGCTGTGCTTGGGCACAGCTCACCAGCGGGGCCCATTTATCCCAGTCTGGGCCTGCCCTGCAAGCTGGGGTGTGCCTGGGAGCCGCACTTAGGCAACAATGAGAAACAGATTGTCCTGTCAGGCTTCATTAGGGGCCATCATTAGCATTCCAATTTGAAGAGACTCACTGGAGCTCTCAAGCCTTCAGAGCTCTTCCCTGGCCCATTGTGGACTCCAGCTCAGCTGTGAGACATAAAGATTCTCCTGGGCAGCAGAGGATGGCCATCTTTGATGCCTGTCGCTCTCCAGCTTAAAGGACAAACCCCCAGGGAGGTGCATGTCCCCAGACTCTTATTTGAAAATCAAGTCATGTACAGCTGCTTGGGTTTGAGGTAATTTTAAGGAATGGGACTTTCTAGGACTGTGCTGCTGTAACCAGGAGGAGGAGGGCCTTGTCAGCTTCCCAGGATCCTCTTCTGACTGCGTGCAAAAAGCCAGTGACAAACAGGGGAGCACCATCCAAGTGGGAAATTGCTCTCGTAAAATCAAAGCCAGTAACCCCGGAACAGAATTCCAGTGGCTTTGGGAAGTTTTCAGCTTGCTGGCTTTGCATAGGAAATCATTTTTAAAAATTTTATTTATTTACTTGAGAGAGAGAATGAAAGGGCATACCAAGTCCTCTAGCCATTGCAAACAAATTCCACATGCACGCATGTGCCACGTTGTGCATCTGGCTTATGTAGGTACTGGGGACTCAAACCTGGGTCCTTAGTCTTCTCAGGCAAGTGCATTAACTGCTGATCCATCTCTCCAGCTTGGAAATAAGAATTTAACTTCATTTCCTTCCCTTCCTTCGTCACCTTATCCTTACTGAGAAAAACAACCTGAAGGAAGGTGATTGATGTTAAATGGGAAACAGTAACTGAAAACTTACGGATCAACCCCATACTCCACGAACTAAACTCCCCACAACAGCATGCCCTGCCCCCATGGCAGTCTCACTGTGTGTGTTTAACAAAATAAGAGGAGAAAGTGCTGTTTAAAGAGCTGCGCTGGGAACAGCTGGTTGCAGTCCAAGCTGCTCTGATGCACTTGCTTCTGCTCGGAATGTTTTCTGGAGCCATGGTTTGAATGGCTTCGTGCCAACCAGGAGGGGAAACTCAAAAGCCGATATTCCCAGGTCCATCTGCTGGACTTCTCCTGTCCTTCCATGGGAGGCCGTGTCAGCATGTCCTGAGCTTTCTCTGACTCCCTCCTCCCCAGAAGCTCATGCTCCCCTGAGCCCCGTAGCTCTACAATTACATATCAAACGACAGCAATTTGAACCTGTTTCTAGTTTGTATGTCTGTGAAAACCTTCCCAACAAGGATAGATAGCCTTTGTTGTTTTTCATTCCTTGTATGCCTAACACGTGGCGGAGCCACAGAAAGAACATTCAACAGTGACCGACTCTGAGAAGTGATCACCATCACCAATCACATGTCCACTGGATGAGGGCTCCGTGAGGACAGGCTGCTCCTCTCTGGGCCACTCTGACACCCTCAGCACCGTAAGAGCCGAGGATAAAGATCAAATGATTGAAGATGGCTGTAGACTTTCACCTGCACCGCATGGGCTCCACCTCCAGGGAGCTGACACAGGAATCATGTGAGGGCCGTGCTGGTTTGGTTCAGGTGTCCCCCTTAAACTCAGGTGTTCTGAACACTAGTCTCCCCAGCTGATGGCGATTGGAAATTAAAGCCTCCTGGAGGCGGTGTATTGTTAGGGGCGGGCTTATGGGTGTTATAGCCAGTTTCCCCTTGCCAGTGTTGGGCACCCTCTCCTGTTTCTGTTGTCCACCTGATGTTGGCCAGGGGATGATGTCCACCCTCTGCTCATGCCATCATTTTCCCTGCCATCATGGAGCTTCACCCTCGAGTCTGTAAGCCAAAATAAACCTCTTTTCCCACAAGATGTTCTTGGTCGGGTGATTTCTACCAACAATGCAAACCTGACTGCAATAGTAATGTTGGTACTGAGGAGTGGTGTCATTGGCTGCTGGACACCTGACTGTGTGGCTTTGGCCTTTTGGAGCTGATTTTCAAGAGGAGTGTGCAAGGATTTGAAACCTTGGCCTAAGAGACGCCTTGCAATGCTGTAAGTACAGCTTGATGGACTGTTCTGGTCAGAGTTGAAAGACCTGAATACTGTAAGAACTTTGAACTGTGAGGTTTGGCTTATGAGGGTGAGAAAGAGCTTTGCCTGGACTGGGCTAGCAGTTTGTGTGAGAGGCTTGCTGTTATGCCCATGTCCTGAGAATTTGTGCAGGTTGCTTTGAATAGAAATGAACTGGTGTGAGCCGAGGGCTATGGAAAAAAAAATCTTTGGGTGAACTGCTGCCCATTCAGCTGCAATTAAGAGATTATAACCTTTGAGATTGGGTCAGCTGACCTGCACTAGGGCAACAGGAAGAATGTAGACTCCTCTGAAGGGGCCTGAGTGTTCAAGGCGCATCCTGTCCAAAGTCTGCTTTATTCCCCCCTGGATTAACAAATTGGCACCCTACCTGGTATTATGGAGTATAAGAAATGCAGGAAAGAGAGGGTTATTGAGTCTGTAATTCGGTCTTTTGTTTTGGAAATGGCCATGGGCAGTGTGAAGCAGGTTTGCTGGATGCCTGCATGGAGATCCAATGGGGCCGTGAGGATGAACTTTGGATTGCAGTGGAGACCCAGTGGAGATGCCAAGACCATGAGATGGCTGCTAAGGAAAGTTGCCAGCCCAGGATGAAGTTTTCCAGGACTGTGAGTAGCCTAGCTGGAGGGGCGGAACTCCAGAGACTTCTGCTGGTTAGAATTATTGGACTAGGAGACTTGTCACTGGCTAGAGTTCATACACTTGGAGCTACACAGTTTGATGTTTGCCCTGGTTGTTTTAAAACTTGTATTGGTTGAATATTTCTTTTATCTTATTATTATTATTATTATTATTATTATTATTATTATTTTGGCTTTTCGAGGTAGGGTTTCACTCTAGTCCAGGCTGACCTGGAATTCACCATGTTGTCTCAGGATGTCCTCCAACTCACAGCAATCCTCCTACCTCTGCCTCCTCAGTGCTAGGATTAAAGGCGCGTGCCACCACACCCAGCTGGTTGAATATTTCTTTGCCATGCTCAACGCCATCTTTTGCAGTGTGAATTTTTATTCTGTGCCATTATGGGTTTGGGGGGAATTTTTTTGGGGGGGATATTATGGCTCAGTTAAAAGACTTTGGATTATGGGGATGTTTGAACATCATGAGGATCAATAAAAACTATGGGGATTCTTGGGCTGGAGAGATGGCTTAGCGGTTAAGGCACCTGGCTACTAAGCCTAAGAACCCGGTTCCAATCTCCAGATCCCATGTTTAGCCAGATGCAAAGTGACACAAGGGTGCAATTCTGCACTTGCCCACAAGGGGGTGCACACATCTGGAGTTCGTTCACAGTGGCTGAGAGGCTGCTGGTGGGCCCATTCTCTGTCTCCCTCTCCCTCTCACTCTGTCTCTCTCCAAAAATAAATAAATAAAAAAAATGATGGGGATTTTAAAAATCATACTGAGTACATTATATTTTTTTTTTTTTTTTTTTTTTGTTTTTCAAGGTAGGGTCTCACTCTGGTCCAGGCTGACCTGGAATTCACTATGTAGTCTCAGGGTGGCCTCGAACTCTTGGCGATCCTCCTACCTCTGCCTCCCGAGTGCTGGGATTAAAGGCGTGCGCCACCACGCCCGGCTTATTATATTTTATATCATGTATGGATATCAGTTTATGGGGGCCAGGGATGGAATGTGGTGGTTTGATTCAGGTGTCCCCCATAAACTTAGGTATTCTGAATGCTAGTCTCCCCAGCTGATGGTGATTGTAAATTAAAGCCTCCTGGAGGCGGTGTATTGTTGGGGGCGGGCTTATAGGTGTCATAGCCAGTTTCCCCTTGCCAGTGTTTGGCACACTCTCCTGTTCCTATTGTCCACCTGACATTGACCAGGGGATGATGTCCACACTCTGCTCATGCCATTGTTTCCCCTGCCATCATGGAGCTTCCCCCTTGAGCCTGTTAGCCAAAATAAACCTCTTTTTTTTCTACAAGTTGCTATTTATTGGGTGATTTCTACCAGCAATGCATACCTGACTGCAACAGGTTTCCCATATGCTCCAGAAAGATTTGGTTATGATAGAAGTCCCCATCATTTTCACAGCACTTACAGCTCACAGAGCTTGGCCCATAACCTGCCTGCTGGTTCTGAAATAACAGAGCCTCTTAGAAGTAGTGAGTGAAGAAAATGAGAATTAGCCCTCGGAGTCACTGCTTTGCTGGTCAGTCCAATCAGCTGACAAGTACCTGTTGCCTAGGAGATAGCAGACGCATGCACAGTTACTGAGTAAGCAGTGTTTACTGGGCTGGGAAGATGGCTCAGCCCGTAAAGGCAGTTGCTTGCAAATCCTTTTGGCTCAGGTTCAATTCCTCAGTACCCATGTAAAGCCAGATGCACTAAACGGTGTATGCATCTGGAGTTACTTTGCAGTTGCAGGAGGACCTGGTACACTGATATTTTCTCTCTCAAATAAATTTTAAAAATATAAAAAAATGAAGTATTTATTGAGTATTATGAAGTGAATATGCAGGTGATAGGGGCTCTGGGAATTTTGTTTTGTTTTTCTTTCTTTTTTAAAAAATATATTTTATTTATTTATTTGAGAGAGAGAAAGAGGCAGAGAGAGAGGGAGAGAATGGGCACGCTGGGGCTTCCAGCCACTGCAAACGAACTCCAAACACATGTACCCTTTTGTGCATCTGGCTTATGTGGGTCCTGGGGAGTTGAACAGGGATCCTTTGGCTTTGCAGACCGGTGCCTTAACCTCTAACCCAACTTTCCAGTCCCGGAAATTTGTTTTGCAAGTAGGAAGATCTTGGCCAACTAGGCTTTGTCACTGTGTTTGTATTGTGCCACTCAACTACACCTTTATACACTCCTGTGGCTACCAATCCCACTACCCATGTGGAGAACAAATTCAGTCTTTCAAACTTGAGTGTAAATTAAGAGTCCAAACCTCTCACCATAAATTGAATTTTGTTTTTATAAATAGCTAGGGTAGGATTGCGTGCAGAGTACACTGACCTTGAATTTGTAGCACTAGATTGAAAATATAAGTAGGAGGAGAGGACCCAAGGATGGGTCTAATCAATGCAAGCACCACCTGCAGAATTATGAGTAAAACCAAAGTTCCAGACCTACTTCAGAATTATAGCACATCAAGGCAGTTGGCCCATGCCTTCTGTCCAATCATATGAGGTCAAGACCACAGCCTTGTGTTATCTGCAGAGCCAGAGGAGATGAAGACCCTGGCCTTACGCTACGGGCCTCCTGCATAGTCACAGACATGAAGGCCACAGCCGCGAGCCTCCCGCCCCAGACGCCATGAAAGCGCAGTACTGAAGCCCTTGCCTCCGTAGAACCATGGAGAGCAAGACCATATCCCTGTGGCCTTCCATGGAAACATCGGATCAAGACCGTGCCTCTGTGCAGTAAGCTGTCAAGAGCTGGAGCATCGGGGAGGACGAGCATACCTGTGCCTCCACAGAGGCAAAGATCAAGACCACAGGCCAGGGTCTATGCCAGACTGCAGGGGATCAAGACCATAGCTTCCCATTCCCCGCAGAACCCTAAGAGCCCCAGAGCCTAGGCCCGTGCATTTGGAACCATAGGACAGACGTGACATGGTCTTTGCTGGGGCTGCATCATCAGCCTGCTTTGTTGTGACAGCTGATTGACACAGTGTTGCAGAAGGGCCCAGGGGCTTAGGTGGGGGGGTTAAGAGACTAGATGAAGTTGGAGAGGCTGAAAGAAGTGACTCGAGACTGTTCCCACTTCACCCAGGGCAGTGAGGCACTGAGAAAGGAGCCTGAAACTAATGCGCTTTCAAACCAAGGTCCTGCTTGGTTGCTAATGGTTTTGGTAGAGCAGGGTTTCTAGGTGGCATGGAAACTCCGGAGTTCTAAGTGTAAGTCACAGAAATTTGAATACCACGAATAAACACTGATGGGAACAGCAAACAGCCCCATCCACTGGATCGTCCCCCCATCCACAGAGGTGTCACCCACCCAGCAAGGACCCCTCAAATCGCCAATGGGCACTGAGGACAGGGATCATCATAGTCACCTCGGCATTTGGAGGGGCTACAATGGCTGCCATGCCACACTACCTTTGTGACCAGAAAGTCCTTCCAGACTCGCTCAGTTTCTGCCGGAAAATGCTTTCATGCAGAACTCTCCACAGTGAGCGTGGCCACATCTGGCTGTCCACTGTTTCCTTTCTGGGCATGCCCCTGGTGTGTAGCCATGGTGAGAGGCATAGCCAGCTCCTACACCTTTCCTCCAAAGAGAAGCCAGTGAAGGGTATTTCACTTTCCTTTGGCCAACTGGACATCTTCTCTTCGGACTTCCAGGTCTTGAACAAGTCGTGCAGGGGTCCCAGGGGGTGGGAAGTCACCTGCTTCCCAGAGCAGATAAGACTGTGGCTGGGCCTGAGCCTGAGCCTTTACAGTAGCTCCTCCCTAATCTTCCAGATCTTTCTTTACACTAGCTCCTCCCTAATCTTCCAGATCTTTCTTTACACTAGCTCCTCCCTAATCTTCCAGATCTTTCTTTACACTAGCTCCTCCCTAATCTTCCAGATCTTTCTTTACACTAGCTCCTCCCTAATCTTCCAGATCTTTCATTACAGTAGCTCCTCCCTAATCTTCCAGATCTTTCTTTACAGTAGCTCCTCCCTAATCTTCCAGATCTTTCATTACAGTAGCTCCTCCCTAATCTTCCAGATCTTTTTTTTTTAATTTTTATTTTTATTGACAACTTCTTTAATTGTAGACAATATCCCCTGTTATTTCCTTCCCTCCCCCCACTTTCCCCTTTGAAACTTCACTCTCCATCATATCCCTCCCCTCTCAATCAGTCTCTCTTTTCAATTTGATGTCATGATCTTTTCCTCCTG
Source organism: Orientallactaga sibirica (assembly GCA_036365145.1). Classification (NCBI taxonomy): domain Eukaryota; kingdom Metazoa; phylum Chordata; class Mammalia; order Rodentia; family Dipodidae; genus Orientallactaga; species Orientallactaga sibirica. The sequence goes on along the minus strand of JAEOAD010000047.1, from coordinate 5,522,260 downwards.
TTATGATGGTCTTATGTAGGTAGTGTCAGGCACTGTGAGGTCATGGATATCCAGGTCATTTTGTGTCTGGAGGAGCATGTTGTAAGGAGTCCTACTCTTCCTTTGGCTCTTACATTCTTTCTGCCCCCTCTTCTGCAATGGACCCTGAGCCTTGGAAGGTAAGTTTGAGATGTTTCAGTGCTGAGCACTTCTCTGTCACTTCTTCTCAGCACCATGGTGCCTTCTGAATCATCCCCAGATTGTCACCATCTGAAAAGAGAAGCTTCTCTAACCAAAAGTGAGAGTAGCATTAATATATGGGTGTGGACATTAAGAGAAGTGCTAACTGGGCATTTTGGTGAGCATAGTATATACATTTATTGACACTCCAACAGACATTACATCCTTAGGGCTCATGACTACCCCTGTCATACATTTTCAGTATCAGGGATGTATTCCTTCCCATGGAGTGGGCCTCCAGTCCAATTAGAAAGCAGTTGGTTTCCCCCATAACAGACATGCCACTATTGCACCCATTGGCTCATTTGGCCTGGCTGGCCAAATTTAAAGTTTGCAGTGTTCACTGTTGAGTACCTTCACTGGTGTTTTCTCTCTCCCATTGACCTGCATGCATTGTAGCTTTTTCTAACTTTCTGTCAGCTGGTCCTCATGGAGGAGGCTTTCAGCTCAGTTTCAGCGGGGTGGGGGACTTAATAGGATGGTACTGTATATATGTAAGTAGAAAAACAGATTAATGGGGGTAAAAAGGCCTAAGTGAGGTCAGGGGAAGAGATTGATTAAAGGAAAGGTGGAGGGAGGGCTAATCAAAATCTAAGAGGATATAAAAACGTCATATGGAAACCTACTTTTCTGGACAATGGAACACTCAGAAGCCATATATTGTTACTAGAAACTTTTCAGTGCCAGGGATGGGATACCTTCCAGTGAGTTGTTGGCCAGGGATGTCCCTGATACCCCCAAAGCATTATAGGCCATTGCTGAGGCCCTTGGTTTCCCACCAGGAATAGATGGTAAGACCCTATTGCTGAAGACCCCACATACTTGGGTGGCAAGTTCACAGATCTTTCTTTATAGTAGCTCCTCCCTAATCTTCCAGATCTTTCTTGCTTCGTTCAGCATCTCAGAGCCTAGCTCTGTGGCCTCCTGTCAAGCCTGTGAGTACCTGATACAACCTAGCAAATCCATTTTTTTTCCCATAAAGAAACCAGAAGCTGGGCTGAAGAGATGGCTTAGTGGTTAAGCGCTTGCCTGTGAAGCCTAAGGACCCCGGTTCAAGGCTCGATTCCCCAGGACCCACATAAGCCAGATGCACGAGGTGGCACATGCATCTGGAGTTTGTTTGCAGTGGCTGGAGGTCCTGGTGTGCCCATTCTCTCTCTCTCTCTCTCCCCTTCCCTGCCTGTTTCTGTATCTCTCTCGCAAATAAATGAATAAAAGAAATGAGAAAAAAAAAAAAAAAAAGAAAGTTATAGAACTTTATAAAAAAAAAAAAAAAAAAAGAAACCAGAAGCTGTTTGGACTGTGGCAGTGAAGAATCTCTTAGCAGGTTTGCAGCACAGACCTCAGTTTCTTCCTGCCCCTGGTGGTTACCTTTGGCCTGTCTTTATCTCGGGCCCATAACCACAAAACCTCAGTCCTCACTGCTTCTCTTTCATGGCTTTCCAGTGGTTCCCAGTACTTACTGTGCCTGCACTCCTGGGACACGGTCACAATACAAGGTTCCTGGACACATACTGCCCATCCCTGTGCTCTGGCAGCAGAGTCTGGCAAGGGTAGCCTCAGCACCATAGTGTGGAAAACACTGGAAGCCAGCTTGAGGATAAAGTCATTACACGAAGGAGGCATACTGAGAATAGGGGTGGAATGCTTGTGCAGCTGTGCCTAAGGCTGAGCCACCAGTGGATATAAAAAAGGGAATTCACTGCTCAGGTTATGTAAGCCAAAACTAAAATGGGTTTTCCACTTCCTCCAACAGAAACCATCCACTGTGCTAAGAGAAGGTGTTACCTCCCTCCATCTCCTGATTGGAGGACACCAGGGAGGGAGGCAGATATTTATAGAGAGAATAGGCATGCCAGGGCCTCCAGACACTGTAAATGAACTCCAGATGTATGCACCGCCTTGTGCATCTGGCTTTATGTGGGTCCAGGGAGTCAGACCTGGGTCCTTTGGCTTTGCTGGCAAACACCTTAACTGCTATCTTTCCAGCCCAATTCTCAACTTAAAAAAAATATTTTATTAACTTGCAAGTAGAGAACTCCAGAAACATGTGCCACTTTGTGCATCTGGCTTTACATGAGTACTGGGGAATTGAACCTGGGTCATCGGGCCTTGCAAGCAAGCACCTTTAACTAATGAGCCATTCCTCCAGCCCACAATTCTCAACTTTAAATTTTTTTAAAAATTTAGACAGAGAGGGAAGGAGAGAAAGAGAGAATGGGTGTGCCAGGGCCTCTAGTCACAAACGAACTCCATAAAGCATGGATTACCTTGTGCATCTGGTTTACATGGGTCTTGGAGAATCAAACCTGGGTCCTTGGGCTTCACAGGCAAGCCTCTTAACTGCTAAGCCATCTTTCCAGCCCTAAAAATTATTTGAGAGCGAGAGAGGCAGGAGATAGAGATAGAGATAGAGAGAGAGAGAGAGAGAGAGAGAGAGAGAGAATCTGGCTTCCCATGGGTACTAGGGAATCAAACCCAGATCTCAGGCTTTGCAGGCAAGCGCCATAACTGCTGAGCCAACTCTCCAGCCCCCAACTGTCAACATAAAAAGAATGCTCATTTATTTATTTGAGGGAAAGAGAGAGAGTGAGTATGGGCACACCAGGGCCTCTAGCCACTGTAAACAAACTCAAGACACATGCACCATCTTGTGCAACTGGCTTACATGGGGAATCGAACCAGGGTCTTTAGACTCTGGAGGCAAGTGCCTTAACTGCTAAGCCATCTCTCCAGCCTCCAATTCTCAACTCATAAGCATTCTTCCTGAGTGATCTGCCCATGGGTGTGTGTGTGGGTGTGACTCAAGCATATAACTACTGAGTGAATTACAAGGCAGCGAGCATACAGAGAGTGGCACGTAGCACAGCACAAACAGGAAGCCCTGTTTTCATTCGGAGTTCCTTTTGTGTTTTAGTCATCCTTCTGACTGAGGCTTGTTTCTCAAGCAGAGGTTTTGTTTCTGAGTCACTCAGGCCGCTCCTCCTCCCTCCTCCTCGCGTTCTCGCTGCTGGCCAGTGGTCACCTCATAGCTACGCAGGACTTCTTTCCCTAAGTGCTCTGTTCTTATGAGAACTGTCCAACAGGCCCGTGAAGTTGGTGCCATTATCACAACAAGCTCCTGAACGATGACATCACTTGTCTGATCTCACATACTTACAAGTAGTAGAGGAGAGATTTTCGGGCATGGGGTCTGGCTCCTGAGCTAAGAGCTTGTGAGTGCAGTGTACAGCCTTCCAAATTCTGTCCTGTTAGAAGATACACATCAATTTGTTATGTGAAAAGGTTGAGAATACCAAACTTTGAAGCCCTATAACACATACACCTAGCACTCAGTTGCCTAGTTGTTAGAAAGGTTTGAGAATTCGATTCAGAAATAATGAGGAGGAGGAGTGAACAAACACCTGTAGTGCTCGCCTTACATGTAAGTGCTTGTTTTAAGTGCTTCATACACACTCACCCATTCAGTTTTCGCAGTGACCGTGTGAGGTAGACACCATGACTATCCCACAGCTCGACCAGTATGACACACAACCAGTAATACTTAAAAACAGTAGATATGGAGCCTGTGACCCCGAGGCCAGCCTTCTACCCACCCTTCCATGTTGCCCAAAATGTTAGCGCCGAGCTGAGACTATTAGTTACCAAAGAACTGGCTTAACCATGAGGATTGTCACCAGGTCAAGAATTAAAATTCCCCTAAATTAAAGCTACAAACCCCGCTCCCCATTAAGGCGAGGGTAGAATTACAACCCTAAAGTGGCCCATCCGGTTGCCGGGAGCTCTCCTCTCGGGGATGCTGGATCGCATTCTCGGCTCCCACACTTCCTTGCTCTTGGATTTTCACCAGTCACGTAAGTCCATTTTCACACCGTGCACACACAGCTCCTTCATGTAAAGAAGCTCTTTCTCAGTGACTCCGACTCTGCACTTGAGACATGCAGCTCCTTGAGTCGCAATATGCCGGAAACAAAGGAGGAGATCAGCGGAGGACCAGGAGTGGATTTTCTGAGGAAATTGCTGCCTGCATCACAGGCCTGGCTGAGGATCAAAGAGGGAACGCTTTGAACACCCCGAAGGCAGGCACAAGTGTGAGCGATCCTTATTGTCCCCACACTCAAGACACAACATCAAACTCTCTTCCCAAAACAATTCCCCCAAACACAGAAGCCATGGAAAGGCAGGCCTTGAAGTTCACAGATTTCTTATTGTCTGAGTTCAGAGATTTTTGTGGAGGTTTTGCTGTTATTATGATCACTGTTTCCCCCCCACTGGGGCTGCGTAAGGCTTGTCCACATTCATGACAACTGTACAATACCATTTGTTATGAACAGACCCAAAGGATCACACACTTTTCTAGGGAAATTTGCATTTTTCATTGCAATAATTAATTCTCTGCTCGACACACAAATAGACTTATCAAAGAAGTCTTTGTGAAATGCTTAGGACGAAGAGTATGTCTGTCAAAGCAAGGCAAATTCTGCTGGATATCAGTTCTTTTGAGAGGCACAAAAAAGTGAGTTACAGACACCATAATGAGGCCATTACTTTGTATACTAACTTAATTTTTAAATAAAAAGTCCTTATTTATTTATTTGAGAGAGAAAGAAGCAGAGAGAGAGAGAGAGAGAAATAGAGGGGGAGAGAATGGGCATGCCAGGGCCTCCAGCCATTGCAGATGAACTCCAGATGAATGTGCCAGCTTATGCATCTGGTTTACATGGGTGCTGGAAATCGAACTTGGGTCCTTTGGCTTTGCAGATAAGCACCTTAACTGCCAAGCCATTCCTCGAGCCCTAACTTATTTTTGCGTTTTTTTTTTTGTTGTTGTTGTTTTTGTTTTTTCAAGGTAGGGTCTCACTCTAGCCCAGGCTGACCTGGAATTCACTATGTAGTCTCAGGGTGGCCTTGAACTCTTGACGATCCTCCTACCTCTACCTCCCCAGTGCTGGGATTAAAGGCATGTGCCTCCACACCCAGCATTTTTTGGGTTTTTTGAGGTAGGGTCTCACTCTAGCCCAGGCTGACCTGAAATTCTCTATGTAGTCTCAGGGTGGCCTTGAACTCACAGAGATCCTCCTACCTCTGCCTCCCGAGTGCTGGGATTAAAGGCGTGCACCACCATGCTGGGCTCTAAAGTGATCTTTAAAAAAAAATTAAAAAAAATTTTATTTGCAAGAAGAAAGATAGAAGAAAGAGAGAATGGGCGCTCCAGGGCCTCCAGCCATTGCAAACAGATTCTATGTACATATGCTTCTTTGTGCATCTGGTTTTACACAGGCACGGGGAAATCAAGCCCCAGGTCATTAGGCTTTGCAGGCAAGTGCTTTAACCACTGAGAAATCCTTCCAACACCAATATTGATTTGTTTGAGAGAGAGTCAGATAGACAGAGAATGGGTGTGCCAGGGCCTCTAGCCACTGCAACTGAACTCCAGACACCTGCACCAACTTGTTGTGTCTGTTTTTATGTGGGTACTAGGGAATCAAACCTGGATCCTTAGGCTTTGCAGGCAAGCACCTTAACCACTGTGCTATCTCTCCAGCCTGGGGTTTTTTGTGTGTGTGTGTGTGTTGTGTTTTTTTTTTGTTGTTTTTTTTTTCGAGGTAGGGTCTCACTCTAGCTCAGGCTGACCTGGAATTCAGTATGTATTCTCACAGTTGCTTTGAACTTAAGGCAATACTCCTATCTGCCTCTTGAGTGCTGGGATTAAAGGGGTGTACCACAACACCCCAGAGCCCAGGATTTTTTGTTGTTGTTGTTGTTTGTTTTTTGAGGCAAGGCTCAATCTAGTACCGGCTAACCTAAAACTCACTCTGCAGCCCAGGCTGCCCTTGAGCTCATGATGAGTCTCCTAGCAGTCTCCCAAATGTTCAGATTAAAGGCATGCACTGCCATGTCTGGCTTAAAGTGATCCTTTTTTTTTTTTTTTTTTTTGATAGCCTCAGTGGAACCAACTTGCCCCATGGCTTGCATAAGGACCTCAGTTTTCCTGACTCTACAGAATGGAGAGATGGGCCTCATCATTGTGGTCCCTTCTGATCCTCATATTTTATGATTCTTTGATCCCTTTCTTTCTTTCTCTCTTTCTTTCTTTCTTTCTTTCTTTCTTTCTTTCTTTCTTTCTTTCTTTTTGAGATAGTTGGAAGGGTTAAATGTAGTACACACAGGCCTTAACCACACAGAGTGTGGATGCTCCAGGAAAAAATGGGACACTCCATCTCACTATCATCCCAACTGAAACGATGTCCATCTCACTTTGTGGTCCATAGAGCTTCATACTTGTTATTTCATTGGATCCTGTGATGTAGAGATTTCAATTTCATTTTACAGATTGCGAGTGCATCTATATGGATGATCATTTCTTATTGGGCATGGCCAATGCCCTGTTATAGTACTGCAGTGAAAACAACAACAACAACAAACAAACCACAATTGGGGCTGAAGAAATGGCTCAGTGGATAAAGCAGCTGTGCACATGCTAGTACTGGAGTTTGGGTCCCCAGCACCCACATAAAGCCAGATGCTGTAGCAGGCACCCATAATCCCAGCTTGCCCCGCGAGGAGAGAGGCAAAAGGGCCAGAAACTCACAGGCCAGCTAGCCTGTTGAACAGAGAAGCGAACAATGAGAAACCCTACATTAGACGAGGTGGAAGTTGGACACCTGAAACTTGTTCTTTGACCTCCTCACGTACACCATGGCATGTGAACCTGCACTCACATGCTGAACACACACACACACGCCCAAAGATTAGAAACTGGTCAAGAAAAAGTTACATTTTCTTGAATTTTTTTCCAGAACCACTGTGAAATCAAATCACTCAATTAAAAAACAACTAAAATACCCTATCTTAATATTCACTCAGTACATACTTTTCAAATGCATAGCATTGCTTACCAGAGTGTTAGGAGACAGACTGGCTAGGACAATTCCCAGTCTCTTATGCAGAAAGAAGGATCACAAGAAAAAACAAGGAGGCCTTGTCACGAGTGCTGCTGAGCAAGGAAGTGTGGTGGGTGCGATGGGCGTCCCGAACATGTGCATGCTATCTGGGGTGGTCAGGAAGCACTCCCAAAGAAAGAGGTGTCTGAGCTGAAAGAGGGGAGGCTGCTGCTGGGAGGAGATTGCTGGCAACATAAAATAGCTCTTAGGGCTGGAGAGATGGCTTAGTGGTTAAGGCGCCTGCCTGCTAAGCCTAAGAACGCTGGTTCCAATCTCCAGCGGTTCCAATCTCCAGATCCCACGTTTAGCCACATAAAATAGCTCTTCTGTATACAGAGACGCGCATGTACAAAGGAAACCTTGCTTTTAGAGGCATAAAGTTACTCTTAAAAATATGGTTCTAGGGCTGGAGAGATGGCTTAGAGGTTAAGGCACTTGCCTGTGAAGCCTAAGGATGCAGGTTTTATTCTCCAGGACCCATGTAAGCCAGATGCATATGGTGGCGCATGTGTTTGGAGATTGTTTGCAGGGCTAGAGGCCCTGGCACGCCCATTCTCATTCTCTCTCTGTCTCCTTCTCTTTGTCTCTAAAAAATAAATAAAATTTTAAAAATATATGGTTCTAGGGCCTGGGGAGATGGCTTAGCAGTTAAGTGCTTGCCTGTGAAGTCTAAGGACCTGGGTTCAAGGCTCAATTTCCTAGGACCCCTGTAAGCAAGATGCACAAGGTGGCGCATGCATCTGGAGTTCGTTTGCAGTGGCTGGAGGCCCTGGTGCGCCCATTCTCTCTCTGCCTCTTTCTCTCTCTCTCTCTGTCTGTTGTTCTCAAATAAATAAATTAAAAAAATATGGTTGGTTCTATTTTCAATTTTATTCTTCTAACCAATGCAAAACAGCATAAAGATCTGAGAGGAATAGACAACTAGTGAATGAAAAAGGGAAAAGGGAGGTTGGGAGAAGGGTGAGTGATAAGAGAAGGTAACTGAGGGGGAGGGTATGACCCACATAGTATATGCACGTGTGGAAATGTCACAGGGAAATTCATTAAATGACAAATGAATATACATTTATAATGACAGTAAGAAAGGGAAATGGGTTGGAGAGATGTCTCAGTGGATAGAGCGTGTGAGTACCTAGGTTTGAGCCCTCAGATCCCAAGCAAAGCCACACTACAGCACCAGTGTCTGTAGTCCCAGGAGACTTACTGCAAGAAGCAGGCAGTGACGGGAAACACTGACGAGCTGCAGGCCAGCTAGCCTTGGCGAACAAAGTGACCAATGAGAGGCCCTGCTTCAAACAAGGTGGAAGGTGATGACTGACTGGAGTTGTCCTCTGAGTTTCACACATGTGCTGTGGCATGAACATGCCCACACTCTCACACACAAACATATATACGCAAAGTGAAATAAAACTATTTTTTCAAGACCGCTGTTAAGGTCTGTAGCTGCTCCCTTAGAGATAGTGTCTGAGGGCTTGATTATAAACAGCACAGTTTGTTGGTGAGATGGTTTCCTGGTAGCCTGATACTCGCTGGAAGAGAGCAGGGTCATGCTTCATATTGTCCCATCTAGCGCAGGGACACCTGGCATGCAACATGTTAGGAACAGCAAAAGAGCAGACCTGGATTTAAATAATTTTTTAAAATTTATTTTTATTTTTATTTATTTGAGAGAGGGAAAGAGGCAGAGTGAGATAAAGAATAGGCACACCAGGGCTTCCAGCCACTGCAAACGAACTCCAGATGCATGTGCCTCCTTGTGCATCTGGCTTACGTGGGTCCTGGGGAATCGAACTGAGGTCCTTTGGCTTTGCAGGCAAATGCCTTAACCGCTAAGCCACCTCTCCAGCCCTGGATTTAAATAATTTTGACTTGTTTGATAATAAGCATTTACACATGCAGCACTGAGTGTGCAAGTGGATTGTATCACACACCAGGGATTGTTGAGGTGACGCCATAGGAAGGAGCTAATGACTTCATTTACCAATAAGACCCTGAGAGTAGTTAAACACCAACTTAGCTAAACTCACAGTAATATGCATACACACATGTTCACTCAAACACACGCACATGCACACATGTGAAGTTTTGAAAAGCAAAAATGTGTCCTATCAAAGTCACATCTCATCTTTTTTTCATTTAATAAAGATGTCATGGTCTTTCTGCATGATGAGATGCATGTGTGACTTTGTATATTCTATACCGCAGATGCCCTCGTTTATATCACTATCTACCACACCCCTCTGATCGGATCCCCCAGCTTGCTTTCTTCTTCTATCACTATAAGCACTGCTATAATAAGAGTCCTTGGAGCAAGAGCCTTATTTTAGCTTTTCTACCTCTGGAGAACATTTTTAAAATGTACGATGACTAAGCCAGGTGTGGCGGTGCACACCTTTAAGCCCAGCACTCAGGAAGGAGACATAGAAAGATCGCTGTGAGTTCCACGCCAGCCTGAGACTGCATAGTGAATTCCAGGTCAGCCTGGGCTACACTGAGACCCTACCTCAAAAAAAAAGGTGGGAGGGCTGGAGGGATGGCTTAGTGGTTAAGGCATTTGCCTGCAAAGCCAAAGGACCCAGGTTCAATTCCCCAGGACCCATGTTAGCCAGATGCACAAAGGGGCGCATGCGTCTGGAGTTCGTTTGCAGTGGCTGGAGGCCCTGGATCGCCCATTCATATTCTCTCTCTCTCTCTCTCTCTCTCTCTCTCCCCCTCTTTCTCTGTCAAATAAGTAAATAAAAATAAAATATTTTATTTAAAAAAATGTGGGATAACCGAGCCAAGTGGAAGTTTAATATAATGTTTTCATGCATGTAGTCAGTTGCCGTCTGTGGTGGTAGGGTAACCGACAAGCCTCTCCTTCCCATTCGTCTAGGGGGATGGCAATTTTACTCTCCTCTCATGCTCTTGTTCTCTTTTGGCCACTTTGCTGAGGTAAGACAAAGCCACACTATCCCTGTGTTCTGTTTCACCCTGCCCTGCTGACTGAGCAGGGCGTCTCTGCATGTGTCTTTGTGGGAACTTCCCATGTAGATCGTTCACTGAGTCCTGTATTGTGCATGTTCAAGTTTGCATGGCCCTGGGCATCGTATAGTTATGAAGTGTTTGCCGTGCCGTTCATTTTTTCCTCCCAGCAGAGCTGTTTTTGGTTTTGTCACACTGTATTGGGCCATGTTGTTATAGAAGCATCTCTTTTCTTTCATGGCTTCTGGATTTCCTGTCATAGTAGGAAGGTCTACAAGGTGTTAAATTTTAAATTTTTTATATTTTAATTTAATTTACTGTTGTTATTATTAGTAGTGGTTTCTTGAGACAGGATCTCCCACTCTAACCCAGGTTGTCTTGGAATTACCATGTAGCCCAGCTCAGCCTCCTAATTCCTGGGATTAAAGGTGTAAGCAATCAAGCCAGGACACATTTCAAAGCACAGAAATATTTAATTCACCTAGAATTTTTTATATAAGACATGAATTAGGAAATATTTTCCTTTCAGGTATGTTGACAGTATTTATATAATAAACTGTCTATTTTTTGCATGTGTGTGGTATATACACATATATGTACACGTGCCTGTGCCTCATGTGCACACCTGTAAAGGCCAGAAAACATCAGTGTCTCCCTCTTTTTTCTCTTTTTTGTTCACCTGCATGATAAATTCTTTTTTTTTTTTTTTGGAGAGAGACAGAGAGAGAGGGAGAGGAAGACAGATAGAGATGGGTGTGCCAGCAGCCTCTCAGCTGCTAGGAACGAAATCTAGATGCGTGCGCCCCCTTGTGGTCAAGTGCAGCATTGCGCCCTTGCATCACTGCATCTGGCTAAACGTGGGACCTGGAGATTGGAACCGCTGGAGATTGGAACCAGTATTCTTAGGTTTAGGAGGCAGGCGCCTTACCCGCTAAGCCATCTCTCCAGCCTGATATATATATATATATTTTTTTTACTGAATTATAATGTTACAACTCATATTTAAAAAAATATTTTATTTTATTTATTTATTATTAGCATGAGAAAGAGAGGAAAAGAGGCAGGTAGAGAGAGAGAGAACGGGTGTTCCAGGGCATCAAGCCACTGTAAATGAATTCCATATGCATGGGCCACTTTGTGCATCTGGCTTACGTGAGTCCTGGGGAATCTAACCTAGGTCCTTTGGTTTTGCAGGCAAACGCCTTAATCACTAAGCCATCTCTCCAGCCCTACAACTCATATTTTAAATATTCAAACATACTAGATTTTTAGACTTCCTGCTTTGGGTTTCTTTTTCATGTTGTACCAACAACATAGAGAATAGTAGGCTTTCAGTAGGTTTTGTTTTACTTGGTTAGTTATTGACTAATAAAAAGAAAATAAGTTAAAAATCAAATTATTTACATTTAAAATATATCATTCAAATTAAAAGCAGATATTCAAATTTGTCCAGTGTCAGAACTGTCATGTCATCTGACTACTTTTCTGGAGACAGGGTCTCACCCTTTCCGAGTTTTATGTGCTGGCATCTAGCCTGGACAGAGCACAAAGAATCTTTTAGCGTATGCACATGAACTCGAGGCCCATCAATCAGGGATGGGTGCCACCTCATTGTGCAGTGGGAGCCCATGTGGGTGAGCTTCACCTGCGGGGCATTTGGGAAATGTCCTGGCATCCCTCAGCTTCTTTCCTTACCTATAAATGAAGCATTCATCAGGCCACCTATCCACGAGGTATTTATTTATTTTTCGTGGCTTTTTTTTCGAGGTAGGGTCTCACAGTAACCCAGGCTGACCTGGAACTTACTCTGTAGTCCCAGGCTGGCCTCAAGTTCACTGTAGTCCTCCTATCCCAGCCTCCTGAGTGCTGGGATTACAGCCGTGCACCACCCCACTAAGCTTTCCGTAGTTTTTTTTTTTCTTCAAGAATCCACAAAAAAACTGGGCATGTGAAACACTTTAAAAGTTCTAAAGAGTGTTAGAGATGTCTGTCATTCTTTTTATATGTTCTAATATATGGGACACATGTTTTCTTGGGACTATGTGACTGTGATGGCATCTGATAAAACCCTTGCTCCTTTCCACTGGGATAAAGGATGGCTGTACAAGGCAGTGTGTGCTGGGCACACAGCTGAGGGCAGAGCGCTTGCTTAGCAGGTGTAAGGGGCCAAATTTTGTCCTAGGCAACATTAAAAAAAATCAAATGTGTTTCTAAAGCCCTGGCCAGATAATTGGAAGAAACTCCAGATAACAAATGGCACTGAAGAACAATGCCAAATGGCTAAGTTGTCCCCCAAATCCCCAGGCCAAACAGACTTAAGCAACCTTCCTGCAGCATGCCTCCTCCACCCCCACCCAGGACCCTAAGCGGATCCCTTCCTCACAGAAGGCCAGTCCAGGGTCGAGGGGTCAGCAGGCCGATCCTGACAAGGTGTTGGCCCAGATTAGGTATTTAGGACATTTGCTGAAGGACTTAGTGAGCTGAGTCCTTTATCTCCAACAGTGAAAGTATTTAGGGAACAAGAAAGACTTTTGTGTGGAAGAATTCCAGAAATCTAGTTAAATTCTCTATTCTCCAAGGGAACAGAAGAGGTTAAAATCTTTCCCCCTGTTTTAAGGAGACAATTGTAGATACAGAATACGAAAACTTGATTTGTATTCTGAGAACCTAAAACCTACTGTAGGACTCCTTATTCACTCACTTTGATTTGAAATTACTTTTTCACAGGCCTACCTGAATCATCAAGAAGTATATATAGATCATGACCTGGGCCTCACACATCAAATACTTCAAATATTCTTAACTTTTTAGAAAAAAAAAATATCACTCATGACATCTAGGTTTGGGGCAAGGGCAGGAAAAAGAAAATAGTTTTAGAATTCAAAGAAAAAATGTGATAGAACAATTGTCCACATAGACTTCAAGGTGAGAAAAGTTTTCTTCAAGTTAAAAGTCCTAGCCAGGTGTGGTGGCGCACGCCTTTAATCCCAGCACTTGGGAGGCAGAGGTAGGTGGATTGCCGAGAGTTCGAGGCCACCCTGAGACTACATAGTGAATTCCAGGTCAGCCTGGACTAGAGTGAGACCCTACCTCGCAAAACCAAAAAAAGAAAAAAAAAAAGTCCTTGGGTTATAGAGATGACTTAGTGGTTAAGGTACCTTCCTGCAAAGCCCAAGTATCCAGGTTCAATTTTCCAGATGCACAGCATAGCACATGCATCTGGAGTTTGTTTGCAGTGGCTAGAGGCCCTGGTACACCCATTCTCTCTTTCTCTATCTACCTCTTTCTCAATCTCTCTCTCTCTTTTTAAAAAAGATTTATTTTTATTTATTTATTTATTAGAGACAGAGAGAAGGAAAGAGAGAATGGGCGTGTCAGGGCTTCCAGCCACTGCAAACAAAGTCCAGATGTGTGTGTCCCCTTGTGCATCTGGCTTACGTGGGTCCTGGAGAATCCAACCTAGGTCCTTTGGCTTTGCAGGAAAATGCCTTAACCACTAAGCCAGCCCTTCAGCCCTCTTGCTCTCTCTTAAATAAATCCCGAGTGCTGGGATTAAAGGCGTGCACCACCACGCCTAGCTAGACTCAGGTGTTTTATTAAGGCTTGTTTCCAGCTGCAGCACATGCCAAGAGACCACTTATAGAACTGCAGCCTACAAAATAACTCAGCATGGGCACTTGGGGTCCCATCCCTGACTTCCAACCTTGACTTTGCCATATACTAACCACATGAGCCTAGCAAATGATTTCTGTTCTTTGGGCTTAGGAATCAGCAGATATATTAGCTCCCTCTGCCAGGGATCTGGAAGAGAATGAAACAGGACCATGCGTGTCCATCAGAGATTTCTGTCAATCAATGTTTGTTTCATCCATTTCTGCCAATGTCTGCAAATGTCTGGCTGGCATAGAGATTTTCATGAAATATTCATGAAAGAATTCCATATTTTGGGCTGGAGAGATGGCTTAGCAGTTAAGGCGCCTGCCTACTAAGCCTAAGAATGCTGGTTCCAATCTCCAGGTCCCACATTTAGCCAGATGCAAAGTGATGCAAGGGCGCAATGCTGCACTTGCCCACAAGGGGGCGTATGCATCTGGATTTCGTTCGCAGCAGCTGAGAGGCTGCTGGCGTGCCCATGTCTATCTGTCTTCCTCCCCCCCCACCCGTCTCTCTTTGTGTCTCTCTCCAAAAAAAAAAAAAATTCCATATTTCAAGCCTTATACTAGCTGCTCTTGGACACAAGGATATGTTAAGCTTGAAATTGTAATTTCAAGATACTTTGTAGACACACATAATGGGAAATGAAGAAAGCAGAACACTCACAGAGGGTAGCCGAAATGAGCAAGGCCATGTTTTCAAGAATGTAAGGTGATGGAAAAGAGAAGAAAGAGTTGTGTGACTGGTGTGGACTAGTGAGGCAAAATAACTGCAGAAGGAGATGTTATCAGTCACCCTGGGTTCACATGTCTGCTCTGTCACCTGAGGGACAAAGGGATCATGCTGTGGGTCAGCAGCTCCAGTCACCAGGAGCTCACTGGGCCACACACAGTCAGCTGAGCCAACAGAGAAACAATCTGTTTCAATAAAAACAAACACTGTGTTTGTTTGTTTTTGTTTTTGTTTTTCCACTTAGGGTCTCACTCTAGCCCAGGCTGACCTGGGATTCACTATGTAGTCTCAGGCTGGCCTCAAACTCATGGCGATCCTCCTACCACTGCCTCCCAAGTGCTGGGATTAAAGGTGTGCGCCACCACGCCTGGCAATAAAAACAAACAAAAGGCCCTCACAAAATTGACACATTTTCTCACTTTACACTAATTTAGTACACTTTTAGGTCCTCATGAACTATCGAAATGCTTGCAGGATGTCAAGTTCCCTGACATCTGCAAAGGGGAACTGTGACAGTACCTGTGTCAGAAGCTTCTTAAGCTAGGCACACAGACACCACACACACACACACACACACACACACACACACACACACACACCCCATTCTGTGGGATTTAGCTGTTGCTGTTTGGTCAGACTGCTCCATGCTTGTCTTGCAACCTCTGATTGCCAGTTTGCCTTCGTGGGTTCCTTCATGGGTAGGCAGGGGCTAAGCAGCGCCAAGTACTTGTGTCCTTGTCCCTGGAAAGTTTTGTCGATGGGATGGAGGCCTGGTGTGTCGTTTCTCGTGTGACTTTTCTCTGGCGCTTGGCTGCATCTGGGTGACCTGATTATTCCATTCCATGACTGCTTCTCTAACAGACACTCTTGGGCCAGATCTGTTTAGGATTCAGACTTTTAAAAACAGATTTGAAAATGGTAATGCCAACATCTACCACGTGTTACCTGCCTAAGACCCTTGCAAGTGCGTGGATGAAACAGATTCATCTATCTGCATCGTGTGCTTGCACTTCATAGGCTAGAAGTTCTAGAAGCAGCTTCATATGAGGCTTTGCTGTTTAAAATTATATGAGAAAAACTGGTTTCTGAGAATTAGAGATTTCAGATTTGCTGAGGCTAGGGCTGTCTTCCTCTAGATGGGAAGGACGGGTGTTGGATCCAAGACCTCCTGCACTCTAACCAAGTGCTCTGCCACTAAGCTACACTGCACCCTCCCTCCGACACCTGACTCTTCTCTGTGCAGTCAGCAGTGTGGTGGGAACCCAACCGCCTCAGGAAAAATAAGACAAAAACAACCCCTCCCACAAGGTCTGGGGCACCACCCCAGGCAGCATTTGCCCGGTGTAGCCTGCAAGGGCAGTGGTAAGTGGGGGGGGGGTGTTGAATCCAACCCCTGCAACACTCCTGAGCAGTTTCTCAGGCCCTTCCCCTGTGGGGGAGATAAAAGCCCTTGCCTGAAGGCCCTCTTATGTTGCTGTGTATGCCTAAACACCCAATGACCGGATTTGTTAACTTCATATCTTTTAGCAGGAGTTCATGTCAGACCTACCACAGGCCTAAAGGTGGCTTCTGCTGTGCCCCTGGTATGCCGGCAAATGGTGAGGCTAAGAGGGCAAGGCAGTATGAATAGGTCTGAATTAGGCCGGGCCTAATAACCCGTTTACTAACACCTGTACTAGTTCTCCCTGGCTAGGGGTAAACTGCTGTCCAACAAGCCATAATCCCATAAGCTGCTCATTTGCATATCTCTCATTAGCTGATGAAAACTTGAAGGCAGGTCTCTGCAGCTGGCTGGCCCATTCCTTCACACTTGCCTGCCTGGGTGGCTTTGGGAATGAAGTCATGAGGCTGGATGTGAGGTTTATATGTATGGAAGGGATTAAGAGTTTTAGAATTTGTTTGAGCTGATGTTGGCATATTCTCTCTACTGGAGCCCAGTAATTGGATGGGAGGAGAAATGGCAGGCCCATTAGTTTTGCCTGTTTACTCAGAAGCGGGGTGCTAGAGATTCAATTTGGCTCCCTCGCCTTTGTGAAACTGCCTGCTTTGTGCCAAGGCGACTCAGCCACAAAGAGGGAAGGACACTGGTGACCGAGGGCCAGGAGGAAAAAAATGCAACAGGACTCAAGTACTACTTGAAGGCAGCCCCATCCCGCCCCAGCCAATCCTGGGACAGGGAGCAAGAGATAATTGCAGTTTATAAACACTTCTGGGGACTTTTTTGATTATTTTATTAGTTTTCCACATTTGGGATTAACCATCTCCAGCCATTAAACACACCGCAGGCTCCTTATTTGGGAAATGAATGGTTAGACATTTCAGAGACTTAACAAAGCAATTGTTGTATTTGCCAGGTTTGCATAATTTTATTAGGCAGAAAAATAATTCGAAGACAAAATCCATTTCCTGCGCTGTTTGGGCAGCTGGGGACAGAGCCCCTTGAAGGCCTTGATGACATCAGATGTGCACCACTATCTCGCCCCACACCCCAGCAATGCCTTCCCACTGGTGTCCGTAACAAAACTCGGGCAATTCTGAAAACGTTAAAGCTGAACATTTGTCTCCAAAATGTGTTCGTCGCCACAGACACAGATGTTTATTCATCAGCGGTGCTGAGCCTGCAGAGTGGAGAGGGAGGAAGGACACCAGTGCACTGGAGAAAAGGGGCCTGTCCCAAGGCCAGAGCTCAGCCAGAGAACATCGGGGGAGAGTATGGAGTTTAAGGGAATCTGATTTTTGTTTCATTAAAAAATCCCACAAAAACATGGCGGGGGGATTTCAGATTTGTAAAGGTTGACACGATGTCTTGTTTGCCTTATTAAAAACTATAGTCTTGGGCTGACAGAGTACAGTGGTCTGAGCTGCCAGACATTTCTGTTCAATAATAAATGCAATAAGTACTGCTCATAGGTGGGAAATTGTCTGTTAAATACTTGGAGGCCCTCACATTTCACATTCTCTGACTACATCTGACCTGTTACAGCAATGCAGACTTTTGTGTATCTTCCGACTACTGGAGGATTGATTTTTACTAAGCCTGATTTAAGGACTTTTTATACCAAATGCTGTTTATTAATGAACATGGTAGCCTGATTCTTAAGTAATAAGTGTTTTATGAAGAGAAGTGAATTCTGTGAGGTCTTTAAAGGTGACTAGCCCTTCTCAGAATGCACAGCATGGACTCCCCACTCTGTAACGATGCTGGGTTCTGGGCTCTAGCCCTCCTGCCCAGTGTAACTACGTGTCTTTAGTTCATACCTCTGTCCGCTGTTGTTAACTTCTCCCTGGCAGCAGTCACTCCTGTACGTGCCTCCATTCAGAGCTTAACACAGAAGCTGACCACTGGTCCACAGATTGTTCTGAAGAAGGAAGCCATTTGTTAATGAGACCCAGTCTTCAAGTCCCAGGGTGTTTGTTTACATTTCTGAATAAAGTCGGTGTACTTATGGAAAATAAAGGCATGTTTCAAGTTGTTGGAAAAAAAAAAAAAACTATAGTTTTGGGCTGTAGAGGTGGTTCAGTGGTTAAGACTCTTGCCTGCAAAACCTAAGGACCCAGGTTTGATTCTCCAGTACCCATGTAAAGCCAGATGCACAAGGTGGCACATGTGTCTAGAGTCTGCACTGGCTAGAGGCCCTGGTGCACCCATTCTCTCTATATATATCTGCCTCTTTCTCTCTCACACTCTTACAAATAAATAAAACAAGAATGTTTTAAAAAACTGTAGGGCTGGGGAAATGGTTTAGTGGTTAAGGCATTTGTCTGCGAAGCCTAAGGAACCTGATTTGATTCCCCAGGACTCACATAAGCCAGATGCACAAGGGGGCACATGTGTCTGAAGTTTGTTTGCAGGGGCTGGAGGCCCTGACATGCCCATTCTCTCTGCCTCTTTCTCCCTCTCTCTCTCAAATAAATAAATAAAATATTTAAAAAATATATTTAAAAACTAGTCTTGACATCCATACATTCAATTTTTTATGTGAAACTATAATTAAGTCTGTCATTTGGTCAATATTATGTGAATACTCAGTGCTTGATCTCACACATTTCAGCTAATATTCTGGAGCCCTTACTCTGTGCTGTGCTCAAGTACAGGTTGGAAAGACACCCATCGAACCAAGAATGAAAGGTTTCAATCTTACTTTCAATTACTACTGGGCATTGGAAGTAATGTGGTTAGAATAACAGTCAGGAAAAGAGAATAGGGAAAAGCTTTATCCTAGCTCATATAATAATTTTTGATGCTGGAGATACATGAAATCTCAAGAATAGAACTGGACTGGAGAGATGTCTCCTTGGTTATATATCTATATATGCTTATAAAGCTTCATGGCTTAGTTCAAGTCCCCGGTACCCATGTAAAACCAGATGCACAAAGTGGTGCACGTGTCTAGAGTTCATTTGGTGCAGCAAGAGGCCCAGAGTACCCATACTCCCTCTCTCCCCCTTTCATATAAATAAATAAGACTAGACCTTGAAGGTTTTAAAATCTAACCAGGTAAGCAACATTAAAAATCCCCTTTATCAGCAAAAAGTTCAATATACCAACTTGCCAGATATGGTGTACACCCATAATCCTAGCACTTGAACGGTGTAGGCAGAGGGATCAGAAATGCAAGGTTATGTATACTCAGCTACATATGGATTATATAAGACCATGTGAATATGTATATGTACATATATGTATATGATGTATATGTAAATGTGTGTACCTACTTACCTATTGCAAACATCTGTGACCTATTCTATTTGTAAATTCTTTTCATCCTGTTCTACAAGCTGATCTTTCAGCCACTTTACATTCTTCTTGAATCAGTTACTTTGTCATTACTGGGCCAAAATACACAACCAGAGCCATTCATGGAAGGAAAGAGTTGATTCTTGCTTACAGTTTCAAATGGAAGTTTCATCATGGAAGGGAAGGCATGGCAGAAGCAGACAGCTAGACATCACATCACACCAGCAGGAAGTTGCAGAGAGAGAGAGAGAGAGAGAGAGAGAGAGAATGAACTGGTAAGACAGACTAAACTGTAAGTCCCAAGCCCCACTTCCAGTGTCAGACTTCTGCCAGCAAAGATCCACCTTCTGAATGCTCTACAACTTTCACAAACAGCGCCACCACCTGGAGACCATGTGTTCAAACATGAGGCTATGGGGGACTTTCAAACTACCACACTTCTCAAGCTTGCTGTTGCAATCAGGTTTGCATTGCTGGCAGAAGTTACCTGACCAAGAGCAGCTAGGAGGGAAAAAAAAGGTTTACTTTGGCTAACAGACTTGAGGGGAAGCTCGATGATGGCAGAGAAAATGACGGCACAAGCAGAGGGTGGACATCACTTCCTGGCCAACATCAGGTAAACAATAGCAACAGAAGAGGGTGCCAAACACTGGAAAGGGGACATGGGCTGTAACACCTATATGCCCACCCCGAACAACACACTGCCTCCAGGAGGCATTAATTCCCAAATCTCCATCAGCTGGGGACCTAGCATTCAGAACACCTAAATTTATGGGGGACACCTGAATCAAACCACCACACTTATCTTTGATAATATATTCTTCATGTAGCTGGTGCTGAACATGCAGGATCCTTCAAGTGGTAATAATTAGGCTTAGTTATTGATAATGAAACTGAGGTTCAAGGAGGCTAAGCAGCTGACCTAAGAACATGGTCTCAAAGCACATCAGCCCTCTTCTAAATTATAAATGACACCAAATTTCAAGGTTTGAGACTCCATGTATTTCATCATCAGTTTTTTTTAAATTTAAGCTGGGCATGGTGGCACACACCTTTTTAAAAAAATTTGTTTATTTTTGTTTATTTATTTGAGAGCAACAGACAGACAAAGAGGCAGAGATAGATAGATAGATAGATAGATAGATAGATAGATAGATAGATAGAGAGAATAGGTGCACCAGGGCCTCCAGCTACTGCAAACGAACTCCAGATGCATGTGCTACCTTGTGCATCTGGCTTACATGGGTACTAGGGAATCGAGCCTTGAACCAGGGTCCTTAGGCTTCATAGGCAAGCACTTAACTGCTAAGCCATTTCTCCAGCCTGGAGGTTATGCAGCTCTGGAATGGCATCTTCACAGGCTGAGCTTCAACTTGGGTAGTCAGAGCAGCTGGACCTCTCCTTACATCTCCCACAAGAAGGAACCAGATGTGCTCCTCTGGAGGCAGCTTTCTAAAAAATTGGAGTAGAAGCTCCAAGTCCTGCTGAGGTCTAGGCCACAAGCAGTTACTCCCCCTTCAATCTACTGATGAAATCAAGTCATGAGGCCAGCCTGCCTTAAGATTCTGCCGTGTGTGTGTGTGTGTGTGTGTGTGTGTGTGTGTCTACTGCCCACCTCTTCCCCAGCTCAAGATGCCCCTGGAGGAGTACCAGGTTGATGCCAGCTGACACTAATGACTCAGTGTTCTGGGAGGTGTCTTGGCCCACACATCCACCAAAAGAGGGAAGAGTGCAAGGGTTGATAAGGAGACAGGCACAGACATCACAGGTCTCAGCAATGTGGCTGAGACCTGAGCAGAAGGGCACAGCTGAGCTTTGACGCCTGCCCTACATATAATCTACTGCTGGACATGAGGCATAAAATAGATTTTCAAGTTGTTAATCCACTGTCTTCCCAGATCACTGGCTCAGGATAAAGTGGGTTGAAAAATCTGATTCTTGTATGTGCTTGCTATGTGATGGGCATCATGAACCAAGTCTGGTCACATATTCTTTATTTTTTGATTTAATTACTTAATTAATTTATTTATTTTTAGAAAGAGACAGAGAGAGAGAAAGAGAGGGAGAGGGAGACAGATAGAGAATGGGCACGCCAGCAGCCTCTCAGCCACTGTGAAAGAACTCCAGATGCATGTGCCCCCTTGTGGCCAAGTACAGCATTGTGCCCTTGCATCACTTTGCATCTGGCTAAATGTGGGACCTGGAGATTGGAACCGGAGTTCTTTAGGCTTAGCAGGCAGGCGACTAAGCTGCTAAGCCATCTCTCCAGCCCTTAATTTATTTTATTTTATTTTATATATATATATATATATTTATTTATTTATATTATTTTGATTTTACATTCATAGTAAAGGTTCCATTATCCTCCTCTCTGTCCTCCCTCTTTCAAAGGGACCCTTGTCAATGGGGAATGTGGGTCAAGCATTGTGAGGTTAGTCAAGAGTTCTGGAGGGTAGGCCCCAGTCTCTGTGCATAATGCCCCAACTTGTGACTTTAACAATCTTTCTGCCCCCTCTTCCGCAAGTTTCCCTGAGCCACATCGGGGTCATTTTAGTTCTGCTTCAGTGATGCGGTTTTGGGAGCCTCTGTGTCTCTGGATATCTGGCTTAGTTGGAGTTGGATGTTCTCTGTGTTTATCTCCTTCAGCCTTTTTCTGGTGTCATGATCGCCACGAACGCTGAACTCTTGCCCTTCCCCTGCGTTGTTCTATGGTTTCAGCTGGGGCCCTGGTGAGGTGTGGTTAGCTGATCCTCCTTTCAGGTTCGATGTCCACCTGAAAAAAGATAAGCAAATTCTCCATCGGAGAGAAAAGTTAGTACTAGGTAGAAGGGATGACCATCTATGTTTTGGAGGGAAATTTATATGCGTTGGCTCTCTTCTAGCCCACATTTGGTGGTATCTTGATCTTGGAGACTGAGCTCATTTTTTGTACCTGGTTTTGACTTATTTCCCAGTTCCAGCAATGAGTTCCATTCCACTGAGTGGATCTATTTAGCCAAATCAAGAGCCGTTGGTTACCCACCATGGCTGATTGCCACTACTGCACTTGTATGAGCATTATGTCAAGTTGTTTCCTGCTGGGTATCTTAGACTGCAAGTTGTTTGGACAGATGTCGGTCATTTTCCCCCAGTTGCTTGTATAGCGCCCTCTGGTACTAGACTAGCTAACTGTCTGGGGACTGACCCTCTTCCAGATTCTGAACATATCTCTCCGTGTTTGGTCTCACACACGTAAGCTGTCTTCAACAGTAGGGTCTTGCCATTAACCTTTGGTGGGTCACCAAGAACCTTAATTTATTTTTTATTGACAATTTCCATAATTGTAGACAATAACCCATGCTAATTCTCTCCCTTCCCCCATTTTTCCCCTTTGAAACTCCACTCTCCATCATATCCCTCCCCTAAATTGGTCTCTCTTTTATTTTAATGTCCTCATCTTTTCCTCTTATTATGATGGTCTTGTGTAGGTAGTGTCAGGCATCATGGATATCCAGGCCATTTTGTGTCTGGAGGAGCACATTTTAAGGAGTCCTACTCTTCCTTTGGCTCTTACATTCTTTCTGTCCCCTCTTCCACAATGGACCCTGAGCCTTGGAAGATGTGATAGAGATGTTTCAGTGCTGAGCACTCCTCTGTCACTTCTTCTCAGCACCATGGTGCCTTCTGAGTCATCCCAAGGTCAACACCATCTGAAAAGAGAAGTTTCTCTAACTAAAAGTGAGAGTAGCATTAATATATGGGTATGAACATTAAGAGAAGTGCTTACTGGGTAGTTTGGTGAGCATAGTATATACATTTATCCAGACACCAGCAGATTTTACACCCCTAGGGCTCATGACTACCCCTGTTGTAGGTTTTGAGTATCAGGCATGTATTCCCTCCCATGGAGCGGGCCTCCAGTCCAATTAGAGAATGGTTGGTATTCCCCATAACAGACATGCCACTATTGCACCCGTTGGCTCATTTTGCTTGGCTGCCCAAATTCAAGACTTGAATGTCCACTGTTGAGTATCTTCACTGGTGATTTCTCTCTCTCCCATTGAACTGCATGCAGCATAGATTTTTCCAGCTTTCTGTCAGCTGGTCCACATGAAGAAGGTTTCCAGCTCAGGTCCAACAGGATTTCTCAGTACTGGTCATATATTCTTGGAAACAGTGGCGGATGGCTTTGGGACTGTCCAGTAAATCACTGAGTTGGCTAACTCTGTAGCTCAGGCAGACCTCAACCTCATGCCAATCCTCCAACCTCAGCATCCCAAATGTTAGGGTTAAAGGTATGTGCCACCATGCCTGGCTTTGTCTGGCTTATTATTGTTATTATTATTATTATTTTCATTCTTTGTAAAAGGGAAGAGAGAGAGAGAGAGAGAGAAGAGAGACATAGAGAAAAAAGAATGGGCACACCAGGGCCTCCAGCCACTGCAAATGAACTCCAGATGCATGCGCCACTGTATCTGGCTTATATGGCGACTGAGGAATCAAATCTGTGTTGTTAGGCTTTGCAGGCAAGCACCTTAACCACTAAGTCATTTCTCCAGCCTTCTGTCAGGCTTTTAACTACTTAGCAAAACTGAGTCTTAACAAAATCAAAGTTCACTTTAGTATCTTTTATATTAAAGTCTTTAAACAACCACTTTAGGGCTGGAGAGATGGCTTAGCAGCTAAGGCGCTTGCCTGCAAAGCCAAAGGACCTTGGTTTGATTCCCCAGGACCCATATAAGCCAGGTGCACAAGGTGGCACATGCATCTGGAATTTGTTTGCAAGCACACCCATTCTCGCTCTCTCAAATAAATAAATAAAAATAAAATATTTAAACAACCACATTATAAACCACTATTTTAAAGTAATTTTAGTGCAGTTAATACACTATGTATCTGTGAGTGAAAATGTGTATGTCTGAACTTTATGTATTATACCTAAGTTTTTGGTTCAAGGCATATAAATTTAATACAACATGACCAGTGGGTGCTGTCTTGTATACAAACACATATGGTCAATGAAATTCTTTTGACATGCATGCTACTTTTTTTTTTGAGGTGGAGTCTCACTCTGGCCCAGGCTGACCTGGAATTCACTCTGTATTCTCAGGGTGGCCTTGATCTCATGGCGATCCTCCTACCTCTGCCTCCTGAGTGCTGGGATTAAAGGCGTGCGCCACCACGCCTGGCTAGGTGTGCTACTTTTAATCATCACCATTCTGAATTTTTAAAATTCCATTTGGGCAATCCTGTTAGTTAAAACCCTAGTCTACATTTATTTATCTTAACAAATGAAGTATGTTGTTGTTATATATACATACATATATATGTATAACTATATATATGATACATCTGTACTTTATAAAATGAGTCTATTTATGGTAATAGCACTAAATGTGTTCCTTTAATCTGAAAGAAGTCTAAAGTTTTGATTTTTTTTTTTGTTAGTGCTATAGACCTAGTATATTATCTGGCCAAAGAGTCTAAATTTTACTTCAAAAATAAAGACATTGATGATGAATCACTGTTCCTTAAGATGCCCAGTAGAAAGGCCTAAGTGAGGCCAGGGGAAGAGATTGAGTAAAGGAAGGATGGGGGAGGGTTAATCAAAATCTAAGCGGGTATATATAAGTCATATGGAAACTCACTTTTTGGGGAAATGGAACACCCAGAAATCATAGATTGTTAGGAGAAAAATTTAAATGACAGGGATGGGATACCTTCCAGTGAGTTGTTGGACAGGGAGGTCCCTGATGCACCCAAAACATTACAGGCCATTGCCGTGGCTCTTGGTTTCCTACCAGGAATAGATGGTAAGACCCTATTGCTGAAGACTCCACATACTTGGGCTGCAAGGTCACTGAGAAATCCTGCTGGAGCTGAGCTGAAAAACCTCCTCTTTGTAGACCAGCTGACAGAAAGCTGGGAAAAGCTATGCTGCATGCAGCTCCATGGGAGAGAAAAGTCATTAATGGAGATAAACAACAGTGGACACTGCAAGCCTTGAATTTGGTCAGCCAGGCCAAATGAGCCAACGGGTGCAATAGTAGCATGTATGTTATGGGAGTGGACTGGAGGCCCACTTCATGGGAGGAAGTACATGCCTGATACTGAAAAACCTATGATGGCAGAAGTCATGATCCCTAGGCCTGCTGGTGTCTGGCTAAATGCATATATTATGTTCACCAAACTGACCAGTAAGCACTTCTCTTAATGTTTATACCCTCATATTAATGCTACTCTCACTTTTAGTTAGAGAAGCTTCTCTTTTCAGATGGTGGTGACCTTGGGGATGACTCAGAAGGCACCATAGTGCTGAGAAGTGACAGAGGAGTGCTCAAGCACTGAAACATCTCTATCACACCTTCCAAGACTCAGGGTCCATTGTGGAAGAGGTGGTGGAAAGAATGTAAAAGCCAAAGGAAGAGTAGGAATGCTTACAACGTGCTCCTCCAGACACAAAATGGCCTGGATATCCATACCTTGCAGTGCCTGGCACTACCTATACAAGACCATCATAATAGGAAGAAATGATAAAAAAAAATACAGACTGATTGAGAGGGGGAGGGAATATGATCAGGAGTGCTGTTGTGAAGGGGAAAGTGAGGGGGAAGGGAATTATCATGGTTTATTGTCTATAATTTTGGAAGTTGTCAATATTAAAAAAAGCTTAATGGAAAGAGTTTAGAGTGGTTCTATTAGTGGTAACGTGTTGGCTCAAAGACCCAGTGTCTTGCCTAAAGGCCAGGGATCACTTGAGGAAATTAACCCATTGTCTTTGCTCAACTCCAGCTTTAATGAAGTGAGATCTAAGGTAAGAACAATTTGCATATAGATGGTTGTGTATCTTAAACTTAGTATTTAATGAGTAACCTAGATGAACAGAAAGGAATCAAATTTTCCAGAAAATTAAGATAGGAATTTTGAGATCATAAAACTAAGATACAATAGTCATCTTTATTTTCCTAATAAAGCTAGATGGCTTAGAGATTAAGGTGCTTGCCTGTGAAGCCCAAGAACTCATGTTCAAATCTCTAGGTCCCACGTAGCCAGATGCACATTGATGCAGGTGCACAATGTTGCATATGTGCACAAGGAGGCACACACACCTGGAGTTTATCTGCAGCAGGCTGAAGGTTCTGGCATGCCCATTCTCCTCTCTCTCTGCCTCTTTATCTCTCAATATAAAAATCTAAAAATACTATATATATATATGGAGAGAGAGGATGTTTTCTGTGTACTGAGGCTCATGGTTGCGCTGTTTTATATACAGATAAGCTTTGTGTATTACACAAGCCTTCTGTGGTGGTTCGGATGTAAAGTGGTTCTCATAGTCTCTCTTGTTTGTGATTAAGCCTCGTACTTACTCCCTAGCTGGTGGCACTATCTGGGAGTTTTTTGGAGTCTTTGGGATGTGGAGCCATGCTGAAGAAAGCAGGTCACCGGAGATGCCATCACCTAACCCTGGTTGCTGCACTTAGCATGATCTGTCTACCCTCCTTCCTGCTGCTGTGAACATGATGCCTGGCTGCCTGCTCCTGCCATTCTTTCTCTGCCATGATGAAGCTTCCCCTTGAAGCTTTTTTTCTTTTAAGTTTTACTTATTTGAGAGAGAGAAAGAGGCAGAAGGAGAGAGAGAGAGAATGGGGGCACCAGGGCCTCCAGCCACTGCAAACAAACTCCAGGGGCATGTGCCCCCTTGTGCATCTGACTTTCGTGGGTCCTGGAGAATTGAACCTGGGTCCTTTGGCTTTGCAGGCAAGTGCCTTAACTGCTAATCTATCTCTCCAGCTTCCCCCCTTCCTTGAAGCTTTAAGCAGAAATAAACTCTTTCCTTCCATAAACTGCTTCTGGTCAGGTGTTTTGTCCCAGCAATGAACCAGTAACTGCTATACCTTCCAAAAATGCTACACTTAAGATAACACTTTACCAAGCTGGTATCCCACAAGCCAGACCTGTTAGTGGTGCTAACCTTTCTCAGGCCTGTGTTCATGTGTTCCTGATTCAGTCCTGAGCACTCTCCTTCTCTAAAGAGAGAAAGGGGCCCTAACCCTGCTCTTCAGGCACTGCCGCCTAATAACTAAAAGGTATTGGATATTGGTTACCGAGGGATTACATCTGTAACACAAGTCTTTAATTTTTGAACTAGCTTTCCTTCAGTAGCAACTTTTTTTTTTTTTTTGAATTTTTTTTATTATTTATTTTTATTTTGGAGAGAGACACAGAGAGAGACAGAGAGAGAGGGAGAGGAAGACAGATAGAGATGGGCGCGCCAGCAGCCTCTCAGCTGCTGCAAACAAAATCCAGATGTGTGCACCCCCTTGTGGTCAAGTGAGGCATTGTGCCCTTGCATCACTTTGCATCTGGCTAAATGTGGGACCTGGAGATTGGAACCGGAGTTCTTAGGCTTAGCAGGCAGGCTCCTTAACCGCTAAGCCATCTCTCCAGTCCTGGTAGCAACTTTTTTAAGTTATGCATTGTTGACATTCTGTAGAGATTCAACTTCTAATGGAAAAAGCCTTTCATTTTTGGATATTCTGGGACATCACCTACAGGACTGAAAGAATTAAAAAGTAGACTCCAGATAGGCCTAACCAAAAAGCCATTCCTTTATACCTCTTAGTTGTTTAAATTGGCTATAAGCTTTTTTTTTAGGGGAAGGGCTCTAACTCCTTGACATCAGTTCCTTACCCTGTCCCCTAACATGGGACCAGACCAACTGAGACAAATTCCATTCTGGCCCTGAGGGATAATCAAGATGAAACCAGTAGACAGCTAATCAGTGACATTTTCAGAGACAAGTGGGGAAATGGTCAGAATCAGAATAAGTCACACTGAGTGCCACCCTTCACCTCTCTCTGCTTCCTGACTGGGGCCGAGTGTGATGAGCTGCTTCTCACACCTTCTCCGCCATGATGGACAGCATGCTCAAACTGTGAGCCACAGTAAACCTTCTCCACCATGATGGACATCACGCTCAAACTGTGAGCCAGAGTAAACCTTCCCACCATGACGGACAGCATGCTCAAACTGTGAGCAGAGTAAACCTTCCCACCATGACGGACAGCATGCTCAAACTGTGAGCCAGACCTTCCCCACCATGACCATGAAACTGGCCAGAGTAAACCTTCCCCACCATGACAGACAGCACGCTCAAACTGTGAGCCTTCCCCACCATGAAAACCTTCCCCACCATGACGGACCATGAAACTGGAGCAGAGTAAACCTTCCCCATGACAGACATCACGCTGTGAGCCAGAGTAAACCTTCCCCACCATGACGGACAGCACGCTCAAACTGTGAGCAGAGTAAACCTTCCCCACCATGACGGACAGCATGCTCAAACTGTGAGCCAGAGTAAACCTTCCCCACCATGACGGACATCACGCTCAAACTGTGAGCCAGAGTAAACCTTCCCCACCATGACAGACAGCACGCTCAAACTGTGAGTCAGAGTAAACCTTTGACGGACAGCACGCTTGTGAGCCAGAGTAAACCTTCCCCACCATCACATCAACAGACTGGAGCCAGATAAATAAAAACCAGCCAGAGTTAGTCACACTAGAGTAAACCTTCCCCACCATGACAGACAGCACACTCAAACTGTGAGCCAGAGTAAACCTTTCCTTTCTTTAGTCACAGCAACAAGGAGAATAAATAAACCAATTAGTTATAACTCTAAGTATTCAGGGGTTGAGAACCACAAATATTTCATCTGCATACCATTATGCTTGGGTGTTTATTTTAATAAGACTCAGGCCTAAGGGCTCCCAATGCTATAGAAATTAATTTTTTTTCCAGTTCTGAGACCAAGTAAAGACAGAACAGTTGGTTATCCACCATACAGGGGGGTAATGGCTCAGGGCTAGGACCATCTGTTGGTGACACTGAGGTGGCAAAGCTGGTCTGCAAGGCACCTCTGTGGGAGAAACTCAGAAGTGGTGGCTTCCTTGACTGCCTCAAAGCCCAAGTGCTGTGTACCACAGGATGTCTGCATTCCTGTTCCACCATGAGGCCGGGCATGCTCTGGTCCTTGCTCTGTATCTCCAGGTTAGCATTGCTCTTCCCAGGCAAAACCACCATAGGCTGAGGCAGCTGGTGCTTCCTGACCATGCCTGCCCAGAATATGATGGCAGAGGTGAGTGGGCAGGACTCACTGATAGTATGAGAATGAGGAACTCGGGCATGCCTGGTTCATGGGAAGACAGGGTTTACATCAGCTCACAGTTCAAGGAGAAGTTTCATCAGGACTGGAATGCATGACTGGCCTGAGCAGGAAGCCAGGTCACATTGTCATGCATCAGCCACAGGGAGGAAAAGCAAAAGTAAACTAGACAGTACTGGCAAGGGGGGCTGGGTCCCAAAAGCCCACCACAGCGATACACCTACCAGCAAGGTCCCACTTTCCAAAGACTCTACCAGAAGGGGACTAAGTATAAGGCCTCAACCATAACCATGTGAGGCTCTGGGGGACATTTCACACTCAAACCACCATACAAGAACCCCTGCTGGGAGTTGTGGAAAAGCCATGCAGAAGGTAGTGGCTTTGGCTTGAGAACTCAGAGGTCTTCATCCCAGAATTCCCTACCATCCACTGGGTTCATGAGGGAGGGAAGTGAAAGAAAAGACAAAGGCCAAGTTGGCCAGGACTGGAGTGAGGATGTATAGAGAGAGAAGGAGGAAAGAGAGGAACAAAGAGAAGGAGCCAGGTGTGGTGGTGTACACCTTTAATCCCAGCACTCAGGAGGCAGAGGTAGGAAGATCACTGTGAGTTTGAGGCCACCCTGAGACTACAGAGTGAATTCCAGTCAGCCTGGGCTAGAGTGAGACCCTACCTCAAAAAACAAAAAAAGAAAGAAAGAAAAAGAGAGAGAGAGAGAGGGAGGGAGGAAGGAAGGAAGGAAGGAAGGAAGGAAGGAAGGAAAGAAGGAAGGAAGGAAGGAAAAGGAGGCAGGAGAGAGAAGAGGGACACACTTTGTTATGTCAGGCCCTGCCTACTTCTGCTCACTGCATAAAGATATACACATGCCAGGCAGTTTCTCAGTGTCCCTGTGGATGAGCAACCATGACCCACTCGGTGTTTTATGTTCTCTCTGTACATACTGTCATTCCTCTCCCCTTGACAAGGGTCATGGAAGAAGGTGACAGGAGTAGCTGCAAGCATTGGGAGGCAGTGAGGGTGTGCCTTCCCTACAGCTCTTAATATGCCAGACCTGCAATTGCTGTTCTTTGTTGCCTTCAGTACCCACCATTAATGATGGGATTCAGCTTTGAAGGCCAAGGCTCCTTTCAGCTCTGAAAACAGCAGTGATACTTCAGGGAAACTGTATGGACTATGACAGCTACAATTAAAGATCCACTGCTTTCAGCAGGGCGTGGTGGCACATGCCTTTAATCCCAGCACTTGGGAGGCAGAGGTAGGAGGATTGCTGTGAGTTTGAGGCCACCCTGAGACTACATAGTGAATTCCAGGTCAACCTGGACTAGAGCAAGACCCTACCTCAAAAAACCAAAATAAATAAATAAATAAATAAATAAAAAGGCCTGGAAAGATGGCTTAGCGGTTAAGGCACCTGCCTGCTAAGCCTAAGAACGCTGGTTTCAATCTCCAGGTCCCACGTTTAGCCAGATGCGAAGTGACACAAGGGTGCAATGCCACACTTGACCACAAGGGGGCACATGCATCTGGAGTTCTTTCACAGCAGCAGAGAGGCTGGCGTGCCCATCCATTCTCTCTCTCTCTGCTTCTCCCTCTCTATCTCTCTCCAAAAAAAAAAAAAAAAAATTACAAAAGATCCATGGCTTTCTTGAGAGCCCGTGAGGAGGTTCTAGCAGGGGAGTGCGGCTTCTCTTAACCCTTGACTGAAGAAAGGCCTCCTCTATTTGGGGAAGGTAGATCTCTTCCACTAAATGCTTTGCTTCAGGAGGGACATGTATGGAGGGGTGAGTGAAGAAGGGGATACCCCCACTGCCGGCCAGAGCACCTGAGTAAACCTGGGCAATCAGTGGGGTGACAGAGAGAGAGAGAGAGAGAGAGAGAGAGAGAGAGAGAGAGAGAGGAGACATCAAAGAGCATGAAGAGTCATACTTGGGAAATTCCTTAATCCTTGAGTCCTGGCATCTCCATCAGCAAGTGAACAGTAACACTAGCCATCTCTCACGTTTGGGGAGACTTAATAAGTTAATGTAAACTAGAGCATTGTTTGTGGTCAAAGATACAAGAAATGGTTCTTGCTATTCCCAAATAGGAGATTCTTTGTCATTAAGCCTGGTGTTGATTATGCTATTTGGTGTTTTCCTATGTCTCCATCTGTATGCCTATCATCCTTACCACCTGGACCACTGGCCCACACCCCACGGCGCCATGTCCAGGTGGAGCACTGGAGCACAGATAGCATCAGATTCAGATTTAGGGAGAACTAGAGTTGTATCTGAACTCTACAGCCTTTAATTTTGTGAGTTGTGACAGATCATCTAGATAAGAATTGTGTTATCCCAGTTTCTAGTTCCCTCCTTTCCATCTGGGCATCTTGTCTGAATAGAAAACCCCATTTCCCAGCCTCCTTTGTAGGTAATTCTGGTCATTTGGCTAAGTTTTAGTTAGTGAGATACAGCTGTGTTTCTTGGTCTTTCTTCAATTTGTCTGTATTTCTTGGAACCAAAGTGGGATGGCAAAGGTGTCACCAAGCTTGTGGATCTCACTCATGCATGAGTGCAGAGCTAGAAGGAGCCTAAAACCCTGAGATGGGAAGGGGTTTCTGTATCAGGCAATAATGACTATCCACCAGGTATCATTATTTATTTTTTTTATATATGGGGGGCTTGGCCCCCTTTACCAGGCATGTAGACACAGATTCCTTGACAGACCCTCGTGGGTGAGCGTGTCTGCTTGGGAAGCTGCCAGGGGGCCTCGGGGCCTGATCTCTCATTGTTGGCAGTGCCCCGGGCACTGTGGGCAGAGCAGGAAGATCTGCTTTCTGCAGACCCAGCCAGCTTCTGCCAGAAGAGCCCAGAAGGAGGCCTTGGTCCCCTGAGGACTTGGCCAGCGAGGCCTCAGGTGTCAGTGACATTTGAAGATGTGGCTGTGCTCTGCATCTGGGATGAGTGGGGGAAGCCAGGTCCTTCTCCAAGAATCCCGGGAGGTGATGCTGGAGAACTACACTAACCTGACCTCACTGGGGCTCCCATTGACCAAACCAAACCAAAGGGTATCTCCCTGTTGTAGTAAGGAGAAAAGCCCTGGAAAGCAGAGAAAGAAAGTTCTGGAAGCTTTTTTTTTTTTTTTTTTTTTTTTGGATGGAAGTGCAGTCTGAAAACCACAAAGTCAAGTCAAGCACAGGAATCTTCATTTCAGGAACTGCTAATGAAAAAATCCAAAAGAAATGGACCCTGGGACCTGAAGTCAGAAAAACCTTGTATATATGAAGGCAGATTAGTGAGAAAGCAGGGTAAGACTGTAGGAAAAAACCCTAAAACCAATGAATTTAGCCAAAATTTCAGCCCAAAGTCTATTGTTCTTAGGCAACAGATAGTTCCCAGAGAAAAAATACCATTGACATGTGAAAAACAAGGAAACACTTCAAGCAGAGTTCAAATTTACCTAGTCAACCAAAAGTCCCAGCAGATAAACACTATAAATGTAGTATGTGTGAGAAGACTTTCATTAATACTTCATTCCTTCAGAAACATGAGAAAAACCATAGTGGAGAGAAGTTATTTCAATGTAAAGAATATCCAGAAGCCTTCAGCCAAAGTTCAGCTCTTATTCAACATCAAATAACTCACAGTGGAGAGAAACCTTATGTCCATAAAGAATGTGGGAAAGCCCTCACTCTCAGTACCTCTCTGAATCAACATCTAAGAACCCACACTGCAGAGAAGTCCTGCAGATGTAAGGAATGTGGTAAATCCTTTGGCAGAAGGTCAGGCTTGTTTTTACATCAGAAAGTCCATGCTGGAGAAAACTCTTGTAAGTACAAGCCAGGCAGGAGAGTGTCTGGTTGCAGCCCATCCCTTCCTGGTCAGAGGATTCATTCCAGAAAGAAAACCCACTTATGTAACGAGTGTGGCAACACCTTTAAGTCTAGCTCGTCATCCATTACCATCAGAGAACTCACACTGGAGAGAAACCTTTCCAGTGTAGAATGTGGAAGAGCCTTCAGTCAGAGTGCATCACTTATTCAACATGGATTAATTCACACTGGAGAAAAGCCCTACGGGTGTGATCAGTGTGGAAAAGGGGTCACTTCTATTTCACGACTCAACAGACACCGAATACGCCATACAGTAGAGGTTTTTTTAAAATTTTTTTTTTTTTAAATTATTTTATTTATTTTTGGAGACACACACACACACAGAGAGAGAGAGAGAGAGAGAGAGAGAGAGAGAGAGACAGATAGAGGTGGGTGCCAGCAGTCTCTCAGTTGCTGTGAACGAAATCCAGATGCATGTGCCCCCTTGTGGTCAAGTGCGGCATTGCGCCCTTGTGTCACGTTGCATCTGGCTAAACGTGGGACCTGGAGATTGGAACTGGGTTCTTAGGCTTAGCAGGCAGGCGCCTTAACCTCTAAGCTATCTCTCCAGCCCAGTAGAAAGTTTTATAATTGTAGTGAATGTGGCAAAGCCTTAAGTTCCCACTCAACGCTTATTATTTATGGAGAAGTCACACTGGGAGAAACCATGTGAGTGTAAAGTGTGTGGGAAAGCCTTCAGACAAAGCTCAGCACTCATCCAACGTGAGAGGACGCACACTGGAGAAAGACCCTACAAGTGTGAAGTGTGGGAAAACATTCAGGTGTAACTCGTCCCTAGTAATCATCAGAGTATTCATACTGGAGAGAAACCATTCTGGTGTGAAGAATGCAGGATATCATTTGCTCAAAGTTCAGCTCTTATTCAGCATCGGAGAATTCACACGGGGCAGAAGCCCTTTAAGTGTAACACGCGTGGGAAAAGTTTTAGACAGAGCTCCTCACGCATTGCACATCAGCGCATTCACACTGGAGAGAAGCCCCATGAATGTAACACGTGTGGGAAACCCTTCAACCACAGGTCATCTCTCACTAATCATTATGAGTCCATGTGGCTGAGGACCCTTGGGAAGCAGGTTTGCATGTGTAAAAGCCTAACCCGAAGCTCAGCAGGGAAAGCGTGCTGGAGAGTGAGGTGATGATGGCAGGTGGTTCAGAATCTAACCTGCTCAGTCCTCAGCAGATGCTACATCCCTGGATAAACTGAGGGTGACAGGAGTATAGTAGTCATGCCTGTCAGACCCTTTAAAAGGCACAGCGGTGCATGCCTGTGTTCCCAGATAACCAAGAGGCTGAACTGAGAACATTGCTTAAGACTACAAGTTTAAGGGAAGCCTGGGAAAACCTAGGGAGCTCCCCCACCTCAGCAAATTAGTAATCTGAGATAAAGACGCCACAACCAAATCCATTGACCTTGGGCATCTGTAAAGTAAAGGCATTAGTTTTTCTTCCCCCCACCCCAGTGCATGGTCGAGGTTGTATGTACATGATCACAAACAT